>OY039088.1:8897257-9503930 GCA_955850985.1 Elophila nymphaeata
ATACTTATTTCGGGATAAATAATGCATAAGAATCAAAAGAACTTGTAGTAACTTGACACCAAAGATCTCTCATTCATTAAAATCCTAATTAGACGTGCCATTGACTTTACCCACGATTGATAGTCCCAGAATCTAATTAGTTAAAAACATGGTTGTCAAAAGTGGTGACATATTGCCCGTGACAAAAAGGGTGTCGGCTACCAGTGCTACTAACGGAGCCATTTTCTTGGTAGTGCTTAAAAAATTAGACATTTTACACTGAAAGTTTTTTGTAAGTACAAAGCTAGGACTATTTAGGAGCCGGTACTACATTAGCTCCTCTATGCTAAGCTTGTAATGACAAGGTACCAATAGCGCAATAAGGTATAATCCAACCAGGGTGTAGGCTCTGAAATAAGGAAGAACTTAGGAAAGTGTCTTACCTGTGGAAACATTCCCACTATCATCAGAAGAAGCGTTGAGACTCCTCCTGAAGTTGAGGATAGGTCTTCGCACTGACGGCGGAGTCGTGGTACCCGCAGACATTCTATGTCTTTGTACCTGTCAAATAAGACTTATATTTAATTGAGCATATGCCTAAAATCATCAAAAATTCATCTTCGTCATCATTATTTCAGCCGAGAGACGCGCACTGTTGGACTTTGGCCTCCCACAAAGAAAACCAACCCGATCCTTCTCGTGACCTTTGCCAGATCATCGGTCTACCTTGTGGGTCTACCAACGCTGTCTTTATCTACGCGGCCGCTACTAGATGACCTATTACTCTTTCCAAATCAATACTATGAAAACTAGTAAAGGGAGGAAAAAACTTGTTGAGTTTCTTGACGGTTCTTCTCAGAACAAGGCCTCCTGGTAGACTCTTGAACCTATGGCATCAAAATTGACTTTCATAAGTGTACAAATTGTACCTAAATGAATAAAGAAGTTTTGACTTGACTTGACCGTTCCACGCCGTCAGTCCTCCTCGCGATGTGGCCTTCCTATACATTCTCCGCAGAACAGCAGAAAGATATAGAGAATTCGTTTCGCTCCAATGCTTTATGTCAGATATTTACTTTCACTCAGAAGAAAAGACCAGAATGCCTACGAGTCCACATTCACAGCCTAATTTGTATCTAACTACATGCTAAAAGATATCTATATATTGTATTTCAACGGTCGTTAATAATCTTCAGCGGTGTAAGCTATTTTATTCTTAAATAGCAAATAGCTAAAGACGAAAATAAGACAAAAAAGATTACCCTGTTCTTCTATGTACAGAAACACATTAGTAAGAACCTCAACAAACATTTTTGGTGAGCGAGTATTTTAAAATAAATATGTAACGTTCAGACAAATTTCTTGTCTAATTACGAGTTGTGAGAAAGGTTGGAACAGACAATTTGCGAAAGTAAAGATAAGCAGCCTCCGAGCACACAACAGCGCTCGAAATGAAACGCATTGTTTACATAACAATGTAACAATTGTAATCACTTTGCACGCCTCGTCTCTGACAGCCGTTTATCACAAAATAACTTTATTTTGCGCGTTTACTGAAAACATTTAAGTCGAGTTACTCACGCATTTCGAGTCGAATTTTTTGTTTTATTTTAAATATTGTGTAATGCTCGCGCAAATCTAAGAGAACATTAAGTAAAGCGAGAAGATTAGGACTATCGATTCTAGAAGAGATGTCATCATCAGCAAGACTCGGTTAAGAGCAAAAACCGGGAAACTTACAGGTTGAGCATGCTGCAAACTAAGCTTCATTGCTTCATTCACAGGCTCAGAGTCCACAAGTGAGTAATCAGACTTATCGTCGCAGAGTAGCCTGCTTCCAGTGTTTCATAGATTGGATTTCCGAGAGTCTGGTTTCAGCTTCATAAGTTTATCCCGTCATCTCCTTTTTATCATCGGGAATCTAGACCCAGCAAGAAGGATACACATAGGATATAATATTATTCTTCGCCTTTCGGTACGATTATTGTTTCTTTTTTCTTAATTAGATACATTTTCACCGCTCAGAATTCTGCTACTTGAATTCCAGATTCAGCAGCGTTCCATAGCTCTTCAAGCTCGCAGTTTTTAGGGCACTTAGGGCGAAGAGAAGGTGAGCTATAGTTTGCGGGAGGCACCATACTAACACTGCTCGTTGCTGAGCTAGACTTAATGCATGAATAAGGATTTATGAAGTGAACTTCTTTTTTTGAAGTTGCACAAAACGTTTAGAGTAATTCAGATTAACTCTGCCGTGACATTTCGCGTCTGTACTTTCAGAGCATTGATGGACACATAAAACGTAAATCAATATCTGGAACAAAACATTTTATGTCGCCACAGGCTACGTTTTATTGGATTTGTGTGGGCATTAAAATAGAAATTTCCTTTGTGGATATCTTAAAAGTCACAGGTGAGATAAAGTTTTAGCGTTTTGCCCTTTTCGGCCGCGTGAATATTACGGTATCAAGGTTATCCATAGCGACGGAACGTAATGGAATATCCAGTGGGTTCGGACAAAGTTTTCTAGTTTTTGGAGTCCGCCTTAGGGCGTTGGACGAACTAGGGGTCCACGTCCGGAAGCCTCCTCGTGGCGGACCCTGGTAACGTGGTGGGGAAACTTTCTCGGCGGGTGTGTGGCTTTTGATGTCAAGTGTGTCGCCTTGGCATTCGAAGTCACATGCCATCGTCAAGTTGCTTTTTTGTTTTCCCACCACGGCTAGTTCTGGACGGACCTTTTCAGGGCCACGACTGCGCCCGATGTTCCCGGGTGCGGTCCGATGGCTGCTCCCGGTGTCCTCGTCAGGAGGATGCGCCAGGTCGAGCAGCCGTCGGTGAGGAGGCGGCCTGTAAGGCCGGCGTCGGCCAGTGGCCCACAGGGGCTGGCGTCAGTCGGTAGCCCCTGTGGGCTGCTTGCCACCAATTGGTGCACAAGGAGTGCCTGGACGGGCAGTGTTGGAACGGTCTCGGTGTAGTTGCGCTCACGTGCGCAGATCCCGAACCGTCCCGTAATAGCGCACTGGAGGTCAGGCCGGGGAGGATGTTTAGTGGGTATGGAGGGATCGCCTTAACCTCGAGTTCCACATATCCCCTGCGGTTGGCACCACCCCGCAGGGACGATGCGTAAATGCATTTGACCTCCCCGACAAAAAAAAAAGGTTGGACGAACCAAGACAGAAATTGTAAACGCCCAACTATCGTGCCGTTATTTACAGGACAAATGGAAGAATATCAATGGCTAAGTACACTGCTTGGTTAGATTCATTAATACATGACAGGCGGCAGAATTGAGTGCCCGCGTGTAGATAGAATGTATGTTTCATTGAAACCTTTCTTCTCACCTCACATATCATTTCGAATTTAGCTGTCAAACGCAAACTTGCCTAACAAAAAATAAAACAATATTGCAAACAAATTTTTCATAGTAAAAGGCAATGATATTATATTTAAAAAGAGGTCCTCTTTTTGAATATAATATCATTGATAAAAGGAATATTTTTAATCAATATAATCATATTGATTAAAAATATTCCTTTTATCAAGGATTATTAAATTAGATTTAATGTTGTTATTCACTACTATGTCTTACTTCGTTTTCAGTTTTGTCAACAAACCACAAGATTTTCCATAAAATTTGACAGCTAAATTCGAAATGAGATATGAGGTGAGAGGTCAGATCTTTACAGCAGATTGCTGCGCGCACTCATTGGAGATGGAACCTTCCTTATTTTATATAACTGAGCGATTTCATGACAACAATAAAAACTAAACTGCAAGCAATATTCAACGCAGGCCCAAACTTGCGTCTTGCAAGCTCCACAATACTTACCAATTCATCTGCAGGTGGATCAGTCCAAAAGCATGCTGGTGCTTTGGCCTTTGAGTATTCTAATGCGCACGGTCCCACCAGCAAGGAGCTTAGAATGCTGCCGTAGTCAGGGTCAGCTACCAAGGCGTCTCGTTCGTAGTACCTAGTCGCGTTGTTCACTAGATGCTCTATGATCTTTGCCAATTGCCTCTCGAAGAGTGCTATACGAATCCAGAGGTATCTGTAACAAATAAATTAATAATTTAATGCGCCGAAGGTCTCTGTTCTATTGTTGAAGGGTAGGTTCAAATGTTTATAAGGTGTTTTAGTTATTAGATATTCATCAACCTTTTAGTACTTTTTTATTATAAAAAAAGATAAAATACAAGTCTAGCACAAATCAGGACCTGGTCCAATATTGGCTAGCTTCTCTTATAGATATCTAAAATATAAAGTTTTATTATATATAAATAAAATATTTGTATAAATGAATTCGCTCATAAACTGCAGGACTGACTTTAAAAAAACTTGCAGCGAAAGAATGCTACATTTTTGATGAGTAACTTAAGCTTTTACGCCATGAGATGCCGGCAGAGTAGAATAGCTTCAACCGATATCCTCCAATGGGTGTCGTAGAAAGCGACTAATGGATCAGCAAAGGGTTGAAAGGAAATGAAAAAGCTCTTTATTTAAATGGACTTTGCTAAGTACTTTCATTTGGGACGAAATAATTATTTTACTTAATTAATTATTATTATACTGACATGGAGAAGAAATGACGAAAAAACTCCACAGCTTACAATTTCGTAATGATTTGAAAACAACATTACATACTCCCATGCATTTGGATTATTATGAAATAATCATTTATCTTGTAATAAGCTTTTTTATATAATTTAGTTTTTACAGTTTTTTTTATCTTAAATGTCTAATATTGCAAGCTTTTATTTAGTTTCACCTGTCCCGATTTTAAATTAGATCCACTTCCCGGTTACCGATTGAGCTGAAATTTGGCATACTACATAATGCAATATTATGATGGCATGGTGCAAATTTGATGACGGAGCTGGAAGGTGACCATAGGAACTTCGTAATGAAACAACACAACCTCATCGAGTTTGGGCCCGTTTGAATCGTCTTGAAGAGTAGATTGTCTTTCAATGATAAGCAGGGTCTGATGATGGAGCTAGAAGGTGGTCATAAGAACTCTGTAATGACACGACGCAACCCCATCGAGTTTCGGCTCGTTTGATTCGTTTTGACGAGTACTTTGGTACTAGAGGTAACCAGGGTCTGATGATGGAGCTGGAAGGTGGCCATAGGAACTCAGTAATTAAACGATACGACCGCGTCGAGTTTTATTCGTATTAATGGGTGGACCGTTTTGACGGGTGGTGAGTGGTGGTGGTTTGCTGGACGTGAATATGCGTCCACAACTTTGGGAAATAAAGTTCGTTCGTTCCGTATGTTACGAATGTGAATTCTGTCTTAAATTAAATGGATTAGATGGATGACCCAATGCCAATGAGAGCACGTGCCTAGAGCTGAATGGTATGAGGGTGTATAAACATGTCATAGCGCTATAACGTTGCGTCTCAGGGTACTTACCAGGACGAACCATGTTTTTTTTTTTTAATTTGAAGTTCTTTTTATTAACCAGAACATATTAAAAGCTTGTTTTTTTCTTTTAATTTCTTGTTCTTCGGAAGCTTATTATAATAAAGTATACATTGGCCCTAGTATTCCTAAGTCATTGATTGGCCCACAAACGAATTGTTTATTCTGTGGTGACGAGTTTTATAATATACAACCAGATTGTGTTTCTTCCTAGTATTGACATTGAGCGTATGAATATAGTGACAATAGAACCGAAACATTTTTTTATCACCCATCCGACTACCAACCACGCATTTAGAAGCCTCACTTCTGCAATCGATAACGATCGCAACACCGCTGACCTCCAGTTGCTTATGAAAAGCATCCATTAAAATAAATACCTGTTCTCATATAATTATAGGTAACCTTATGTATATGAAAAAAGACAATTCGAATTTTATTGCTGAATAATGACTGTAATTACGGCAGTCGGTCTTCCTTGTCAAACCTATAAATCATCGCAAAGCCCGAGAACTCGGAATTACTTAAAAACCTAACAATAAATTACACGGATAGCCTTAGTAAGGATAGAATATAATTAGTGATGCAAGACTCGACTCATTAAGGGTCATGTCAGATTTACAGGCCTCTATGGACTCGATAAGCTTGGACTCCCGAGTCTAGTTGAGCGCCCTCACGCCTTTAAAAGAGCTCGAGTCTTAAAATTAACGTGACCCTTCAATAAAAGCTTGAGTTTAAAAATGTCATATGAAGTTCAACGCCTACTCGAGGTGAATTTTTTGATCATCAATCCAAAGGATTTTTTGTTATCCAAGGTACGCAAGCCAACATTCTTTATCTACTAATAAACTAATAAATCAATCATGTTCTAATACATAGTATTGTAAAGGAACTGATCATGACAAAAGACGTAGAAAAAACCCCGACTTCTTATGTCATATTTCGAGGCTTAATTAAGTTTGCAGACGTCGAGCTATCCGATAAACAGAGTCGAGTTGTGAAAACTCAAGGAGCCGCAGGACTCGAGTCTTATACATCACTAATATAATCGAAGCATTATGTGGAAAGCAATCTCGCACTTCCAATCAAAGGCGGCTTAGCGAATTCCTTTCAATTTCCTGTGTTTGAGGAGGGATCAATACTATGGAAGTGTTGGCAACGGGAGCAAATATTGCCTTTGTTCTAATCAAAGGACAGTCAACAAGAATAATTGTAACGCCCAAATTTATGAGGTTGGTGAAGGAGCTTTGTTATAAATACGCCTGGAGCTATCACAATCCTATCAAAGTATGTAGCAAAAACCAATAAAAAACAACAGTATTTTAATTAAACGAACGGGGGTATGCCATGATTTTGCGGAAGCACTTAGTGCCTGCACAGACGCACATTCAAACAATGTGCACATATATGTCTCAGGGGCATACAAAACGGCGCATCAGATTGTAGTGTGAGAGTAAGGAGCGCCAATAATTCCACTCCGCTTGGTCATAAAAAATAACCCTAACCTACCAATAAACGATTTCCTAGATGAAATAGAAAGGAAAAATCTGGAAAAAGTCTTGAAGCAATTTACAGCACTGTGACTACGCGCTGTTTTTCTATCCAAGTTCTTGTAACTTTTTCGATAATATAACTTTCATATCTTTATATTTTGGATATTAGATTGGTCGCTTGCGGCTTCGCTCGCGTCAATGTCGGTCATCGCAAGTATCCTAATATTATTCCCAGGGTCTCAATTATTTCCATACCAAAGTCCATGAAAATTTAAATTAATTGAATGGCCAAAAAGCGTAACAGGCCGACAGACATTTATAATATTAGTAGGGATAACTTTTGTATCTTTTGATAATTATTTTTTCTATTACAAATCGTAGTTTTAAAGTTTACTAAGGGCCAACTCTGATCTTTTTCTATTTTCAACGTTAGCGTGTATGAATTTCAAAGTTGTTGATTTTATAAGCTGAATTATACAAGAAATCAAAATCAAAGTATTCTAAAATCTTCCATTTGGAAAATCCTACCGTTATCACGAGACAAAAGCCGTCCGTCCTCCCGACCGCTTTATCAAATTATAAATGGCTACGTTATAAGAATATTTGAAATATCACTGTGCAGAAATTACTTTCCAAATTGCTTTTATTAACCTAAATCACTAAGGAGTGTGTGAGAGAATTTATAGTACGCATTTTAATTTTCACTAAAAGCTTTTGCGCCTTGAACAATTCTTTCTCAGTTATTTCATAAAGGAAATGTTGTGAATCAATGACAATTTTGAGAAATTATGCCATCTTTTATTTATACCAATACTATATGTCCGTCTATCTCTGGTCTATTATTATATATGTTTTGGCTATTCAATGTCCTAGACCTTAATTCTGTAAATACAAATCAATATCACAGATATTATTAATACTATCCTTATTTTTGCGAGCAGGCGCATCGCGAGGACTGACGGCCGTTGCAACGGAAAGTTCCCCAAATGGCGACCGCATATTGGGAAAAGCAGCATTGGTAGGTCCTCCACAAAGTGGACCTACGATCTGGTAAAGGTCGCGAGAAGCCCCTGGAAATGAGCAGCGCTGGACTGATTAGGTTGGAGATCCTTGGGAGACGCCTATGTCCAACAGTGGGCGTTTCTTGGGTTATATAATGATAATCCTTATTTTTTAAAGACTATTGCTGTCGACCACAGAAGGCCTTCACAGCGCCGCTGGAGATTTTTTAAGAGGCGATAGGACCTTGGCGAGTCCTCTCTAGTCTGTAGGGTGAACTTCTCTTAGAGGGTTTCTAGTCCACCATGTATCTCCTGTGAGGGAGTTTCATTATGTTCTATATTCTGCAAGGTTCGGATCGGAAGTGGCGGACGGATCCGATAATATTATCCAATATTCAATTCTGTCAGTATATTTGATATACCATATTTCCCAATCTGTTATGCAAATAGAAATGCAATTTGCTTTCAAACCTCCTACTAAATTGAGCTCCACAAATCCTGCACGAACGTAATTCCGTTAAGCTGTACAAACACCTGATGATGTATGAGTATATCAATTATAGCACGGTGGCTTTGAATTTCCTGAATGTCACAGTTCAGTGTCGCACTCATTGATTGATCGTTAGAATGAAATTCCTTTCTAAACAATACGATGTCTTTCTAATACTAATGGTATTGGTAATCAGGAGAGACATTTCGATATTTTTATAATCTTATAACTGTTAGTCGCAGGTGACCTTTACAGCATCAACGAATATTTTTAAGGCGACAACCTTGGGTTATCTAGCCAGGAGAATGATGAACTTCCTATAAAGGGTATACGTCGTCAAGTGTCTCTGGTAGGGATTTGAAAAGGAACAGCAGGCATGAGCGTGTCTATACGAGTGGACCTCGGTTCAGGTGTGCTGTGATGTGGAGGGATGTGGGAGTAGCGCCCAGACACATGTCTGAAATGTGCAACCAATTTGAATGAGCACTAAGTACCCCTATGAAGATCTCATCAAGTTAGATGAAAAGGGACTTACTATCAAATGAGATGAAGGACAAGATCTTTTTCATTTGTTTATTGTTACAGCCTCTATAGTATTGGCAGAAAAGCATACGACCTCCAGGTGTAAGCAGCCCCTGATGTGATACTCTCACACCAATCCCAGTCCCCTTCCCTACCTAGTAGAGATCTAGTAGACCAAAAGAAACACAATACTACAAAACCGTAGTGTTATTTGACTGAGCTAGTCCGATGTGCCCAAGATGTGACCTATCTCGACTAAAATCTAACACATTCGCTTTAAGGCCATGCACTCGTTTAGCTTCAAAATTGGTCACATTTTGTAGATTTTTCAGACCTAATTACGAAGCGAAAGTGTGCAAAGAAATTAGGGAGATCAATTCTTGTTAAAACCGCTGTAGATATTTTAATTTACAGTTTTGTAAAGCGAGGAAAATGTTATGGCGCAGTTTTACGAAAATGTAGTTTAGAGATATCTTTCAGATTATAATGGCAAACAATACTGTGCCTTGTTTTTCCAGTGTATGTGTGTACTATTATAACCGCTATAGAGCCAAAATAAGTAAAAAATTGAGATAAGATATATATACCAAAAAATATATACATTGGTGAATTTTAATCACAATTTTTACAATGTTTTGAAATTAAAACCCATTTAATACACTGATTTTATTGAAACACATTTAATGCTAGCCAAAACAATGATATCATAACAATGGTAAATGAACTCAGAAGTTTTTAATAATTATTTGAAAAATGGTAAAAATCTGAGCTCGCGGCCATTTTTTGATCGTACACCACTGGGTCTTCCCAGCTAGTGAACCTATCGCTCTGCGAGCAATGTCTATGTGTGTATGGAGTCACAAGGACAAGTGTATCTAACAACAATACAGCGAAAAAAATATTATTTGTACTTATATGAATGCACGCTCTAAAATTCCTTTATCTACGCTATCTCAGTTGGAGTACCGCAATACAGAGCGACATGATCGCGTTTTAGCGGAATTAACGATCCAATGTGAACCTTATCATACTGGAATAAGGTTAATGATGATTGAACAACCTATTATAATACAAAGCGATAGTAAAGTGTTCTTCCTCGGGGCCCAGAATAGATAAAGTCTAGCGAATGACAATGTTCAGTTACGACCAGACATAAACTGGCCGTAAAGAGAGTGGTTGTAAAGAAACCCCATTTTTTAGAACAATGAAAAAGATGCTTTATTTAGTTTGTACAAGATTGTAATCCAATATTGGATTAAAAAAGAAATTTGCCTATCGAGTCTGATTAGTCAAAAGCAATAAAATTAGAAGACGAATGAAAAATGGCGGTTACATTATATTCGCTTTAAATTACGGAGATAATATTATGTGACTCCCGAATTCTCTAATCAAAGTTCATTCGCCTAAGACTCCGTATCAACTCGCTAAATAGTGCAACTCATCAACAGCTCATATAATGTCCCCACCGAGGGGCTCGACCCTACCCCACATTAGGGGCGATTAGGCCTTAGTCAAACACGCTAGCCAAGTGCGGGTTGGTCGACTTCACACAAAACCTAAGAATTTCTTCACAGGTGTGTGCAGGTTCACCGTAAAAACGTCGATTAAATGTACATAAAATCAAAATTTGAAAACACATTGGTACGTGGCGAGGTTCGACCGGTGCCTGAGAGACAACGCCCTTACGCACTACGCCACCGACACTTCTTCTGTGTGTCGACTTCGTGGAACTCAGATCAGTATAATCTGTAATCTAGACATATTTAAGGTCAGAGCGAACAAGCATCTTCTAGGCAAGCGTGTACCATCGTAGGCCCCATGATCGCTTTCCATCAGGCGTGATTGTAGTCAAATACCCAGCCTATTCAACATAAAAAAGGAAACGCATTACACCACTAGAACTCAAAGAGTTCGATTACAAAGGTTTGGTTTGTTTTAACTCCGCCTGGCTACCACCATCTATCAAAGTTTGGTACCATAACAGCCAGTCCATCAATAGCGATGGTGACCAACGGGTAGTAAGGTATCCTACATCGAGCTTGCTCAAAACCAGTATCCAACATGGAAATCTTGTACAAGAATGAAAATACAAGTCACGTAAAGTAGGTCAAAGGAAAGTTTTCCGTACACAACATTATTCAAATTGTCAAAATAAACGCCAGAGGCAGCACTTTGGGTAAACATTATCAATTGATCAATAAACATTAACATTATTAATGTACCAGCGTAATCTCTTAAGCTTTAGAGATTGATAGATACAATATTCTTTATTGTAGCTACACATACCTATTGCAAATATTACGGGTATCTAAAGGTGGATATAGACCAGGTAATTAACTATAGCAGAACATCGAGAATTCGCTGTTTTTTTAATTCACTCAAACCACTCATCGAGCATGACGCTAGAACTTAACATAACTTTACTAGGTGGTAGACCCATAATGTAGGGTCGTCTGGGTAGGTACCACCGCCTTTCTAGTTTCCGTGAAGCAGTTCGCTGTGCTTCGGAAGCTAAAGTTACCTACCCCAGTGTAATACTGCTGGGGATGGAAGGCATATATCTTAGTCCTCAGGATGGCAACGCACTTACAGTGTTAAGTGATTAAGCTTTAATATTGCAAGTGTATACCTAGGCGACGGTAACCAGTAACCACTTAACAGCAGGTGGGCCGCTAGCTGGTTTGCTATCTCGGTAATTACGAGTTTAACTGTTTTGTTGCAAGTTATACTTGCCTTGAATTGTTTGATACATTGTTGTTTTAGTTTTTGTGTACAAGTACTTTTTGCATGTATTGAAAATGAAAATGAATGAAAATGAAAAACAAAAATTGTAGAACATATTGCAATAGTCGAAAGCTTTTCCCTCTCAAAAAGCTAGTTACGTCGCTTTTAACCCTATCTCAAAACTTTGTCTCCACTGGAGTATGTGGAAACTGCTATGTTTTAATTCAAATACAATGAGAAGCTGTCGCAGCTTTCATAATTGTATCATTTACAAGCTAAAGAAGTTTTAAGTGTACGAAAATAACACACATTACGCCTTATGATAAATTATTAAAATATGCGTGAATGATGTAGCAAAATTTCAGCAACGCAATACATTGCCGTCTACATATGCGCAGACCTTAACGCCTCTTTAATGACGGCGTGAAAAAGCACTTTTGAGGTGATGGTATGTTTATCTCTTTATTACTTACTCGTACATTTTAAAGGGGTTTTGCGTAGATTGATCATAGAGTATAGATGAGCTACTAAAGAATATTAATTATTAGAGTGAGAAAGCTTATATGTCTGATACTGTCTGATATATACGGAAGAGCAGGACAAAACATTTTTTTTGTCTCTGTTTGCGTATCGGATTTTTATGTTTGCTACCATTGCTTTGGTGGCAGACGATTGGTGCTTTGATATTTCTCATCATTTTAAGTAATTTTATGTGAGTTTAAACAATCTAATCATTCTAATACGCAGTATTTTGTGTGATTTCGTTTGTAGTAATGGTGAATTGTTGTATAATTGGCTGTAAAAGCCAATACTTAGTCTATTGTTGTAGCTATAGGTATAGTATGTAGATACATTGCTATCTCGCTTAGGTGTACGCTAATGATTTATCTATACTCTATTCTCAATCTACGGGGTTTTGGCAAGGTTTTGGCTCAGTATTTAAAACCTTTTATCTGTCATGTAATGCATGACAGCAAAAAGGTTTTAAATACTGAGCCACTTATTTTTTTCTTGAAGTTTGCAGTTTGCATTATAGGCCCTCCAGACTCACGCGAGAAGTCTCGCCGAGACTTGACCCGAGAAACGAGAAGGTATCCACACTCACGCGACCTTCTCACTGTAATTACGGGGCATGGAGGGCATATCATCTTAGTCCCCAGGATGGCACACGCACTTGCGGTGTTAAGTAATTTACACTTAATATTGCAAGTGTCTATAGGCGGCGGTGACCACTTAACATCAGGTGGGCCGCAAGCTTGTTTGCCATCTCGTAACATAAAAAAAAAAAAAAAAAAAAGTGATTTATAAAAATTAGTACAACCTAACTTTATAATTATATCATCCGTTTTTACTAGGATATTGGTTGTTTTAATGTTAGCAATGAGCTGTTTTAGAATATTTTTTAGAGGATACCAAATTAAATAGAATAGAAAAAAAACCTGGGATGGAATGGATACTTATCCATTCCATCCCAGGTTTTTTTTCTATTGAGCCGCCGATGGATACTTATCCATTCCATCCCAGGTTTTTTTTCTATATTCCCGCTGAGACGGGACTTAAACCTGAACGAATTGCTATGAATTTCGTTCTTAACTAAATACAAAAAAAAATCAGAAGCAAAATCAATGTTTTAAAAAGAAGATTTAAAGCATGAGTGTAGATAAAATTAATTATTTAGACAGGCCCTGTTTCATAGCTCATATTAATAAAATAATAAATGCAAAGCACACACAACCTGTGTGTGCTTTGCATCACCTGATGGAAATCACTTCCTACGTCGCAGTGAGGCCGAACGAGAACAAACGAGAGTGTGATACGGTTCTCTTTTCTCGCCCGAGAAACCCTTTGAAGCGGGCCAAAAAACCGACACCGAGCCGAGAACAGGCGAGCCCGAGAACGAGAACGCGAGAAACTAATCACACTCTCGCTTCTCGGGTGTTCTCGGGGGTTCTCGGCGAGAGTGTGGAGGGATTAAAATGTGAATGTCACACATTTAAATGCATCGGAGTGCTTGGCGTGATATAAATGGCAACAGACCTCAGAGGAAGGATGCTTTAGTCCTTCCTCTGAGCAACAGACCTCATTATAGTGACTGATGAGGTGATATATAATCCTAATATAAAATTATCAACGGGAGTTTCTCCCGAGTTCTTCTTGTAACAACACTTGTTGGGAGACTCCATTTTTAACTCAAACTACCATACAATTTATTGTTACTTAGATATATTTTCATTTGATATTGGTAAAATGCGTAATCTTCAAGTGTCGCGAATGCCATTAATTAAGAATAGAATAGAAAATTATCATCATAATACACACCACAAAACCTTTGTTTCAATGATTTCTTGTGGGTATTTGATCGTTGGAAAACAATTTTTGATCTATTTAGACTTTAACTATCTAAAAATTTGGACTTCACTGTCTTTTGCTTCCCATCAGGTAGAATGGAGTCATTTGCTTGATCTTTTCATAAAAATGTATCCATCCATTTGCCTACTTCAAAAGTAACATAATATTCTGAATAGGTCGATGGTACTTGTAAAGTTATCCATTGGTCCGAATCCCGCATGAGTACACACGCAAGTAGAATTTAAATGTCATCCCACCACTCGAGTTTACGGTCTGCTGTTAGGGTTGTTCCTACTGAGATAATACTTATTATTTTACTTATGTATTTTTATTTCAACGCACTTATGCGGAGTTTCTGATTTCAGTGAAATTTAAGTATAAGATGTGTAACGTATTATAATATTTCATTTTCACAGTAATTTGATTTATTTTAAAAAACAAAAATTATGAAAAAATCCGAATAAAGACTTCTTTGAAATAGAAATACGTAATAAAATTTTTTGACCTGAACGAGATAAGGTCAGGAACACGATGCTACTTTTGTATAATCATTGCATAAGTCAATCAAAATACATACTATGTTTCATTACTCCAAGTTTCGCTCTCCTTGTTGCGGCCGTGGGCATATAGTATTTCAATTCGATACTTAATATGTTCCTACAGAATGCACGTCTTGAACCGAAATAATAGCCCAGTGTCCTATTATCAAGAAACTTATATTTTACCTATAGCCTATTATTCTCAATATACATAGTCAAAGTGACAACCCTGTCTGTAACCAGAACATATAAAGCCACCGAAAATTCACCTCGGTAAGGAATTGCGATAAAACTACAGCTCAAAACAGAGCTCCCATCAATTTGGCTACTTTCCTATTCGACACACGTAAAAGAACAATTCGGCCGGAAAATGGAGTGATTCGTAGCGAGTAGTGTTATGCAAAACAAAATTAGTGGTGTAGATTTTAGGCCAAAATAATAATAGATACAAAAGAAAGATTGGAGGATAAATGACGTATTTTTTTTAATAGTAAAGCTACACTTTCTAATCCTATCCGATCCGATCCTATTTATCGGATAACGTGTTTTACTGACATCCTATCATTACCAAATCGCAAGGTCAGAAGAATCCGAAAAATCCTTCTCCTTATTCAAATCAGATGTTAATCGGACGATGTATAGCTTTGTGTGACACAACTTCACACAGTATCGCATAGATTAATATAATATAAGTATAGACGTGTTCGCTCTCGCACGTTTCGAAATAAAGTTCGAAAAGGAAGATTGGACGTCAGCTCTTAATGTTTCTACTTACTTTCTATTTTATACTTTCTACTTTTTTTGGAAGTCTTATAAAAAGTGCAATTATGCACCCGTAAACATTTTTCTCTGTATATAAATTTCTTCAGCCTATAAACTTCTTATTATTTTGCTTTTACGTAATATCTATCTACAACTGTAGGTACTTTATTGATATGACTATAAGAGTAGAAACAAACTCACTTATGTTAACTATGTTAGATGTTTGCTTACACTAATAAAAATAAGTACATACAAAAATATGTTCTGATACGCACCAATTTTATATGGTCCAAATTACCCGTCATTAACAAGTTTTATGGGCACTAAAACTAGCTTTACTTAATAGCTACGTAAACATGCAAACAAACATTCATGAGAGAGATGGGACACAGCAGAAAATACGCCTGAATTTGGAGCACTTTTTCTAGGGCATCTCGCCATCTTTCCACATTTTTTTTATAAAAATTGTCTAGCAAACGACTCCATTCCACCGGAGTCCACATGCAAACATAGCTAGTGCGAGATAGAAAGTGCCGCGCTAGCCTTGCCAATAGTAAGAAAGGTCGTGGAACACCTTTTCTGGAAGTAAATTCCATTTCGTCACCAAACACCCCAGTCAAATAACTCTACATTTTCGTAATGTTATATTTCTTTGCCGTTATAGGTCAGTGCCACTGAACACGTGGTCGGTGCCAACCTCAATCTTTGGAATAAGCGATGTAACTTGTATTTGGGACCAACCTCAAAATAACATTTAAATATTTAAAAAAAATCTCTTACTTCTGAAGGCGGTTTTATATTTTTTTTCTATTTAACTATTTATTTATTAAAATCCAAGGCAATGCCCAGCCGTTTAGAAGGTAAAAGACTACTTCAGTAGCACGTACAGAAAAAAAAATGTTTAAATGAAAATAATCCCGTAACAAATAGAGGAAAACTTTGATTCGTGGACAAAAGTGATAAAAATATTTTCCTTTAGCAGCTTTTTTGTTACTACTAAACCCGGTGGTAAGTATATTACGCAGAAAATTGAACAAACATTGTCAATAAAATAAGGGGAATTTAAGTACGAATAGAGAGTTAAGATCGGATTTTCCGCTCTAGTTCTTTTTACTATTTCCCGGACCAATAGGAAATTGAAGTAGTACAATTATTGAAAGGGAACAGTTGTAAGAGCTACGCAGAAAGATTATCAGTTATAACAATTTTATTAAAGTATTCACAAAAAAATTCTTAATAAATCAAAATTAAATCCTATAAGTTGTTTTGAAATGGATTTATCTTGTAAACATATTTTGTAATTTATATCTTTGCTTTAAGGATGAAAAATAATGCATAACCTTTATTTCTGTACCCATTAGGGCACATTTCAATTTCAACACACCGCAGCCCTACATTTCATATTCGCACGCGGGACGCGGGTTGGTTGCAAGGAACAGAATGCGTGCTTGTCGCTAAGTTCCTTTCATTAAAGGGGTAAACTTGGCATTTTCTTACTTTTTTCTGCTTTTAGAAATAAAGTTTGGCAACGCGTCACTGTTTTGGGGTAACTACTGTATAGCCCATACTGCCAGATGTGGCTTTATGTGTAACCAAATGTTATCTAAGGTTCTGCTAAACTGCAATTGCAACTTTAAATTACAACTTAATCATCTTTTTGGATTATCATCATCATCACCAACAGCTCATATAATGTCCCCACCGAGGGGCTCGATCCTACCCCACATTAGGGGCGATTAGGCCTTAGTCAACCACGCTGGCTAAGTGCGGGTTGGTCAACTTCACACACAACCTAAGAATTTCTTCATAGGTGTGTGCAGGTTTGCTCACGATATTTTCCTTCACCGTAAAAGCGTTGATTAAACGTAGGTACATATGAATTCAAAATTTGAAAACACATTGGTACGTGGCGGGGACCGAACCAGTGCCTCCCGAGTGCGAGACGACGCTCTTACGCACTACGCCACCGACGCTTCCACAGACCATTCAACCTCTTATATCTTTTAGAATGAGGTATTTATAATAATGTTGA
The DNA here is from genome assembly GCA_955850985.1 of Elophila nymphaeata. Classification (NCBI taxonomy): domain Eukaryota; kingdom Metazoa; phylum Arthropoda; class Insecta; order Lepidoptera; family Crambidae; genus Elophila; species Elophila nymphaeata. Next base: position 8,914,571 of record OY039088.1, read on the forward strand.
TGGTTGCATTTTCAATCTTTGACAAATGAAGTATTGTTTTTAGGTGATAGTTTACTTAGAAGAAAACGTACGACAACAATTGTCGTATAAAAGAACCTGTATTCTTATTCTATATATTTTTATCTTTCATAAGCACCTAAATGAACGGAGTATACAACATGTAAATTAAATAACCAACTTTTTGTTTTTGTTTTTTATTTTCAAAAAAAAAATTGTTTTTTTTTTAATAAAATTTTTTGAAATCAACTGAGAAGACGATCCCAAACCACCTGTATTCAGGGTGTCGGTTATTTAATTTACATGTTGTATAATTAGTACATTTATTACCAAGGGCGGTAAAACCAAGTAAACCTCAGATCGCTGGTATTTGAGTGATTAATATGCGATCTGAGTTTTTCTTTTTTTCACCTCTCCAGCACCAAAAGACATCTTTTGCTTCGTAAAAATCTCGAAGGAAAAACGCTTTTTGCTGCGAGCTCTGAACAAGACATTCAATCTAAGTTATTTTAGTAATCTTACTTTTAATTTTCAATAATTATTTTTAAGATAATACACACGTATTAAAGTTACCTTGTTTTTCTCACCTATAACAATTTTCTTCCTGGAGAGGTGAAAAGTTGTGTTTCCACGAGAGCAAATTTTTTTTGGCTTGTGCCTTTAAATCAGTCACTGCGCTCAGTAGTCTATTTAACAATTCTAGACTACTTCGCTGGTTCGTGATTTAATATCGGCACTCGCAGCAAAAAATAACTTTGCTCACTTGTTGAACAAATAACTATTACCACCCGAGGTAGGTAAGAACAAAATGTTAAGTCACCTCCCGCTGGTCAGAGGGATGTGCCAATTTTTGGTCAGGTGTGGCATAAAATACTATGCCACTGATTGTAGCCTCTATCGACTGTGGCAATTAAATACTACTCTATGTAAGTACTTTGTTAATTAATTTAACAGATCCGAAGCTAATCCATGATGACAAGGAACATTAAAGTTTTGCTTTTAATTACCTCTGTAGTCACGAACCCAAAACCCTTCAGTTGAAATTTTTAATTGGGGCCTTAACAGCTCTAGGTTAATTAATTACCGCTTTACTTTGACGAGGCCCGAATCCAACATCTTCGTTATACTGGGATATTTAGCATTTATACAGTTGTTACAAAAATCCTTAAGGATGTGGTTACGTCTATGTAAAGAATTGTCTGTGAAAGATTCACTTCTTTCAGACCACTTTTATTTTTCGATTAAAATTAAAACAATGTTTTAGTTCCCATAACAACCCTACAAGAAGCGTCGGTGGCGTAGTGCGTAAGAGCATTGTCTTCCATCCGGGAGGCACCGGTTCGAACCCCGCCACGTACCAATGTGTTTTAATTCATATGCACGTTTAATTGGCGCTTTTACGGTGAAGGAAAACATCGTGAGGAAACCTGCACACATCTGTTGAAAAATTCTTAGGTTGTGTGTGAAGTCGACCAACCCGCACTGTGCCAGCGTAGTCAAGGCCTAATCGTCCCTAATGTGGGTAGGCTCGAGCCCCTTGGTGGGGACATTATAAGAGCTGTTGATGATGATGATGATGAACAACCCTACATAATGCATACAATGTTACGACCCAACATGCCTACTGAAGAACGGAGGAAAATCGAGATGGAAAATTGTCTGTCACCCATCCTAGTACCGACTGCGTACTTAGTTATCGTGATTTTTACGAAAAATGCACGACCGCGGCATCGCCATCAATCTTCAACCTTAAAACTGCTCATGGGTGGATCCTCAGCAGGAAGGCAATGACGATGAAGATGAATATTGTCTCAAGATAATTTCTTCCAAAATATCTCATAATTATATTAGGTCCTTACCTTTGAAATTGGCGTTTTATTATCTTGTACCTAAACTTGCAATTTTTTTAATTCAATAGTTGTTTTAGGTTCTTATAATTATTGGAAACTACACACTTTGCAAAATTTTTGTCTGTAATTAAATTATATTTCACTTAGTAAATTCTGAAAAAATGTGAAAATGACTCCTTAATCTCTTCATCAGAATTGGCGATTTGATGCCTACTAACTCATGGACAGCCTTGATTTTTGCATAATTTATTGATGCTAGACTTAGCCGAGAGTTGTTCGCTTATTTCCTCCAAATTTTGTAACATTAGGATTTATAGTTAAAAAAAAATAGAGTTAGTATGAAGATTTTCAATTAAATGTGTATTTACCATACTATCGTTATTTAAAATTTCTAAAAAACTCCGTTGCCATATATAGTTGCCTATAAGAAAAAAAAAACGCCTATTTCATAACAATTAACTTAAAAACACGAAAGGTCTTATGGGAGATAAAAACAAAAAAAAAATTAAATAAGCTATTCAGAGTAATCACATCAGTTTGTATCTATGTTTATTATTTGCAAAATAAATACCCATCCAAAATGAAAATGCTACCCAAAGTAATTATTCAACGCGGACGAGGTCGCGAGCAAAAGCTAGTTATAATATATTTCGAAACAAACAATTGCTGGGGTTTGTCACACCCCATTACACAAAGTAATAAATTATTTACCTTGTGCCAGGTGTTATTATAGGTATTAGATATTGCTGAAATCGGACAAATAGCAATTTAATAAACGTAACTGCGTATTAAATAATACCAAACAAAACCTAAAAATAAGCGAGAATTACAACACTTTCCATAGAAAATCGTGAAACAAAGAATCTCAATATTAAAATATCATTACGTCAAATGTAATTTTAAATCAAAGAACTTTACTAAGAAGTAGAGTAAATTTTCAAAGGTCGGCCTGATTGTTTCTGTCATAATTTTACTTAGGTCTAAGAATACAACAATATTTAGCGAAATGTCAAATTATTAAATACCAGGTATTTAATCACTTGACTTTTGTTAGAAATATTCAATCATTCGCAAAATGTTTTAGGTAAATGACAGCGTGCCTACATTCCTTTGAACTCGCACCGAACAGTTATCTGAATTAGGTAGGTACCTACCGCTTATCAGTAAAAGGTTCACCGAAAAATATTTATTTATTTTTAAACATAATTTCTTTTAACTATATACATACTTACAATCACGTTCATTATCCCCAAAGGGATTGTGCAGTGTACAGTTTGGTTACACATAAAGCCACATCTGGCAATTTGAGCCATTCAATGCCTACATAAAAGGGTCATCAAACTCAAGAAGAAACATACCCAACCAACAAGGAAAAGCCAAACAACCAGGAAGTATTACACTCATTGTTGATGACGTAGACGGAACTGGTGGCAAAAGCTACAAAGAAACTTCGAGAAAACCCACAGACGACGTAAAAAATACAACATGACAAGTATCAAAAACAAAACTAGTATCAAAATTATTAAAAAGCTTTATAAAGTATACATAAAATACGTCAAAAAGGATTGATAAAAACATCAGTCAGTAACACATCACCTTTGTTTTCAATTGGGTAAAAATGTAAATTCCCAACGCGTTCTAATCAATAAATATTGTTCGTAGATCAACCTGTCACTATTTTGGGGGTACTGTGAGTGTTACTTAAAACTCTGCGCAACCCCTTTTGGGACTACGAGTCATGATGCAGCGGCACTCAACCTTCTTTACCCTGGCTTTTCTAACTGCTCATTCTTATTTGTTACGATTCTGTGCGATTAATTTCAGATACGTAAGTATTCTATTATAGACCCTATGGAATGTCTAGATAAGCAGAGGTCTTATAATACCTAATGTGAAGCGAGATTTAGCTGGCATACCCCGCTAAGTTTGTCTGTCTATCTATACCCCTCGTGCCTACTTCAACTACATACAGACTAACGCCCAATAACAATACTATGCAAAATAGGGCATTTCTCAGTGCGTGCCATATGGCAAGGACTTTGAAGCCTCATAGTATGTGTCGTACAGGGTCGTAAAAACCTATTCATAGACAAAACTTAAGTGACGATCGGAACTATGCGTACTTTAAAATGAACGCACAGCTTAGGTAGCTAGCTAGCTATATTACACAACGCACAGGTCGAGATGTCAAATGCAACAACCAGATGTCAAAAGTTTGAAGGCAGTTTGAAGTAATAAAACGTGAGTACATTCAAAATGGGAACTACATAACAGAATCGAACCAATCACAGAGCGCTATTCAATGCAATGTGTTTACTTATCCAACAGTCGAGGAACCTCATAGTATTGTTTGTGAATACGGGTGTATGAGCGTATACTTACATGAAGAAAGCTGCAATGGTTATCGATCTGAAAACGCTTTTCGGTACTGGTCCGCGCTGGTAGTCGGCGCAAGTATTCTAGCTATCTATACTTTTTGGAGAACGTGCCGATAAGCTCTGAATGTCGGTGGAGAGTTCCAACCTGCTCCGACCATCGCTATTTTTCAACCGACTTCAAAAAGGAGGACGTTATCAATTTGACTGTATATATTTATTTTTAATGTTTGTTAACTCATAACTCTTTACGGGGGCCACCAATTTTGAAGATTCTTTCGATCTTTGGAAGCTGGTGCTTGTCAGTTGGTGTCATTAAAATTTGATCGAGATCTGAAAATGAAAATGAAAAGCTCTTTATTTAAATGGACTTTGCTAAGTACTTTTAAATCGTCAAAACCCTACCACCATTTCGGGACGATAATATTATTATGCTGAGATGGAGAAGAAATGGCGAAAGAAACTCCACAGCTTACAATTTGGTAATGATTTCAAAACATCATTACAGGTCAATAGATAATAATAATATAATTAAAATTACAGTTTTACATGCGTAAATTTTGGGCAGTTATTACTCCCACGCATTTGGTTCATTTATAATAATAATTTATGTTGTAAAAGCTTTTCTATACAATTCAACTAATCACATTAATGAACTAATTAATTTAAGTCTTATACCCACCACCATTTTTTGTTATTGTTAGATAGATTTTGCTCAATTTAGGTGCTAAGCATACATTTATGATCCTTTGGTTAATAAATATATCTATAAGAATACAATGTGTGCATACCAAAATAAAAATAAAAAAACCAATACCTAATACATTAGTTATATAAACAATATCATAACACAAACAAAATTATCCTATTAATGGCATGTGTCATACAATTATCCATCTAAGAATAAACAACTACATTGTCTAACATTTACATCAAATAAAAATAAAAAGTTCAAGAAAACATGAGATGACCAGGTCTCATTGGCGGCACCTGTTCACAGGCATGACGCAAGAATCAGCCATCGCTTCGCTCAACCATATTTTAGGGAACGTAACGACCCGACGCAAAACGACACCGCCACAAGACCTTTTTAGTGAGAATGACATACACATGCTTCTTGATTATAATCTAGAACAAATTTAAATTATGTTTCTTAGTTTTAACTATAAGACACAAGGTTGATAATCTGTGTAATTAATATATTATATTTTGGATGCATAGATCATGAACAAATTCACCCCCAAGCGTTAGAATCATTTATGTAATCAGTTATTTTATAGTAAGCTTTATTATACAGTTTAGATTTAATAGCAGTTTTGAACTTATTAACAGGTAGATCTCGAATATTATTTGGGAGTTTGTTATAAAAGCGTATACATTGCCCCATAAAAGAATTGCTTATTCTGTGGAGACGAGTAGCATGTACCACTAGATTATGTTTTTTTCTAGTATTAATATTATGAGTGTCACACTTTTCAGAAAAGTTTGTTATGTTTTTCCTTACGTAAATTAGATTTTCAAATATGTATTGTGATGCCACTGTTAGAATATTTATTTCTTTAAACTTTTCCCTGAGTGAAACCCGAGGTCCTAATTGATAAATAGCTCTTACTGCTCGTTTTTGTAAGACAAATATGGTGTTAATGTCCGCAGCATTCCCCCAGAGAAGAATTCCATATGACATAATGCTATGGAAATAACTAAAGTATACAATTCTGGCTGTGTCTACATCAGTAAGTCGTCTGATAGTTTTAACTGCATACGCAGCTGAACTAAGTTTACCAGACATTCGTTCAATATGTGGACCCCATTGCAATTTAGCATCTAATATTATGCCCAAGAAAATAGTCGATTCAACAGGTTCTAATCCTATACCATTTATTTGTATATTTGTTTCAACCCGTTTCACATTGGGTGTGCAAAACTTAACTAATTTGGTTTTATTTTCGTTTAAAAGCAAATTGTTAATGTTAAACCAATCTACTACTTTAGATAATGCGTTGTTTACTTCGTCATAATTAGTCATTCGTCTGTTTATTTTAAATATTAGAGATGTATCATCTGCAAACAACACTATATCATGACTTTTATTTACACAGTAAGGTAGATCATTAATATATATCAAGAACAGAAAAGGACCAAGAATTGAACCCTGTGGAACTCCTATTGTAACCGCAGCTCCAGAAGATCTTTGACCATTTATATCGACCCTTTGAATTCTATTACTCAAGTAAGATGTCAAAAGGTCGAGAGCCCTATTTCTAACGCCATAGTGATGTAATTTCCTGACAAGAGTATCATGATTTACACAGTCGAAAGCCTTGGATAAATCACAGAATACTCCCAAAGCATCCTGTGATGCTTTGGGAGTATTCTGTGATTTATCCAAGTGATCTGATGAGTAGTTTTTGAGTAATCCCTAATAATGCCTTTTTAATTGACATCGATGATATCGTAATATTATCACTTACTTGTGTGAAATTTGTAAAATTGTGAAAATTTATATACAACACTTAAAAGTAAAAAATGAATTATTTTTTAAATAAAAAAAAACTGTTTATAAAAATCTAAATGTTTTTTGAGGTCGGGTCCAAATACAAGTGACAACATTTATTCCAAATATTGAGGTTGACACCGACCGACATGGATTTCCGTAGTAAATAAGAGCCTTAAAGATGCCCAAATCAATAAAGAGACGACCCAGGACCGAGCTGCCTGGAGACGCATCATACGGAGGGCCGACCTCAAATAAAATGGGAAAGGGCCAGGCAAATAGAGAGTTGTCACTTGTACCTATTTGGGACCGACCTCAAAAAGACATTTAGATTTTTATAAACAGATTTTTTGTTTTTCCGTTTTTAGTTTTGAAGGCGGTTTTTTTTATTTCTCCACACTACTAAAGACATCTAGCCCCTGCATATAACAGCTTGTTTAATCTAATGATTATCAATAATTAAAGCAAGTGCTGGTGGAACGGCGCTAACGACCCGATTTCTACGATGCCCTACGATGAAGCCATTGGTTTGTTCCTTTGTTTACTAATAAATAGAGTTTGTAAACTTGACAATTTAATTAAGCTCTTATCTTTTTTAGAAAGGCAACATTAAATCTACGCTTCTTCTTTCAGATACTTTTTAAATTAATTAATAATCCTTTATCTAACCTCCATAAATCTTCGACCCTGTCAACCTTGATAAAAGATCGCGACATCTAGGGTTGTCGACATTTTGTTTTCATATTATTTTGCTCATGACAAATTATTTTGTACCATCATGCGTACATTTTCTATGGACCGTCATTTGTTATGTGCAGACATGGAATGAGAGAGTGAAAAGGTCCGGCTTGAAAGATAGATGTTTTGTAAAAAGCTTTTGTTTATGTTACGAGATGGCAAACAAGCTTGCGGCCCACCTGATGTTAAGTGGTCACCGCCTATAGACACTTGCAATATTAAGTGTAAAACTTAACACCGCAAGTGCGTTTGCCATCCTGGGGACTAAGATGATATGCCGTCCATGCCCAGTAATTACACTGGCTACCTTTCCCTTCAGTCCGAAACACAGCGAACTGCTTCACGGCAGAAATAAGAAAGACGGTACCTACCCAGACGACCCTACATATGGGTCTACCACCTAGTAGTTATATTACTTAGTTGGCAGGTTGGCTTAGTTTAGTTGGCATATGGCTTGCCTGGTGGTACCGTAGCCTATAGACGCTAGCAATACTAACTCGAAATTCGCGCGCTGATAACCCTAGTCCCCTTTCCTACCCCGTGGAGCGCTGGAAACCTCACTCACCAACATAAACTCAACATCACAAAAATGTGGTGTTATTCGACTGTGGTCTTCTGTAAGACACCATGTCACACATAAATTTACAAGAACAATGTCTTTAATATGTGCATCCTTCTATATAAATTATATAATAAAAAATATATGACTACTTATCAAGATAAAAACTATCCTATCTCTCAAGTTGGATAAAATTGCACACGGTGTACAAAGATTAAAATCGGTTAAGTAGTTTAGGAGTCCATCGCGGACAAACAATGTGACACGTAATTTATTTATATTAAGATTACCAGGCAATGTGAAATGTTTTTTGTGGCAAATGTTTTTATAATATTAAAGAATACATGGAACATGACTTGCACACCTAATAAATGAATCTATTTTATGATAAGTATTAATTAACATCTTAAGTTGTAATTGATAATATAAAGTTTTGACACAGCTTAATTTAATATTGTGCTATTGATGAAGATTGATTTATTATGAATTGTTATTATGATTGTATATGATTGAAATTTGCACGTCTGTTACTAAGAGGCTGAACACATTTACTTTTAGTCACGTAAGAACTTTGGCTATGTACATTATTATTGTGTTCAATGCAAATAAACATTTATTATTATTTATTATTTACTAAGGTGGAGGTACTACTCCAGGACGGGCGCTCCAAATTCTAGCGGCTAGTTCGCTGTGATCGACTAACGTCTATATAATAATATAGGTACACCATTAACTGTGGGTAATTTTAATGTTATTTTTAGCTTTGTGATGCCGGCAGAATAGAATAGCATCACCCCATAATTATCATCAATGGATGTTGTAGAAGGCGACTAATGGATCAGCAAAGGGGTATTGATCACCTTATACTCCGTCCACCAATGGAGAGGCCTTGTGGCCCAGCAGTGGGTTGAATTATAAAGGCTGTTATGATGATGATGATGAATGTTAATGTGTACAATGTACAATTCTATTCAGGGACTATTATATTCTATCAATTGGGTCTGGCAAACGAAAAGACCGTCCGTCTGCTCAGCGCTTAAGACCACTACACTCTCTTATTACTTCGGACAGTACTTTAATAGATGAAAAAAAGAATTGTCTAGCTCGGAGTAAATTAAAACTCCAACTCACTAGATACGTTTTGCTCACAGAGTGGTTTTGCTCCACTGGAAAACAACACAAAGGAAATGGATTTTCAATAGCTTCGTGGTTAGAATAAGCCTGATATGACATATGAGGCCCTATAGCAGTATTTGTTTGTTGTTTGTCGATAAACAAACTACACCGACCACAAATAAATGGAAACCAGGTGGCCTGTAGATCCATAGGTCGCTGGTTCAGATCCGGCTTAAAGGACCAAATTATGTAGAGCATCAAACGAGCTCAAGCCTTTGACAAATAATTAATGTATATATTTTAACAGTGACAAGTTTTCATAAAGAACACATAGATATTAAAAAATATAAAAAAGAATAAATATATCAAAAGAGTCGCCAGCACCAGGTAAGAGAAAAGATTTATTTATTTATTTAACATTTAATGTACACACAAAGACAATTACAAAAGAAGACATTACATAACACAGAAAATTGTACAAAGGTACTGATTATTTCTAAAAGAAATCTCTTCCAGCAGCACATATATAAGAGAGATTTTAATATTTAAAAATAAAATCTAAAGATCCTTCCTTTCTCTTATCGGGCCCCCAATTTATTGATCCACAAACAATGTAATAAAAAATATTATTTGAGAAAATAACGTTCGAAACGCCAACGGGTTATTCAAAAATCTTACCGTTGTCATCCCTAAATCAATCAGGCCCTTTAATCCCGACAATGTAATTTGCTGGTTCCACCCGCTTAACAAGGCCTCCTGTTACAAAGGAGAACAGATTTTTCTAGAAGAGCAAACATGAAAGAAATCGAGGCTCTTCGTCGAAAAGTTAATGGAACGTAATTTGAACGTGTAACTGTTCGTTCTATTTTCAAATTCGAATAAAAGTTGTAGTGTCAGAAGTGGTAAGAATCTTTGGCTTGTAAAAATCGGTTGTTAGGCAATTGTAAAATAATTATGTATCGTTGGTATCGATGAAATGAGGAGTGAACGGCAAATTACACCTAGTAGACATTGAAATACGGGCTTTTTTCCAAAGGCTGCTTTGCCACCAGAGATTTGCTATGCTATGTGAACCAAAGAATATGACGCTCGTTAACTATGCTATGTTTTTTAAATGGAAGAAAGCGTACTATGTGTGTGTGCTATGGATGCATGCTCTAGATGCCGCGTGCTGTGGATGCATTCTCTAGATGCCGCGTGCTGTGGATGCATGCTATGGATAAGAGCTATTGATATTTTACCTACTCTCTGTATTGCATAGCTCGAGCTGCGCATTTTCCTCGCACAGCTACCTTGCGGGGATCATCTTCATAGCACATCTTACTCGTTTCGCTACATAGCTATTACATTATCACAGCATAGCTCCATAGCACATCTCTGGTACAAAGGCGCCCTTAGAATCACTAAAGTTCGAGCTTTTATAGTAACGGCAGAAAATGTTTCCGTTCAGCATTATTTCATATCTTCAGTATATATTTCCGTTCAAATACAATTTCTTCGAAACCCGTAAACCAGTATTATATGTTTGTTACGAAAATCTAAGTAAAGTACGCATGTTGCGTTTACAGCGTTCACTTTCGCAATATTTTTGGCACGCTGATATGTATGTACAAAACATATTTTTTAGTCTTCTCTTTTCATAATTTACTCTGTGAAAAACTTCGTCGAAGTTACGCTTTTGTGAGCGCTTATGAAATATTAACGAACATTTCAAGGAATTCGCTGTTGGATTTTAGGGTTCAACTTGGGCTCGAACGAGATTGCGTAACTCGTTGACACAATTGTGAAATAATGGTAACAATCCAACAGTCAAGTGCTTTTTATTCATAAAGTTTGAAACTTTGTGTCGTAATGTTATACGATTTTTGAGGAAATGAAAATTCTAAGCATTCCCCGGATTCACCGGTCCATGACACACGTATTTGATGTATGTGTTGCCAGTGATGACTATGGAACCGAAACGTGGCCGCTTATAATGGGACCCATAAGAAGACTCAAGGTCACAGGGCAACGGAGAAAAGGCTATGTCCGGAGTTTCTCTGCACAATCACATCAGAAATGATGAGATCCGCAGAACTAAGGTCACCGACATAACCCAAAGCCGTACCCGGGGTAATCGGGCGCGGTCGTGGCCCTGAAAGAGCCGTCTGGAACTAGCCGTGGTGGGAAAACAAAAACAACTCGACGATGGCATGTGACTTCGAATGCCAAGCGGATACACTTGACATCAAAAGCCATACACTCGTCGAGAAAGTTTCCCCACTACGTTATCCTTGGGGGAGGCCTATGTCCAACACTATGTACAACAGTCCATCGTGTTGTACCCAGGAGCAGTGCCTGGGACTTGTGACCCAGGTGTATTCGTTAATTTAAACCGAATTAACAATATGAAATCAGTGGAATATAATATGGTTTATTCTCAATTCTTGTTGTATTTAATTTGTTATAAATTAAATAGACATTTTGTTGTTGAAAGAGAAAATTTTATTTTAGAATAACAACTAATGGTTGCTAAGCAACCTACACACAGATTAGATATACAACACCCCCACCTTAATCTGTAGGTCATACATATTAATTTGGCTAACTGTACTTACTCACAATTACAACATAAGTTATAATAAAACACAATAAGTACATCTTTACAAATAAACCAAACTAAAAACAAAACAAATCCGAACATTTTTATAGCATAAAACTTATTAACTATAGGTGCAGAGTTATACAGGCATAGTGACATTAAACTAATCAGTTAGTCCCATACCTATAATACAACTATTTAACATAAGACGAGGAAGACCTTTTGCCAAAACATCTCCAAGCATTCTTCTTTTTCGGACTATTGAGAACCTTCGCATAAGTAAATGGTTCATCATCAATTCCACCCTCATTACAATTGGTAGAATGGCAATAATTTACCTCTTTCCTTTCTCGTAAATTATACCTGGACTCGGGCACAGCAGCGCTAGAAGTAGACGGAGCCGGTTCTGAATCGTAGAAGATATCATCATCACAATCTAATGCAACCATTCTCTCCTCCGTCATCGGTAGTGTCTGATGAGTATCATGAAAATCATTATTAGTGAAAATAGTGGACTTTAACTCTTTGTTCACATCACTAGTATTAAAACAATTTTCAAGGAAAACAACATCCCGACCTTTTATAACTTTTCTAATATTTACAGGATCTCTAAACCTATAACTATTTACATCACTACAATAGCCTACAAAAATATACTGTTTGGCTTTTGTATCTAATTTCTTCCTTTCGCAAGAAGGAATATGAACGTATGCGCGACAACCAAAAATGCGCAAATGTGAAAGATCAGGTTTCTCATCATACCATCTTTCATAAGGAGTAGAATTATTTAAAGCTCTATGAGGACACCTATTCTTTAAATAAACAGAAGTACGGTAAGCTTCTTCCCAAAAACATTTACTAAGGCCTGATTCGCGTAACATACAGCGAGCCTTTTCGCTTATAGAACGATTAGTTCTCTCTGCGACACCATTTGAAGAAGGACTATATGGTACAGTGGTTTGATGTTCAATCCCTTGAGAAGTCAAGTAAGATTTGAACTCATTATTCATATATTCGGTACCATTATCTGTACGCAAAATCTTAATTTTACAAGAGGTTTGTCTCTCGACTTCAGTTTGAAATTCTATAAATTTTGTTCGAACATCAGTCTTAGATTTAATAAAATATACAAAAATCATTCTCGAAAAATCATCGATAAATGTGAGCATATATTTATTACCTTCTAAAGAAGTAGTTTCAAGAGGTCCACAGAGGTCTGAGTGTATTAACTCTAATTTACTTCTGGCCTTCTTATACTTTACAGTAGTGAAAGGTTTTCTACATTGTTTACCTTCAATACAAGGAATACAAGGACTACTATCTAAACAAGAATAGTTTATACCTGTAGCTTTTCCATTCTTTAATTGTTCAAGACTAAATCTGCATAAATGTCCCAGTCGACGATGCCAAAGATTAGATTTTTCTTCAACAATCGCATCTTGATCAGTAGTCGTCATAGCAACATCCTGTGACGGTACCTTAAACTTATAAAGACCATTAGAAAAAGTAGCAGATCCAAACTTAGTACCTGAAATTTTAATGTCACTATGCCTGTATAAAGTGCAACCGTTTTCATTAAAAACAACAGTAATGCCTTTATCTACAGCCTTTTTTACAGAAATAAGATTAGTACTCAAACTAGGTATATACAACACATCCTTAATACTAGTTATCTTAGAGTCCCTAGACTTAGGTAAGTACACATCACCAACACCAGCAGAACACAAACGTTTGTCATCAGCTAGAGTGACTTCCTTGTCAACAAGTGGTCGATAATTTGACAGCCAACTACGATTACACGTCATATGCACCGACGCTCCAGAGTCTATATACCAATCATTGGCATTTAAAGAAGTACCAGTGCTCAAGGCAGACAGAAGAGAAGAATCAACATTGCTTTTCTTGGTCTTATTTTTCCTTTTAAGAGGACACTGAGGACTCTTATGACCTGGTTCCTTGCAATTGTAGCAAATAATCTGTCTTTCTTTATTATAAGTCTTAGATGTATTGTGAGAACTTGAACTAGCAAACGCCGACTCACGAGATTCGCGTTTCTCCATTTCATTCAAAAGTTTTGATTTCACTAGTTCTGAAGTTATAGCTACATTTGAACTTTCTAAAGACATGACTAGGGGATCATAATCAGAAGGTAGGCCTCCGAGAAGAATAGCAGCAATCGATAAATCATCAATTTTCTTACCAATATCAGCCAAATCTTGAGCAGTCGTCATAACAGCATTTATATATTCTTCGATAGACGAAAAATCAATCAATTGATAGCGGTATAGCTTCCTTTCAAGGGATATCTTACGACCCATACCATTATCTTCATATGCTTTAGACAACGTATCCCAAACCTGCTTTGCGGTTTCGCAACTGCGAGCGTGTGTGATAGCAGCGCCATCCAGCGTAAGACATATTTTGGTCATCGCCTTCAAATCACGCATTTGTCGAACTGTTTCCGGAGTAGTATCACCTTCAGGGTATCCTATGATGGCATTCCACAAGTTTTCGTGTAAAAGATACATCCGCATCTTAAATTTCCATTGTGAATAAGACGACTTATCTGTCAACGGTTTTATATTTATGAATGCATTGCTTGATGAATTTTCACGAAAAACATTATCTCCTCTTTCACTAGTCATTTTTGTTAATTTATTATACAAATTATTGGGTTTCTGGAGGGTCCTGGGCCCATAACCTGTTGTATTTAATTTGTTATAAATTAAATAGACATTTTGTTGTTGAAAGAGAAAATTTTATTTTAGAATAACAACTAATGGTTGCTAAGCAACCTACACACAGATTAGATATACAACAATTCTCTTCACTACTTTCGCCTCCTTTAAATTCTTAGCACGTCATTGTATTTATACAAAAGCTTGTATTTTCTTCTTTTTACTCTGACCACAATTTATTTGGGGTCAGTGCTATAATGTCTCTACTGATATAGGTTTCGGCCATGTATAATTACTGACGTTAATAGATTGGCATCGAAATGAATGGGGCGAGACCAAAAAATGAGCTTTTTTGAAAGTGCCGGCCAACGAAAAAGGACACACAAACGTTGTAGGATTATTCTATTCCACGTTCGATGATTTTGTCTTTTTCATACATTTATTGATTTCTGAAAATGCTGAAAAATATAAAATAATGTTAGAAATTGCTAAATTAGGCTTAAGATGTAGCAATATTTATCATTATTTTGTTTCTCAGCAATTTCAGGAGTCAATAAATAAATATTATAAAATGACGTATCATCGAACTTGTTTAACTTGAATAAGAGCAATCCTACAACTTTAAATCCTACAATTAACTTAACTATCGCTCCAAATTATTAGTAGTAACCACACGTACCATTTTTTTGTTTGGCCGGCACTTTGAGAAAAAAGCCCCCAAAGGTGTAGAGCCTGAATAATTTCCTTTTCTGACTTCTATTCAAAAGGCACAAGACGGAAGGCATTAAGGTCAAAAGACATAACTAAAATAGATTTATTTATTATACAAATAAATCTTTGTGAATTCTAGATTTTAATAGAAATAACAATGTAAATAAAGGTCGCGATCAAAGCTTTTCCTCTCAAATTTATTTACAAAGATGTCGCCGAGTGTAAGGATTATGGGACTTAAGCGGCTTACATGTTGCCGTTGTGATATTACTTTGACTTTGCTGCGTCTCACCTTTTTGAGATAAATGTACCAGACGGCTTAGAGAGACAAATTCAATTAAATTTTGATCTTTATGCCATAGTCAGAAAGTTCAACATTTGACAACAATTACCAGCGTAAATTTCTTATACAACAAATTACTATGAGAACATTTTAAAATTTGTACATTTTAGATTTTAGTGTATTAAAAAATCTTACCAAAATAAAAAAAGTGACATCGCTCGAAAGCTACTGGGGCTATTATCATAAAACCTTATTCATATAATTACCTACGTTGGTAATCACAAAAGCCATGTAATGCCGGTAGAGTACAATAGCATCACCCCATATCCTCCAATGGGTGTTGTTGAATCCTTGCCTCAGAGGGTAATAAATGTTGCCTATTAAAATTTTCCACGCATCTAACAGTGCGGTTTTACAATGGCAACACCACGAGTGACATTGAAAAGTCAGTGTCTTCTTTCCGCTCGCCGAGCTCGTATCTTGTGAAACGTTTTCACATCTTTCGCCGCTTACGCAACTATTTTGGGGATAGTGTTTACATTTCTCTGACCTCAAAAGACATTACATGGATTTCCGTAGTAAATAAGAGCCTTAAAGATGCCCAAATCAATAAAGAGACGACCCAGGACCGAGGTGCCTCGTGACGCATCATACGGAGGGCCGACCCCAAATAAAATGGGAAAGGGCCAGGCAAATAGAGAATTGTCACTTGTACCTATTTGGGACCGACCTCAAAAAGACATTTAGATTTTTATAAACAGATTTTTTTTTCTCCGTTTTTAGTTTTGAAGGCGGTTTTTATTTATTTATCCAGGCTACTATAGACAGCTAGTCCCTGCATATAACAGCTTGTTTGATCTAATGATTATCAGTAATTAAAGTAAGTGCTGGTGGAACGGTGCTAACAACCCGGTTTGCGATGCCCTACGATGAAGCCATTGGTTTGTTCATTTGTTTACTAATAAATAGACTTTGTAAACTTGACAATTTAATTAAGCTCTTATCTTTTTTAAAAAGGCAACATTAAATCTACGCTTCTTCTTTCAGATACTTTTTAAATTAATTAATAATCCTTTATCTAACCTCCATAAATCTTCGACCCTGTCAACCTTGATAAAAGATCGCGACATCTAGGGTTGTCGACATTTTGTTTTCATATTATTTTGCTCATGACAAATTATTTTGTACCATCATGCGTACATTTTCTATGGACCGTCATTTGTTATGTGCAGAGATGGAATGAGAGAGTGAAAAGGTCCGGCTTGAAAGATAGATGTTTTGTTAAAAGCTTTTTTTTATGTTACGAGATGGCAAACAAGCTTGCGGCCCACCTGATGTTAAGTGGTCACCGCCTATAGACACTTTCAATATTAAGTCTAAATCACTTAACATCGCAAGTGCGTTTGCCATCCTGGGGACTAAGATGATATGCCCTCCATGCCAAGTAATTACACTGGCTACCTTTCCCTTCAGTCCGAAACACAGCGAACTGCTTCACGGCAGAAATAAGAAAGGCGGTGGTACCTACCCAGACGACCCTACATATGGGTCTACCCCCTAGTAGTTATATTACTTAGTTGGCAGGTTGGCTTAGTTAGCATATGGCTTGCCTGGTGGAAAGCAGTCACCGTAGCCTATAGACGCTAGCAACACTGACGGAAAGGGCACTAGGGTTGTCAGCGCGCGAATGTCACCATTCGCGCGCTGACAACCCTAGTCCCCTTTCCTACCCCGTGGAGCGCTGGCAACCTCACTCACCAACATAAACTCAACATTACAACAATGTGGTGTTATTCGACTGTGGTCTTCTGTAAGACACCATGTCACACATAAATTTACAAGAACATAATGTCTTTAATATGTGCAATTAAAGTGGTGGACTACTGCCTACACCTCCTTCGATGACAAGGAGAGGCCTTGTGTCTCAGTAGTGGGTCGAATTAGGCTGTTATGATAATGATTATGAATGTTAATGTGTACAATATACTATTCTATTCAGGGACTATTATATTCTATCAATTGGGTCTGACAAACGAAAAGACCGTCCGTCTGCTCAGCGCCTAAGACCACTACCCGCTCTTATTACTTCGGACAGTACTTTAATAGATGAAAAAAAGAATTGTCTAGCTCGGAGTAAATTAAAATGCCAACTCACTAGATACGTTTTGCTCACAGAGTGGTTTTGCTCCACTGGCAAACAACACAAAGGAAATGGATTTTCAATAGCTTCGTGGTTAGAATAAGCCTAATATGTGAGATATGAGGACCTATAGCAGTATTTGTTTGTTGTTTGTCGATAAACAAACTACACTGACCCCAAATAAATGGAAACCAGGTGGCCTGTAGATCCATAGGTCGCTGGTTCAGATCCGGCTTAAAGGACCAAATTATGTAGAGCATCAAACGAGCTCAAGCCTTTGACAAATAATTAATGTATATATTTTAACAGTGACAAGTTTTCATAAAGAACACATAGATATTAAAAAATATAAAAAAGAATAAATATATCAAAAGAGTCGCCAGCACCAGGTAAGAGAAAAGATTTATTTATTTATTTAACATTTAATGTACACACAAAGACAATTACAAAAGAAGACATTACATAACACAGAAAATTGTACAAAGGTACTGATTATTTCTAAAAGAAATCTCTTCCAGCAGCACATATATAAGAGAGATTTTAATATTTAAAAATAAAATCTAAAGATCCTTCCTTTCTCTTATCGGGCCCCCAATTTATTGATCCACAAACAATGTAATAAAAAATATTATTTGAGAAAATAACGTTCGAAACGCCAACGGGTTATTCAAAAATCTTACCGTTGTCATCCCTAAATCAATCAAGCCCTTTAATCCCGACAATGTAATTTGCTGGTTCCACCCGCTTAACAAGGCCTCCTGTTACAAAGGAGAACAGATTTTTCTAGAAGAGCAAACATGAAAGAAATCGAGGCTCTTCGTCGAAAAGTTAATGGAACGTAATTTGAACGTGTAACTGTTCGTTCTATTTTCAAATTCGAATAAAAGTTGTAGTGTCAGAAGTGGTAAGAATCTTTGGCTTGTAAAAATCGGTTGTTAGGCAATTGTAAAATAATTATGTATCGTTGGTATCGATGAAATGAGGAGTGAACGGCAAATTACACCTAGTAGACATTGAAATACGGGCTTTTTTCCAAAGGCTGCTTTGCCACCAGAGATTTGCTATGCTATGTGAACCAAAGAATATGACGCTCGTTAACTATGCTATGTTTTTTAAATGGAAGAAAGCGTACTATGTGTGTGTGCTATGGATGCATGCTCTAGATGCCGCGTGCTGTGGATGCATTCTCTAGATGCCGCGTGCTGTGGATGCATGCTATGGATAAGAGCTATTGATATTTTACCTACTCTCTGTATTGCATAGCTCGAGCTGCGCATTTTCCCCGCACAGCTACCTTGCGGGGATCATCTTCATAGTACATCTTACTCGTTTCGCTACATAGCTATTACATTATCACAGCATAGCTCCATAGCACATCTCTGGTACAAAGGCGCCCTTAGAATCACTAAACTTCAAGCTTTTATAGTAACGGCAGAAAATGTTTCCTTTCAGCATTATTTCACATCTTCAGTATATATTTCCGTTCAAATACAATTTCTTCGCAACCCGTAAACCAGTATTATATGTTTGTAACAAAAATCTAAGTAAAGTACGCATGTTGCGTTTACAGCGTTCACTTTCGCAATATTTTTGGCACACTGATATGTATGTACAAAACATATTTTTTAGTCTTCTCTTTTCATAATTTACTCTGTGAAAAACTTCGTCGAAGTTACGCTTTTGTGAGCGCTTATGAAATATTAACGAACATTTCAAGGAATTCGCTGTTGGATTTTAGGGTTCAACTTGGGCTCGAACGAGATTGCGTAACTCGTTGACACAATTGTGAAATAATGGTAACAATCCAACAGTCAAGTGTTTTTTATTCATAAAGTTTGAAACTTTGTGTCGTAACGTTACACGATTTTCGAGGAAATGAAAATTCTAAGCATTCTACGGATTCACCGGTCCATGACACACGTATTTAATGTATGTGTTGCCAGTGATGACTATGGAACCGAAACGTGGCCGCTTATAATGGGACCCATAAGAAGACTGAAGGTCACAGGGCAATGGAGAAAAGGCTATGTCCGGAGTTTCCCTGCACAATCACATCAGAAATGATGAGATCCGCAGAACTAAGGTCACCGACATAACCCAAAGAATACCGAACCTTAAGTAGCAGTGGACAGGGCACATTGCGAGGAGGATTGAAGGCAGTTGCTGTAGAAAAGTCCTAGGAGGGCGGCCCCCACAAGGTGGGCCAATGATCTGGTAAAGGTCGCGGGAAGCCGCTGGATGTAGGCAGCAGGACCGATCTCGACCGATATCGAATCCTTGGGGTTGGCATATGTCCAACACTATGTACAACAGTCCATCATGTTGCAGAGAGAGGAACCAGGAGCAGTGCCTGGTACTTGTGACCCAGGTATATTCGTTAATTGAAGCCGAATTTACAATATGAAATCATTAGAATAAAATAAGGTTCATTCTCAATTCTCTTCACTACTTTCGCCTCCTTTAAATTCTTAGCACGTCATTGTATTTATACAAAAGCTTGTATTTTCTTCTTTTTACTCTGACAACAATTTATTTCGAGTCAGTGCTATATGTCTCTACTGATGCCGGAATGGTTGAAAAATAGTGCTGCCAGGTGGCCGGTTTCTTTAGAGGAAATTGACGAACGTGAAGTCAATAAAGAGTTAAAACAAAACGTAAGTTCATTGATAGTTAATAATTTAGATTTATTTTCAAATAGACTTTTATATTTTAGTAATTATAATACAATATTATAGTGAGGATGGTGGCTTGGTGTTTGAGGTTTATATATAATTGTAAATATTGTGACAAACGACAAGCTGCAATGATGTCTGCGGAGGAACTAATACACGCTGAAAAATGTATATTTAGACGTCTTCAGAAAGAGAGTTTCGTAAATAGTCAAATATTGAAAGGGTTATGTCCGAGGTTTTGGCCATGTATAATTACTGACGTTAATAGATTGGCATCGAAATGAATCAGGCGGACCAAAAAATCAGCTTTTTTGAAAGTGCCGGCCAACGAAAAAGGAAACACAAACGTTGTAGGATTATTCTATTCCACGTTTTACAAGTTCGATGATATTGTCTTTTTCATACATTTATTGATTTCTGAAAATGCTTAAAAAATGTTAGAAATTGCTAAACTAGGCTTAAGATGTAGCAATATTTATCATTATTTTATGTTTCTCAGGAGTCAATAAATAAATATTATAAAATGACGTATCATCGAACTTGTTTAACTTGAATGAGAGCAATCCTACAACTTTTGTGTCATATTAACTTAACTATCGCTCCAAATTATTAGTAGTAACCACACGTACCATTTTTTTGTTTGGCCGGCACTTTGAGAAAAAATCCCGCAAAGGTAGAGCCTGAATAATCTCCTTTTCTGACTCCTATTCAAAAGGCACAAGACGGAAGGTATTAAGGTCAAAAGACATAACTAAAACTAAAATAAATCTATTATTTATTGTAAAAATAAATCTTTATGAATTCTAGATATTAATAAAAATAACAATGTAAATAAAGGTCGCGATCAAAGCTTTTCTTCTCAAATTTATTTACAAAGATGCCGCCGAGTGTAAGGATTATGGGACTTAAGCGGCTTACATGTTGCCGTTGTGATATTACTTTGACTTTGCTGCGTCTCACCTTTTTGAGATAAATGTACCAGACGGCTTAGAGAGACAAATTCAATTAAATTTTGATCTTTATGCCATAGTCAGAAAGTTCAACATTTGACAACAATTACAGCGTAAATTTCTTACACAAAAAATTACTATGAGAACATTTTAAAATTTGTACATTTTAGATTTTAGTGTATTAAAAAATCTTGAAAATAAGTCTTACCAAAATAAAAAAAGTAACATCGCTCGGAAAGCCACTGGGGCTATTATCCTAAAACTTTATTCATATAATTACGCACGGACCTAATCCCAAAAGCCATGTAATGTCGGTAGAGTAGAATAGCATCACCCCATATCCTCCAATAGGTGTTGTTGAATCCTTGCCTTAGAGGGTAATAAATGTTGCCTACTAAAATTTTCCACGCATCTAACAGTGCGGATTTACGATGGCAACACCACGAGTGACATTGAAAAGTCAGTGTCTTCTTTCCGCTCGCCGAGCTCGTATCTTGTGAAACGTTTTCACATCTTTCTCCGCTTATTATCTGTCCCTGCACGTTCTGGGAGACTGGGATTTGTGGAGACATTCTGTGCCGTGCACCAATACTCAAGTGGAATCCCTAAAATACGAAGAAAGAAGAAACTGTTGACCAATCAAGATGCAGCAACAACACGTGCTAAGTAAGCCCTCGGAGGATGTTGGTTCAGGTTAGTAGGTATTTCATTAACTTTCTATCGCAAAGATTCCTTAATTAATTATTTTTTATTACAGTCCACACCCAAAATTGTTTGTAAGCCGAACAGGTGTCGTAGAAGGCGACTAATGGATCAGCATCTTATACTCCGTCCACCAATCCGCTTTAGGCAAGCGTGGTGGACTTCTGCGAAAACCTCCTTCGATAACACTGAGAGGCCTTGTATCCCAGCAGTGCGACGAATTATAAAGGCTGTTATGATGATGATGAATCCCAAAAGGGATTGAGCAGATCTTTAGTTAACATTTAGTTACACATAAAGCCGCAAAAGCCAAAACTTCATTCAACTTTTAATTTTCTAAATATTCATATGAGAAAAGTAGCATCTTTTTTAAGAAACATCAACAGTTTTTAGGTTTTTCTGAGTGTTTTACGCACGCGCAGGACGCTCCATATGTATGGGCAAGGTCGCCAGCACTCATCGTCGCCTTAAATCTTTGAAAGTTAGGAGCTTTCGCACTTTTAACCGATTTGAACAAAAGAGGAGGTTCTCAATTCGACTGTATGTTTTTTATGTGTGTTAACTCTTAACTGTTTGCTGGGTATATCAATTTTGATGATACTTTTTTAAATCTGGAAACTGATGCTTTGTGTCATGGGGTCCCATTTAAATTTGAGCATCTGACGAGTGGTTTTTGTGTCATCCCTAATAATGCGTCTTTTTGATATAGCTGAATCCAATTAATGTATTGTACCCTCGTGATTCAAAGCGCCAGACCAGGACAAATATAATGCTTATTATCCTGTGCGAATAATTCTACACAAACGGGTTGTGTTCAAGGATTATATTTAAGGGACTATATTTCCAAGTTCCAAGATCCACAAGTGAACTAAAACAAACTATTAACTATGTACCTTTTATCATTTAATACAAGTATTCTAGTAACTTGTATTTAGGTATTAATCTCAACTGCTATAATCCGGGCCAACTTTAGTTCTCTTTGCCCTAAATTACAAATCCAATTTATAAACGAAGTTCGAGTTTCAACTGTAATTAAAGGCAAAGAAAGACTATTGGATATTGTACTGAAGTGTAATATAAATAAAGGAGAAACATCGCTATTGATTAAACTTGTATTTACTTTCGATTGACTGCCACAAGGTTAGGGACGTGTTTTTAAATAGACCTTAGAGGTACTCTCAGTAGTAGGCGGAAGGGACCGCCTCATTAAAAGTCGATTAACAGACTCTGCTTCTTCTTTCTCATAATTATCCTGCTACCAATTTATTAGAGGTTGTTACTATAGGATAGCATCATTCATCAACAGCTCATGTAATGTCCCCGCATTACAGATGATGAGGCCTTAGTCAACGCACAACCTAAGATTTTTTTCATAGGTGCGTGCAGGTTTCGTCACGATGTTTTCCTTCACCGTAAAAGCGTCGAGTAAACGTACATATGAATTCAAAATTTAAAAACACATGGGTAAGTAGCGGGGTTCGAACCGATGCCTCCTGGGTGGGATACAACGCCATTACGCAATACGCCACCGACGCTTCCTTTAAGAGAGATTGAGAAGAGCATTAGATTTTATTAACTTCAAATAAAAATAATTTCACATTTAAAACATTGTTTTTAATAATGACAATGACAAAGGAGATAAGAGGAGGCAAGAAATACGTATACAAGTTGATTAAAGGGAATGGGAAGAAAACAGAACACATGGATGATTGTATGAGAAAAAATATGAAAGAGTTAGGAGTAGACGATGAAGGTGGCCGCTTAAGGTGTGTCCACCCAGATTTGCGGACATACACGAAACCAACCCGCACTTGAGCACTGTGGAATGTGGATGACTAAGGCCTAATCGCCCCTAATGTGGGGTAGGCTCGAGCCCCTCGGTGGGGGCATTATATGAGTTGTTGATGATGGTGATGATGACGTTACACAGATATATCAATCTAAGGAGATCGGTCGAATCGCCGAGTTCATAGGAAGACAGATTGTCACGATCAGCGGCCGTACTACATAACATAGTTCTAGTTGAGCATGCCTTAATATACACTGTTCATTCCGCGCGTCTTAAGGACTGCGAAGCGATGAAAGTTAAGCACAGCCGCAAAGGAGATCGGTCGAATCGCTGAGTTACGTATTCACTTGACTTTACCGGAAGTCGGAGTGGCGGAAATGTATGCCCACAGGGCATACACTTGTCGCAAGTTAAACGCCGGCTTGGCCTATCTCCTTGTATTATTAAACCTGTGGGCAGTCCTATATTGGATCTTACTCTATAAGCGGCCTGGCATCGGGTGTAGACGAAGCGCGGGCATAGTGGCCCGCAACACTCGTTATATGTTTCGTACGTACAACAATATGTGTCCAAATGCTCAAATATTTACCATGTATTTTATTTTTGTAATGTAAAGTAATGAACAGTAAGTGACAGCTAAACCCTAACCCAGTGACGTATGAATTAATTTATAGCACAAGTCCTCGAGTTTATGTACAGTATGTGCTCCGGCTCGATTGACGGTAATTTTGGTTAAGCTTTGAAATAAGACTCCTATAGTTTCGAAAGTGTCACTCTGAATTTGGATTTACTTTCAGAAGTAGGTCCGTCGGCATCCCTCAAGGGAGACATTGAGGGCCATTGTGTGGTCCTATTTTTGTCCCAGTATAACTGGCCAGCTTCGTATTTCATTTGTTATCGTGTTTCCACAAGCTCACTATTTTAGTTGAAATATAAATCATTGCTGTTTATAAATAGAGTGTAATATCTGTCTTAAATATAGATTTTGGCAGAGGACTGTATGACCAGCCGCCTGCCTGATACCACTCCCAGGGGTTATAGTCAAGGGGTCCACGTCCGGAAGCCTCCTCGTGGCGGACCTTGGTAACGTAGTGGGGAAACTTTCTCGGCGGGTACGTGGCTTTTGATGTCAAGGTTATCCCCTTGGCATTCGAAGTCACATGCCATCGTCGAGTTTTTGTTTTCCCACCACGGCTAGTTCCGGACGGCCCTTTTCAGGGCCACGACCGCGTCCCCCTTGTGCGGTCCGATGGCTGCTCCCGGTGTCCTCCTGAGACGCGCCAGGTCGAGCAGCCGTCGGCGAGGAGGCGGCCTATAAGGCCGGCGTCAGTCGGTAGCCCCTGTGGGCTGCTGGCCACCAATTGGTGCACAAGGAGTGCCTAGACGGGTAGCATTGGGACGGTCTCGGTGTAGTTGCGCTCGCGTGCGCAGATCCCGAGCCGTCCCGTAATAGCGCACTGGAGGTCAGGCTGGGGAGGATGTTTAGTGGGTATGGAGGCAACGCCTTTACCTCGAGTCCCACATATCCCCTGCGGTTGGCACCACCCCGCAGGGACGATGCGTAAATGCATTTGACCTCCCCGACAAAAAAAAGAGGTTATAGTCAAAGTCTAAATTTTAAAAATCTGTTCTAAAAGTCAGTCGAGTTTTGTTGAGGTGGTGCACAGCGGACTAACCGCTGCAGCCCCAACTGGGGAATTACATCCACCCAACAGAATACCAGAATAAAATAACACTACATTTTTGCGGTGTTTTGTTTCTGTTGGAGTGAAGTCTCCAGAGCTACACGAGGAAGGAAGGGGGACTAGGGTTGTCAGCGAGTGTCACGTCAGCGTTGCATACTAGACGCATAGCAGCTACCATAGCCTATAGAGCAGTCTTTCTCAAAGTGGGCGATAACGCCCCCTTGTGGGCGTTGAAGACCTAGAGGGGGGCGTTAAGGGGCCCAGTAAAAATGGGGGGCGTTAGCGTAGTTTAGGGGGGCGATGGTTGATTTGTAATTTTATTTTATTTATATTTTAAAATTCACTAAAATTAAAACCTACCTACTATTCAATATCGAATTATTAGAATTATATTTCTGCCCTGTATGATGGTGTTAAAACTAAAATATATGCTAGCATTGATATGACATGGTATCTGTATTTTGTTCGCTAGGCAGTTGTGAAATAAAATAGATTGCTTAAAGTGCCCATCTTTTTTTAGTCTCTCGTATACGTAGTACAGTGGAAGTCTTGTAATCGTCAAAAAATTCGACCTCGAGATTTTGACGGATTTACACGTTTTGGACCTCTCTGAGTCCAAAGATACCGTTTTTGGAATTATGGCTCTGTGTGTCTGTGCGTTATCACGATAACTCGAGTATGCTTTAACTTATTGCAACCAAATGTAACATGCATGTATGATATCAAAATATAAGGTTTCTATCAACATTTGAGTCGTTTCCGATATACGTCAAGGGGAGATCACGTCCGATTTTCCTACAATATTTTTTATGCTCAAATATTTCCAACTTGTTTATTACAATTTGAACCAAAACAAGTATCTATCTACTAGCTTTAATGTACTTAAATTTTCACCGAGAATATATCGAACAAAAATTATATCACATCATTTCCAAGACATTATTCGTGCGTAAGATTTTAAGCCTACTGTCGAATGTCTTAAAGAAATATTTCCATTGAAGCTTACGAAGCTTATAAACATAATGGTGGCGCCGAGAAAACAAAGTTTCAGCTTAGACACCTACTCTCACAATGACACGTTGTCACATACTAATTGATTCAGAAACCTTACGAGACTGTTTATATTCACATCTATCTGAGTGTACTACGTGACCCGACAGACGGATGTGCCATGAACGCTTGTGCAACAGAACTGTTCTGTGACGCACGATAGTTCGACTGTACGCTTTTGTTGTGATACTGAAGCTCGACATCATAGGTCTTGTTCACGACATCGACAGACACTACATTTCGAAGGTCGCTATATCGGAAACGTTCTATCGATTTGTCACTACATCGACGGTTCACCATATCGATGGTATGTACGTTGTATCGACAGTTGGAGTGACTATTTTAAATGGTTTTTATTTGTTTATTTGATTAGTCTCTCACAGTAATGTATACACTGTAAATAGAGAGAAAAAATACATACATTAAGACTTAAGTGTCCGTAAATGAGGTCGCGTAATCAAACCGGTTTTATGGCATGATGTCGTGCCGTCCGAGTAATAAGCGTTATAATTTATATCTAAAAATTATTAAAACTCACAGAATTACAGATAATGCATAGGTACCTCGCACAAAACATCTATCGTTTCTAACCGACTTCAAAATAAGGTGGAGGTTCTCAATTCGACTGTATTTTTTAAATGTATGCTACCTCATAACTCTTTACTGGGGATACCGATTTTGAATATTCTTTTAACGTTTGCAAGCTGGTACTTGTCATGTGGTCCCATTTAAATTTAATTGACATGTGACGAGTAATTTTTGAGTTATCCCTAATAATGCTTATTTAATTGACATCGACGACAGATCCACGACAAGTCCACACTTCCCCAAAATTCTGTTCTGTGTGGTGTGTCCATAAGCTGCTCCGAATTCCAACTTCCTATCTACCCTGTGCCCACTGCTAGGGTCGCAATACAGTTCTGTCGCTCAAGCGTTCATCGTACATCGACAACTCGACAAATGGATTAATAAGTAGACAGATGGAGTGTACTCCATATATTAAGCATAGCCTAGCATAAAATACTCAATATTGAGTATTAAATACCTAAAGCAATGAAAAGGTAAAATTATACATTAAGGCCCTGTCCGCACAGCGATATTTCACCGCGCATTTTTCTCGCAAAATTCTGTGACACATAGGATCTTATATTACTATCCGCACATGCGGTAAAAAAATCGCGCGAAGAAATCTGTGGTTTGATGCAAATTGAACGCAATATTATTTCCGCGCGAATATTTTATCGCTGTGCGGACAGGGCCTAACAGTGTCTATTGTTTGAATAGCGCTCCTTATATTATACTAGCGAGATACCCCGGGCACGCGTTGCTGTGGTAATTTTGATACTACTGTCCTATGACATTGTATTTGCAGTAAAAAAAAATGAGGACTACTTATCAAGATGAAAACTATCCTATCTTTCAAGTTGGATCAAACTAAATATGGTGTACAAATTGGATTAAAATCGGTTAAGTAGTTTAGGAGTCCATCGCAGACAAACAACGTGACACGTAATTAAGATTGGGAATAGGGTACCTATTCAATTTAAGAATTTGCCGAATATGCACAATAAATCATTCGATTTATCTTCTGACGGTACGAAGAAATAATTTCAACACGTGCCGCTTCCTTCGACCTAAATATCGGTGGATAGATTTATAGAATATTCTTTACTATACAAACAACAACAGATCAAGTTACCACAAATTGACACAGTTCTCGAATCGATTATCAACCTCAAATTATTGGAAAAAGTGGGCAAAACCCACGACTTCGTCCGCGTGGAACAGTTAATTTAGGCAGCTTTTTTGGACTTTGGACTTCCATACGACCCTTCGTCCCCTATTTCATCTCCATATGGGTAAATGTTTCAAAAACAAATATTACATACTTCTTAACAAATGCCTAAGAACTTCAAGCCTTTTTTTCGTAATAAAACGTAGCCTATATCCTTTCCCGACGTCTATTATAATATTAGGATTTATAGATTATAGTTAAAGTGCAAAATAGATTGCCAAAATTTTACAGTTTCTTGCAATATCATACAGTCATAAAACATACTTATCTATTAGAAAAATATTTAAATGTACAGTCAACAGCACATCAAGTCACTACAAAGTTTTAAAGTTTTTCAATCATTTTGCGCTTTATAATAATAGTTATTTAAATATTAGGCGAGTGGCAGTCCTATTATAGTTGGCTCATTCGGTGCAGCCATCTGTGAGGATAAGATGTCGCTTCAATCGTTTTATACAGTCTGGTATATTGTGAGTTGCATGGCTAGCTGATTGGATGATTTTCCAGTCTATTATGTACTTTTCCGCAACTTGTTACAATTCCTCTTTTGCTGTTGGCTTATTTAGGTCTTTGTGGTCTTCGAGTTTCTGATAAACTAGAGCGTGTAGGCAATCAATAGTTATATTTAGAAAAAATAAGAGTGACCCTGTATTATGTAGGTAATCACATACTTAACCGATGTAATGAACGTAGGTAGGTAATTGAGTCTTATTGAAAAGCATAGCTCGTCCTAATGGACCCCTTACTAGTATTAGGCCTTTAGTACGTGTATTGTCTGACATTGCTTATATATCTTTCAAAGAGATATTAATATTTATTTTCTTATCAGGGTCATATTATAAGTTCCTTATAATCATACTTATTTGTCCAATAACTTTGTATTGAATCTAAATAAAAGCTTAACATTAATATACTCTCAATAAAAATCTCTATGGTATTATTACCATAAAAGAAATCGGGCTGGAACTGGAAGGTCAAAATAAATATGAAACAGATTATAATAAATATGTTTTTGTAATAATGTTTATTTAATTCAATTTATTTGAGGAGAAATAGGATATTATTGTAATCCTAAGTTTAATCAACTTTTTCGTTATTAATATCTTTTAGTAAAAGGCCATTTATATGAACATCAATTCAATTCAATCATTACAATGGTGAGCGCCACGTCTAAAATGCAAAATTCCTAAGTAGGTAAATGCCTAAAATCAATGTATAAATATCAATTTGTCTTAATAGCAAAATGCCTAAAACTGAAATTCCATAAGAAGCACAACATCTAAACGTAATTGACCTGAAGCCGAATGCCAACATTTAAAGAAAAGATTAGTATTTTGTCTGTGATATTATAGTACTATATTTTAATATTAGATCTTGTGGAATAGCAAGGGCAGCGGGCCATATTTCGCGTCCTCACCTCAATCCGATTTTGCTAACAAAATTTACGACATGAAATTCACGCTCGTAATTAATTTCAACTGAGTGGGCTGCAGCTGTTTAATGGGTTAGCAACTGACGCCGCCACAAAATAACTATAGTACAGAATGGGAACTTAAAAGTTCATATGTCATAAATCACTGAACGGATTGCGCTGTTTGGTACAGACAGTTATTGTAACGCGGGCATCCGCTAAGAACGGATTTTCTAAAATTCACAACGGGGGCAAAGCCGCGGGAAAAAGCAAGTAAAGGTCCAAATAGCCATATAGTGCATACAGGTGGTTTGGCATCGGCTTCTGAGTTGATTTCAATATTTTTTTTTATAAAGAAACGATTTTTTTTAAAAAAAAAAAAAACAAAAAAAAAGTACCCAGAAAATATTGTAAAACATTTTCTGGGTACTTTTAGTTTTTTTATTTGTTTTTTTTTTTAAATAAAATATTGAAATTAACTCAGAAGCCGATCCCAAACCACCTGTATTTAGGGTGTTGGTTATTTAGTTTACATGTTGTATATGCAAATCGATTCTTAAGGAGTAAACTCCAAATATCTCTCTGATTGTAATTAATAATGTAAGTCGAATAAATCTGTTGTTGAATACAAATTGTGTTTTCCATCAGAAGTAAACCTCAGAAAAGAATAAAACAGGAGTCACTTTGGCGAGTTAACGTGTAGATATACTTATATATGGAGCACCACACACCGAACGCGGCACGGGCCAAGCCAGCGTTTAACTTGTGACAAGTGTATGCCTAGTGGGCATACATTACCGCCACTTCGCCTTCCGATGAAGTCAAGTGAATACGTAACTCAGCGATTCGACCGATCTCCTTTGCGGCTGTGCTTAACTTTCATCGCTTCGCAGTCCTTAAGACGCGCGCAATGAATAGTGTATATTACGGCATGCTCAACTAGAACCATGTTATGTAGTACGGCCGCTGAGCGCGACACTCGGTCTTCCTATGAACTCGGCGATTCGACCGATCTCCTTAGATTGATATATCTCTCAGTTAGCATTGCCGATAAACCGCGTCTCTGCAGAGCAACGCACATAGGACGCTGCGCAACCGATGTGTGGAGCTCCTTCGTCTTCTGTACTATCTTTATTCTATGATACTATCATACGAAGGATTTGCATTCATTAGTTCATAATCTAATTATTCCACGTCTACCTCGCACGTTCCGTAAAAATGCTGTATGAAGCAAATGAATTTCAATGTCAGATTATTCAAATGAAGCAAATTTAAATATCTTTAACCATACGAAAATGCTTCATTTGTTAGAAATATAATTTCGAATTTCACCTGGACTGTCGAGATGATTTATTGTAACACTAGCTTTTGCCCGCGACTTCGTCCGCGTAGAATAGTTACTTTGGGCAGGTTTTTACTTAAAAAAAATGCCGGATTTCCATACAAACTTCCATCCCTTATTTTACCCCCTTAGGGATTGACTTTTCAAAAATCCTGAAATACGTCATTCTTAATTTCTAACTAAGTAGCTATATGTATACCAATTTTTATCGATTTAGCTTCAAAACTGACGGATTTCCATGCAAACGTTTCACCACCTTTGAGGGTAATTTCCAAAAATCTTTTCTTAGTGCACCCCTAAACCTCATAAGGAACCTACGTGCCAAATTTAGAATCTCTAGACCCGGCTGTGCGTTGATATGTCAGTCAGTCATTCATTCAGTCAGTCAGTCCGTCTTCATTTTTATATAGATTGGTTGTTGGCTTATATTTGTTGATTCACTGAAGGTTTGTTACTTTTGTGTGTGATGCCGAAGATTTGTTACTTTTATTTAGAGCACAAGCAGGCAACCTGTCACTATTTCCGGGAATTTCCTTTCCCACAATGTCAGGTGTGGCTTTATGTGTAACTAACTATACATACGATCTCGCTCGTAATCCCAAGAGGGGTTGAGCAGAGACTTAGGCAACATAAAGCCACATCTGGCAGTATGGGCCATGCAGTGCCTCCAAATAGTTAGAGGTCGCCAGCCTGTCGCCTACATAAAAGGGGCACCAAACCCAAAAATTAATAATCCTTCAATAAACACACCAACTAAAGCCAACGACCAGGACAGATGTTACATACAAAATCATCTCCACAGTCCGGATGGTATGATGTGTAACCAAATGTTACTTATAGCTCTGCAAATCCAGTAAAAGATTCAAAGTCCTGACTAATTGACTGAGATATCAACGCACAGCCCAAACCGCTGAACCTAGATTTGAAATTTTGCACATAGATACCTTATATAGTGTAGGCTTTTGGAAAATCTCATTTCGGAACATAATAAGAACCTGTTACATAAATCTGTTGTAGTTTAATATTGAAGCGTTCTAAGTTTTGCTAGTTAAACCTTAAGTATGATAAAAGTGTAAAGATGAGTCCAGATTAAGTAACATGTTGTATAACTTATGCTATATTACACGTCCACATTATTTAACATTGCTGTAAAACATTGCAACATAAAAAAAATCGGGAGTGGTCTCCCCTTGACTTTCTCGTATACCGGAAACGACTCAAAAGTTGATAGAAACCTTATATTTTGTCATACATGCATGTTAAATTTTGGTCACCCATCCGCTTACCGACCGCGCACTTGGTTGCTTACTTTTCTTGATCGACGGCTCAAAATTTGATAGAAACCTTATATTTTGATGTTATACACGTATGTTAAATTTGGTTGCAATAAGTTAAAGCAAGCTCGAGTTATCGTGTTAACGCACAAACACACACACAGACATAATTCCAAAAAAAATATTTTTGGACTCAGGGAGGTCCAAAACGTGTAAATCCGTCAAAATCTCGAGGTCGAATTTTTTTACGATTACAAGACTTCCTCTATACTACGTACGAGAAAGTAACAAGACACATTTATAGATTTTTTTTTGTTATTTAACTATATTTTATTACATGTTTTGTTATATAGTCTGGACCGCAGATTTAATAATACAAGGAGATAGGCCAAGCCGGCATTTAACTTGTGACAAGTGTATGTCCAGCGGGCATACATTGCCACCAGTTCGCCGTCCGATAAAGTCGAGTGAATACGTACGTATGTCAGAAAGAAATATCCATTTTTCTTTCAAAATGTCGTCCTGTTCAACTGTAACATGCAATCATTGCAGTGAATCAGTTATTTATCAAATAATGGAATAACTTTTCACACTTAAGAACCAACAAACCTTATATTTATATTTAGACAAATAGTCCGACTTTTATTCATAAAAACATAATCGCTTAAAATTATGCGTTACTATCTTACAAATTGTATTACATTGCGGCTGTGCTTAACTTTCATTGCTTCGCAGTATCAATAGTGTATATTACGGCATCAATCAATAGAACCATGTTATGTAGTACGGCCGCTGATCGCGTCATTTGGATTTCCTATGAACTCAGTCAGCGATTTGACCGATCTCCTGTGCGGCTGTGCTTAACTTTCATTGATTTGCAGTTTTTATGACGCGCGCAATGAATAGTGTATACGGCATAGTGTATATGAATAGTGAATATGGGAATATTGTATATGAATAGTGTGTACGGCATGCTCAACTAGCACCATGTTATGTAGGACGGCCGCTAATCGCGACACTCGGTCTTCCTTTATACTCCGCGATTTGACCGATCTCCAGATTGATATATCTGTGGTCTGTACTCGCCTTTAGGTCCATTAATACACCTTGTTGAAATCATTCCAAAACATTCAATTTGTTTATAATTTTATTTGTAAAGATTTGAAAATTTCATTCAACTAGCACTCCGCCCGTGACTTCGCCCGTGTGGAGTTTTTTTCTAATCAAATATAGCATATGTCACTCAGGTATAATATAGCATTCTAATGATGAAAAAATTGTTCAAATTACTGTAATAGATTTTGAGTTTATTCTTTATGTCACTCAAGTATAATGTAGCATTCTAATGATGAAAAAATTGTTCAAATTATTGTAATAGATTTTGAGTTTATTCTTTACAAACATAATATTAGGGTGAAAGTATATGAATGTTTGATTTAACTGATCGACAGTATTTGTAAAAATATCTCACCGGATATTGAAGATGTAATATCTTCGACATTGTTAGGCATACGTCATCTTATGACGTGATCAGAGGTGAAAGATTGGAATAAATTCATCGTAATCTCACTTGGAAGCCACACAGGACTATGAGATCACTTTTTCCGAAAAGAAAGGTAGCCTATAGGGTTCCTCAAGCTTTCGTCTTTAATTGTACCAAATGTGATCAGAATCTGTTCAGTGGTTTAGTCGAGAAAGCGTAACACACAAACAGAGTTAGTTTCACGTTTATAATATTAGTAGGGATAAAATATAAAACATTTTAAAATTGTTTTCATAAAGCTAGTTCTAATATTTTGGAAATTATTGCGATTTTTTACTAACTCGCTTTCGTCAGTTCAGAATTACCCATAAATTCGTGTAGTCTAGCTAATGCGCAGATACATCGCGTTAATAAATCCTCAACCAAAATTTATTTGTTTGATATGAGCCTACAAATACTAAGCTAATATATTAAAAGACATTATTCCACTCCACACGTGCAAGCAACTACATCTGTTTCTAGACAACTTTGCCTTTTGATTACTTTGTGTCAGCAGACAAATGGCTTTGTCATAGTAATGAGGTTATTGCTAGTGGTACCATTACACAGGTACATTACATTTCGTATGGAAAGAATTATTGTTTGATTGAAATTGATCCTTGTGGTTGAAAATGGTTGTTATCGTCAACCCCCAATTATTACTGCTAATCATGTCACATACTACACACACTATGAGAAATTCTTAGGTTGTTTTTTTTATGTTACGAGATGGCAAACAAGCTTGCGGCCCACCTGATGTTAAGTGGTCACCGCCGCCTATATACACTTGCAATATTAGTGTAAATCACTTAACACCGCAAGTGCGTTTGCCATCCTGGGGACTAAGATGATATGCCCTCCATGCCCAGTAATTACACTGGCTACCTTTCCCTTCAATGCGAACTGCTTCACGACAGAAATAAGAAAGGCGGTGGTACCTACCCAGACGACCCTACATATGGGTCTACCTCCTAGTGGAGTTTGAAGTCGACCAACCCGCACTTGGCCAGCGTGGTTGACTAAGGCCTAATCGCCCCTAATGTGGGTAGGCTCGAGCCCCTCGTTGGGGACATTATATGAGCTGTTGATGATGATGTCACATACACACAGAGACAAAGAGCTTTCATATTTTTAAAAAGTCTACGTCCAATGTAAAATTAAAAACTTTGAGTAGACGGTAGATCTAGAAGTATCTAATGAAATTTAAAACATATTATTATTATACGCTGACCTCAAATGAAATGAAAAAACAGGGCAAGGCAAAGAAGACAACCGTGTCTGCTCACGTACTGCTGGAATTCAGTGTAGTGGCTGCGCAGGGTCCACAGAAATAGATAATCCCTCGGGTCACCGGGGAGCGGCCAGGAGTTGATTGGCAACGTCAAGGCGCTGGGCGTTTTCCCGGTAGAGCTGAGATGGCTGAAATAATTGTAGTTTGAAGAGTTGTTTTAACGTTGCTTTAACGTCATGAGTCCGTACTAATGACCTGTCTGAAGCTGCTCCGGAACGCAAGCGCTGTCTAGCGGTTCTTACATAGTCATGGCGTTAGCGCTCGCTCGACGGATCGCAGTCTTGTTTGAGTCGTCGCCGAGTGCATACGTGGTCACGGAACTTGCTATTATGTTAGTTAAATTAATTCGTAGTCTCGTCGCACTAACCTAACTCTGTTTGTAGAAAAATCCTAATCTCCCGACAATATTAGAAGCACCAGAATGCCAATCCTTTAAAAACTCCAAGATGAGACCGATTATATGTATCACCCTCGAATAAGATACAATGTAATACATTCCTAAGCCTCTCCTCTATCTCGTGGAAAAAGGTTTCGCCAATATCTTTGAATAAAATTTCGTCGAAACTGGACCTTTCCGAAAAGGATACCAATGTTTTATTTGATGATAAGGGTTAGCCACATAAGACCCGACCGTTCGTGAGATTGTAAAATGTTACGTGTTTAACTTTAAGATATAAATGGACTCGTCTAAAAGTTTACGAGGCAAATATGTTTTGTTATACATTATTTTGAGGTATACTTTTTGCACGCTCCGAGTCTGGTTGGTCAAGACTGTTGAGATAATAGATGTAGGTACACATAGAGACACTATCTTACATAGACATGGCTAACCTGCGCTCGTAAGAATAAAAAGCCTGTGAAATATTCGCAGTAAGTACCTACCGTGTAACTGTGTTAAGCTTTACCATTGAATCTTTAATTATTTCTACGAGTCTTTTTATCACTTTTTTTTTAAAGCTAAGACATTATATTTAGAAAAATAAGAAACGAAGTAACTTTTATTAAAATTAAATAAAGCTATGCATATTCTGATTATGATTTACTTATTACATTTTCGAAAAGATTTCTGCTGTCGCCTTCGGTGTTGGTCTCAGAAAACATCATGAGTAGGAATTTTTGCAAAAACATTGCTCAAGCCCGAGTATATCTTCTGATAAGAGATCGAGCCTAAACTTGTCTTTTCAACTCTTACATTTGAACAATACTACACCAGACAAATACCAACAAGAGTCCAAGGCTAAGCAGCCAAGAAAGGAACCACGGAGCTGTGCACGGATTCCTCCGCTCCTCTCCTAAGAAAACACCTTCACTACCACTTACCTTGACTGTGGAGGCGCTTGCGATAGCAGCGACCCCGAGCCCCTCTTGCATAGAGGCGGCCTCGGCACTGAAGGTCGGCGCTCAACACCAGATGCTGACCGCGTAGCTGGTGCCCCTTCAGCCGCCAGCACGCGCGCTGACACTAACGCCGCTTCTGGGCAGTGCTGGAACAACCATCATAATTACATATCTTAGAGCGACGACTGGCCCTTGCAGAATGACACTCAGAAATTAATCGTGTCTTGAAAATCGTTTGTCACTTTCTAAAGTACGGTCGCCAAGAAGAGATAATTTCGTACAATGAACTTTCAGTTCACTGGCAGTTGTGTTAAACATTTTTACTAATAGTCAAATTTATAAAATGATATAAAATTTAATGTTTTTAATTACATTCTGTATAGTATTAATCACACTGTTATGCGGAGCTCGGGCTTGTGATCAACTAAACATAGCTATTACCGATGCAAAGAGGTATTTGGTGTACATATTTGCTGATAATAAGATATAAAATACTTACTTTACTTAGTGATATATTTCAAATTCTCCAAATGAAATTAAACTCTCATTAATTAGTATCTAATATTTATAATATTTTAGAGACTTCTAACTCGCAACTTTTATGAACTCGTGCACACGTTAACACCGTATTACTATTATTAAAAGGTTTAGAATCTCTAAAAGGGGTACAGACAGGGTAGCTCGGTGTCAATGTACGAAGTTATCTCTGCTCGGCGACCGCACCAAAGTGATAGAGACGAACGACACTCAAGTTTTCGTTGATTCTTGAGACTCATTCTATAACACGTGCCGTATGCAATATTCGAACGATCACCACGCGTTAAGAATGACCGTTTTTGAAAAAAAAAAATATAGGTACTTACTTATGAAACTACTCACAAAACAAATTAGTATGGGAACATTACAAAATTTGCACATTTTAGTGTATTAAAAACAATCTTGAAAATAGGTCTTAAGAGGCTGACATGAGCCAAATAGCGCCACGAACACATTTAATTTTATAACTCCTATATCGGATCAATTTTGAAAAATTTCAATCAGCCACGATGTTATTAAATGCGATCTATGACATACCACAACTTTTCGTTTATGTTTTAAAATACGGTTTTTGACCAACGAATTAGGATCATTCCTAATTCGTTGTTTGTGACCCCCACTTTGACATAAACCCATTGGAAGAACGTAAACGAACGTACAGTGGTTCAAGAAATATTGTTCAAGAAATATTGACGTGTACTACGTAATCGTGGCAGTTTTATATATTTTTTTTAAATTGATCTGGTTTAGAAGTTATAAAATTTAATGTCATGATGGCGCTAGTTTTAGTCGAATGGGCCCTGAGAATCAGCCCCTTAAAATGTCTGAATTTCACCATATATTAATCCAAAAGACCTGCAATAGATTCTACCTTTCATTTGCATATTTTTATATACGAGAAAATACTTCTCACGTCGTCTCATCTTCCGTAGAAAGGTATAAATGAAAGTAGACGCAAAGGAAAAGCTTTAGCAGCGAGATATATTTACTTGTACTGTAAATGCGTTTCCGCGACATATTTCCCAAGTTTATATTTTCATGATACGCGGCGTTCTCAGTCTTATATTCGCAATAGACATTATACTCGCATCAAGAATAGGTATGTTATTTTGTTGATTTTTTGTTTAGTAAACAAATATGAAGCTCTAGCTTTTGCCCGCGACTTCGTCTGCATGGAATAGTTACTATGGGTAGCATTTTTATATTTTTAGGGTCTTATTTTGCAAATAATACACATATAAACTGCTGTAGATTACACTGTAAATAGCTTATTTTAATACCTTTTTATAAACTAAAGTTTTTTGTTTGTCTTTCCTTTGTTAACTTCCATGCGACCTTTCATTCCCTATTTCATCCAAAATTTTAAAAACGCCACAATATTTTTTTTTACTTCTTATAACGTATAAAATAACTCATATTCTATCTTAAGGTCTAGTCCATTTTTGTAACAACTTTCATCAAAATTGGTTCGGGTGTTAGGCGTGAAAGCGTGACTTTGTTTCGACTTCTTTACAACCTTTCATACCCTATTCCATCCCCAAACGGGTCAAAATTCGAAAACTTTAAAACATATAATTATTTACTTCTTATCAAGTGTCTAAATACAAAGTTTCATGGTTTTATCTTCAATATTGAGGAATCGCATTCAAACTTTCATCCCTTATTTCAACCCCTTGATGCGCTCTTTTATAAAGAAAGGTAGCTTATGTCCTTTCTCAAGCGCTAGTTTTGTGATTGTCGTATCTATGTGTGTATTTGTATGTATAGTCATACGAAATTTCCGTTGTTTTCCAACCAAAATTAAAAACTCTAGCGTTTGAATTTTTTTTTTGCAACCTAAGTCGTCGCGAAGCGTGTAGAAAATGTAAGTAGCACCAAAGTAGGATATCTAGTCTATAGAAGCAAAACACCAGTGTGGTCCCTCAGTCACACGCTAGTTTTACTAGGTGGTAGACCCATATGTATGGTCGTCTGGGTAGGTACCACCGCCTTTCGTATTTCTGCCGTGAAGCATTTCGCTGAGTTTCGGATTGAAGGGAATGGTAGCCAGTGTAATTACTGGGCATGGAAGGCATAATATCTTAGTCCCCAGGATGGCAACGCAATTGCAGTGTTAAGTGATTTACCCTTAATATTGCAAGTGTCTATAGGCGACCGTAACCACTTAAGACCACATGGGCCGCAAGCTTGTTTGCCACCTCATAGTATAAAAAAACACGCACATCACTCAGTTTGGATGCATAATTTTTTTAAAGCTTTGTCTGAACTTTGTATACTGTTTAATTTTTTTATGTAGTCGGGAATTTTATTAAATATTCTTATCCCCATAGTAAAAAAATCTGAACGTAAAAAGGTTCTACAATCAATTTCGTACCAGGAACTTGGTTAACTTATTTTAATAACTTGTCGACTCAACAAGTTTCCCTTCAGCGTACTCAGGAACTTTTAAAAGGGATTCAACTTATAAACTGATAATAAATCACAATGTAGGTACTTGAGACCAACTATAAAATTATGTTAGAGCTATACTCTCGGTAACCCTACTCAAAAGTTTCTTCAGAGAACTGTCAGAAACATTTATTATTTACCAGAATATTTGTACTTCACAAAAAGCTTTATGCTCATAAAACTGACTAGGGAAAATGTACAATTTCTAATCCTAACTTCTACAAGTTTATGTATTTGAAAGGACCCCCGATGACTTAAAATCTCTCCCAAATTAATTCCATAAAGGTATTCTCCCCTGCTCCATTACGAAATTGTAGTAAATCCATCCTACAAATATTATAAACGAGAAAGTTTATATGGATGTACCTATGTGTGGATGTTTGTAACTCTTTCATGCAAAAACTACTGAACGGATTTATAATAATATCACAGATAACATAATACTATACTAGTAATAATATGGTTCATACATCAGAATAATAGGCTATATAATTTATATCGATTCTACGCAGACGAAGTCACGGGCAGAAGCTAGTTCATCTACAAATCATTCATTGAAACCAATCCAATTAGCCCAAACACTATATTGCTCCTGTAACTTCGTGAGGAGTTGGACATACTGCAGATTCTCGATGCTGAGGCATCAGCACATCATTAAATCTACAGAATATCAAATTTTGAATCGACCAGACCTGTGAAAGTTACTCCGATCCCTTTACCATCTACAAAAGAGTTGATTATATTCAAAC
Source organism: Elophila nymphaeata (assembly GCA_955850985.1). Classification (NCBI taxonomy): domain Eukaryota; kingdom Metazoa; phylum Arthropoda; class Insecta; order Lepidoptera; family Crambidae; genus Elophila; species Elophila nymphaeata. Next base: position 8,954,648 of record OY039088.1, read on the forward strand.
GACTAAACAGATATTCTTGTATTATAGCCAAGACAACTCCCGATCTAATCATTTCAGACGAGAGACACCCACTGTTGGACATAGGCCTTCCCCAAGGATCTCCAACCCGATCGGGCCTTCGCTGCCCTCATACGGTGGATTCCCGCGACTGTTACCAGATCGTCGGTCCACCTTGTGAGGGCCTACCGCAACGCTATATACATCTCCCAGGACGCGGTCATCTCTCTAAGACCTTTTCGTTCCAAAGGCTGTCAGTCCTCCTCGCAATGTGCTCTGACCACTTCCACTTATGGTTTCCAATTCTTTGGGCTATTTCGGTGACCTTTGGTTCTCCTAAGGATCACATCATTTCTAATATGATCCCGCAGCGAAACTCCAAGCATAGCCCTCTAAATTGCCCTTTGAGTGAGTAATTATTGACGACGTAAAATAAAGTTTCATCAATTTTAGTACTCACAGGTCATTTAAAAGTATGTAGTTTGATTAAACTGATTTTCATTGAAATCGTTTCGAAACGTAACTACATATTTAAAGAATAACAGTAAAGGCAAGGAAACAACAAGAAAAAACCAACAACAACAGCAACAAGCGGGAGACGCAGCATTGGTAGGTCCCCACTGCGACTTTTAAAGATCTATAGTAACTAGCCTCCAAATAAGTCCTATTGAGACCTTCCTTGTACTCCTTTAGCTGGGCACTGTCTAAAAATTATAAGATATTTCCAGCTTGAATATTTTTGATATCATCTGGATCGAGAATGTCTCGCCAAATGTCGGTTTCTTTTGTGAATGAAAGGTTCACAAAAGCACAGGAAGCATCAGTCTCTTTAAGTCTTACGTTGTAGAAATGTGTGTTCAGTTTGCAGTGGCCAGTTAGAGCCCCAATCATCACGCCCAGGTTGCCCCTGTTGCGCTTCAGTAAGTAGGTCAGCAGTGCGCTTATGAGAATATGATTTGATAAGTGAAGAAAGAAATCTATTAGTAAACATAGATTTTCATACACAGTCTTAGACAGAAGGAGAAGAAAAAGAAGACTCGTTCAGGCATTCCTCGTTAACATTCTGCGTTCTTCGTCTTCAGGTTGACCGACGCGGTCCGTGTAGATACCTATGTCTCTATACAACGAACGCAAAACTGACCGCATGGCACAGCCAATTAGAAAGCTCCTGGTTTTGGAAGTGTGTGTTCGGCTACGGTGACCTCTACGGAAATCAATAATCGTCCATCTAGATGTATAGAAAGTACTTTTTAATACAGTTATTTTACTAGATAAGTTTGGTGAGGAATATTCGATGTCCAAGTTGACATTTTTCTGCACTCAAGGATATCGAAAGTCCTAAACAAACAGAACTAGCATTTGAAAAGAGCAAGGGTCCAAAATGATTGTTACTTTCAAAGTACCCTTAAGGGATGCGTTACAAGGAAGCAGCATTTCTATCTTTATAAAGTTGATGGTAATCACGGAAAAGAAATAAAGTCGAATGAAAAAGCCCCCAGGCGCCAAAGGTCTTTCTTATCAAATAGCCTATTACTCATTTGGACTACTTCTCTAGGTGACTCCTTCGTTATAAGTTCACTTAGCAAACAGTCTATTTCGCAATCGGACTAATTCTCAAAAAGAAAAACAAAACATTCATATTTTTATTTTAAAAAAACCAGCAACATACGAGTATTTATATTGCCACCCGCAGTATGTACATGGTTTTTTCTAGTCGATATCGAGTCATTCTGAGCAGGGTTCGAGTCGAAAAGGAAAAGCAGACCTGAGGATGCCTCTTAACTCTTAAGTGCAGGGAACGGAGAATTCGTCATCTCAGCCGAGTGTCTGAGACAATGTCAGACATAGGCCTTAGAAGACCCCTAGGAAGTCCGCCCAGATTGATACAGCGCTGCCCGCATACAGAGGCTTCCCGTAAGCTTAAGACCTTGTCCAGAAGATCGAATTTGCCGCGAATCTCTACGCGCAAACACACAACGCGCGTTGGCGAGATACTGGGGCGCAATACATTGCGTCCACAAGCTTCGCTAGAGTATCTCATTCGCGCGTTGAGATACAGTATGTGTTCGCGCGTAAAGATTCGCGGCGAATTCGCTCTTCTGGACAGGGACTTACCAGATCGTCTGCCAACTTAGCGGCCTATCAACGCTGCGTCTCGGGACGGAGAATTAGAGAGAGGTTATTCCGTGTGTTGACACCAAGTTGACACCTTTTATAACGTGGCTACCATATCGTTCGGTGGCACGTCAGATAACTATCACCTCAATAAACTTTAAGCCCTATAGCTAAAAAATAAGGTTGAACTTATTAAAGTATTTTGACAGTGTCGAGTAGTCTGTCCTGGCAGGCGGCGATAAATTCATGAAAAAATAACAGTACAGATTCATTGTTCATGATACTTCTTTATCCATACGCCGCTTACAATAGGCCTCATATTATAAGGCTCAAGGTCGCTTAGAGGGAAATGGAGAGATCTATGCTCGGAGTTTCCGTGGGTGATCATATCAGAAATGGGGAGATCCGTAGGAGAGCTAACCAACATAGCCCAAAAAATCTCACAACCATTTGGGCGGAAGAGTCCTGGAGTGATGGCCGCGTACAGGGAGACGCAGCGTTAGGAGGCCCCCAACAAGTTGGGCCGACAAGATTGCGGGTTTACAGATCCTTGAGGAAGGCTTATTTCTAACCGTGGGCATCTCTCTGCTGAAAAAATTAGGATAATATATCCATTTCACAAGTTCCTAATGAAACTTAATTTGCCAGCTAATTTGTTTGTGTATTTAGTCCGTCACGTCGACCTTCATATATCTGTGTGTGTCACGCGCCTTATCTATCCGGCCTTATAATAGTGTGTAACGACGTAATAGCCAATACTACTTGTGTAAATGTTTAACGATTGGGACGTGACACTAAAATGGATCCAATAATTTCTCGGAGAAGAAACTAAGTTACTGCCTCTTCGATCCCGCTTGAAACAGAGAAAATACACTTTTGTATTATTTTATAGGCGAAGTTTAGGATACACTGTAATTATATTTATGATTTTCAACCGATAAAGGTAACCAGTAAGCACAAACAATGGACAAGACTGTATTAGAATTGTGGAAATTTACTTTAGCTGCAACAGCAGCGTTCCAAAAACTCACGACAAAGGAACTAAAATTTCCGTAGTGTTCTTCCTCGTAATCTATACTATACCTTATCAACGTCTCGATACTCGACGTCCACCCGTTCTTGATAAGTAGTCTAAGAGTACCGTGTGGACCATTTGTCGACAACAGTCGACCAACCAGTAAACGCCACATAGCAAAAAGAGTGGATACGTGGAACATCCGCTGTCAATTTGTGAATTAAGTCTGCTCCACGAATTGCCGAATGTTTTTCAAAGATTAGCAATTAGCACATTTTTTGAAAGTTGTGTACTCAATTGCCAAAAGGCCAAAGGTATCAATTTGTAAAAGGGAGAGTAAGTATTAAGTTGAAAACATAAATAGAATTAATTAATAAACTTTTAAAACGTGATATTTTATGTAGATGGAAACGTTTTACCTTTATTTAGACGCTGTAAACATCAAAAGTTATTTACTTTAGTTTTCTCCTAACATCTTTCGTTATCGTGTACAAATAATATTCATCATCATCATCATCATCATTCGCCTGCTCTGCTCCCAATTTTATTTGGAGTCCTCGTAATAGGTTTTCTTCGTCCACTCTCCTCCATCTGCCGTCATCTCAACATTAACACCCTTTATTGCTATATCATCATTCACACAGTCTATCCATCTTTTCTTCGGTCTTCCTCTCCCTCTATATTCATCCACATCATTCTCATTACTTTCTTTGTTACATGCTCATCATGTCTTCTCATTATATGCCCATACCATGCCAATATGTTACCTCTAAGTCTTTCTGCTACTTTTGCTACTTTCAAACTTCTTCTGTGTAATGTACTCATTCCACACTTTGTCCATTCTTGTTACACCACAACCACACATCAATTGTAGCATTCTCATCTCAACTACTTGTGAAATCGATTTTAATCCTTCCAGTTTTATGCCCAACTTTATGATGCATAGAGGAAGACAGGTCTTATGATGTTTACACAAATAACATTAAGTACCTTTTTAATCATCATCATTTTTTTAAATACATAACGTGTTTTACAATTTTGGTTCGGTTGCTTAAAATGTAGACTTTGTAGACAGTATCGCCACAAGAATAAATCGTAGGTATTTTAATATTTCAAAATTATATTCTACTAGGTATTTTCTAGAATACATTGGTATTCATAGATTTTTGCACAAGTAAGCAGATTTACGAATTTCTGCTTAAAAATTTTCGAGACAATGTATTTTTATCTCGAATTTTCTCAAAATTCTATAGAAATCTTCAGCTTCAATAAAAATAAATTGACCTGCGTATTGATCACGGCGCATAATGATGTTGCTTTTGTGTGATATTTTGCGCTGTTTATTTGTCATAAAAACTTTTCTCATTGCATGCCAATGAAGTGCACTGTATTCAACATCTAATACACGTATAAGCTTTCAGACCCCGCTGTGTTTGTAGTTATTAACTTGATTTAGTTCTCTATAGGATATCAACACACAAGTCCCAAGGGAAGAAACTTGCTGAGTTTCTCCAGTTCTTTTGAGAACAAGGTCTCCATAAAGAAAACATTGAATTGGTTTGAAAATGTTTGACAGCACTTTCCGTCTCAGCACTTGGATCTCGACAGGATTGTTTTTGCAGTTCTTTTGTTATTCTCTTAGAATTTTTCGTTCATAAGCGTAGGTACAGAATATGTTTTTATTTTTAAATAATCACGCTGACGACAAAATTGTCGGTCAAAAAAGAGTGTATTCTTTCCTTAAAGGCCGGAAACAAATTTGCGATTCCTCTGGTGTTACTGAATACGCATACAAAGTTTCATGAAAATCGGTCAAGCCGTTTCGGAGGAGTACGGTAACTAACATTGTCACATGGAAATTTTATATATACGATTGTTATTACTGTTAACACTGTTGCAGCGACAAACCGATTCATAAAGCTTAGGAGACTTCATAGCTCGTTCATAACTTCATACGGTAACTAGCTAGGCGGACTAATATACGCCCTACAGCTGCTAACTAATAAACCAGTTATTACTCAACTCACAAATTTAATCTACCCCAAACACTTAATTCAAATTGTCTTAGTTCAGACCCATAAAGCCACTTAGAAATCTTCAACTCCAACTATTATCCTAACGAACTCTGCGAATGATTCAACTGAAGTCCCTAATAAATGAAGCTACTTTGAGTCACAATTTGTTAGAGCTAATAAACATGCTTTTACCTCTGACATCAAGACAAAGGATACATCGTTTAGTTTATTACTTGAATCCTTTGTAATGTCTATGAATAAGTCTGAAACTTAATACATAGCTAATGTATTGTAAAATTTGTCCTTCCAGTTCAGGGTGACGACGACATTCACCATAATGATGGATTTCTGGCATAAGGTCAAATACTTACTATAGATACATATGTGTCGAAAAGCCCGCGTGCGAGTCGTAACTTATGACTGCATTGTACCCGATTACGAGCTCTATTGTGCTGTTTATGTTATTTGTTTGGCAGACGAGCATACGGCCTACCTAGTGGTAAGCAGTCCCGTAGCCTACAGACTTGCAACAGCGACGTGCGCGGCCAACCCTAGTCTGCTGCCTTACCCTATGGAGCTCTGATCACATGATCACGTAGGTATATTATCCCAAAAGGTGTTGAGTGAGTAGAGACTTGGGTGCCGTTTAGTTACACGTAAAGTCACATCCGGCAATATGTCTCATGCCGTGCCTCAAAATAGTTGAGAGGTTGCCAGCCTAGATAAATCTACATTGAGCTAACAAACAAACAACTTTAAAGCCATGTTCAGATGTGCGTAAGGAACACGTAGGTAATGTATCCTGTTGTTACGCGAATTCAGCGTGTGTACGGCACTATATGCGTTACTGTACCTAATGCTCATAGTGCAGTCCACGCGCTAAATTTGCGTTACATTACACGATTTTCTATTTAAATTTGGATTGACCTATTTTGTATAATGTTCTTAACTTAGATAATAATATAATATCAACAAAAAACTGTAATATTTAAAAATAGATATCAAATATTACTTTACATGAAATAATAATAAAACCAATGTAAATATACATAATTTATATAAAACAAGCCGCCATTATCGTTATTTTTCGAACGGGTACACACGTCTGGACCCGACTTAAAATATATCAGCAGTCCAGGGTCAAATGGACAAAAAATCAAGTTCTTCTCTAACGATTTGCTACGATCCTTAAATATTCATCTCGCTTCTATTACTCTCGCAATCGCATTCTAAGAACAGCCCTTTACACTTAGATTTTACAAAAAAATAAGCAGAATTTACTTCGTTTTCAACTGACAATTGCTGGCAGTAGGCCGACATAGGCCGATAGCGCGTACGTGGAATGGTCTCGGCTCGTCTATCTATCCCACTCTAATATACGCGTTACTGTGCTCTTTCTCTATCGCATTGCCGTTATAGAGTATTATAAATCTCTGCTCAGCACAGTCCTCATACATACATACTTGCTAAATATCAAACACTACTGATTGATGTAGCTACATTTACAAATTACCTTATTTAAATTTTAGACCTTCGCATACCGTTTTCGTCTCAAATCCCAGAGCCGTTAAGCAGTCATTTGCAAAGCAGAGTAATTAGTGAAGAAATATTAATCCCTAGCTGAGGTTGCCATTTGTGTAATAGGTGTTCAGGCCTCAACTGTGGGGCTTTAAAGTTACGAAATGAATCTTTAGTAATATATTATTTAAATGAGCACAGAATAATTGCAGACATATTGCAATTAGTATCTAGCTCTTATAGTCAAATAAGTATAAGCTGTTTTATTTATAAATATAAGTATTTTAATACATAGTACGTTGTCATAGTATTTTAAAGATCATTTAAATTTTGCAAAACCTACAAGCAAATAAAAGAATCCATGCGATCTATGAAAAATCGGAGACATAGGTAATTAAATCAATCGATATTCGATTTATTTGTGTATTATTTTCCTATTTAAATTTGGAAAGACCTATTTTGCTGTTCTAAACTTAATAATAAAATAGCACAGAGCCTACAAAAAACTAAGAGCAGGCGCACACTGGTGACTTTTGTCGCGATGACATTTTGTCACTCTCGTGGAATGTATGAAGTAGTGGCAAGTGAAGATGCACCAAATGTCACTCACTTGTCACGTCCTCCATACATATATCCCCATGAGCTTGATAAGAGAGACGAAAAAGTCACCAGTACACGCCTGCTCTAATAATTAAAAATAGAGATCAAATATTACTTTTACAAATGCCGCATAAAACTCAAAGTTATTTTGTTCGCAGAAGCGTCGGTGTCGTTGTGCGTAAGAGCGTTGTCTTCCACCCGGGAGGCACCGGTTCGAACCCCGCCACGAACCAATGTGTTTTCAAATTTTGTAATTCATATGTACGTTTAATCGACGCTTTTACGGTGAAGGGATGTTTTCCTTCGTGAGGAAACCTGCATACAACCTATGAAGAAATTCTTGGGTTGTATTATATGTGAAGTCGACCAACCCGCACTTGGCCAGCGTGGTTGACTAAGAGCTAATCGCCCCTAATGTGGGGTAGGCTCGAGCCCCTCGGTGGGGACAATTATATGAGCTGTTGATGATGATGATGATATTTTGTAATAAAAATAATTAACTATCACTAAATCAATTAATAAAAAAATTAATTTACAAGAAAATAAAATAAAACCAATTGAAATATACCTATTTACATAAAGCCAGCGGCCATAACTTTTTATCGCTTTTTTTTAAGATATTAGCTACCTATTAGCTTACCTAGCTAGAATATATTTTGAAAAGAATTCCTATTCTCCAATCTACGAATTTATGAGTCGCAACGTAGTAAGGGTAACGGTTAAGTAAGTTAATGACCCAGAAAATTAGTTGTATTTAAGTTTTACAGAAGACCTTCTCGCAAAGAGATTTTCTTTCTAATTTCCATAAACAAAGCAAAGTTATGAAAACCCTCTTACTTTAAGCTGCTTAATTTTGGAAATTTAAGGGTACCCTTGCCTTAGAGAAAGGTCAAAAATAAGGACTGTTTTTTTTTGAGATATTTTAAATTGTAAAATCTATACTGGTTGTCGATTTGTTATTCACTGAATTATTTTTGGGTTTCTTGTCCTATATGTGGGTGACAATGGCTTTATGTGTAGGTAACCATATTTTACCTAAAGCTCTGGGTAACCCTTTTTGTTGCTTGCACAGATCCCGAGCCGCCCCGTAAAAGCGCGAGGTCAGGCCGGGGAGGATATTTAGTGGGTATGGAGGGAACGCCTTTACCTCGAGTCCCACATACCCATGCGGTTGACACCACCCCGCAGGGACGATGTGTAAATGCATTTGACCTCCCCGTCAACAAAAAAAAATGTCCTACGTCTCTTAACGCATTTTAACAAAATTTTACCACCAGCACAGCAAAACACGCAAAATAGCCTTTGTTGAAAAGCCAACCTCAGCATAAAATTACAATTTAACTCTTAGGTATACAAAGCCCTACAATACAGCTCAAATTCCTATACATGTTATTCGAGTTACCGGTACATTACACGTATTATAATAACGATTGAAACATTGAAAACTTTGACAAGTTTTGGAGCATAAGTTGGTGTTCAGTAATTGTGCCTCCGAGCAGTTTCTTAACTCTGGCATTTAAGCAGCTTTCCTTATAAACTTTGAGTGGCAAATTCTACAATGCTTACAATATTTGAAATCCGATAACTTGGTACAGTCAACAGCAGATAAGACTTGTTTTTGCAGAAATGATTTTGATTATGCTCATCTTATTGATATTCTTGATCGATTGAGTAGTAAAATATTTTACTGTCTGCACAGTTTTCTCAGAATAATGAAGGAAATTGTGTTTTGGAGGTGGTCGACAAAATCTCGGTGCAGCGTGTGTATGACTCTCTGGCGCCCTCGGCAACGCCCGCCGGTTCCACTCACTAAAAACCACCGGTACCTAAGTACTCTTCGTGGGGACGTTTCGGAAACGACGTACTTAAGTACACTTTGTTTCCACAACGTCCTCGCATTGAACTATAATACAATGCATACGTACCTACCTACCTAAAAATATTTATGTATTCTTCAGTAATTCAATCATGATTAGTTCCTAATCATGATGTGAACTCCAGTGTAAAACTTACCTTAGCAATTTTGTGGAGCAAAGCAGTAGTGGAGCTTGTCTTGAAGAGTCCCAGGGCTCGTCTTCTCAAGCCCTGACCCAAACATGCCTCCAGTTAGTTCCTAATCATGATTAGGAACTAACAAATTAAGCTTAAATTTTTTTAATGAAATAACAAATCAGTATGCAAGGCTTTATTTTCAATTTAGTTCAATTTGTAGAAACTTTGAAACGTCGACAATTAGCCGGAGTACGCGTGCGTATTTAGGTGCGACGTGCACGTTTTACAAATACACGCAATCTCTTGACTTCAGTAAGTAATGAGCAAGATCACAAAATAAAAGTATTAATAGTAAAAATAAACGAGAAAATATTACCTATTACAAAGTCATCGTCAAACTGCAAATTGTTGATGATTTGATTTTTCGTTACATACCTACACATGAGTCTCTAAGATTAAATTGTCAGTAGATATTTAACTATTTCATTGAGTTTCTCCCGAGTTAAAAACACGTGTTGAGAGACGCCATTTTTAACTCAATCGAGTAGATTAAGTTAAAAATGGAGTCTCCTTTACATTAGCAAACGCATTTTGCTAATGTAAAGGAGACTCCATTTTTATGTGTCGCGAGCGCCATTACTTTAACATTAGCAAAATGCGTAATCTTTACGTGTCTCGAACGCCATTAGTTCAAAAGAAGAAGAACTATTTCATTATCATTCGCCGAGAGATGCCCGCTGTTGAACAAAGGCTTAATATAATGACCAATTAACTTTTAATTGGTCATTATATATTTTTTCGAACGGTTTTCGTTTCCCAATTATGTAATTTTCACCATTGGCATTAACACTAACTATTCTACATTTACGCTAATTATTTATAGTTGTTACTCTAACTACACTAGGGCGTCAGAGATGTGAACTCCAATGTAAAACTTACCTTAGCAATTTTGTGGAGCAAAGCAGTAGTGGAGCTTGTCTTGAAGAGTCCCAGGGCTCGTCTTCTCAAGCCCTGTCCCAAGCAAGCCTCCACAGCTCCACAGAGAGCTGTCACCCCACCACTCTCTTCATGCACGAATTTTCGGGTCACAGCCTGTTGAAAGAATATCATCATTATAGGTTATCATTAGATGTTTTAACTTTATGTTTATTACGCTGCCAGATGTGACTTTATGTGTAACGAAATGTACTTAGAGGTCTGCTTAATCCCTCTTGCGACTAAGCGTAAGTGTATGTAACTCGTAACTCTTTGCTGATCCATTAGTAGAAGGAATGGATCAGCAAAAGGGTATTGATCACCTTATACTCTGCCACCATTCCGCATTGGGCAAGCGTGGTGGACTACTGCCTAAGCTTCCTTCGATGACAAGGAAAGGCCTTGTGTCCCAGCAGTGGGACGAATTTTAAGACTGTTATAATGATGATAGACACATGAGGAGTCTATAAGATTGGTTCGCCTGATGGTGTCTTCTTTCTTTTCCCACCCTGGTCCAATTTATTTGGGGTGGTTGCAATATGTCACCATACTGTTTTAAGATCTGGGATAGTTTTAAGGCCGCATACCGGACAACAATTCTCCTTGGGATTGCTATTGTGGTTTTTACCCTCCACCGCGCGAATGAGCCCTTGTTGCGATGGTCTGCACGGGTTCAGAATCTCCCTCAGTCGACTTTTACACCGGCGGAATGAGAAGGGTTAGTCCTATTCGCAACCCGGACGGAAATGTACTGGCATCATCATTAGTTAACTAAAAAAAATCGCTAGGTGAAATTAGCAAAGAGAACTCTTACGACGAAGCAATCCACGGATTAACTGTGCGGGTGCCGAGTCCATTGCAGAGAGAGGCGCCAATAAGGACTCGTAACCCAGATCCAGGGCTCTCCCCTTCACTGGCCTCATCATCATCATAACAGCCTTTATAGTTCGACCCACTGCTGGGACAAAAGGCCTCTTCATACATTGAAGGAGGTTTAGGCATTCCACGACGCTTGCCCAATGCGGATTGGTGGACGGAGTATAAGGTGATGAATACCCCTTTGATGATGTATTAGTCACCTTCTACGACACTTATTGGATGATATGGGGTGATGCTATTCTACTCTGCCAGCATCACACAGCTACTTTTTTAGCCTAGTTTGATGTAATAAGTATGTAATTTTTTCCGTAGGTACCTCTTCCATTAACTGCTTGACCTCCTTCTTGACGGAGGCGATGAGTCGCTCCTTCTGTTCGACATTGGGCTCGGTGGCCGCCGTGGCGGCCGGCATTTCCTCTGAACCGCTTTCAGCTGCAACAACATAAGCGTGATTAAACAAAATGCTATGAAGAAACTAAGGGGTAGAACATTTTTTTTTAATTGACAACAATAAAACTCTAAAAATAGTACATTGTTCACCGCGAGACGAAAGTGACAGATTACAGGGAATCGAAATTTCTCCCAAGTGTTACATAGTGCTTTATACTACATATGTGAGGAACATTCAAAGACTTGTTAAATTGAAATGGGCAGTACCTATATAAAATTATAAAGATATTATGATTATGCAACACTAGTTGCAGATATTCTGCGAAACACCGGCCAACCGATGGCCTTTAGTTGTCGCAGCGCGCGTCCTACTGCCGAGCACCGCCGCCACGCGTGCACCCCGCTGCAGCGGACGCCGCGTCCTCCCGCTAAACACGTTAGAAATGGAATTTCATACAACTTTTCCTCCCGCATATTTAGGCCGAAGAAAAGATCAACTTTCTCTTTTCAATTTGAGGGAATAATAGCTACTGTTCCGATCGTATAAAATATCTTCTTTAATAACTTCATTTAAAGAACCTAAATATTCTAAATATTTTTTCAGATGAGCGTCGCTGCGTGAAGAACCTAACCGACCTTGACGACCGCGGCACAGCCACCAGCGCTGTGCCGCGTCGCTAGTACCAACGTCAACACGAAGTATCAGTAAGCATTTCCGATAAACCGCGCCGCACCGCGTCTGTGCAGAGCATGCAAGGCACATCGTATGCGGCGTATGCGTTGTGCGGTGCTCCTTACATTTAATACGTTTACATACCATTCTTTTCCCCAAGGAACACAATACCAAATTGTCGAAGATATTTTTTCTTTGTCACAAACTAAACTAAAATCTACTATTTTGTCCGGAAAATCTTTTATTCAAAAGAGAATGAATAACAAAAACGACTGAACCGAATGTAAATTGCTCTTTTTGTGTTGTTTCTTTTACAAACACTTTAGATATCTACATTAGGTACCAAATACATTATTGAAGATGACAGGTTTCCGATACTATCTTAGGGGAACGCCTACGTCACTGTGCAACTTTTTCGGAAGTATCTGCTACTGGTCTGTATGAAGTTAAAGTTCAGGCAGCCATTTTTGCATAATTGACAAACAATGTGTTTCATGTTCCTGGGCTAATCTTGGAAATGTTCACTTAAACGCGAACATTACCTATGCATCTTAATGTTTAAGTTCGTAACCGACGACATTCTGTACTGTACTACGCCACTACGCTACTTAGCCGATCGTAACAGCGAATTGGATTCCAGCCTAGTCTTTTTACAATTAAGTAAGTTTTCCGTCAAAATTTGCAAACCATTTTTCAACCATTCCTTGGTATTTTATTTTGATCTAGCTGAAATTTTGCATACACGTTTATTTTGGATGATAATGCATGCTAAGCTAAGTTACGTCATTCCAAATCCAATATGGCTGACGGCCCAAGATGGCGGACTGGTTATTTTTGGGCACTCCCATAATATGGATATCAAATGAAAGGGTTTGCTAAGAAGAATACGAAAAATTGACTTTATTCTAAATCCAAAATGGCGGACCGCCCAAGATGGCGGACTACTTATTTTTAGCACTACCATAATATGAGTATCAAATAAAAGGGTTTGTTGAGAAAAATACGATTAGACTGACTAAAAAATAAAAAATAAATTTCTATTAAAAAAAATCATTTTTAAAAACAAGCTTTCGCTGGCGCATTTTCAGAGCTTTACTATCGGACAAAATATGTTCACCGCAGAAAACATTGAAAAACAATATTGTATTTTTTCTACTTTCCTGCATAATAATGTGATATCTATAATATAAAAATGAATCGTTGAATGTGTTGGTAAGCGCAAATCTCGACAGCAGCCGAACCGATTTCGCTAATTCTTTTTTTAAAATAGTCCTTGAAGTACGAAGATGGTTCTTACGGAGAGAAAAATTAAAACAATTCAAAAATAAATTAAATATTTATTTAATTACATAATGTAATTGTTGACTTATTAACTTACTTTTTTTCTGCTATTCTGGACACCGGGTCTAGAATAGCAGAATAAGTATTTAAAAAAAATTAAAGAATCGACTGTTAAGCGGTACGACGTTCGCCGGGTCAGCTAGTACAATGATAAAAGTATAATTAGATACTGTATGTATACATATATGTACTGTAGTATGATGGTATTTTCGTTGTTGTTAACAAATATAAACTCGAATTATAATAGTACATAATTAAATTGAAAACAAACGGCCCTCAGCGAGTAAACTCCAGGGAAACCACTAATTAAATAAATACTTAACTAAGAAACAGTGTTTCAGTGTTCCCTAACCGCGAAATGGAACATTTAAGTGATTCGGGTATTTGGAGTTACTTAAGTGAAATGGCGAGACGTCTACGGACTACATTAATTGTTTTTGCGTATTTCATTTTCTTTCATCATCTTCCAATCTAGGTCCAAGAACCTTGAACCCGGTCGGTCCTGTGCTGCCCGTATCCAACGGCTTCGCGCGACCTTTATCAGATCGTCGGTCCACCTTGTGGGGCACTACCAACGCTGCGTCTCCCGGTACGCGGCCAAATTTTTTTTCCTAACAATTAAGCAATTGAGCTTACGGTAACGACCCATCTGACTAGGTTATATCCTTCCGTCTTAGCTGTCTAAGCCTATGCAGAGTGTGCATGGATGCAGAGGAAATAGCCGCTCACATTCTAATGGAATGTAATGCAGTGCCAACATATCATTCATTCATAAAGGCGCTGGGGAGACGTCTTGGAAGAGTTGGGCGGGCTGGAGTGATCTGGCCTCATACCCTCCGCAACAGGCACAAAAATCGTCGAGTTGCGGAAACAGGGAAAAATCAAAGGAAGAAATAATATTTTCTTCCACCATTAGCGTGTCACTCGCACCATACTCCCACGTATAAAAAGGTGAGACAAAAGTTGTTACTCACATTGATCGACTAAGTAGGAATGACCGAATGGCACAGAAAGTCGCTCGTTGTCGCTCTATATCATATCTTCCGAGCTTGGGTCGATTTGTGATTTGTTTAGCTTGTTTCGCTTGCCTTAATTTAGCAGGCAAAGAAAAGTGAAATAAATAAGAATGTATTAAAAATATACTGATGAGAAGAGAGGTAACTGCCTAACGTAGTACGGCAAGCAATAAAAAGAAATGATAAGTGTGTGACAACGGAAGTGATGAAGATATTTGTTGACAGGCATAACGAGAGACCAAAGAAACGATGGATAGACTGCGTGACAGATATGGCAAAAAATGTACCTAAATGTTGAGATGGCTGATCGAGAAATATGAAAGAGAAGCACACGGTTCAAATAAGTTTGCACGTAACATACAATATTAATATTGAGGTGACTGCGTTCAGTCACCTCAATTTTAATATTGTATGTTGGTGTGACTGAAGTATTCGTATTCCGAGATACTAAGAAAAACACATCAATCTTGTCGTGGCAACCCTGAAAACTTAATTATTTTCTTCCTCCCTACTCGAGGTCTCCCAGCGCGAAAACAGGCAAAAAGATTGCTTACAAATTGAAATTGGTTGAAGTTGGAACCTCTCGGCGTAGTTCGTTTTACCTTCCTAATATCGTGTTTGATATTTTAGATTTTTTTTACATTGAATTTACTAGCATTTGTCCACAATATCTTAGGTGCAGATATTGTGTGTGTGTGGTAGGTTAGGCCGATTTGTTTAGAAGCTTGCATGCTTTACCAGCAGGCAGGCCGTTTGCTTCCTGTCGACCAAGAACATAACATACAATGCTCGAATTTGGTACGAACGGACAACGAGTTTGATTCGTATTACGGTCGTCCTGTAGTCCGTCTGTAGAGTAGATACTATTAATTTTAATTAATTCAGCATCGGTTCGCTAGTCTGCACATCGGATGTGGTTCGCTCCGTATAAAATCAGTACGTGTGGATGGTCGGACGGGACAAACTAAGGCTTGTCATGTTCGAAACCGACAATCTCAGAGTAAAATACAAATCTCATCATATCAGCCGAGAGACGTCCAGAGAGAGAAAGTCGACCCTACCCCACATTCGGGGCGATTAGGCCTTAGTCAACCACGCTAACCAAGTGCGGGTTGGTCGTCTTCACACACAACCTAAGAATTTCTTCGTAGGTGTGTGCAGGTTTCCTTACGATGTTTTCCTTCGCCGTAACAGCGTCGATTAAACATCAAATTCAAAATTTAAAAACACATTGGGTTCAAACCGGTTCCTCCCGGGTCGGAGACAACGCCCTTGCGCACTACGCCACCGACGCTTCTCGTCTGGTAATACTTTAAATAAAATTCAAGATCTTGAATATCATCTATTGTGAAGCTAATCGCGTCAGATCGCAAGGAGTTGGCGCGTGTTGGAGTGTGTGCTTTCCTTTCCCTTCCTTTACACGCACGGTCTTTAGCGTGCGATTTGCTCTTTCACGCGATAGAGCATGTAAACGCCGCTATTGTCTCCTGCACTGACGCACACGGAGAGAATGTATGCAAGTACCTTTATATCTACACCACGGAATATAGACCTTTTTTATCCATGTTCTGTGATATACACACACCCATGGTACACCCGCCTTCGTAAAACAAAAATACTATAGCTTATTCATACAAGCCACAAAGAAACCCATTTGTAATTTTCAGGGAGCACAGCAGGCAATGAGTTCCACTGAGCTATTCGCATTAAGAAAGTGTTGGCAAATCGCTTTGTGCTGGGATGGCTGGTACATAAACAAAATGAGAGTGATAATTTAATCTGCGTCTAATGTCCCGATAGTGGAAGGGGGCTGGTAAAATAAATTCGTGTAAGTAATTCCTTCGCACTGTCTCTGAAGAGTAATGAACACAAAAAAAACTGAGATTAACTTCTTTATGTCGATATGCCTTTAATTTGGTATCCGAAAGAATGTAAATTTCTCACTATTCTATTTGTTCGAGCTACCAGCTGAACATTGAACTCTGCGGCTGCGTGGTCAGCAGCGAGACACAATCACATTCCGCGGGTCAGCAGCTACGTGCACCGTCGGCAAGTTACACCTATGAGAGACATGCATAAACCTTTCCATGTGTATATACCATAAATGTAATATATAAACACCAACCAAACTACCAATAAATGAGATTACAACCGTCCGCGGTGTATCTCACTACCTCCCCGCTGCTGCCTGCCAGGGCTACTCTCTGGGGCAGTTCCTTTACCAAATCCATGCTGCCTGCCAGGGCTACTCCCTGGGGCAGTTACTAATACCAAACCAAATCCTTGCTGGCCAGCCTTACACCCTGGCTCAGCATCCTTTCCATGTACTTGTGGGAATCGGCGCTTTACAACCGCCGCGACCTGCTCGTACACTATTGATGGTAAGCTGTCATCAAAGCCTATGGAACCTAACAACTCCATGGTGCCACAAACGTGTTGCCATAATTTCAATCGATAGCTTACAATGGGCCTCTTACGAGGGCTCAAGGTCACTTAAAGGGCAATGGAGAGTGATATGATGAGAGGTACTATGCGTGAAATCGTGTGATTATGAGATCCGCAGGAAAGGTGAAGGACAAAAGGTCCTTGAATGACAGCCGCCTACCAGTGCAGTTGATGGAATTTGTTTTGTTATGAATAAACTTATAGAAGTACGTTTGTATAATTGTCTGTTTGATGTCCTTCAATAAAGCCGAAAAGCACCTCGTAAGTCAGCAAGACGAAGATGGCTGAACTTCTGCTATCAGATGAAATGGTGGCGTTTGATATAATGGGATATATTTCATTTCAACATTTAAAAATCTAACATTTATATTCTAAATTGATTCATTTATTTCAAAAAGCCCACGCCCACAATAGTTATTTATTATACAAGAGTGGAAAGTTCCTTTTTAACCGCGTGCTCGATTTGGATGACCGAGCAAGCGAAGGATTCTAAAGTTGAATCACGAGCGCAGCGAGTGATTCTAAATTAGAATCCTGAGCGTCAGCGAGGGAAACAAACGAGCACAAGGTGAAAAATCTTTCCACTCGAGTGCAATACGTAACTTTTCATCCCACCTCAGCGAGGAAATGACAAAATAATCTTCATTCTAATCATAAATTTGGCACCATAGAGGTTACATTAAATAGGTTTAATGACGTTTTGAATTTACAATTATATTGAGTACTCATTATATGTGATGTTCTAAATTCAAATCTACTTTGCCGCTCAAGCGAATAAAATAGAATTTTCCAGCCAGATTTCGAAGCGCAAAATTACACTTTCCGAGGTGGTGGGATGAAAAGTATATTTGTGAAACTCATCTTTAATCAAATTAAAGTAAAATTATTATGCAGGCTTTTGAGTTTCCTCGTTCGAAGGCGAGGAAAACAAAACTTTTATAGAAATTTATACCATCCATTTCCGCTGTTATTATGGTGGCGACGGAAGCTTTTATTAAGGAAACGACTTAAGAAAAGTTAATATTTTGTTTCCTTATTGCTGCTGCAAAAAAATGCTCTCGTGTCAAACATACAACTTTTCACCTCTCCAGCGAGAAAATTGTTGTGTGAATAAAGAAGAGAATACTTCATTACATGTTTATTATCTTAAAAATAACTAATAAAAATTAAAAGTAAGATTACTACAATTACTGAGATTGAAGGTTGCTTCCGAGGTTTTACGAAGCAAAAGAGGTCTTTTGTTACTGGAGAGGCGAAAAAATTATATTGAAAATTAAAATTACTGCAATTATTTAGATTGAAAATTTACAGTCTTTTTTCGTAGCTCGTAGCAAAAAGCGTTTTGCTTTTTGCTTCGAGGTTTTACGAAGCAAAAGAGGTCTTTTGTTGCTGGAGAGGTGAAAAAATTATTATTGAAAATTAAAATCAAAATTTCTGCAAATATTTAGATTAAAATTTAAAGTTAAAAGCGCTTTTGCTTCAAGATTTTACAGACCAAAGAACTTTTTTGGTGCTGAAGAGATCAAAAGGGAGGGTTATGATTTTACCAGTCTTTATTGTATGTATGTATGTTTGTATTTACGTACGTTCTTCCGTAAAACCATTAATATAATTTTGATGAATAAAGTGTGAATAGATTCGTTATTATGGTTCGAGTAATATAGGCTACATTTCAACCAACTTTAACAATAGGAAGAGTGAATTTACCTTGATTTTAAGCGATTTCAAGAATAGGGTTACAGTTTTCAACGTTTTTCTGGTTTTTGATAATGTCTTTTTTATAATTAATTCAACTATTAGAACAAAATCGTAGAACACATTGAAATAGAGGCATTGAAATGTACAGTAGAACTAGGAGTTAAAAAAGTACATCTTTTTCAACTAATAGAACAAAATCGTAAAACATAAATGGAATAGAAGTAAAAAGATTACCCAATTGGCGCAGATAAAACCTCTAAACAATTTTTTTCAGAGGCCGCGCTTTTACACACGTACCGAAATACCCGCTGAGTGAGAATAGCTGAACCACAAAAAACTAAGATAAATCGCCTCTCTGACAGCCACAAGCAGGCGTTTCTATCAAAAATTTCGCAGCCGGAGGAATTTATGGGGCCTATCGATCACAATAATAATGTTTGCCTCTCCAAATCTGGGCGATAAGGAAACCGTAGTAGTTTGGCGAGCATGTCTCTCATATAAGCGGAGAAACGTTTACTACGACTAATTCTTATTAGAACTTTATGATATCTTAGAATATTTTGAACATAGCAAAAAAATGACAGATGTTTTTTTTTTCAAAATTAGACAAGCATATTGTTTTATATTATTGTTATAAATTTGGTACACCGACAAATTACATGTTTACATTAACAAACGAAGAATGCAACTCAATGTTCGTATTATAGAAAAAGTTTCAAGAATGAACGCCGACTTGAGCGTCCTACATCTCTATCACTTTGTGCGTGATAGAAAGTGACAGGACGATTCTCAAGACATGTTTGGCTTCTGAGTGTCATTCTGTAATACGGGCCTTAAGTCTAGCATGCAACCCAATTACAGGCGAACACAACATTTTTATACATAGAAGAGAAAAAAAGGAATTTAGTATAAGGGCTGTCATTTAAGCTAATACAATTAATAATTAAAATAAATAGGTTAAAAATTGTGTGCTAAATGGATTGTTGAAGGAACTACCTATCTTTAATTTTAAATCAGAATGAGTGTCGTGATGATAAATATCAAGATCGCATTCTCTATTCAGCACCATATCACATTATTTATTAGTATACTCTGAATTGACATCGAATTTTGAAAAATAGTTAACGTACACACAGACATAGCTTTTTCTTTTTATTAAAAACCCCTCCATACAATCGTGGGTCATTCAAAAGAGACGGCACGTTGCAGGTCTGCAAATCAAGGGTGGCTAGCGCGAAGCACACCAACCTGACATCATTCAAATACCGTTCTGAACACATGGCAATAAGGTCATTAATTGATCAAAATCAAGGGCCCTCATTGGACGCGCTGTAGCTATCTCGGCGTTGAATTTGTTCAATTTTCTTTTTCAACATTCCGTAGCAGTTTCGTAGCAGCCGTAGCGTTCATAGTAAAAGCCTCTACGCCCTACTATCCTATGAAGTGAGTCGTCGTATGCACATCACTCTCTCAAGCGTCTAAAATACTTTCTACCGTTTAAATCTGAAGTTGCTTGTTCAAGCTCTCCTACTCCCGATTCTCGACACCGGACAAGGCGGACTGACGACCTGTCACGCCTGGATGTGAGGAGCACAGGATCGGTCTGTGTTCTTTGGGGGAGGGCTATTTTCAGCAGTGGACGTCATATGGCTGAAATGATGATGATGATGAGAAAGTGGTTGTAAAACGATTTATCCGTATGTATGGAGACGTGCGCGCCGTACTATCCTCTGGAGATGTACTTTAATCATCATCTTTTTATTTTCCTATTTTTATTTCTGGTAATATATTTTCATATTTCATACATCCCGGTCTCGTCAACTTAGCATTAACTACTTTCTTTGAAATGTCATCTCTCACACAATCTACCCATCTCTTCTTCGGTCTTCCTCTCCCTCTACACCCGTCCAAATTCATTATCACATGATGACCATCTCTTATTGTCCGAACATGTCCGTAAGATACTAGTCGTTTACATCTCCATTATTCAGACTGCTTGTAATAAATATATTACAAAAAATCGGGAGTGGTCTCCCCTTGCCTTTCTCGTATACCGGAAACGACTCAAAAGTTGATAGAAACCTTATATTTTGATGTCATACATGTATGTTAAATTTGGTTGCAATCGAGTTATTGTGCTAACGCACAGACACACACGCAGACATAATTACAAAAACGATATTTTTGGACTCAGGGAGATCCAAAACATGTAAATCCGTCAAAATCTCGAGGTCGAATTTTTGACGATTACAAGACTTCCTCTATACTACGTATACGAGAAAGTAAAAACAATTGAATTATTATATTAGCTAAAATAGCGGGCTGCTGCAATGAAACTGCGCCATTTTTTTTATTAAATCTAAAGTCGTAACTTGGAACTGTTCGAGACGAACGAGCGTTAAAAACTTTTTAGATTAGAATTTACAGACTGCAGCTAGATAAGTATGTTTTGTAATGAGAATTCTTTGGAACATTGGACATTCGTAAATCACTTCGCTTATCTCCTTATCCTAGAGGTTCGATCTATCTCACTCTACGCAACGTGATAAAAAGAGACAGCTTTAGAGTTTTCCCAAATCGATTGCTTTCCTAAAGTCGTGAACCTTAGTCGTGAACAATAAACATTCGTCAAATTTATTACTTTTAGTAGGTAGGTAAGTACCTAACCTTAGCCCTTTTTTTTGTTGACGGGGAGGTCGCAAATGCATTTACGCATCGTCCCTGCGGGATGGTGCCAACCGCAGAGGATATGTGGGACTCGAGGTAAAGGCGTTCCCTCCATACCCACTAAACATCCTCCCCGGACTGACCTCTAGTGCGCTATTGCGGGATATGCGCACGTGAGCACACCGAGACCGTCCCAAGGCTGCCCGTCTAGGCACTCCTTGCCACAATTAGTGGCCAGCAGCCCACAGGGGCTACCGACAGGGGGTCGACGCCAGCCTTATAGGCCGCCTCCACACCTGCTCGACCTGGCGCGTCCTCCTGACGAGGACACCGGGAGTAGCCATCGGACTGCACCCGGGGGACTTCGGGCGCGGTCGTGGCCCTGAAAAGGGCCGTCCGGAACTAGCCGTGGTGGGAAAACAAAAACAACGCGACGATTGCATGTGACTTCGAATGCCAAGGGGACACACTTGACATCAAAAGCCACACACCCGCCGAGAAAGTTTACCCACCACGTTACCAGGGACCGCCACGAGAAGGCTTCCGGACGTGGAATCGCCACTGCTGACAATCTCTCACTCTTTCATCGCACTACATTGCCCATTCATAACCAATATTACATAAGGCATTACTCAACCCCTTCTGGGATCATAAGCGTGACGCAATATTTTTATGTCGCTAACGCGGGCGGGTGTCACGTGACTGTTTTTGCAGATATAGGATAGGTACATACGGATGTTACGGAGTTTCGATTCCAATTCCGAAAATTCGAATGTTCTAATTGCTTGATTGAATAAACTGATGAGCTTCCGATTTCTATTTCGGCTGCGATAATACTGAATCGGAGGTATAACGAAGTCAAAAGTAACGAAATCCAAATGAAATATGTATACAATTGAACGATTTGAGCATTGTCGTTATCAGCAGATGAAAATAAAAATAAATAATATCCTTTTTGTACACACAAAAATGGTTACAAAAATAGATACAGAAAGATATGTACAAAGTTGAGGTTATCTCTAACAGAGATCTCTTTCAGACAAATCTAGCTTTAGTGAGTTCATTAAAGCGTATAATATCCCTAAACATACACAATGATTACTTACAGGTACGCACAGTTCCGGCACTGATGCACACAGAGGCAAGGTGCATGTATAATCATCATATCAGCTGAGAGACGCCGTTGGATAAAGGTCTCCCCCAAGAATCTGCAACACAATCAGTCTTGTGCTGCCCGCATCCAGCGGCTTCCCGCGACCTTTACCAGATCATCGGTCCACCTTTTGGAGGTCTACCAACGCTGAGTCTCCCGGCAGCCACTCGACCTTTCCACCCCAACGGCAAGTCAGTTGTCCTCCTCACAATGTGCCCTGCCTACTGTTACGGTTCGCAATTCTTTGGGCTATATCGGTGACTTCGGTTATCCTACCGATCTCGGGAAACATAGGTATGTGATGTGCATGTACCTATAATCACATACTATCATGACGCCTCCAGGTTCGTACAACATTAGGTGACCCTGATATGCCCGTTTGCCTAGAACAAAACTTTGTCAAATTAAACTGAAAATCATTATCGCATTCGTATTAATGTGATTAAACAAAATTAGGTTAAGTAGGATCTTTGTAAAAGCTCTCAAAGCTTTTGAAATAATAAAGTTGACTACGGTCATACATATTTAAAAGAGGACTTAAATAGCTCGTGAAACAACGCAATGTAAATCCAAATTTAAATATTATCAATGCTGAATTAACGCCGAAAGTTGTAAAATGAGGCTAACATATTTTTATATCGCATCGCATTTTTGCCGCATACTACAATAAGATTGGTGTCCTTTTGTGCTTAGGTATACTTCCATTGTCAAACATCTTTTACGACATCTAATTTTTAATTCTTATTGTGTGTACGAGGTACGAGTCAGTAATAAGTAATAATGTAATGCTTTTTTATTCTCCAATTAATTTTCACTTTTATGTTACTATTGTCAATAGTGAAGGAGTTTTAAAACAGCATAGTAGTGCTCTTAAAAGAAAAAAATATGGCGACAACAGAAGACCAGCCTCAGATGTCTGTCACAACCGACATAATGAGCGGCTGTTCTTTTAGTATCACAATTATGTATTATTTTAGCATTAAGTTTTCTATTGCTACTTCGTGTGTCACTAGGTAAATAAATATTTTCCCGGTACTTCCTGGGTACCCGGTCTGCTGAGTTGTAGAGTCACTCTACAACTCAGTAGTAGAAAGATGTCAGGTAATAGAAAGAATAAAGAAAGAAATAAATTATTCATTTATGGTAAATCCGGAGTGGTTGGCCTTAGTTTTTTCTTTAGAAATCTAGCCAGCAATAAATTGCCAAAATTAAATGCTCTCAAAAAAAGAAAATAAAATTTTTCTTTAGAATTTTAACTATAAACTTATAACCTCATTATACACAATTTATATGATCATAAAAGCTTGCTTATAATCAACGCAAGCTTACAATCACCATTTTTTATGCTGCATTTTTATTCTCAGCGAAGCCTTTCATTTAATACATACTTTATGAAAGCATAAAAAACTCTAAAAGTCCGCCATATTGGATTAAGAGTGATATCAGAATATTTTTCTAATTATTCTCGGCAAGCCCTTTCATTTGATACCCATATTGCAGAAGTGCATGAAAAATAACTATTCCGGCAACTTGGATGTTCCGCCATATTGAATTTAGAATGACGTCTCATTATTTTTCGAGTTACTCTCAACAAGCCCTTTCATTTGATATCCATCCATCACTTACACTCTATGGAACGCAACTGCCATGGTCCACGGAAGTAAAATATCTAGGAATAACACTGGATAAAGAACTAAAGTGGAAAACTCATGTAGACAACACAATAAAGAAATGCCAAAGGGTATTCGGATTGTGTCGGTCTACGTACGGCAAAACATGGGGACTAAAGCCCAAAGTAATGCACTGGCTATACACTATGTTAATCAGACCGATTGTTACATATGGTAGCATAGCATGGTGGCCCAGAACCAAGTTATCTACTTGTCAAAGTGACTTGGCAAAGCTTCAGAGAATGGCGTGCTTGGCCATCACTGGAGCATTCCGGACCACACCAACGGCAGCCATAGAAAATATCCTTGGATTAACACCGCTGCACATAGTCATCGAATCACAAGCAAGAGACACTCTCCATAGGTTACAGGTATGTGGAACATGGAAGGACTCACAGCCGAGGACACGACACACAAAATTTGAAAAGGATCTAAACCTGGACATCGTCACAGCGATGACAAGCGATGTAAACCAACCATCGTTTGTATCTAGGAGATCATTCAGCATCCATATACCCACGCGGGAGGAATGGAAGCGAGGACTCAAAACCCCTAAGGAAAACAGTCTTATATGGTACACTGACGGATCAAAAATGGAGTCAGGTACAGGGGCAGGCATTTACGGCAACGGGTATGAGTACCAACAAAGCATGGGCAAATATGCAACAGTCTTTCAAGCTGAGACGTATGCAATAATTGCCTGTGCTCAAAAGAACATAGAAATGGGCACCAAAGGAATGACCATTTACATTCTTAGTGATAGCCAAGCGGCACTTAAAGCCTTAACCACCCACAAAACCAATTCAAAACTAGTTTTGAATGCGATACACACACTAAACAGACTAGGCAAGCACAACCTGGTCAGACTAGTGTGGGTACCGGGACATGTAGGGATTGAAGGTAATGAAAATGCTGACAGACTAGCAAGGAAAGGATCGGCTCAAGATCTCAATGGGCCCGAGCCTTTTGTAGGATTATCTAGGAGTACCATAAAAATGGCACTAAAGGAGTATTGTCAAAAGAGGCACCTCAGGGAATGGTTGTCCACTCCCCGACTGACACACTCAAAGAAATTTTTAGGATCCTCACACATAGGCTACCTTAAAAGAATGGGAAGAATCAGCAGAACCCAAATCCGCTGCCTCATAGGCGCTCTCACTGGCCACTTTGCCACTAGAAGACACCTGTGCACAATAGGCAAAGCTGATGACCCCATCTGTAGAATGTGTGGTGAGGAGGAAGAAAGCATGGAGCACATACTATGTGACTGCGATGCACTAGCCAACAGGCGACTAAGGGTCCTAGGTTTAGCTTACCCTAAACCAGAGGACTTTATAGACCTTATTCCCGCCAACATCGTGAAACTCATACAAAATGTTTTCGATATTGGCGGGGATGGGTGATAAGGAAAGGGGAAGCACAAAAGATCCCATAGGGTCGAAGTGCTCTGAGATACGGCCTCAGCCCCTTATTTAAGAATAAGAATAAGAATAATGATATCCATATTGTAGAAATGCATTATAAATAACTATTCCGCCATCTTGAATGGTCCGCCATATTGAATTTAGAATGACGTCTCAGTATTTTTCGAGTTACTCTCAACAAGCCCTTTCATTTGGTACCCATGTTGTAGAAATGCATTATAAATAACTATTCCGCCATCTTGAATGGTCCGCCATATTGGATTTAGAATGACGTTACACAGCTTAGCGTGCATTGTCATCCAAACTAAACGTGTACACAAAATTTCAGCTCAATCGATTGAAGATATCTGCTTCAAAATCGGGTAGCAAGATTCCACCCGAACAAACATACATTGCAAGTTAAATAAAAGCTTTTAATAATAAAAAGAATAAGATCTTTATCATTAATTTTTACATTCCGAATTATATTCGTAGCAGTAAAGTGAGCGATCGAGCATCAATAAATCCGTACATTCTAGACGTTTACGGAATTCCTGGAATTCACAACAAATATCTAAGAAGATAGATAAAAGTCTTTAGATAAATTTCAGTTTACTCGAACCTCTAGGGCTCGCACAAATTCCGTTGAAATCGAACTACTATCTCTACGTGACGCTTAATAAAAGTCAGCCTCTACTAAAACAAGCAAAAGATATAAAACACTGTAACCTGAATACGGAAAAACAGAAAGAAATGAAATCGGTTAAATTCGGGATGTACAAGGTAAAATCGACTCCTCATTTTGTTAAAGTCGGTTAAATAACCTCAAATCGATTGACACACGCTACGGCGGTGTGCATACGTAAATACAAACATACATAATACCATGTTCCACCTTGGTTGAAACCACAGTTGAAACGATAATCAAAGCGATGATCATTATTTTATCAATCAATCCAATAATGCAGTTTTTGTTTTCATCAAAATCGGGCTCGCGACTCCTTTGAGCATTTTTCAATATGTTCAAAGGTTTCAACAGGTTTCAAATCCTAAACTATAAGGAATATTGAAAAATTTCTCCATTTTCATTTATTGAAAGGGAGGTTTGGTATTTTTTTTCTGATTAATTTTTCTCCCTAATATACGAATCGACTGTCAAATTGTACGCAATCGGCATCGATGTTGCACACTCCACAAGTGAAGAAGATGAGAGAAGAGACGAGGACGAGAAAGGAGGCAGAAGCTTAGTATGGCAACCTTAATTGCTCCTCATGCCGCACGTCATGCTCAGGACCTGTTTTTGTGCGCGAGTGAAAAGATCGGCAATACGACAGCCAGTAAGACAAGTAATGAGCTTTTTTTTTGCTCACTGTTCCGTATTTTTTTGGAAAAGACCTGGCAACCCTGCTCTCAACACGTGTTTTTACAACAAGACCTCGCGAGAAACTCGTAGGAGAGTTGGCAGCGCGCGAGTGTCGAGTGTTGCGAGGGTCTATAGGTTACGGTCACTGCTTAACACCAGGAAGGCCGTATGGTTATCTGCCAACCGAATAACACAAAAAAAATCGATACAGTACCGAAATGTGTATTTTGAGAACTGTTTTTCCGCAATCCCATCTTCACCTTTCCTAACTAACTAATCCTATTATTTTATCAAAACATTGACTGAATGTTCTCTTAGATTTGCGCGAGCACTACACATGTGTACACTTTTCAGCGTTCGTGGTCACGGGATGATTCCTCATGAGTCATCCCGTGACCACGAACGCTGAAAAGTGTTACGGAACCTCGGGCAATAATAACACCATGTAAAATCTAATTACACGCGAGTTAAATCCGTAAACGTTGTTTTATTTATAAAACATTGACTTGTAATAATTAGTAATAAGTAGGTACCTAGTAGGTATAAATTTATGCTCGCGTTAACCAAGGACGTAATTATCACAGACGATAAAACACTATTTCAATTGCACGAGGCTTCCTGCCGTTTTTAATATCCTAGATACAATACGGACTGCTGAGAATTGAGATAGCTAGATTCAATCCTGCTGAGATGATTTGGAGTGCAACATCTGTCCTGGATGTTGCCTTTATTTATTTAGTACTGCCACATAAAACATACCAAAAACTTAATTAACATTATATAGAAAAGAACAGTTCTGATATAGCACTCAATATAAAATGGAACAAATAAATAGTTACATTTATTTTTTCCTGATATAGAAGCAAATATAAAAGAAAAATAACTAACTGCCTTTTGTTGCTGGTTCACTGAAGGCTTGTTACTTTTTGGGTTTGATATCCCTCTTATGCAGGGGACAGGCTGACAACCTGTCACTGTTGCCTCCTCATGCTCCTCATAGGCACTACAAGGCCCTTACTGTCAAATGTAGTTTTGTGTGTAACCATAATTTTAATATTACCTAAGGCTCTGCTTAACCCCTTTTGGGACCATGAGCGTAATTGTATGTAGGTATACATGTATGGAGTATGTGTGTACTGTATATCGCCGAAATTTGTTACCAAGTGTACTATTCTTTAGAGATCTCAGTTCACATCTCATCTCGAAATTAGCTGTCTAGCGCTAACGAATATTTCACCAAAAATACGATTCTAAAAATCAATACGATTCTCTAAATTAAATCTATTTTTGTTATAAAGTACTACGGCCAACTTCATTTCCAGTTTACAAAACTAAGTTCCAAATGCTACGTAAATTTATTTATTCTTATGATAAACGTTTCAATTGAGGGACCACCTTTAATGGCTTGAAATTGAGTGACATTTTCACAAACTAGAGATTTAATTTACAGTCGATCCAGTACTTATTGATACGGAAATTTCAATATTACTGTGGTCCTCCCACTTAATGTGAACTTATGGCGATCGACTGAGGGACCGCCTTCTGCATGCTACTTCTTTTTATTCAGTGAACAGAAAAGAGTAGTTTTATTAATCTTTTACTAAGAGTACTCATTTGTAGAACATATAAATTTTATCTAGATTAAAAGATACGAATACTTGTCAGTCACGATTGAGGGTCCACCTTTAACCCATTAAAGCTTTTGAGTCCTACTTTTACAAATGAGAGGTTGAATTTACAATTGTTTGAGAACTTTTACTATCATCATCATAACAGCCTTTATAACTCGACCCACTGCTGGGACACAAGGCCTCTCCTTGTCATCGAAGGAGGTTTAGGCAGTAGTCCACCACACTTGCCCAATGTGGATTGGTGGACGAAGTATAAGGTGATCAATACCCCTTTGCTGGTCCATTAGTTGCCTTCTACGACACCCGTTGGAGGATATGGGTGATGCTATTCTACTCTGCCAGCATCACATGGCTAACTTTTACTTTTACTATAGGCTAACGGATTCAAAGGCTTAAAATTCCTGTGCAAACCCTCAATGGGAACGCAAACGGTTTTTCCATAAAATTTGACACGTGAAATGAAAGTAGTGATGAAAGGACTCGAGGTTTTTAAGCTCTTTAAAAGGAACTCGACTCAACTCATATGGTTAACAACTTAATAAGTCTTTAAACCCTGAACCCTAAGTCTTATTCGAGTCCAAGATTGGGACTCGAGGCCTATTTTAAGACTGAGTCATTTTGAAATGACTCCGAATTTTAAACGACTCAGACGCAACGAAAAGGTTTGAATCCTTTTAAAACGACTCGGTTCGCGGAAGTCTCAAGTCGAGAGGCACGAATACTATAACATAAAAAATAGCAATTATTTATAGCAATTATACTATGTTATAATCTTGAATAAATTTAAAAACTTGCCGGCGTTTTAACTTTTCAATTTGTTTTGAAAAATCATTTTGTAATAATTTAAAATTACGATAATTATCTTTAAATTGTAATGTTAAAAATATCAAGTGATGCATAATTAGAATACTCAATAATAATGCAATGACCACGTAGGTACTGAATTTTACTATAATCTCATGTTAAGTAGCTCATCTATGTTAAACGACTCGAGTTCGTTACTAAAAGGTTTGCGGCTAAGTCGTTAAACTCTTATTAAAAGACTCAAGTCGTTTTATTTCAGAGTTGAATTCTAATGACTGAAGTCATCTTACATTAGTAAAAAACCTCAAGTCGTATTTTTTGAGTCGAGTCCTAAAAATAGAGGCGAGTTTAGATTTAAAAAGTTTAAAAACCTCGAGTCCTTTCATCACTAAATGAAAGTGAGGGTCAAAGTGAGATCTTTACATAATAACAGCGACTATGGGGTTGGTAAACTACGAGTAGCATCACAGATTTAATAATACAAGGAGATAGGCCAAGCCGGCGTTTAACTTGCGACAAGTGTATGCCCTGTGGGCATACATTTCCGCTCCTTCGCCTTCCGATAAAGTCAAGTGAATACGTAACTCAGCGATTCGACCGATCTCTTGCGGCTGTGCTTAACTTTCATCGCTTCGCAGTCCATAGGACGCGCGCAATGAATAGTGTATATTACAGCATGCTCAACTAGAACCATGTTATGAGTACGGCCGCTGATCGCGACACTCTGTCTTCCTATGAACTCGGCGATTCGACCGATCTCCTTAGATTGATATATCTGTGAGTAACATACTCCCTGATGGATATCAGTCACCTTAATAGACGATGTGACACTGATGAGTCACTTCACCATATACATACATATCAACTTTCTTTAATCACTGACAAAAACACATTAAAACTACGATATTGTTGAATTATTTATTTGAAGAAATTCTTAGGTTGTGTGAAGTCGACCAAACAGCACTTGGCCAGCGTGGTTGACTAAGGCCTAATCGCCCCTAATGTGGGCTAGGCTCGAGACCCTCGGTGGGGAAATTATATGAGCTGTTGATGATGACGATTGTTGAATTATTTGACCACGGTATTTTGTAAGGCGGAGGTAGATACCTACTGCCCCAATTTGGGCGCTCCAAATTCGGGCAGTTATCCTCTACCTTTCTTCTTATTATTTAATGTTTTAATTTAAGAGTGCGTGTTTTTAACGATTTTCCGATCCCCTCCCAAGTGAGATGTCGCGAGATTCGGTCTAATATATGACTGTGATATGATGTTCAGATCATCCGCTACTTCAACTGCGCTCTTATTTAACCACTATTGAAATGCTGTTAGGCATCTACCTAATAAACATAAAAGTAACACAAGGTACTCCATTAAGTCTATGTAAGTTTATTGCATTTGTTTATAAAAACCCAAAAACAAAAAATGTAAGTACATAGTCTACTTAAGTTAAAAAATAATCTCGCAAATCTCTAGGTAGCTAAAGTCGAACATTTAAACAAGGTAACTAAGTAGGTAATTCGAAAAAGAATAAACCTACCAAAGGACTAACTTACCTCGCTTATCGGGACACGTATTATCAGGAACTATTTACATATTAAGCAGCACGCAACAAGTGAAAAACAGTCATTGAACACTCCGCGCTCGATAAGTGATGAAAATAATAAAGAAAACAATTCGATTTAAATATAATTATTTTCTATGAAAAAGACGTTCCAAAAAAAAAAATATACGTACTACCAATACGAATCCGAAAGCTTGTGGAATAATTACGATCGCAAAGCAGTACTTTTCCATTTCAGCCAATTAAATGGTTACAGCTCATCCCCGATTTGTATGTCACGAAAGCAAGATTATAAACACCGCTGATATGACAGTCCACCCACGCTCCTACTAACATGCCAAATTAAAGTGACCAGTCCTAAACGCCGACCTTCTATCTATCAACACATTACAACCCAGAAAACAAAGAAAACAAAATACACTCACCTCTATTCTGTGCGGCCATTCTTCTCATACGGCGGGGAGTGGCACATAATTTACGCGGGAAAACGCTCACATTTTTCGATACACGTTACAAAGGAGAATACCGCTCGGTTTGTTTAAAAACGTGTTTATAATGACAGCGGCGGATAGGAATGAGTGGTGTTTGTGCAAAATCGATCGTACGCCGCGCGCACCCGCCCGCTCTACGCAAGTGATAAGCCGTACCGGCGACTGTTACTCGTCGTAGACATTCTGTACTTATATAGGGTGGCAACCGTGAACCACGATTGATTGTAGACTTATAGATATTTGTTGCCCTTAGGTTCTTCTAAGCCTTCTCTCGGGTGTAAGGAGCGACCAAATTCTCGTCAAGGTCGCGGTTATTGAAAATTAGCGTGAATAAAATCGCCGTTCCTCTTTTTCGTAGCATCGTTCGCAAGGGATTTTCGACTGAAGCATTTAATAAGATTTTTTCTCAGTTAAAACGATGTTGTTTTTAAGATTATTAGCTTCTTACCGTGACTTCATCTGAGCAGAATTAACATAAATTATAGCTTAGGTAAACGTTATTCTGATATAGGTACTTATGAACTATATTATTGTAGTTTCATTAAAATCCATACTGTAGATAGTTTTCGCGTAAAAAGGCACAAACATCCACACAGACATTCATACAAACTTTCGCGTTTATAATATAATAAAACAAAGCGCCTTGAATTTGAAAATTCTTTCTATAGGTTCTATAAAAGGATAATTTTCTTTCGTATGCTCGTATTCATCACACAATCCACTACTATTCACAACTCACTTGCGACAGCTTGTTAGTTTTTCTCTAACATAGAGATTAACGCATTATTACAGGCTAACTTGATCACTTTTAGTTATTAAGTGCTAACACTGGTAATTAAAATTTAATGTTACTTACACAATATAGTTTTTTGTTGTCCGATAAATAAACATTTTTATGGAATTTTTGCGTTTACAAACGCGTAAACATTTTTAAAACTAGAAAATACACTGAAAAGATTCGAGGATGTTGGTTTCGATTCCCGCCTGGGGCAAGGGCGAATCCAGTTTTGGCACCACGGAGG
Source organism: Elophila nymphaeata (assembly GCA_955850985.1). NCBI lineage: Eukaryota > Metazoa > Arthropoda > Insecta > Lepidoptera > Crambidae > Elophila > Elophila nymphaeata. The sequence goes on from OY039088.1 coordinate 8,987,082, forward strand.
GTCACATAGTTGTGGTCAAGCCACAAGTAGTTATAATTTAATTTTGATAATAATAGATACAGGTAAAAAAAACGATTTAGTCGGTTTTTTAATGAAAATCGGAAAAACCGGTTTTCCATAATCATCCGGTTTTTGAATCCTATTTTTTACCTGTATCTATTATTATCGTTCATTAAAGAAAACCGACTAAATCGGTTTTTTCGGGTTTGAGTTGAAAATCAATAGAAATTGTAAAAAAAATGTTTTTTTTTTCTTTTCTATTAAATTCTAGATTTGCACGATAAACACTTTTTGGTTTAAAGAAATACCTAAGTGATTTACTTATTTCTTTACACCAAAAAGTGTTTGAATGTCTACCTCTCGCAATGACATCAGATGTCTTGCTTCCAGAGTTTAACTTCCACAAGAAGTACCATGGAACTAATTAAAAGGGTGGACTACGCACAACACCGTAATAGTGATCCGGTAACCATAAAAGTCAGACCAATTAAAAAAAAATTGTTCTGAGCCGTAAGAGTGGGTCATCGCGGTAGCGAAAAGGTCAATAAACTACCAAGGGCTGGGACTCAAGGACTACAATTTGGCCCAGAGCCTTTCTGTCGTATCTCAAAGAACCAGGCTATGAAATACCCTCCTCTGAGAAGCAAAAGTGGACTGTCAAAGAACGCCTGGGTTAACACATTCAAAATCGAACCATACTCCCGTAAGCGCACTGACCAGCAGTGAATGAAATCTCCCGAAACAACGAAATAAAAGTGGCGCCAGGTTCTGGAGAATGTTGGCTAGAAAATCACTTACAATGGGCCTCATAAGAAGGCTCAAGGTCACACAAAGGGCAATGGAGAGGACTATGCTTGGAGTTTCTCTGTGTGATCATATCAGAAATAATGAGGTGCGCAGGAGAATCAAGGTACCGACATAGCCCAAAGAAATGCGAACCTAAGTGGCAGTGGGCAGGGCACACTGCGAGGAGGACTGACGGCCGTTGGGGCGGAAAGGTCCTTGAGTGGCGACCACGTACCGGAAACGCAGCGTTGATAGGCCTCCCACAAGGTGGACTGAAGATCTGGTAATAAAGGTCGCGGGAAGCCACTGGATGCGAGCAGCGCAGGACCAACCGGTTTAGAGATCCTTGGGGAGGCGTATGTTCAACAGTGGGCGTCTCTTGGCTGAAATGATGATGTCACTCCCCTTGATTTAAAGGCAAAATCTTGAGATCTGTCTTCCTGCTAGACGTTAGTCGAAACCTCAGGTCGAAACCTTGTTGAAACAGCGCGCGCAAGTGTCACACGAAATGTGACATAATTATGGCGAAAAAGACGAAGGTAGTGGCCATGGCGATGGCGCGGTAAATTATAATTTTCCCAAATAATGCGTTTGCCGTCAAAGTATTATATTAAATTAATTAAATATTGAAAGTACTTAATTAAAATCTAATAATTGTGACAAAAATATATAAAAACATTATTTTAATTAGTGGTCTACCTAGGTCCTGGACCCATCCCAGGGGGGGTCATGACCCCCATGACCCTTTCTGTCTTAATCTCGGTTACTATAGGCTGCAACGCTTATCTCCACTGCTCCTGCTGCTCCGTACTTCCTATAATATTACACACATTGAGAACCATTTTTTATTGGAAAGCCTGAGCCTTCAGAGGCAGTAATGCAGGCGCAAAGCCTACGACCGTGGTAGAAACAAATTATTATCCTTATTTATTATTGTTTACACGCCCCACACCAATTATCTAGCCCAAAGTAAGTCCAAAACTTGTGTTATGGATACTAGATAACGGACATTTTTAATATACATTATAATTTTAAATATTTTTATAAATAAACTTAAACAAATATATAAAGAACAATGACTCGCAAGCTACTTAATATTCGTGTTCGTCACAGAAATATTTGCCGCTACCAGATTTCGAACCTGGACCGCTTGATGTGTAGTCAGCTATACTGACAACTTCCCCACGACGGCGACAAATGAGAAGCGTTAAAAGCAGCAAAACATTGGCCATGCGGTTTCAGGGTTAGAAATTAGACAGTGGCAAAAACTCCTTCTACAACTGTAGAAGGAGTTGATAAACAGCTCTTACGTCAATTTATTCCAAAAATTCTAACTAAGAAACACTCAACAGAATTTTATTAGCTTCTCCGGGTCGCTTACTAGAACATAGAAAGAAGAGGGAAAGGAAAGAAAGAAAATGTTATTTAAACACAGGCACGCGAGACTACATGTAACATTGTAAATTATTGGGAAGAAAAATAACAATTATATCAAATTGTATCAAAAGCTGCGCCAAAATAGGTGACCAATTCAGCAAAATAACTGATATTAAAAAAATACCTGAAACTGGTTTTAAATTGGCACCCTTATTTTTTTTGACAGCCCAACTAGTGAAAAGAGCCATACTCACAAAAATAAAATCCAATCGCTTATAAATTGTTTTGTCCTATTTAAATTGAATTATTATGTATCGTCTCAGTGTATCGTACTCGTATGAAAGAACGTTGCGAATATAATGGACAAAAGTGTTCCGAAACGGACCACAGACCGCAGACCGCAAGCAGAGCTGCACACGACACTACTAGTTCATATGAATCTCAGCCGGCTCCACACCGGACGATCCAACGCGCTCTGATCGCACGCGGCAGGAGCGCGATCCAAAGGCGCGCGCGGCGTGGACGTGCTGCGCTCGATCCAACGACACGCATTCAACGATTCAGGTCTATGACCCTGAATCGCGGGATCGCCCATCCAAAATGGATCGTCCGGTCTGGACCCGGCTATATGTCATGGACCATGGATCATACTAGTCCGATCCAGCGATCGTCAGGCGATCCGTGATATTCAGTTCAGTCGAACTCTTGAACGATACGGAGGCTTATTGGATTGGACAGCAGCGGCGTCGATTTGCCGTGCGTAGTAAAAAAAAAAAAAAATGAAAACCCACCTTAGGTAGGTAGACTTGCGAATAAGCTAAAAACGCGAAATGCAAGTGGGCCGCTTACTTCTCTTATTTTTATGGGCAGTCAGACTGATAAATAAAGAATATTTTTTATTTACAAAAAAGGTGACATTGCGAGATTTTCATTTTTGCTGATCGCGCTATCCACAGAATCGTCCACACAGCGCGGTCCACTTACTTGAGGCGCCTTTAATCTTGACCAAAAAACCGACAACAAACGAATCGTTGTGTGTGTGAGTGTCTCTGAATCGCGTTCCTTCCGCGCGAGATCGGTGCGCGTTGATTCGTCCGGTATGAAGTGGCTTATGATTCCAAGCGTGGCTGCATTGCGGCCTGCAAACGCGGCGCGCAGCCTGCAGCCGCCGCGCGCAGCGACCGCAGACTGCAGCGCCAGTCGTGTCGCGAACTGCAGATAGTTTACACGCACAATGTCGACATTTTCAGAAGATGACGAAGAAAAATTAATTAATGTCATTGCTAGTCACGCTTTGCTTTACGATTCTTCCAATCCGAATTATCGCAATACTTTGGTCAAAGAAAATGTGTGGAAAGCAATAGGAAAGGATTTAAATAAAAGTGGTAAGTACTTAAATGTAATATTTTACTCAGATATTTCTATTAGAGTAGTTACTTACTTACCTTACGCGATCTCTCGTGCTTGAGCAGGTATGGGGTAAAAATCGCTTGCGCACATATTGAACGCTTGACATGTATTATACAAAGGATTGTCTAAGATATAATCAAAGCTTAGAATCAAATTGAACGCGGCCACAGGTGAGAGAATGGGAATATGGTTCTCAGAGGAAATATGAAATAAACCCATTCCTCTGAGATATGGTCTATTCATCAGACCATAGAATTATTGGTCTGAGGCTCAGTCTGAAGTCTTTTCTCTCTAATAGCCCACCGATTACTACAGATTTAGGATAATCAGCTTCCTTAATTAGCTACAGATGCGAAAGTGACATTTGGGTGTTTCCAATTTTGTCGTTTTGGCGCTGTAATCTTCTTTTTTTATTTATTGGCACTTTAATCGTTCTGTGTTCCATCATCAACAACGGCATTTTGCCAAGAAACTACGCCATTTGCGCAGCAGAAAAAATCCATAAGGTGTCCCTAATTTGAACCGTCGCTATTAGCAAATCTACCGAACCCCGTGGAAAATATGAGATATATTTCAAATATCTATCATATTCTCCTCGGGGCTGTCAGTAGCATTGTAATTATGAAATAGCAAGTTATGTGGCACGAGATAGCCAGAAGCAAGAAGATTGTGCAAACAACAACATAGGTATCAAGTCATCTATAAAATTCGGGTTTACAGCAATGGCCGAATAAATAATTCGAAATACTTGAGATAGCAACCCAAAAACATTTTCTGTTACTCAACGACCTTGGCATAATCTGGAGTTATAAATTAGTTTCTCTCTTTGTAATCTTGACTACCGTCTAGGATAGAGGTTCATCATATAATCACGTAGCAAACGCTTCATCTGCAATCAGGAAATAGGGTGACATTTCATCAATCCCTGGCAGAAGTTTTGGTGGAGGGATATTATATTTGTTTGTTGTAATTTTTTTTCATCATCGATTTTTTAAATATACTACTATCGGATTCGTTGTCGTACACACCAAAATCTACTGCAAGTTTATAATTTGCATCCAGAATAGCCAGCAATACAACTGAAAAAAAAATGTTTATACCTAGTTAAAAAATAGCTATAATACTATTTTTAGTAGATAAAGATACCTAGGTTTCACAGATTCTTGGCTACAGGTGAAACCTAGGTATCTTTATCTAGTAAAGAATCTGTAACAGATCGTTTTATGTTTATTGCAGGTGACGAATGTAAAAAGAAATGGAAGGCAATCCGCGATGGATATCATAGATTTAAGAAAAAACATCAATTAGGTGCAGGTTCAGTTGCTCCAAAACAATCAAAAGATAAGAGACACCTTCTGCTGTCGTTTTTGGATAGTTTTTCTCAACCCAGATCTGGTGGATCACTTGAGCCACTTATTGAGATACTTATACCTTCATCACCAAAGGTACCACAAGCTAATGAGGGAGACAGTGCAGATGATCTACTGAGTTCAAACGAACAAGAAGATGTATCCAAAGATGGGCAAACGTCTTATACGGAGCAAGATAGTGACAACGACGAGTTAACCGAAGATGAACTAGTAAACGAACAGAAGGCAAATTTAGTTGTCAACGATAAGGGACTAAAAGAAGATGCTATTTTAAAAGTCTGGAAAGACAGAGCCGAAAGAAGACAGACTTTAAAATCAATCTTGAAAAAGAAAGACGATGATATAGATTTGTTTATCCGTCACATTGGTGAAGTGTTACGAAATTTGCCACAAGTAGAAAAGGCTCAAGCAAAAAAGGATTTGTATGCAGTCATCTCAGACTATGAGATAATGGCAGCGAAAAAAACAATGGCGAAAAATGATGTCGTAATTTCTAAGTGTCCTTAGATCACATTTTAGTTAATTGTAATAAAATAATTATGTAACTATGATTTATCGTATAGTTTGAGAAGTTCTTTGAAGCTACCAAAAATAAAAGATATTATAGAGCAATAACTTGATAAATCTAACGTGGAGATCGAGAGCCGTTCAAAACCTACGCATCATTATGAATCTCAAATTAAACGTTTTTACTGTCACAATCCTTATATCATTAAATTTTCTAAGGTCACAACCACAGAGAAGGTAATCACTACGTTTTAAGCAATGACGTAGGATTTTTTAAGAATTTTTAAGAGACGGGACTTCCATACTAGCCAATAGAATCAATTTACATGGCATTCTAATACCAACAGATACCACGAAGATGTCAAACAATAGGAGTACCAACCTAACGAACCAAATAGTGCTTAAAAAATAGCTTTTTATCGATATCAATAAAATATGCAGGATGGAAACTGAGGTTACTACCAAATAATATTTTTATTAATTTTAGGTAAGCATCGAATCCGTATTTATAAGTCCAATGTTGATTAATGATATTTGATACTAATACAAGATTGGACTTAAATGCGGACTCGAAATAAAATAAAAAACTGTAACTTTTCAATTTTTGAATTTTATTTTGTGATCCTCTGTTGCTGTGACCTTTGAATGATGTCGGCAGTTGAATATTCAGCTTGAGCAAACAAAAGATTTGTCTGATGGCTCCGTTTTTTTCACAATAATCGTGGTCATACAACTGAAGCCCTGAAGTTGATGGATCTGTAAATTAGAATGAAATTAATTATGTTAGCCTTGAGGGAGGCTTTTACTGCTGCCTGCTGCATTGTGCCCGTACTCTTTCACGCAAAATTATATTTCTTTTTTTTTTCAATAATAAACAGTCACGTTGTTATCGATATGCGGATATTACATCACTAGCACACTATTTAAATTTGATAAATTATTTAATTATATTTGTTCCCAGCCTGCTCTACTTACATAAGGCTGCAAAGTATCATATACAATTGCTTACCGGGCTTCATCTAAAGGAAATCTGGCCATAAAAATCCTTTTTTCATTATTTGAACGACTTGCTCGATTTCCACAAATTTCACAAGTAATAAATCGTCTTTTCGGTGGCATGTTAATTAATAATATACACCTGATCACCCACTACTAAAATCACTAATTTTATTAGAAATTAGACTTTAAAATTAAATTGAAACTAATTTAACAAAAAAGCATGTACAATATAATTGTTTTGACTGATGGCTGACACTTGATTGACGAAAGTATTGAAAGAAAGAGAAACAGCACTGAGGGAGTGAGATAGCAATATCCACCATTATTTGCCACGTAAAGTCCATAGAAATATTTTTTGTTCCTAGTTTCGCTAGGCTGGTCACAACCAAATCCAAATCCTCAAAGTGGATGGGTGATTAAATACTCCGACTTATTTCTAAAATTGATTATAATAATATTTTAATGATAATTTTATAAAAACAATAATATCTACCGAAAACTGATAGGTATTGACACGCTCTGACCGTGGGAAGCACGGCCAGATGTGCAGAAAAGAGAGAAATAAAAGATTAGTTAACTTAACAATATTTATTAGCTCAGGGCGCGGTTACTGGGCTGCTCTGGGGTTCTCGTACTTAAGGAGGCGAGACTTAGCTTCGGCGGTTAGCGCAGGAAGCGGCAGGAACCAGGCACGTCGACTACCAGCGTGGTCGGCGTGGGTTCAGCTTCGGCCGGTAGGTTGGCACGAAGCACAGCAGCGGAGCAGCAGGGTAGGCGGCTGCCCGTAGATAGGATCCCCTAGTTCGGGGATCTCGCACAAGTACTAAAGTTTACGTAACGAATGATTAGCAAACTGTAGCTGGAGAAAATGGAAGAAGAGACCCAGTTTCTCCGAGCAGTTTATATACACCAAATGTTCTGGAACCTTCCCAAAATTTGTAGTGGGAGTTCCGTTTAATGAATAATGCAGCCATAACCAAAGGACAGTTTATACAGAGTACCTGTATCTATGGTTGCTGCAGTAAAACATGTAAACAAAAATAATTTAAAATGTTTATCATATTATTCTATATGCAGAAAATACAAGTTAAAATATATTAGTTATTTAATTAATTTATGGCACAAATTAGGTGGGCCAAAAGGCTTGTATACAAAGTTCGAGATATTTTTAAAATGGAGGGTAGTCAGAATCATTATTATAAATAATAGAATTTAGAAGCGGGTATCGGCGTCAGCCTTAGGCGTCAGCCGACATGAGAACTGTCATTAGTAGACAGATCAAAATAAGTTTATGAAATACAATTTCTGTGTTTATATTTGTTTTAAAAACAAGTGAAACTTAACATTAGTATAGAATATTTAATTATTAATGTTGATAGTTATGTGATGCTTTGTTTTGTATGGATTTTTTATTAAAAATCAACGTAAGTATATAGAAGGACGGTTTAGACCGTGACAGTATCCAGTTTTCCTATTCGCTAACATAATACGCCGACTAGTATAAGTAGGTATACTTTGGGTATACTATAATACACCGGTTGGGCTTTTTCAGGGTTCCGTACCCAAAGGGTGAAACGGGACCGTATTACTAAGACTCCGTGGTCCGTCCGTCCGTCTCTCTGTCTGTCACCAGACTGATCTCATGAACCGTGATAGTTCAATGATGATAGTTAGCTATAGTTAGATAGTTGAAATTTTCATAGACGATGTATTTCTGTTGCCGCTATAACAACAAATAACAAAATAATAATAAAGATAATAAAATAAATATTCATGGGCTCCCAAACAACAAAATGATTTTTTTTGCTCGATGTTGATAACGGCAACAGGTAGACGCTTGAAATATTCACATTATATTTAGTTACAACAGAAATGATTTTTGCTGATTTTTATAGATAACGGTACAGAACCCTTCGTGTTAAAAAAAAAGCGTCGGTGGCGTGGTGCGTGAGAGCGTCGTCTCCTACCCGGGAGACACTGGTTCGATCCCCGCCACGTACCAATGTGTTTTCAAATTTTAAATTCATATGTACGTTTAATCGACGCTTTTACGGTGAAGGAAAACATCGTGAAGAAACCTGCACACACCTATGAAGAAATACTTAGGTTTTGTGTGAAGTCGACCAACTCGCACTTGACCAGCGTGGTTTGACTAAGGCCTAATCGCCCCTATGTGGGGTAGGCTTGAGCCCCTCGGTGGGGACATTATATGAGCTGTTGATGTATGATGATGTAAACCTTCGTGTGCGAGTCCGACACACACCTGTCGGTTTTTCATTTCTTCTTCATAATACGGGAAAGCAAAGTAATCTAGCCCATGCAGCCATACCTTCAGTATTTTCTTCTTTCTTGAGTTTTGCATTAATATGTTAATGTCATATATTTTAATGCATCTACAGAATCCTTGGTGAGAAATTCAAGGCAACATTACCCCTAGTATGAGTTTGTTAGTTATCGAGCTCGATCAAACGTATCGTCTCTTTTCATACATTGCCCACTAGCGCCTCTAGCGTAAACCATCAGAAATAGGTGAGCAATGTATGAAAAGAGACGATACGTTTGATCGAGCTTGAAAACTATCAAAACTCATAATAAGGGTACAGACCCCATGATGGTGACTGAAGAGGTGGATATCCCACTATAAAATTCTTAACTTTATACACACCATTGCACTTTTAAATCTCTTACATTTGCGCAAGCACCACACGTCATTGTAAATAAAACAACTTTTATTATTTTTTTGATTTAACTCGCGTGTTATTGTGGTTTAAGAATTTTATTTCTCATAAGAATTTACATTCACTTAAATGAGACTAATAATTACATAAAGTTTGTTTTGGACTTTCGTTACAAATTTATGTTAGTTAACTTAACACAAACGCATTACTCAGGTAAACTTAAATAAAAATTCAATTTAGTGTAGGTAGATTAACAAAAATGACACAACCAGATTCATCGGCAAGTGCTCGCTCGACTTCGTGCGGTTCCGTGTAGCTTCGTACGCCCTCGCGTATCTGCATGTGTACCTAGTCGGCCGAACCGGTTACGTCGTCGGCAGGTTGAGTAAATTACACGGATAAGTGCTACTAGATGTGGCTAGCTAAGAGTTTATTTTCGAGACGATTTTTTATAGATATAAGTTTAATTTTTATTTTAGAATAAATATAATACACTTATTTTTATTTTATTTTATTTTATTTATTGATTTTTTTTTTTTTTTTTTATTTAAACTGTTTATCGGTGTAGGTATGTAATTTTGTATGTATATAGTATCATAATAATCACTTTTAAATATTATAGTAGTTATACAATAAATATGACATCATGTTGCCTTAGTATATATTATACTATGTGCGTATTTATTGTTCTTTTTCTTTTTTTTTTTTTTTTTTATAAGATTTGTATATTATTATAAATATACAATGTTTATGTCTATTAGTTACTATTTTGTTAAATAAAATTTAAGTAGTCGTTTAAAAGTATTCATTGACTTTGCATCCCTAATATCTTGAGGTAGTCTATTATACAGTTGAGAGCCTTCATACATTATTGTTTTTTTGCCATAGTTTGTATGAGGTGTGCATAGTTTTATATCATTGTTTCGCCTAAGTTTCATTTTGTGCAATTGTTTTTTCTTTGTAAATGTAATCTTTGTATGTATGTCTTTATTTATTATTTTTCTTACTAATATACAAATCTGATAAACATATGTTTGCGATATGTTCATTACTTTTGTTTTTTGATAAAGTTCATCTGTTGGGGTAAAGTAATCCAAATTAAATAACGTTTTTAATAATTTATTTTGGGCAGTTTGTATTATTGCTAGATTTGTTTTGGCTGCAGTGCCCCAAACCTCTACTAGATAATCAATGTGTGGTCTGACGATGGAGTTATATATTGTGTATCGCACAGAATGTGGCAAGCAGCGAACAATTCCCTTCACCATACCCATTAGAGATGTCAGCTTGGACTTAATTTTTAATATGTGGGGTAACCATGTAAGCTTACTATCTAATATTAGACCTAAATATTTTTCTTGTTCCTTATTAGTAATTTTGACACCGCTTATTTCCAAGGGAGTATAATCGCCAATTTTTTTGTTTTTAGCTTTGAAGATCATATAGCTTGTTTTTGTAATATTAATGGTCAGTAGATTGTTTTGAAACCACTCATTTAGCAAATTTAAATCCCTTTGTGCATCTAATACAATAGAGTCTATTGAGTGACCGAAATAAAAAAGGCAAGTGTCATCGGCGTACAAGGTCACATCACCTTTCAAGTCCACTTCATTTATACTGTTTATATAAGTCAAAAATAGAAGCGGACCCAATATGGAGCCTTGGGGCACACCATATGTTACCGTTCGGGGAGAACTCTCTGTTAAGCCCGTTTTCACTACCTGTTGACGATTGCTTAAGTAAGACCGAAATATATCAAATGCAGAGTCTGTCAAGCCAATATCGGCAAGTTTTTGTAAAAGTAACTCATGGCTTACTGTATCAAAGGCTTTTTGAAGATCAATAAATACTCCAACTACAATTTGCTTCTTGTCTATTTCTAATTTTATTTTTGTTATAAGGTCTATCGTGGCCGATAAGGTATTTGATTTCGATCTAAAACCGTACTGTTTATCGGAAAGAAAATTGATTGATGTTAAATATGCATCAAGTCTGTTATAGAGAACTCTTTCAAATACCTTTGAGAGAACCGGAAGGACTGATATTGGCCTATAATTACTGGGCTCTAATTTTGAGCCAGATTTGTAGATTGGTGTGACCTTAGCAATTTTAAGACTTTTGGGAAAAACTCCCAGTTCTAGACATTTATTAATGCAACCCGTTAATTCTACAGCTATTAAACATTTAATGCATTTGATTACTTTTGTATTAATTCCGTCTACCCCTGTACTAGTGTTAGAATTTAAATTATCTATAATTTTTTCAATTTCATCTACAGAAGCTGGTTCTAAGCACTTAAGTTTTTGTGATTCAGCCAGGCATCTAGAAGCACTCGCACTACTTAGGCTAAATTTCGTTGTCTTATTTTTAATCTCACCTGCCAAAGTCGAGCCAACACTTGCAAAAAATTCATTGAAGCACTCACACATATCTTTTTCACTTGTCAGTAAATGTCCATCTCTATCCATTAATCTGTTTGGAAAAGTTCTCCTTTTCACTTTGTTCTTTGATAAATTGTTGATTAGGCCCCACATTTTTGCTGGTTTATATTTGCAGTTATTAAATTCTTTTAGATAATAGTCTTTCTTTGTTCTTTGTATGATGTCAGATACTTCTTTTCTTTTTAGCATAAATTTATCTTTTATAGTTCTGTTTATATTGCTTCCATAATATATTTCTAACATTTATTTCATTAATTATATGTCTATTAATCCAGTCTTGTCGTGGGGGATTTAAAATTTTTGTTTTGTTAATTGTACTTTTTCTAATAAAGTTTGACAGTTTTTCTTCTAATTCAATATATATTGTAGTTTGAATTGTTATGTCATCCTGCAAGCTTTTATATAATTTTTCGTAATCAACGGCTTTATATTGTATTTTTTTAAGCGGTGTCGGTTCATATCTTTTTCCTTCAATATAAAGCGGCTTGTGATCTGATAAAGTTGTTTCTAGAATTGCCAGGTGAAAATATTCTTTAAGGTTGGTACAAAGGTGATCTATAATAGATTTGGTTGTCTCCGTTTCCCTGGTACAAAATTGTTCATTAACATTATTTATAATTATGTAACCATTTTCTTGCAATGTTTCCCTGTACATTAGTGTTCCGTGATCAGTACTAAGTAAATTGAAGTTAAAGTCACCAATAATAATTGCCCGTTTACGTTTATTTATTTGGTTTGATAATTCTTCTAAGAACAGTTTTACATTAGTATCTGGTTTTCTGTATATTACTCCAATTTCCAAACTATATTTTTCGAGATAAATCCATAAAAAGTGATTTCCATCCATACAAGAGTCCTCAACATGGCTATGTTTAAAGTCATCGTGAACGAATATTGACACACCTCCACCTCTACCAGTGGTCCTGTAGTTGTAATAATGAGTGTAATTTGGAATAATAAATCGATTCGCCTCAGCTTCCGATTTTATCCAGGTTTCACTTAGTATAATTATGTTTATCTTATATGTCAGAGCTTTGAGTATACACTGTAACTCATCAAATTTACCTGGTGAAACAATACTCCGTATATTAGCATAAAATATTTTTAGGGATTTCTTGTATGAAAGAATATTTTTGTAGTTGTCAACAATCTGGTAGGTATTTGATTCGGTTTCTTCTTCAGTATTCATGTTAAAATTATTTATTGCTCTGGGTTTTTTGAAAACGATTTTACTATTTTTGGTACATTTTTAATATATTTTATTATAATATCTTCCTCTCCTTTTTCAATTCTAGTGTTATATTCTTTGGTCAGCTCTTTTAGGTAAGTTTTTTGCTGTGGTGTTTGGTCAGTGTATACTTTTACTTTATCATTCTTCAACTTAGTTTTATTCTTCAGTATGAGTTTAGCGACATTCTGAGAATCAAAGGAAGCTCTAACTGGGCGGTGCTTACCAGGTAGGAATTTGCCAAGTCGTATTATTTTTGTTGGTTCAGGACAGGTTGGTTCAATCATTGTCACCACCCTCACTACCTCATCCTTGTCCTTTTTCATTCTATCTTGTGAATCTTGTGCGTTGCTCTCAGGTAAGCCCACAATTATGACATTCCTGCTTCTGTATTCGCGCTCGTTAATTTCCGCCATAATTTTTTCCGTGTCCTTAGTTAAAGTAGGGGTTGTAGGAGTGGTTTTTAGGTCTTTGATTACGGATTCTAGATTATTAATTTTTCCATCGGTGTTGTCACTTCTATTAGCCAAACCTAAGATATCCATTTTCATCGTTTTATGTTCCATGTTAATATGATCAACCGTCGATTTAATACTGCTCATTTGCTCCTTTAGACCTGCCACATCTAAGGAGATTTGGTCCATAAATTCCTTTTGATTAGTGCTCATAGTGGTAAGTATGGACATTATTTGTGACATTTTTTGTGTTAATTCGCATACCTCTTTTTTGATTACTGTGATGTAAATAAATGAAATGATGATGATGAAAATAATGATGAAAGATAATCGATTGCGATTCATTTAGGTGCGAATCACTAAGTACGTCCCTCAGGTCACTTCCAGTTGGTGAACGTAATACACTCATTTTATATCTGTGTCGCGAACGGCTGTGTATGACCACGACGTTATGACTCACCGTCTCACGTAGTAGCAGCCGGCGCTCGCGCTGTTAGTCCGTCTGAGAGAATGTCACAAGTAACACGCAGTGGGTCGATTGATTGTAAGTTCTTTACTGCTAGTAATAAGTGCCAAAGTAGTTCGGTTAGTTAGATTAATATTTAAGTAAATTTGAGCACGCGTCCACTCTGTACGAAGCCCAACGGCGAATTGCTTTGCGTTATTAGATTATACATTTTATTATGCGTTTTTATGGGAAGGCAGCGCGTGTCGTTGCCCGCCCCATTTCACGCGTAAAGACGAACATAATAAATTTTTTGAATGAAAACGAATGGTTTCGTTTATGAAGAAGCGGGGCATACGGAGAGCAAGGAGGTAGGGAAGTGGTCTCTTCCCTACCCCTTGGTGTTCTGGTAATCTTACTCAACACTAGGGCACGGTAGATAAATGTTATGTTATTTAACATTACCGTGACTCGGGCTCCGCTACGTTTCGCTGAGCTCGGCACCAATGGTTTAGAAAAAAAAATGTCTCATCTAATTCTCCAAAGTAAGATAAGTATATCCTAAGGTTACCTGGAAGAGATTACTCTTAGCGGTAAGGTCGCCCTTTGTACAAATCTGTTTTTGTTTTAATTATATATACCTTTATGTAAACTGGTCGACAATAAAGTTATATTCTATTCTATTCTATATTTTGACCCTAAATCAGTATAGGTTTTTAAAAAACACTTCTTATAATCAATTAAAACTTATCTTTAAAACGAAAAACAGTGGTTATAAAAATGCCTTCGACCTTTTTTTTATCAAATGCGTAACAAATAGCCTATCGATCGACGTTTTTCTAGTACATGTCTTACCAATAAAATAGGTGAAATTGGATGCCATACTTACTACCAATAAATAAAAAAGCGAAGACAAAAAATTTGCCCTTAAAACCGTTTAATATAGGGTGCGTTCCAAAACGCTCGGGGTAGAGTAAATTTTACCCTAAGGTACTATCAGAGTAAATTTTCGCATACATTCGGATTCACTCTGGTGTATTTTAGAACGGCTTAGAGTAAAATTTACTCTACCCTAATCGTTTTGGAACGCACCCATAATTGGCCCTATATTGCTAAGAGCGATTTCTTCCAGGCAACCTTAGGATGGACAGAATGAGAATATGGACGGAGGAAAAAGATCTATTGTGAACAGCCTTTAGGCCTTCTCATAGAGTCTAGTATTTTCTTACCTTTTGGCGGCAACATCATAAATACCGATATGTGCGCTATCGGTGCCGATAGCGCACATAATTATGCGCAATTTGGACCGCGGTGTTTGTCACTGTCAATGTGAATGTCAAATTGACAGTTTTATATTTTCCCATGTTTTTCCTGGTTTTTGTTTATTTGATGTCGTTTATGTGCATTTTCTAAAGATAAATTAAATATGAAGGATACAAAAATGAGTACCCACCTCTCAGGTGGTCGTCTAAATGTTGCTTTAGTACAGGAGACTATGCGAAAAGAATTGCTGAACCTGTTACAACTTTGTGAGGGGCCGAAAGTAAGCTTCGATAGCGCTTTGGGAATAGTTTTAAACCTGAGTTTACTATTAACAAGTGAATTCCATTTAATAGAAATTTCAAACATTGCCGTCCCGTTTTGCTTTGCTTTTAGGTTACTATTTGGGATGAATGGCTGGCCGGTCCAGTAGGTTTGGTGGCACAATATTCGCTGCTAAAGGAGCATGAGGTGGCTGATATGTTCCCTTTAAGGCCCGGGAGCCTGCCTACCATTTCGGTCAAGCACATAGTGTTCATCACAAGACCCAAACTATCTCTTATGGACCTGGTTGCAGATTACATTGAGTCTATCAGGTATGTATTATAAATGATTATTATAATTTTTATTATAATACAGCTCATAATTATCTGAGGCATGAATTAGGTTGCTGTATAAAATTACCATTATAGAAAGGCTATTTTTATGTCAACAAATACAACATTTTTTTACTGTGAGTAAGTGTTTATTACCATATCCATTCCCTACTCCCAATTTAGAAAATATAAGATAAATTCTTACTATCAATGACCAAGGGGTGGGATGTACTGATAAATCATATAATGATCACCTACAACTATTCTCTCTCTAAAAAAATCTCTCTAAACTCTAAAAAAATTACAAGACTGAGCCCCGGTTTGACAATTTGTCTTCTTTTAAATTAATGGTAATTGTGATGCATAAAGATTATGCATTTCGCTAATATCAAGTGAAAATGTACTTATGGTAACAGACAATTGTAAAGTATATTGAGTTCAAAATGGAGTCTCTCAACACATGTTTTTACAAAAAGAACTCATGAGAAAGTCCTGATTAGGAGTTATCTGGTAGTTAAATTGACAGTTCTGTTTGAGCTGTCTGTCAGATAAATGCAAATGTGAACTCTAGGAGTTTCTCCCGAGTTCTTGTTGCAAAAACATATGTTGAGAGACTCTATTATTAACTCAATCTACCGTACAATTGTCTGTTACTTACTTTTTTATTTATCTGGTAAACCTCACCAAAATATTAATATTACAGGAGCAAACAAAACACAATAGTCGAATTCCACATTTTCTTTGTGCCACGCAAAAGTGAGCTTTGCGAGAAACACTTGTCTAACAGAGGAATACTGAAAAACCTTACGATCCAGGAGTTTAGATGTGACATTTTCCCTTTTGAAAGTGATGTCATGTCTTTGGAACTGCAGAATGATTTCAGGTATGTCAAAGTTGTGATATATTTTTACCATTGTTTATCACCAATTCAATCAAATTTCAATAGACATCTAATACAACTTTAAATCTTAACCACATGTATTCTGAATATTCAGTAGTTGCTTAGTATTAGGGGTGTAAGTATGAAATTGCCGTTTTGTATGGAGAATTTAACGAAAATTCATTTTTCATACAAATATATTGCAATTTTCTAAGGAACCACAAATCTAAATTTTGTCTAATATTGTGGATATATTTAGACAACATTAAGCTATAGGATACTTAGAGAAAAAATTTGAGAATTGATACCTGTAAAAAAATATTAATTTTTTTTATAACGGAGACTGACACCTCTTAGGACGAGCTGTTGTTTTTGAAGATGAATTTCTAATGAAAAAAATAAAAATAAGAATAAAATTTTATACATAAATATAAGTCCTTGTTATAAAGTTAAAAATATAAAATTAAATATGGGCATAGCTATTGTATTAAAGGAATTATACACTAATGAACAATGAGGAAAAAATCGGCAATTTCATACTTTAACCCCTATTATCTCGATAATTTCCAAGACAGTTCAGTGTTTACATTAGACAACCTTGAATTGCATTTAAAAACTGAGTAAATAATTCTCCTTCCATCACTAATAATAGACTAATTTAAATAGACTAATAGCTTAATTATAAATTGTGACAGAGACAAATATAATTTTTTTCATCCAGAGAAAATTATTTGGAAGGTGATCCCACTTGCATATACAATTCAGCTCAGGCATTGCGAACTATACAGAAGCTCTATGGAATTATACCACGTGTTTTCGGCAAAGGACCAGCTGCCAAACAGGTATTCATAAAGAAAATATTATAAAGCATGGTGAAATCAGTCTTGGTCTATATATATATGTGTCAGGATAATATCCTGGTGTTGCAAGTGTTTGCAGACTATGGAGATTGTTTACCATCAGGTTGAATGCTAGTTTTTTAAATCATTTAAAAAAAAATCAGGAACAAGAACAAGAAATGAATTTTTAAATCAGAAAAATTAAAATAATTCCGATTTCAAAATTTCTTTCACCATTAGATAGCTACAGTATTCCTGGTTGACATAAGAAGCTCATAAGATACTTTTTATTTAAAATGGACTTTGCTAAGTATTTTAAAGTGTCAAAAGCCCTACCACCATTTCTGGACAGCATAATTATGTATTTTACTTAAATTATTATTATTATACCGAGATGAAGAATGGCGAAAGAAACTCCACAGCTTACAATTTTGTAATGATTTCAAAACATTATTATGGGCTATATTTGATTTAAAAAACTCCATGTGGAAGAAGTCACAGGCGGAGCGCTAATAGGTTATATTGGATGGACAAAGTTGTGATTTCTCTAAAAAATATTTGGACATCACTTGGATTCATCCATGTAAAAATATAACAGATTTGACCAGCCTTTAAGAATGTTTTTTATATTTACCAGGTATGGGACTTACTCTGCCGCCTCAATAAGGAGGAACAAGGCACTGGACCCAAGGGTTCGTCTACATCCTGCATCGACCACCTTCTACTGTTGGATAGGGCCATTGACTTCACCAGCATAATGACGACACAGCTCACGTATGAGGGACTTATCGGTATGTAACACTGCTGTTTACCATTATCAGCTGTCGTAAAAATTGTACTTACTAAGTGACAAGTTATACAATGACGTGATAAGAGGTAGCGTGGTTTGAATAAGACGTAGTAGTAATTGAGTACAGTAAGTACTTAATAGTCCGAGAGCTGATGACATATTTGAGTAGGTAATTGAGGCAAGCTGAAAACCTGTCCTTTGAGGGTGTTTGTGTATTACCAGGAATTTGTACTGTCCGGCATTCCGATTTTTTACGGTCCGTTGTGGCATGAGAAAACGGATGATTGGTTTGTGCACTTGTCCGTCTTTACTCGGCTCGGTGCGGCGCAATTTAGGGTAGCTCTCTTTGAAACTACACGCCACGTACGAGTAATTACGTTAGAAACGATGAGTATCTTGGAACGTCAGCACTTACTTGCATTATTACTCTGCGTCCGAGAAGAAGACAAAAAGAATTTCGCGTGCATCCCCTTATAATTGAAAGGTACCTGAAAGGGACATTTAACATAAACCACAATAAATTGATACAGGTTGAAATAATTTTCTTTAACTACTATCTGCTAGTGCACAAGCATAATATACGTTTTTGATTGCTCGGAAAAAAATCGGGAGTTGTCTCCCCTAGACTTTCTTGTATACCGGAAACTCTGTATTCTGAGACCGGAAACGACTCAAAAGTTGATAGAAACCTTATATTTATACATGTATGTTAAATTTTCGGTAGCCCATCCGAGTACCGACCGCGCACTTGGTTACTTAACTATCGTGATCGACGACTCAAAAGTTGATAGAAAAATCTTATATTTTGATGTAATACATGCATGTTAAATTTGGTTATTTTAAAGTTGAAGCATGCTCGGGTTATCGTGCTAACGCACAGACACACACACAGATTCCAAAAACGGTATCTTTGGACTCAAATAGGTCCAAAACGTGTAAATCGGTCAAAATCTCGAGGTTGAATTTTTCGACGATTACAAGACTTCCTCTATACTACGTATACGTGAATGTAAAAAACGGCCACAAAGCCCTTTGTGGGGGCGTTTCGGGAACGTCCCCAAAAATTGTGATATCCAATTTTCTTACGCTACAGACGAAATTTTCGGCATCAAGAACTCTACTGCCACGTTTCCGGGACACAAGTTCGTGAGTCCCGACGACGCCACCCCCGAAGTCACAGCCAGAGAAAAGAAACGAATCATACTCAACTCCAGCGAAGAACTCTTTGCTGAAATACGAGACTGCAACTTTACTTCGGTATAATATAAAAAAAAATATTGACTTTGTTTTATGATTTTATTAGACATGATTTGCCAATTGTAACAAATTGAATAGAACACGAACAAGCGAAAAGTAAAAAAAAAACTAACCAGACTACGGAAAAAAAGAAAGTAATGATACTGGTTAAAATTAGGGTTTTCAAGGTAAAAATCTACTCTTCCTATTGTTAAAGTAGGTTAAAATGTATCCATGTTACCCGGACCATAATTACGAATCGATTGACAACTTATTTATCAAAATCGGATGAGTCGGCTGTAGTCTGGTAAATATAAAAAACCGCCTTCAAAACTAGAAACGGAGAAATAAAAATTCCGTTTATAAAAATCTTAATGTTTTTTTGAGATTGGTCCCAAATACAAGTGACAACGTTTATTCCAAATATTGAGGTTGGCACCGACCGACCTCAAAAAACATTTAGATTTTTATAAACAGAATTTTTATTTCTCCCTTTTTAGTTTTGATGACGGTTTTTTTTATTTTTGCACAACTGAGCTCATTTATGATGGTCATTGACAATGTAACAATTTTTCTTGAAGGAACCACCAACTGCAACTCTACATACCTACAATATTAAAAGGATAAACCACTAAGGGCAGAGTTATGTGTATAAAGTGAAGTAAAGAATAAACATACTTAACAAATTATAATTATGATATAGCAAAAAATAAGCCTTTCCGTACAAATTTCCCGTATATGTATGGAACAGTAGATTTATTTCTCGCTGTTTCTGAGTTGTCTCCGTCGTCGTGAAAGTTGTTTGTATTGAAGAGATTTTCAAATTTTTGAGGTTATCCGTGTTTTACCAATAACCTTGTATAAGTTAATCACAATAATGACTTTAATCCAGGTAGGTGCAGCGATTTCGAAGAAAACTCGCGTGATCATGGCTCAACTCGAGGAGAAGCATAATGAGAAATCGATACAAGAAATCAAGCAGTTTGTAACACGGCTGCCGCAAATGCTGGCCGTCAAACAATCGCTCGCCACTCACACCGCCATCGCCGAATACATCAAAGAGGTCAGCTATTATTTTTTAATTTAATTTTCAGTTTAACAATATTTATTTCCATTAAGACATTTTGGTGTCACTTACATGAAAACTTAAAACTAAACACAAAGCACAAAATTTCCGATACCGTTCACCATTCGTCCATATTTTTATAAAAATAATGTAGGTAGTTTTAAATAAGACAAAACCTTTCTAAAAAGTAAAGTAGGTAGTTTAAAAAAATAATGTATTTCTACCGCCTCGTAAGCAGTGCAAGCGCGTCGAGAAGGTAATTTTAATTATTGAATGTTAAGTTAGGTCTATACAAAAGAGTAAAAGGCTGGCTGCATATATACGGTTTCCTGATCAGGAATTCAGATTCGGAAACTAGAATGCACGTCCTTACATACAAAATGTTGAAAATTGCGTGTACCATTCTTACTTTTTCAGAACGGAAAATAACCTAACGTTCGTTTCAAGTAATAAATCGTACGCTCGAAACGTTAAGAACGGGAAAAGCCGAATAACATCTCTTATACATTTTAGTCTCGAAGATAGATTCTATAGGTCAAATATAAGCTTCTTGATTTTAGTTCACTCGGTGCACACGAACGGAAATTTCAGATATATTAAGGAAAGTTTACATTTTATTACTCAATATTTACTTGAAATTTACGGTGTCGTCCGTGTTTTTATGCGACGCTCTACGAACTGCCAGAATAAATTTCTGATATAAAAAACTGAAAGATCTGCGCTAGGATCAGGAAACAGTGGGCGTTTTCTGATCAGGGTATCAGATTCGATATCGGTGGACACATAATTCTATGATACGCCGGTATGATGTCGATCTCGGACTGTGCCAATGAGACAGCGTAACATACGATTTCATAGAAATTGTATGTAGTAGAGGTAGGTGCGAGGGGTATGCCAGCTCCATCCCAATATACGTAATTAAAAGACCTCTGTTTGTCTATAACTTGCATAAGTTCTGTACTGGAACGCGTATCTAAATTATCACGCGGCATCGTATCCAATATGGCTAGCAGGCAGAGAGGGGCCGGGGTACTACCCCGGTCGTGGTACTCCCCCCTACTCCTTATGGCGCACCAGCACTCCCCATCCTAGTGGATGGGGAGTGCTGGTGCGCCATAAGGAGGCCTTCTTAACTCTACACATACGGTCACAAGTACTCTTCTGGCTCCCCTCTCTGCAACGCGATGGACCCAGCACCAATGCTAAGGTCTTTCGTCTCAACTTTGTCGGAGTCGGGTGTCTGCCAATGAAGAAACGCCCAATATGTGCGGCCAGACAAATTGTTTCATTCTAAAACATCACAGCAACCATCTTTCCTTAAGGATTGAAATATCAACGCTTCATTTCAGACTACAGATCAATTCGACTTCCTAGACACCATACAGTGTGAAGAGAATTTCCTGAACTGCATTGACAATGAGAAAGTTTGCCTCTTCATCGAAGATCTTATTGCTCAACAAGCACCTCTTACAAAGGTAAGTGATAGACAACCTTCTAGAAAACACGAATCTTACTAAAGGTCTAAGACCTAAGGGGCAAAGGTCTAAATGAGGTTCAAAGGACTAACTAAGGGTCAAGGGTCTAACCAAGTTCCGAAGATCTAACTAAGGATTAAAACATATTGGAGCTGTGCTAGAATATAATTCTGTTATAATTCTGGGTCATTAGCAACGGAAGTAGCACCATATAGATGATTTCACTCGCGCCAACTATCTTTGCATTGGAATCATTTGCCTTTTCATTATTTTTATAAAAAAAAATACTCAAAACAATTTGAGGTATTATTTTAGTTCAAGTAATATGTTATTTGCAATCTTAATTATATTTTTCCCACAGGTCCTCCGCTTGATATGCCTCCAATGCGCGACAGGATCCGGCCTCAAGCCAAAAGTCCTGGAGTACTACAAGCGAGAGTTGGTCCAAGTGTATGGTCTCAAAACCTGGTTGACCTTATGCAATTTAGAGAAGTGTGGACTGTTGAAGACCCAGACTGGTACGAGACAATACACCGTGCTTAGGAAGGTCAGTTAAGGATTTAATATTTGAGTAGCGACTGGTCGAACGTAATAAAACGGATAGCAAGGTTCGCGACTCAAACAATAACGCATCTTTTAAGTCTGCCTGGTTACCTTATCAAATTTACCTATATTCTTTTCATTTATGTATGTACCTACTTACTTATTCATTTATGTATCTAGTATCCGTAACACAAGTTCTTAATGATACTTACTTCGGGCTAGATAATTGGTGTGAGCGTGAAAATATATTATTATTATTATTATTACTTAAAAAGGGTAAACAAACATCCATATTGAGCCTCTCCAATATGGATTATTATTTTTTCATATATTTTTATTGATTCATTCATTGAGCGCGTTCTCGTACTACAGATGAAACGGATATCCGGTGACTATCCGGCAGCCCGCCCGGATTCCGGTTATTAAAAACTACGACAATTTCCTTAATAAAATGCAATACATTGATCTTTGTGAGGCAAATATCTATAAAATGGCTTATAATTATGATGACTGAAGGAGAGCTGCAATGAATATCAGACCATACAAAGTAGACTGGGCTACTGACACATTTAAGCCCTTCAAATCGGCTGGGGAGGATGATATTTTCCCGGTTCTGTTACAACGGGCTAAGGACATCCTCACTTCTGGTAAAAATCTTCCGGGGAAGCTAAGCATGGGGATACCAGAAACATGGTCATTGGTCAAACTCCGCTTTATACCAAAAGCAGGAAAAAAGAACTACTCTCAACCAAAGTCCTTCAGACCAATAAGTCTTACCTCCTTCCTTCTTAAAACTATGGAGAAGCTAATTGATGAATGTATTTTTTTTTTGTCGGGGAGGTCAAATGCATTTACGCATCGTCCCTGCGGGGTGGTGCCAACCGCAGGGGATATGTGGAACTCGAGGTAAAGGCGTTCCCTCCATACTCACTAAACATCCTCCCCGGCCTGACCTCCAGTGCGCTATCACGGGACGGCTCGGGATCTTGCACGTGAGCGCAACTACACCGAGACCGTCCCAACGCTGCCTGTCTAGGCATTCCTGGTGCACCAATTGGTGGCCAGCAGCCCACAGGCGCTACCGACTAACGCTAGCCCCTGTGGGCCGCTGGCCGACGCCGGCCTTATAGGCCGCCTCCTCATCGACGGCTGCTCGACCTGGCGCGTCCTCCGCAACGAGGACACCGGGAGCAGCCATCGGACCGTACCCGGGGGACAGAGGGCAAGGTCGTGGTCCTGAAAACGGCCGTCCGGAACTAGCCGTGGTGGGAAAACAAAAACAACTCGACGATGGCATGTGACTTCGAATGCCAAGGGGGTACCCTTGACATCAAAAGCCACACACCCGTCGAGAAAGTTTCCCCACCACGTTACCAGGGTCCGCCACGAGGAGGCTTCAGGACGTGGACCCATAGGGAAGGCCCCCTAAAGGAACTACCTTTACATCCGAAACAACATGCATATCAGAAAGGGAAATCCACAGAGACTGCCTTACTGGAGCTCACGGATAACATCCAAAGAGCACTTGAGGACAAGCAAATAGCAATCTGTGCCTTTCTGGATATAAAAGGAGCATTTGACAACGTTACCACTACCGCCTTAACCAAAGGGTTGAGGAAGAAAGGGATCGATGACACAACGACCGGATACGGTGGATAGTTGCAACGCTACAAAATAGATTAGTTAAAATAAACCTCCATGGTGATAACTAGAAGCTTCAAGGCGACAAGGGGCTGCCCGCAAGGAGGCGTACTATCGCCACTTCTATGGTCCCTTGTCATAGATGGACTATTAGTTAAATCCTCGGAAATGGATAAAAAAAATCTGAGATATTCACTCTAATTATAAATAGTAAATATCTAAACTACAAACTTATAGTACAAACTTAGCGAAACCGCCCGAATTGAACTGATCGCTTTTCCCGCACCTGTGCGGCGCTAAACTTTCACGACACGCAACGAGACAATGGGCCATATATCCGGCCATCCGGTCTTGCAGCTCGCCGGATATCCGTTATCCGGCCAAACAACTATCCGGTTCATCTCTAGACTGTACCACGGCGAGTGTTCTGAAGATTTTTTTTCACCTAAACCACAATCGCTTTAATGCAATTCTACAAAGTTTATTTTGTTTCAGGCCTTCAATCTTACCATGGACGATTCTGAGGCGAGTGCGAATGACAAAACTTTCATGTCGAGTAAATTCACTCCACTGACAGTGAGGTTGAGTGAGCACATCGCGAAAAACAAGGGGTGGACAGGTAAGATCTATTTGTAGTTTGTTAAATGATTTATACCCAAAAATGTTGTAAGGTATAGGAAACGTTAGATCGGCAATGTGAAAGAGAAAGTGCATACTAACGCGTATATTAGAGCGAGACAGACAGACGAGACCATTTCACGTACACACAGTCGGCCCAAGTCGGCCTGTCAGTCACGTAGAAAAGACAGTAACTGTCAGATTGCAGTACCCGTTTCTTCACGCCTGATCAACTGTGCTTGCTATACAAGACGCGAGTACGGTCCTGCGTGGAGTATTACTCGCATTTGTGGGATGGCTCTGCTAATTACTTACTCGATGCTTTGGATAGGTTGCAGTGTCGCGCGACATGTATCATCGGCGACGAAGAGGTTACTAAACATCTTGAGCCTCTCCAATTGCGTCGCGATGTTGCGTCATTGAGCGCATTCTACCGTATGTACCACGGCGAGTGCTCAGAGGAGATTTTTCCCTAATCCCACCATCTCCCTTCCTTTTAAGGACTAAGCGTGCTGGTTTACGATGTCACCGACAAACTGTGGCTACCATTCCAATGCGAACTAAGAAATTTGGCAACTCGTTTCTTTGTCGCACAATTAAGAAATGTTCCCTCCTTCCTACAATCCTGGGTCATTCAAAAGAGGCGTGAAGAAGCACCTTGCAGGTCGGTAAGGCGAGGGTGGCTAGCGCAACGGTTTATCTCTAGCGCTAGCTATTTTCGCTTTGGGACACCTCTTCTGCTTACCATCAGATAGAATGGGGTCATTTGCTTGAACTTTTTATAAAAACTCCGACTAGTTTCCTCAGTGATCGCTGGTGGGTCACAGTTACGAACGAATTGCCTATTTACCTTTGTCGCGCACATAATTATTATAGGTACGTCATTGGCATCCGCTCAGAAAGGATTTTCTAATATTCACCCCCTAAGGGGTTGAAACGGGGTCCAGAGTTTGTATGGCGAAACCGAATTTAATGTGGGAGAAGCCGCTAGCAAAAGCTAGTGTAATTATATGACTATAATATTCTCACTTACACGTTTCATTTTGAATTCTTGCCAACTATAGGGTAACATGCAATTTTCGAAACATCGGTGAGCGTAAATTCTCTGTACCTATTTAATTCCAATGGACGAACCACGAGAGAAGACGTGAGCACATTTTGAAAAAATTAAAGCAGATATTTGACTCTTAAGTCTAGGTAATAGGTATTATTATTTATATTTGCATTATTACAATACACTAGCCGGATATAAATACCTACATTCGTGAATTCAATCGACAACTTGTCACTTGTTTAGTCCAATTAGCGAGCCCGAAATAGATGACCCACTAGCGCTGAGTCACCGATTTTGAGACCAAATTTCCCTAATAACGTAACTGATGTAACAAGCTACAACATTGCTAGGCATTTTTATGCGGGACATTAACTTCGAATTTGTATAAATTGCGAGTTTGCGACATTGCAGGCAGTTCTGAAATCTCAAAAAAAAAATTGGGATATCTGATGAAAAGATGGATAGGCGTATTTACATTTACCCATTTTTCCTCCAAGTCCGTCGATATCCTCTTTTGTTTGGGCGACTTTTTATAACGGTAGTCCTTTATAGATATGCTTTATGCCATGCAGTTCTAAACGTTCTATTTTGATGGACAAAAGTACCTCATCTGCACAGGTCTCAATGCTATAGATTGCGACGTGATCTGTTTTATCCTATCAACTCGTTACTTTCTCGTATACGTAGTATAGAGGAAGTCTTGTAATCGTCAAAAAATTCTACCTCGAGATTTTGACGGATTTACACGTTTTGGACCTCCCTGAATCCAATATATTTTTTTGGAAATATTATATGTCTGTGTGTGTGTCTGTGCTTGCACGATAACTCGACCGTGCTTTAACTTATTGCAACCAAATTTAACATATGTGTATGACAGCAAAATATAAGGTTTCTATCAAACTTTGAGTCGTTTCCGGTATTCGAGAAAGTCAAGGGGAGACCACTCCCGATTGCCCACCTATGCATTGAACGGATTGAACGCTAACATGGCGTGATCCTAAGTCTACTCGAAAAAAACGATTTTTATATTTTCTTGCAAAATATAATTTTCCAGAAATCCAGGATGTCCTAGGCTCCCTGCCAGGGCCTAAAGTGGATGAGCTACAAACCCTGCAACCGCGCATGGTCAGACGTAACTCGATCTCCAGCGAAAATTCTTCAGTGGAGAACCCACGGGTCATTCTAGTCTTCTTCATTGGAGGTTGCACCTACCAGGAAATATCTGCACTCAGAACGATTAGTCAACAAGAAGATTCCAATGTTGAATTTGTAATACTAACGACTAAATTGATAAACGGTACGATGTTTATTGAATCTCTAATGGAGACTGAATAATTTATATACATAAGCCATTCCTTCTCAAATTCATAAATTGCGCATAATGCACTTTTTGGTGCAGCCATCGCTACTTGCCCGTGATCCCTCAGCCTAGTCCCCCCGTGGGGTACCACAACCAATTTTTTTTGCCCATGGATCCCCCAAGAAGGACAATGGTGTACTATGGGCAAATTATTGGGCCAGATTTAAAATGTTTCTTTGAGACGTGGTACCACGGGCAATAAAAAATATATTAAATAAGAAAATTATTATTAGGGGGGATTCCATGGGCAAAATGAATTGGTTGTGGTACCCCACGGGGGAATAGGCTGTGGGACCACGGACAAGTAGCGGCAGCCATTGGGCTAGATTTAGGCAAAAATGTTGTATGTTATAACATTTTTGCCTAAATGTAGTATGTTATGTTAATACACAATCAGGAGTGCAGTTTAAAGGTGGATTCTTACTAGCGGAGTGTCGAAGTGCAGCGTCATCTCCACCAGTCACCGTAATTTACAGCCATGTTCCTACTTCAACTGCTGTGAAAGCATAATTTTGTCGATGGCAATAATAGTTATTTATTATACAAGAGTGGAAAGTTCCTTTTTAACCGCGTGCTCAATTTGGATGACCGAGCAAGCGAAGGATTCTAAAGTTGAATCACGAGCGCAGCGAGTGATTCTAAATTAGAATCCTGAGCGTCAGCGAGGGAAACAAACGAGCACAAGGTGAAAAATCTTTCCACTCGAGTGCAATACGTAACTTTTCATCCCACCTCAGCGAGGAAATGACAAAATAATCTTCATTCTAATCATAAATTTGGCACCATAGAGGTTACATTAAATAGGTTTAATGACGTTTTGAATTTACAATTATATTGAGTACTCATTATATGTGATGTTCTAAATTCAAATCTACTTTGCCGCTCAAGCGAATAAAATAGAATTTTCCAGCCAGATTTCGAAGCGCAAAATTACACTTTCCGAGGTGGTGGGATGAAAAGGTATTTTAGCCTTTATTGTGAATTGACCCTAACAATATTATGTTTAAGTTAGGACTGCTTGGCTTGCTTGGTTAGGAAGCTGTGAAGTTTCTTTCGCCATAAGTAAAATAATTAATTCGTCCCGAAATGGTGGTAGGGCTTTTGACAATTTAAAAGTACTAAGCAAAGTCCATATAAATAAAAAACTCATTTCTTTTCATTGTACTATCCTTGCTTAACAAGTGGATTTTCTAGTAAGCTATTGACAGTTCCATATGTGGAAATATACGGTATTAAAATAAGCTATCACCGTGACTTTATTATTTACACAAACTACATACAGTATTTTCATGTCACAAACGCAGGTGAGCTAAGACTGTTGTATAGATATGCACATTGTCTGTTATCGTCAGTGCTTACAATGAGAGAGCTCCCACACTCGCCCACAGAAACAAT
This sequence comes from Elophila nymphaeata, assembly GCA_955850985.1. Taxonomy (NCBI): domain Eukaryota; kingdom Metazoa; phylum Arthropoda; class Insecta; order Lepidoptera; family Crambidae; genus Elophila; species Elophila nymphaeata. Next base: position 9,015,531 of record OY039088.1, read on the forward strand.
ATGCATGTATGTACATTTACACAAGAAAAAAGTAGTTGAACCATGTTTGTAAGATAAAAATACATATTTAGATAAGCTTTAGTTTATATGTACTACATTATAACACAGAAATTACACAATGAGAGGTGATTTGCAATTAGGATGTTCTATAATTTTTAATCATTTAGTTGTTTGTTACTATTACAATACCTACCACTATTGTGTTAGTCTAATGTATTGTGGATTTTAGTGTCCAATTAAGGAAATTTATTTTTACTTTGTATTATCTGTAATTTTAGTTCTCCTTTATTGTATATTTTAGTTTAAGTTTAGCTTACCAAAGAATAATAGCATTGTAATCTTAATTCCATTTTTTACTATGTGCAATACCTTGTCTCTTCAGATGTATATTTTAATAAAAATATTATACCTATTAAAATGCAGCATTTTTATTGAAGGTGAACCAAAATAACATACACAATGAACCATTAATTTTGGTTTATTAAAATTTCATTTTGATAACTTGCATATAATATAAATTTTATTTGATCATTATTTAAATAAACTTACAAAACTCCTGCATGCTTACTAACTATATATTACAATTTTAAAGCTTTAGCATAATAAAAATAATTTCGTACACCAAAACACAAGTCTTAACTATTCTCATAAATATTCATTACTTGTGTATTTTGTGATATTTGATTTCTTTGGTGGTGCAACATTCACACCAAACTTCTTTCCTAGGTTTACAAGTCTCTCATTGTCATAACCAACTTCCTCTTTATAACATCTCAACATTAGAGGCATTACTGTATCTAGAATAAACTTTAAATTTTTCTGTGCATAACTAGACTCGTTTCCTACAGATAGATTAAGGCGACAGTTAAATATAGCATAGATACACTCATCTAAAACATCCATCATATCTTTTGTCACAAGTTTTAAGCCAGCCTTTTGCACCAGTATCACTGATTGAGCGAACCATATTGTACTGCTTGATAAGTCAACCCATGTTTCGTTAATGACGTACTTAGCTAAGATAAGGCCTAAATTTTCCATCTGAGATAAAAACTTATTCACTCCTGCTTTTGTTTTCATATTTTCTGGAGTCCATTTGTCGTCGGACACCTTTGATTTCATTGAATCCACAACTTTCTCCTTGTACTCCTTGAGCGCTTTAGTAATAGGGGAACGTAAACAGCTGTTCATTTGAAATCTTAGATCTAAACCAAACTCACAGAAAAGTGTGCACTGTTCTCTCAAACTATCTACACATTCCAGCACCAGCTCAAGAGAACACTGGGGCGTAAAAACTTGTTTTATGATTTGACTCATGAGTATTCTAAGTTGCAAGCTAGCCCAAACTACGAAAGCACTAATTTTATTTTTAGGAAATAATATAATGAACTCTGTTAGGGCATCACTGAGAGAGCAAAAGAAGACTTCCCCCGCTTGACTAACATAAGTATTAATGGATCCTTCTAACTGAACTCCCTTCACATGGACTTTTACTGTATGACTGCATATAGCTAAAAATAGTTCGCAAGCCTGACTCGTCATGTTAAACTTGTTGAGAATTATTACCGGATGGCGTGCTGAGCGTAACCCACCCCTCGGACTCCAATTGTGGGTAACATCCAATTCTTTGAGTAATATTTCTATTAGAGCCTTTTGTTTCTGCTCAATTTTCTTCAATATATCTGCTCTTTGTGGATGAGTCTTACATTCTTCTGTATTCAAGGTTTTCTGTGCCAAAACCATTAACTCATATGTTTTCTGGAAATGTCTTTCTACAATAAGAACATCCAATTCTTCTGTGACATCTGCCAACCATTCTGGCAGTGGGACTATCTGTGGTGAAGGTAATTCTTCAACTGAAAGGCTAGGGGAATCTAAAGATTCAGCTTTAGGTTTATCTAAACTCTCTTTCTTCTTTTGTTTAGAGTTTTCTTTTTCAATGTGCATCTTTTTTGCAACTTCAAACTTATCTAGCCAGTCCTTTTTAACAGCAATACTATTACACTGAAACACCCTTGTGTCTGGGAAAGCTAATACTTTAAATGCTTGCTTTACAGTTCCTAAGTCTCTAACATTAACAATGGCCATGGTGCTAATAGGGTAGCTACATTGAAACTTGTATCTCATTGGACCTCTGCGATTTGATATCCAAGAAGTTAACATAAGGCAGTCATTAAACAAGTATACATGCATTCTTTGAATCGCAGTGTTCTCCTCCGCATCTATCTCTAAAAGATCACCTTCGTGAAGTAAAGTTCTATCTGGAACATCTAATAAGTTCATACAACTTTCAACTTTCTCTGTTATCAAATTGAGTTTACTTTTTCTCTGTTCTTCAGCCCTTTCAGCCTCTACATCGTGATTATCGAGAGACTCTCGTGATATAGTGTTTTCATTACCTAAAATTGACGCGTGAGATAAAGTAGTGAGCACCGTGCGCTGTTCGCTTAGCAAATGGGACAGGTTATACATTTCAGCTTCTAAGTGAGATATTTCCGTCGCCGTCTCGATGAATTGCATGTAGTTTTCGTAAACATTTTTCTTAAGGGCACTAGCAGTTTCTTCGGCTAAAATTTGAATATTCTCCTTTTGCTGTTGTAGCTCCTCCCCCCCTACACAAGATCGAGCTAATTCCTTCACGTAACGATCGGGTACAAAGTCTGGCACAGCAAATTTTTCCATGTTAATGTCCGACATTGTTTCGCATAGATATTAACAGTTTTAACGAATAATTAGTAGTAAAAACTTAAGCTCACTCATCATTCGATAATTGAACGAGAAGGAGGTGGACGTTTTTCAACCAACCCATCAAACTAAAATGTCAGTGTCAAAGTCAAAAGTATAGCAGGTTTTGTTTTAATAGAAAATCAAAGGTATCCAAACCATACATCCACATAAATTATAATATTTATGTAATGCCAAAGAAAAGAAGAGACATTTGTGATTCATACATCTTCAATATTTTCCAAAATGGAAATCCAATGTGTACACCTAAAGACTACGAACCAGCAACAGATTTTCATGACCGAATTCCTCGCGTGCGACAACTTTTAAATTGCTTCTTAAAGTTGAATCTTGAAGGTCTGTGAACGTCAGCTGCGGTTTGGTGAGTGGGTTAGGCACTTAGACAAAGAATCCTGGTTAGGCAGCACTAGCCTCCCCACGCACGTTGCCAAAAAATAAATTTTAGTCATTTCCTCCCGTCCCGATTGAAAATATAATCAAATTATAGGTAATGCAATAACATAAGAAGAAAAATCAGCGGACTATAAAGTCAGCTGGTCAAACGAACATGATGTTACGAACTCCTTTCGTAATTAGTATTTTTTAGTCATATTCTTTATGTCTATTTTTTGCTTGTCACTCTAATATATGTCAATTTTATGGAGTCACGTATTTTTATTTCGTAAATGAAATACAATTAAAAAAGCCTCCCACAGCTAATATTTTACGACCTGTGGGACAAACAACAACACCTGGCGACCGTGCAGTATATGAGTTGTAGTAATGGAGCGTTACACCGCGGAACGTGGGGTCAGGAGAAGGCTCTTCACGAAGTGTGCTCAGCAGTTAGAGCAAGCATTGGAGTCGGCCCAGCAATCCGAGGTATCAGCTTATTTAAATAAATTAGCCAAACATCATGACGATCTTCAGCGGATACAAAATTCGTTAATGGCTATAATGTTGGATGCTGAAGATCGCGATGATAATTTCATAGAGAGCGATATGGATGCAGCGGATACCTATGAAAGTAGATGGTATATTTTGCACCAGAGGGCTACAGAATTTTTGAATGTTAAGCCATCGTCAGTAGAGTCGCATGATACTGTAAAAAGTATAGCCGTTTCTCAGAGGTCTATCAATAATCGTCGTATTAGATTACCGAAATTTGAGTTGCCGACCTTTGATGGTCAGATCAAAAATTGGATTGGATTCTGGTCTCAATTTAAAAAAATTGACGAAGACGAGAGCGAGTTGAACAGTGATGATAAGATGCACTATTTGGTGCAAGCGATGGAAAGAGGGTCGTGTGCCAGAGAATTTATTGAGAGTTTTCCGCCGTCAGGAGAAAATTATGAGAAAGCGGTAGAACAATTGAAAAACAGATTCGGCAATGACAATTTAATTATTGACTTCTATGTGCGAGAGCTTTTACAGTTAGTCATAAATAAAAACTCTACGAAAATATCTACGAGGCAATTGTACGATAAACTCATGACCCAAATTTTAGCTCTAGAATCGCTTGGGCTTACAAAAGACAAATACGCTACACTTCTATATCCACTAGTAGAGTCGGCGTTGCCGAACGATATTTTGAAAGCGTGGAATAGATCGGGAGGACATTCACAAGGCGAGAAAGCGCTTTCGAGGTTACTTGACTTTGTTAGACTAGAAGTTGAGTCAGAAGAGAGGATTAATATGGCCCACTTTAGTTTAAATGAATCCTCGAGCAGTTACGCTACGGCAGCGTGTTTGACTACAGCGTCTAATAAAAAGAATATTGACAAAGATGGTCTCAAACAAGACGTCTTCAAACAAGAGAGTAAGTGTATTTGGTGCGAGAAAAGTTTTCATGTGAGTTCAGAGTGTAAGACTGCGATGAAAATGGACATTGAAGAAAGGAAAGAGTTTTTAAAGAAAAATAGGTCTTGTTTTATTTGCTTGAAGAAAGGCCATTCGGCCAAGCAATGTCGCAGTAATCCAAGATGTATAGTTTGCGGGAAAAGACATCATGCCATATTGTGTAGAGATGTGCCCAGCACCTCAGCGACGGTTGCTAATGCAGGTTCTTCGAGTCAAGCGGTTTTGAGTCAGTCGGAGGTTAATAAGACTGTATTGTTACAAACGCTGAAGGTAAATATTTCTAATGGTAGTAAAAATTTCCAAGTAAGGGCACTTTTAGACTCTGGAGCCCAAAGGAGTTTTATTAAGAAGCACGTTGTCGATAAACTGGCACTAAACTCAATTGGAGAACTTACATTGAGTCACAATGTATTTGGGGGAAGTGTGACAAAGAAACGTGTATGTAAATTATTTAGTGTTCATGTTTCTAGCCTAGACTGTGCTTATTCTTGCGATATTAGGGTTATAGAACAACCTGTCATATGTGGTTATATACCGACTTTGAGACAGGAGGATTTATTAATTAAGTTGAGAAACCAAGGTATTGTACTTAGTGATTGTATTAATGATAATTCTGATGTTGCTTTATTAATTGGATGTGATGTTTTAGGTTCACTTTTGACTGGACGATCAGAACGTATAGACGACAATCTTATGGCGATGGAGACCAAACTCGGTTGGACTATTCAAGGCCCGGCGGTCGGTGTGTATTGCTCTGTAGATAGTTTAACCACTTTACATGCTTCTTTAACTTATAATGTAGAAGATTTTTGGGCACTAGAGATGTTGGGTATTAAGGATGAAGCTGAAGTGAAGCCCATAGAGTCAGAGGTTGAACAATTTTTTAGGAGTACTATACAGACTGATTGCGAAGGTCGATATGAGGTGAGGCTTCCTTGGAAAGATTTGTCGACAATTTTGGCACCGAATTATGAATTAAGTCTGAAACGGCTCTTATCGACCACAAACAGGGTAACTCGTATAGGTATATTAGACGAGTATGACAGGGTTTTCAAAGAATGGTTAAGCTGTGGTATTATTGAAGAGGTAGAAAATGACGATCCCTCAATAGGGCATTATATGCCACATCATGCGGTTGTAAAGGAGGAGAGTATAACCACAAAAATAAGGCCTGTATTTGATGCCTCTGCCGTCGATAAGAATGGTTTTTCTTTAAATTCGTGCCTAGAGAAAGGTCTGAATCTAATAGAATTGATTCCTAAGCTACTAATTCAGTTTAGGAGAAATAAGATAGGTATTACGGCTGACATTAAGAAAGCATTTTTACAGATTTCATTATATCCGAAAGATCGTGAATACCTTAAGTTTTTATGGTGGCGTGATATTGCAGAGACACCTAAGGTATTGAAGACTTATAGACATAAGCGTGTTGTATTTGGTGTTACGTGTAGTCCATATCTTTTATCAGCTACCATATTATATCACCTTGAAAAATATAATAATCCAATAGTTGATATGTTAAAGAGTTCGTTCTACGTAGATAATTGTATAGTTAGTGTAAATACGTCAGAAGAAATGTATAAGTTTGTTGATGAGGCAAAGAGAGTTATGTTGGAAGGCAAATTCGAACTTAGATGCTGGGTTACAGGGCCGGAGTTGATAGATAAGGATATAGTCAAGGTTTCTGTTTTAGGTTTGAATTGGAATCCAAGTCGTGACAATCTATGTTGTAAGATTCCATCCTTTAGTGATACACAAATAACGAAAAGATTTTTGCTTTCTATAGCACAAAGTGTGTTTGATCCTTTAGGATTTCTCTGTCCAGCGACAATAGTTCCTAAATTAATAATACAGAAATGTTGGATTATGAACATAGATTGGGATCAACCGTTACCAAATGAGCTTAACAAGCATATTCAAGAGTGGTTGCGGCAGTTAAATGTGCTTAATTATTGTAGTATACCAAGAAGACTCAGTACATGTGACTTAGGCTTATCGAATAATAGTATTCATGTATTTTGTGACGCCAGTAAAAGTGCGTATGCTTGTTGTGTGTATTTACGCTCAGAATTAGACAGTGACGTATCAGTTCGTTTAGTGATGGCCAAATCAAGGGTGGCACCGACAAAATCTGTTACAATTCCTAGAATTGAGTTGCTTGCGGCATTAATGGCATCGAGGCTAGCGTGCGAGGTGAAGAAGGCCTTAGACTTACCTTGCAAAGAATTTTATTGGACTGATTCTAATATTGTTTTAGCGTGGATAAGGAAAAAGGTAGGGTTTAATGTTTTCGTCGATAACAGAATAAAAGAGATAGTAAGTAGAACGAATTTTGAGGATTGGCGACACATACCAGGTAATCTGAACCCTGCAGACCTTCCTTCGAGAGGATGTAGTCCACAAGTTTTGTTAGAAAGTAAATGGTGGGACGGGCCGTCGTGGTTAAAAGAAAGTAGCACTAATTGGCCTCAGTCTAAAGAAGTGTCTGTGGATTTAGTTACAGAAGAATTAAGTTCTGTTCTAGTAAATGTACAGGAAAAAGATATATTTTCAAATAGGTTTTTGTACTTTAGTTCTTTTTGTAAGCTGGTTAGAATGATAGGATGGTGTGTTAGATTTATTTTTAATAGCCGTCATGATGAGAAACGAACCAAGAGTTTAACTAAAGATGAGATTATGGTTGCGGAGGTATATCTTTTCAAATGTTTACAAGCAGATTATTTTTCGACTGAAGTTCGAAGTAAATTGAATTTGGAGATATTTAAAGATGATAATGGCCTATTACGTGTTAAAACTAGACTAACACTGAGTAGTGATTCGAAAGATTTTTTGACTCCTATTTTGCTTCCGAAGTGCCAAATAGTCGAGCGCCTAGTGATAGAACGTCATAGGAAAAAATTACATGCTGGTTCTCAGACGTTGATTTCGACATTGAGGCAGTCTTATTGGATAGTAGGCATCAGGAAGCTAGCTAAACGAGTAGTAAAGGATTGTATAGTATGTAAGAGATTTTCAGCCAAGAGAGGGGCTGCACCAATAGCACCATTGCCTAATGATAGGATTGAGTGCAGGGGTCCGTTTGAAGTAACCGGGGTTGACTTCGCGGGACCGTTATACTTAAGAACTGGCGAAAAATGCTGGATATGTTTGTTTACGTGTGCGGTTTATCGTGCGGTTCATTTGGAGCTGTGCGTTGCTTTGTCAACCGAAGATTTTTTGTTAGCCCTGCGCAGATTTTTAGCCAGAAGAGGTGAAGTAAAAACAATCTATAGTGACAATGGCACAAATTTCAAAGGTGCAAATCATATTTTAAATAGCCTAGATTGGACAGCTATTGAAGCCAAAACTGGTAAAATTATATGGCGCTTCAGTCCACCCACAGCGCCATGGTGGGGAGGATTTTGGGAGCGTATGGTGCGAACAGTTAAAGAACTCTTGAGACGGGTGTTAGGGAAGGCTGCCTTGAATTTTAATGAGATGTCGACCGTCCTGTGCGAAGTAGAGGCGGTAGTTAATTCACGGCCTTTGACCTACGTCGCGGATAGTACTGAAAACGTTCAACCTCTTACTCCTGCTTCTTTTTTGCTTCATACTAAATCATCCAACGCTTCTCCTGTTGATATAGAGTTTATAGATGGATCTATATTGACATCGCGATGGCGATATGTCAAGAAGTTATGTTCCGATTTGAAACAGCGTTTTCGGAACGAATATTTAGGGTTGTTGGTCAGGAAGTTGGAGAAGGGAAATTATATAGGTGTTAAGCCCGGGGACGTTGTATTATTAGAGACTAGTAACAAGAAGCGTGTAGAGTGGCCTCTTGGCTTAGTATTGGAAGTCCTAAAAGGGTCCGATGGGTATGAGAGAGTAGTACGCCTGAAGACAGCTGCAGGTGAACGATTGAGGGCTTTGCAGTCCATCTATCCGTTAGAGTTATCCAGTGGTAATATCGAGGAGCTTACTAGACATACGGATATTAGTACACACCGAGCGCCGTCAAAGCCTTCTAGAGATGTTCCAGTTCAAACGCGTTCTGGTCGGCTCGTCAAGGTGCCAGATAGGCTAACCTTTTAATTTTGTATTTTTTAACTGTGAGCCACAATTTATGTTTTATTTAGAAGAATGGCGCTTTATTAGTTTTGATTATTTTTGGACAGCGCCATGGTGGGGAGGATGTTACGAACTCCTTTCGTAATTAGTATTTTTTAGTCATATTCTTTATGTCTATTTTTTGCTTGTCACTCTAATATATGTCAATTTTATGGAGTCACGTATTTTTATTTCGTAAATGAAATACAATTAAAAAAGCCTCCCACAGCTAATATTTTACGACCTGTGGGACAAACAACAACACATGAAATCCATTTAGATCAAGGAGCTTATACTAAGAATGGAGTCATTAGTCAAAATAACAAAGTGAGGGCAAAAATTTTGACAATACTTGACATTTCAAATTACACGTTTCTCTTTCTAGAAATTGTCGTCATCTCTTTCTAAACACGACTACATAGAAACAAGATTTCCCCAGTATTTCGCCATCTTTCTAAAACAAAAGTAGAAAAGTAGCTAAAAACTTAACATATTGTATTCAATTATCAGTATTTATTATGAATGAAAGAAATAAATATAATATATTTACTTTTAATGTTTAGGTTTGTATTTTATTTTGAAAATCATCATTGTGATTCTTTCTATAACTTATGGGAAATGAAAGGATTTATATAATGGCAGCACTCTCTTCATGTGTCAATGTCCCGAAATCTCAACATGACATAAATTGTCGTAATTGACGTATTCATAAATATCGACTCGCGATTTTGGTACGGCTTTTTACATTTTAATAACTATAAATAGTGCAAAATGGTGCATCGCTGTATAGTTCGTGGTTGCAGAAGTGAGTGGTATCCAGGATGCAGTGTGAAATTCACTTGTAAGTGTCATAATTGCATATAGTATTGTTCAATCTATAAATTTCATTTTTCACCCGTAATTCCAGATTATTAGCGTTATTTTGCAAAACTCCTTAAGAGGGAGAAATTTCTGATACTCGCATTTAATCCTATCTTAGAATTTAATGAATTTTTGTACATAATTTACTTATTCAAATATTTGTAAACAAATGACTAGGGTGACTAGGATTTCTGGAATTATAAGGAAATAATATCCCTTTCTATCCATTCCTTTTATAAATGGCAATCAAAATTGGTAGATTATTTTATTTAATTCTTTGAAATAACTGTTACATAGATAAAATACATAAATAGTTTTACCCATTTTTAGTTCGAAATGTTTATTTACAAATAAAATACGTAATTTGTGTAATGTAAATTATTTTATTTGAGAAAAAGATAATGAGAGTATTGATTGGATTGTACTAGTGTAATAATGTTTATCATTCACATTTGCATGTACTAACATGCAACGCAGATACATTGCACACAGACAGACAGTATTAATAAAATTGTGGCTGCGCTCTTCTGCACTTGTTATCAAATAGCATATTAAAATCTATCAAATGATAGTTTTTAATATGCTATTTGATTACAAGTTAAAAGTGTACATAAATATTTATATACACTTTTTTTTTTTCCACGCTCACACCATTTATATAGCCCGAAGTAAGTATCATTAAGAACTTGTGTTACGGATACTAGATAACGGACATTTTTTTTTTAATATACATAATAATTTTACATATTTTTATAAATAAACTTAAATAAATATATAAACAACCATGACTCGCAAACAAACATTCGTGTTCGTCACACAAACATTTGCCGCTACCAGGATTCGAACCCGGACCGCTTGATGTGTAGCCAGCTGTACTGACGACTTTTAACTTGTATACATCAAATTTTCTTTTCTTTTTAGATTTCCGAAGCGACGGACCACTATGTAGCTTCCACTTTCAAGACACCGACACTTTCAAGGCAACTGCTTATGTCAAACTTCAAGTCCTTTTTTCAATAAAACCACTACTCAATCACTTTTCAAAGGCAACCCTTGAATTGGTTAGTAAAATTTTTCTTGATAGTATACAGTTAATACAGAGAGCTAAAATGTTTGGGGAAATAATTTTAAGGGCATCAGGCATCATCAATTATTGAATATACAATGACTCAATTGAATTTTAACATTATGCATAGTCACAAAAATGGCGTATTACGCAAAAATGAGAAACCAGGATTTCCGAAGTAATTAGTCTATTGTCACCAACACTTCATTTATCGATGTTTAGAGTAGGTTAAATAAAGCGTAAGAAATATACATTCGAATTAAGTTAATATAGTATGAATAATTTCTAATCTAGTCCGTTACACTTTTATCTTGATTATGCTATGCCCAAATGGGCAACATGATGTGCTGGTGTTGTTTGTGAACATCTGTTATTTACATTCATGAATGCAATAAATTATTTGATTTGATTTGAATTATATTTACAAGTTTTGTTTGCCTAATCTTCTTTTTATATACCGATATATGTCGAATCGAAACCGACGAGTTGGGTCGATTTTATTGCACGTAAGTGTAGATAACGGTCATTTTTATCAATATAAATTAATAGCTTTAGATATTTTTATAAATAAACTTAAATAAATAAGTAATAACCGTGACTCGCAAACAAATATTCGTGTTTATTAACGTAACGAAGTTCAAGTGTAACGTTACACATACATATTTTACCGACCTACATACATATTTTTTTTTTAATTAAATCAGATTACACTATTTATAAATATTACATAAATTAAGATATAAAGGAAGCTCATCTAATTGAAATATTTCTTTAGAGTTCGCCTCCTAAATTTATCAACAGGTTTTAGCGCTCCATATCAACGTTAATAAGCTACATTTTAGTGACCGTACGACTGTTGCGGGCAATCTCCGATAGATTGCACCTGCGTAGCCGGGCAGTCTCGATCATGTCAGGAATCGCATACAAAGGCTTGGTGATTCGGTCTTGCGCTTGCGTGGTTCGCTAAGTAAATTGAGCACCGACAAGATCTACCTAATACTAATTAACTAATTTGATAATCGTGTGCAATAATAGTTATTTATTTAATGTGTTTAACCCCTAATTGGGGTCCAAGATTAGGCTAAGGTAGCCGCTTTCGCCTCCGCTACTTCACTTCCGCTCAGGGCTGGACTTACAGTGAGCAGCAGTACAAGCCGCCCTAACTCGTCCCACTGAGCGACCCTCACCGAGACCATCTCCGGCTACCACCAGGGGAGTACACGCTATTGGGCATTATACCACCATTTAATAAATTGTTCTGCACGGATCTCTCGTGTCTCATTTAACTCCCTATATCTTAGGACCGTGGGAGCACGTGAGACCTTACCCGTGGCACAAGACTGTCCGTGATTAATTTATGCTACAGGCACCCTACTAGAAAGAGACAGGGCCTCTCTAGCAATGTCAAGAAATGTCATGAAATGTCAAGGGTTGTCAAAATTTTTGCCCTCACTTTTTTCATTTGACTAATGACTCCATTCTTAATTCTATCTTCATGATTTAGATGGAACTCCTTAGTTGACTGAAGTCAAGAAGCTTAAATTTTATTGAAGTTGTGGCCTGACCCGAATCTGCTATGATTGGTGCGCGCCATCTACGGACTACTGCCTACCACCCTGCAGCCAACGGTATCGTCGAGCGTCTGCACCACCAGCTCAAGGCGGCAATCATGTGCCACGCTCCATCTTCTCAGTGGACCGAAGCTCTTCCACTGATTCTACTCGGCATGCGCAGCGCGTGGAAAGAAGATCTTCAGTCGTCTCCTGCCGAACTGGTGTATGGCCAATCTTTGCGCCTACCCGGTCAGTTCCTGTGCCCTAACGATGACTACCAGACTGCTGACGTCACCCAGTACGCGACACGTCTTCGCGCGTACATGGCGAAGCTCTCACCTCGTCCTACTTCTTGGCACACTACTTCTTCCTTCTACATTCCGCGTGATCTTCATACTTCTACTCACGTCTTCCTACGTCAAGATCGCGTGAGAAGCTCCTTGGAACCTCCGTACACTGGTCCCTATAAGGTTGTGGACAGGCAGCCTAAGTTCTACACCTTGGATGTCAACGGCAAGAACATCAATGTCTCGATCGACAGGCTGAAACCCGCGTATGTTGTGCGTGAGGCTCAATTTCCTTCAACGCCTCCGCCACCTGCTGCGAGCAGCGCCGTGCAGCGGACATCCAGTGGCCGAAGAGTCAGACTGCCAGATTTTTATCGACCGTAGTCACGGTCTGCCGGGGAAGTACTGTGGCGACCTCTTCCGGTCGGGCCACACCTCAAATCGCTACGCTTCTACGCTTAGTGATATTGACACCAAGGAGCTTATTCTATAGGTAATATAAGCTCCTTGTATTGACACCTTAGACAAAGAATCCTGTGTCTAAGATTGACACCAAGCCCTTATGTGCATGTCATGACGTCTCGCACAGGCGCACTGGCTCTCTTTGGCGACTTCGGTACTGCGCGCGCAGAAGTTGTCACACACAGACTTCGGACTTGAGTTGCTACGCGATACGTGTCTTGTGTTTCCTATTCTTTTATATTTCATTTGTCATTATTGTTTTATATATTTTATTAACCTAAATTCTTCATTTTATTTACTGCGCTCCGTCGACCTTCTGATACTACAAATGTGGGATTGAGTCCCCCCACAAAGTCTTCTTACGAGCAAAATGTTTTATTTCTCATATTTTAAAAAAAACGTTTTTCCCGTTAGAAAACTTCGAGCTTTAATAGTAGGTATATTTCATGTTCGTGTGACCAGTCGGCATATTCGCTAACTCTTTTTGACAGATGAAAGTGATAACCGAGTTGATTACATACCATTGCTGTTTTACACGACACGCTATTACAGTAGGTAGGGCTGTTATAATAATATTTTCCATTTTGTAGGTACTAATAGGTAGGTATCCACAGGGCCTGATTTAAAGGTCTGGAGGCCTCGGGGCAACAAAAGAGTGGAGGCCCCTTAGCCCCAAACTATTTTCCAAATAAAATGAAAAAAAAAATTCAATCGAGTTTTCGGTTAAAAAATAGGCATACTTCTTTACGACCTTTAATCAACGAACAAAATAGAAAGATATTATTATTATTATTATTCATGTGGCTGCGTGATACCGACAGAGTAGAATATATCACCCCATATCCTCCATTGGGTGTCGTAGAAGGCGACTAATGGATCAGCAAAGGGGTATTGATCACCTTATACTCCGTCCGCCAATCCGCATTGGGCAAGCGTGGTGGACTACTGCTTAAGCCTCCTTCGATAACAAGGAGAGGCCTTGTGTCCCAGCAGTGGGTCGAATTATAAAGGCTGTTGTGATGATTGTGATTATTCATGTAATCATGTTTGTACAAAGTACCGCAGGTAAAGGTAAAACGCGAAATAAAATATGAAAGGAAAAGTTGTTTACTGGTGTTTACTAGTCTGAATTTGAATTTTTTTTCCGAAGTCTCTATTGTGGGGGCCCTCTTTTGTGGAGGCCCTGGGCTGTTGCCCCGCTTGCCCTCTCCTAAATCCGGCCCTGGGTATCCATAGATAGAGGAAACTGTAGATGGGCAAAGTGAAAGAGAAAGAAAGAGCATACTAACGCGTATATAAGAGCGAGATAGATAGACGAGTACATTTCACGTACATGTAGGCGGCCTAAGACGGCCTATCAGTCACGTAGAAAAGACAGCAACTGTCAGATGCAGACTGACAGTACCTACTATTTTTTACGCACACATACGCATTACTCACACATAGGAGCAATGGATACCTATATTAGGTTGGGGGAAAAGTCTTTTCGCATTATAGTATGTATAAACTTGTAATAAAATCTCTTTGGCTATACCTACTATTTGTATCTGGCTGGTTTTGGTATCATTGAAAGTTTAAATTTTAAAGAACATAATTCCAAATTCAAATTAGGAAAATGTGTGATTTTCATTTGTTTTTCGTACCGCCAAGATGAGTGAATCTAATGAAGAAATTCGATACATTTTAAAATTTTACTACATAAAGGTAAAAATGCAACGCAAGCCGCGAAAAAAATTTGCGATGTTTATGGACCTAGTGCAATGTCTGTGAGAGTAGCACAAATTTGGTTTAAGCGTTTTCAATCCGGAAATTTTGATGTCAAAGATGCACGTCGCTCTGGTCGCCCTATTACAGATAAAATGGATGCCATTTTTGAAAAAGTGGAGCAAGATCAGCATGTCAGTAGTTACGACGTAGCTGAAGAACTGGGAATTGACCACAAAATAGTTTTGGCGCATTTGAAAAAAACTGGGTACACAAAAAAGCTCGACATTTGGGTACCTCACGAGCTCACTGAAAGAAACCTAATGAACCGTGTACTCATTTGTGATTCTTTATTACGACGTAATGAAACCGAACCATTTTTGAAGAAGCTGATAACTGGTGATGAAAAGTGGATCACGTACGACAAGAACGTGCGAAAAAGGTCGTGGTCAAAGGCCGGTCAGGCTTCACAGACTGTGGCGAAACCCGGGTTAACTCGCAACAAGGTGATGCTGTGTGTGTGGTGGGATTGGAAGGGCATTATTCATTATGAGCTGTTACCACCAGGCAGGACCATCGATTCTGAACTCTACTGCGAACAACTGATGAGATAAAAGCAAGAAGTTGAGAGAAAGCGGCCGGAATTAATCAACAGAAGGGGTGTGGTTTTTCATCATGATAACGCTAGACCTCACACATCTTTAGCCACTCAGCAAAAATTAAGAGAGTTTGGCTGGGAGGTGTTAATGCATCCGCCGTATAGTCCTGACCTTGCACCTTCAGATTTTCACCTGTTTCGGTCTCTTCAGAATTCTTTAGGCAGTGTCAGGTTAACATCACGAGAGGACTGCCAAAACCACTTGTCGCGGTATTTTGACCAGAAGTCCCAAAATTTCTATAGCAATGGGATCATGTCCCTACCTACAAGATGGCAAAAAGTTATCGAACAAAATGGTACCTACATACTTTAGTTAAATGTAAATAAACTATATTAAAAAATGTTTTGAATTTTCTTAAAAAATGCGAAGAAACTTTTTCCCCAACCTATTATAACTCATGGGGTGGGCCACGGGTGGGCGTTGCCATCCTATACCTACATATATATCTATCTACCTCATGAGCTTCTATCATATAAGATGCCCCGACCCCAGCATTAGGTCGTACTGGTGTAGAATAAGTGCTAGACTGCATGTCAAACTCTAAATTTAGGGGTAAAAGACAAACAAAATATTTAGAAGGTATTACTTTTATTTTTATTCTATTCCAATTAGGTAGGTACTTTTAATATCAGCCAGTCTCGACTGTATATAGTTTTAATATTTTCCCACGGCGCAGATCAAAGTTCATATGGGAGGCATAGAACGAAGGGGTTGCCAGTATAACCATCAGGACATTTACAGAGATGAGAGTCGTTTACTGTTTGGCACACCGCGTTCATACCGCACTGGTTGTTACAGTCATCGATGCACACGTTTTTCACGCATTTAGGCCGAGAGGATGGGCACTGTGAAGCCTCGCTGCAGCTGTCTGTATGGCATGCCTTAAATGGATCGCCGTAAGAGCCCTGTTAAAAATAATAATAACTTTAGAACATGGCTAATGCTATATCAAGTATATAAAATTTAATAAAAACCAGAACAGATAAAAGAGGTTAGAAGTCGTATCAATCGATGTTAATACCAGAGCCAGTCCAGGGGGGGCTATTCGCTAACTTTTTTTGACAGTTGAAAGTGATCATCACTGAGTGAATTACATATCCATTGCTGCTTTTATACGATAAGTGCCATAATAGCGTATCGTGTAAAACAGCAATGAATATTTAATTCACTCAGTGATGATCACTTTCAACTGTCAAAAAAAGTTAGCGAATAGGCCTACAGGCCGGATTTAGGGGAGGGCAAGCGGGGCTACAGCCCAGGGCCTCCACAAAAGAGGGGCCCCCACAATAGACTTCGAAAAAAAAATTCAAATTCAGACTAGTAAACACCAGTAAACAACTTTTCCTTTCATATTTTATTTCGCGTTTTACCTTATTCGGTACTTTGTACAAACGTGATTACATGAAAAATAATAATAATAATATCTTTCTATTTTGTTCGTTGATTAAAGGTCGTAAAGAAGTATGCCTATTTTTTAACCGAAAACTCGATTGAAAAAAAATTTTCATTTTATTTGGAAAATAATTTGGGGCTAAGGGGCCTCCACTCCTTTGTTGCCCCGAGGCCTCCAGACCTTTAAATCCGGTCCTGAGTGTCGCCACACGCGACATAATATGATGAGTTAAGATATATTATTTAAGGCTCGTTTCTTTGGGCTATGTCGGTGACCTTAGTTCTCCAGCGTATCTCATCATTTATTCTGGATTACGCACAGAAACTCCGAACATAGCTCTCTCTATTATGTTTGTCTGAGTATTAACTAAAATAAACTTAAATTGTACGGTAAATAGAGTTAAAAATGGAGTTTCACCATACATATCGGTACTCCCTTATCTACTTAGCAATAAGACAAAGTTAATATCTCACCTCACTGCATATGCAAGTTTTTTGATGCCCTGCCGTGTTGCTGACGAAACAGGTAGCGTTGAGTCCGCAGTCGCTGTCCACGTCGCAATGAGACTTGTGGCATGCCTCCAGTGGATTACCCTGTACAAAAATACAGTAGCTACAAGTGATTATAATTAGGTAGATGGTATTGTGATGTGTAATAATATAATATAATAAAATAAATAAATAAAATTAATAATTAATTAAATATAATAATATATACAGGCTGTCCAAAAAATAGTGTCGAGCGGAAGTCCAGAGATAGAGCCTCCCTGGGGGTAGGTATCCGGATAGTCATAGTTTTCGAGTTATGAATTTTTTACTGAATTATGAAAATTGTCGACCTGATTAACTTAAAAAAATCTACACAAAAAGTAGAAGACTTTTCGAGATATTATTTTGCAACTTTTTTAGTTTTTTTCAAAAAAAAACTAATTAAAATATGGTTATTTTCAAGAATCTTACACTTCTCTGTCTTTGAATACCTTTTTAGCAAAAGTTATTAAATCTTTAATAATTATTAAATCTGCGAGTCTGGCAAGATTTCCAGACTTACAGGAACCATAAAGTCACCTATTAGAATCAAATGGCAAATATTCCGCATCGAACAAAAAAAGAATCACTTAAATCGGATCGAAATCTCGGCGTATATATAGAAAAAAAAATACCAACCGAATTGAGAACCTCCTTCTTTTTGAAGTCGGTTAAAAATTCAGTTGTTCCATACAAAAGTGCAACACGCTGTTAAGTTTTTAGCAATTGATTTGCAATTTGTCAATTTTTGTCCTGAATTTCTAAGGAATTTTAAGTTTAAGTTTAATAATTTAAGTTAGATGTCATTACCTGGTATCCAGTCAAACAAGAGCACACTGGTTTGTCGTCAACCACTCGACAAGTGGTGAATGGTCCACAGGCTGGCGGGTTGCAGGGATTTTCTATTTTCAATAGCAAAAATATAAATTACTAAATTTAAATAATAAAAAACATCGTTCAAAATTGCTTCAGTATATTTCATTTATTTCAGATCGAAGACATTTTTCAGGGATAATACATAATTACCTATTACAGTGCGGGAACCTCGTCCTAGGTCCTAGGTGATTACTGTAAGCCTACCCTTTTTATCAGAGAGGTCAGATGCATTTACGCATCATCCTTGCAGTACGATGGAACTACAAGGGTATGTGGGGTCATCTCCCAGGCATTTTTATTACCTACAACATCACCCCGGCATCGGGAGAATTCGCTGTTCACCGGGATCCGAGCGGGCCATCTGTGCCTGTCCTTTCGGGCCCAACCGGTGCACCGTTCAATCGTGTTCGCTGTCCGACGGGGCAGCAGACCGCCAATCGAGGCAGAGACCAGCCGCCAAGCACTAGGCTCCACCGGCCACCGCGTCCCCCATATTGGTGCCAAAGGTGACTTGGGTGAAACTCGGCGCTGTTTAAGCCCGATGTCTACGCCATCTGTCCCCCTACCTAAAGCCACAGCCATCTGTCATAACGAGGAGCCGCTCCCTGGATTGGGTCCGGCTTTATTGTTTTACCGTCAGCGCCTGGTGCCTACACGAATCCTGAATGCGCTGACTAATGCACATTCTCGGTGTATGTTAGTGCGGGAATGCTCAGAGCCGGCATTGCAGTTCCGAACGCACACAGATAGGCTTGCCATACATCCGGATTTATTCCGAATTGTCCCGATTTGACAACCATATCCGGGTGTGTGTGAGGATTGAGGGCCACTTTGTCATATTCTCTTAAAAATGTACCTATGATTTAGTGTGCGTTCTAAAAGAAATGTGAAAGCCTGAAACGACTTTGTGAAACCTTTGAAAGGCGAGTTATAGGCTGAAAGGTTGGGCCCTCAATCCTCTATGTGAGGATTGAGGGCCCACCTGTAACTAGTAAACTTACCACTCTACAGAAAAAAAATTATATCAAAATCTATCCAATGCATTAGTTAAAAAATGTGAAATTTTGTGAAACCGAGAGCTTACTCCAACTCCTCCTGGTTTTTTAGAAATGACCTTGATAATGTTTGGGCCCTCAATCCTCCATCTCTTTCTTGTTTTTCTTTATTATGTGTTGTGTAGGCATAATTTGACAAAGCTAAGGTATTCTGTTTTTGTGAAAAAAAATGTGAAATAAATTGACACTAAGAGTAATTTGAAAGACTTATTTATTATTGCAGAAAACAAGATTTTAATTTTTATTGTATAAATAATTTTTCACTGGATAAGATTTGACAGCAGGGTGGCCACAAATTCTAATTATGTCAAAAACGAGCGTTGTTGGCACAGACTAGTTAGGGTTTTCGAATAAACATTTTTAAATTTTCCCTATTACGGGACGGCAAAGGCATCTAGCCCATACATCCATGTCTTAAGTTTTCTGTCTTCTTTTTGTTGATTTTCGTATTAAAATGTGGGTGTCACACATCTTAATGCATCTAGGGAGTGCTTGGCGAGAATAGCATGGCAACATACCGCATCAGCTGGAAATGCAGTCACACCACAAAACCCTTACGATTCAATGACAGCACACTAATTTACCACCAACTGTCTTTCCCCAATGGATAATAAACTCTAATGATAATGCATTATATTGAAAATCGATTGAAGAAATATGACAGTTTAGTATACCATTTTATGCTGTTGACTCTATTTAGAATCACTTGTAGAATTCTATTTTCTCTTGTTTGGTAAGCATACGCTTACAAACTGAAATGCCGAAATGTACTCATGTTAAAATGTCTATACCTACAACAACGTGTCCAAAATTCAACGATAAGCTTTTGGTGGCCAAAAGCAAAAAATGTAACTCCACTTTCATTTTAATAAAAAAAAAAAACATTGACATAGGTTTCGAAAACTGCCACATCTTGGGATATTTTTATCTGCCACTAACATTTCTGATTTTTATTATTTGAATCCGCTAATCACAAAAACCATTAAAAGTTTTTAAACAAAACTCAATAAATATTTTTATTAAATATTTTCCATAAAATTTTGAAAGATTTTTACTTTGTCTTCACTTTCACGCATCGTGGTGTAAAAAAAACTTGGCGCCACTAAGTTTGACAACTGGTATACTACCTACTCTAGGAAAATTATCTACAAAAAATCATAAATTAGAATTTTTGATGCTATTAATTTTTGTCATGGGCTCAAAATACGTTTTTATCATTGAAAAATACTGAATGAAACAAAAAAAATGGTAGAAACAATTTTATTTTCTTTATTGCATCTTTAATATTACAGTAAATGTTGGAATTGTTTGCCACTGGCATACAGGGACAACATCGCATTAAAAAATATCCTTTTATTCTACGTGATTTTTTGACATAGCTCGAAGCTCGTCTAATATTGCCATTGTTTTTATTAGATGTATTTGAAACAAACCCAATAGAAAAAGTCCAGTCTAGATAACTCCAGTTTAGATGAGTGAACGTGGTAGCCTTAAGTTAGGACTAAGTTGCCCGATTCGCCAGATCCAAGGCGCGTGGCGTGTGGCGCTCGGTGTCGTAAGACCACTGCGGCCGTATGCACACCCTGCACCATAGGTAAAGTTGCCTCTGGATCAACAGTCGTTGACATTTTTTAACGCGCGAAATGGCGTGATTAGACATAAAATATATTTACCTTTTCATATTTACCCATTCAGTATTTTTCAACGGTAAAAACGTATTTTGAGCCCATGACAAAAATTAATAGCATCAAAAATTATAATTTAAGAATTTTTTGTAGATAATTTTCCTAGAGTAGGTAGAATACCAGTTGTCAAACTTAGTGGCGCCAAGTTTTTTTTACACCACGATGCGTGAAAGTGAAGACAAAGTAAAAATCTTTCAAAATTTTATGGAAAATATATAAATTTTATTGAGTTTTGTTTAAAAACTTTTAATGGTTTTTGTGATTAGCGGATTCAAATAATAAAAATCAGAAATGTTAGAAAAAGTGTAGTGGCAGATAAAAATATCCCAAGATGTGGCAGTTTTCGAAGCCTATGTCAATGTTTTTTTTATTAAAATGAAATTGGAGTTATATTTTTTGCTTTTGGCCACCAAAAGCTTATCGTTGAATTTTGGACACGTTGTTGTAGGTATAGACATTTTAACATGAGTACATTTCGGCATTTCAGTTTGTAAGCGTATGCTTACCAAACAAGAGAAAATAGAATTCTACAAGTGATTCTAAATAGAGTCAACAGCATAAAATGGTATCCTAAACTGTCATATTTCTTCAATCAATTTTCAATTTAATGCATTATCATTAGAGTTTATTATCCATTGGGGAAAGACAGTTGGTGGTAAATTAGTGTGCTGTCATTGAATCGTAAGGGTTTTGTGGTGTGACTGCATTTCCAGCTGATGCGGTATGTTGCCATGCATTTCTCGCCAAGCCCTCCCTAGATGCATTAAGATGTGTGACACCCACATTTTAATACGAAAATCAACAAAAAGAAGACAGAAAACTTAAGACATGGATGTATGGGCTAGATGCCTTTGCCGTCCCGTAATAGGGAAAATTTAAAAATGTTTATTCGAAAATCCTAACTAGTCTGTGCCAACAACGGTTGTTTTTGACATAATTAGAATTTGTGGCCACCCTGCTGTCAAATCTTACTTAGTGCAAAATTATTTATACAATAAAAATTAAAATATTGTTTTCTGCAATAATAAATGAGTCTTTCAAATTACTCTTAATGTCAATTTATTTCACACTTTTTTTCACAAAAACAGAATACCTTAGCTTTGTCAAATTATGCCTACACAATACACAATGAAGAAAAGCAAGAAACAGATGGAGGATTGAGGGCCCAAACATTATCAAGGTCATTTCTATAAAACCAGGAGGAGTTGGAGCAAGCTCTCGGTTCCACAAAATTTCACATTTTTTAACTAACGCATTGGATAAGCGGACAATATCTGAAAGTAAACCAATTTTGTTTATTTTTGGTAACAAATTTTTGCAAGCGTGAGGATTGAGGGCCCACTTTGAATTGCAGTATATCAAATACTATAGCGTTATGCGCTGATATCTTTAACTTCACAGTTTTTTTTAACGTAGCGTTAGATTTTGATATAAAAAGTTTTTCTGTAGAGTGTTTAGTTTACTAGTTACAGGTGGGCCCTCAATCCTCACATAGAAGATTGAGGGCCCAACCTTTCAGCCTATAACTCGCCTTTCAAAGGTTTCACAAAGTCGTTTCAGGCTTTCACATTTCTTTTAGAACGCACACTAAATCATAGGTACATTTTTAAGAGAATATGACAAAGTGGCCCTCAATCCTCACACACACATATCCGGACTTGGTCTTACGTCCGGATTTTTATTATGTTTATGTGTTTTTGTCAACGCGCTGAGATAACTCACTGAATGAGCGAGCGCTCGCAACAACTTTTTCTCTCATGAAACAGATCGCATTCGCATATATACGGGTCCAGGTAGTAGCAGGACTTCACCAGCCATACAAAGGGGCGCTACAAGATACAAATATAGCCCTTTAATAAATTTTTCGCGTCTTCCTTTTATACGTCCGGACTTCACTTTAAAATATTATGGCAAGCCTAGTGATAGATAAGTTTAGTGACGCTGTCTACACATCAGGCGCTCCGGATTCGAATCCTGATAAGGGCAAATGTTTGTGTGATAAACTAACATTTGGGCTAGATTGGTGTGATCGTGGAAGTTTATTATATTATTACTTATTAAACAAGTTCAACTTCGAAATGGCGTGCTATAGCGCTTCCGGTGATGGCCGTTGAATTTGTTCAATAAATGACCTTATTGCTATGTGTTTGGTATTTGAATGAAATCAGAAAAATAAGGCGACAGAAACGTCGATTCAAAGGGAGTAGGTATTTCGATACTTTGGGTACTGCCTATGTTTTATATTGTGAGTAAGTACGTCGTGCGTAAGAGCGTCGTCTCCTACCCGGGAGGCACTGGTTCGATCCCCGCCACGTACCAATGTGTTTTCAAATTTTGAATTCATAATGTACATTTAATCCACGCTTTTACGGCGAAGAAAAACATCGTAAGAAAACCTGCACACACCTATGAAGAAATTCTTAGGTTGTGTGTGAAGTCGACCAACCCGCACTTGGCCAGCGTGGTTGACTAAGGCCTAATCGCCCCTAATGTGGGGTAGGCTCGAGCCCCTCGGTGGGGACATTATATGAGCTGTTGATGATGAACAAAAAATCACCGTGCATACGTGCATACCCACCTATTCCAAAACATCGTTTAAGGGGGTTTCCGGTCGTGCCTTCCGGACAGGTGCAGACAGGCGACTCTCCCACAAGTTGACATGAGGCGTGGACACCACACGCCGTCTGACACGGGTCGACGCAAACATTGTTCTTACAGACTGGGTCGGATACTGGACAATCTGATTTTGATTGGCACCCTTTCTTGCAATCTTCCAGTGGGCTTCCCTAAAGGGAGAGATAGTACAACTTTTACTGTACCCTGCAAGTTTTTAGTGTAAATAAACGCAACTATTTTAGTTGCGTTAAGAGCTCATTTTTTTACAATAATAACATAGGTTTTGGACCTGATTTCGAAAGACATATAAGAGAAAGCCATTTGTGCGACGCCAGATAATCGAAGTGCCTTATGAACGAAACGCCATTTCTCCAAACTCGATTAAATGTGGAATATGCGAAAGATCGAATGTACAGTTGTGCGAATGCCACAGAGTAGGTGACGATGAGGCTATAGGAAAATTATAATAATAGTAATTAATATTTTTTGTTCGATTTAAATTTTTTCTTCATTGTCCTTTTTTTAAAGAAAACGCCTCATTGCACTATTGTTGTGAAAACATGTAAATCCTTAATACCCCCGAACCTTTCCAGGTAAAATAAAAAGTACCTAGCCAATGAGGTGATAATTATTATCATCATTAACTCAAAATTGCCCCACAGCTTTGCACAAATCTCTGTAATATGAATATCCATCCATCCACTAGAAGAAATTTTACTTTCGATGATGTGGCATTCGCACAACTGTACATTCGATCTTATGGCTTTCGCATATTTGTCTTTTCCATTAAATGGCCCATCGGCTAAATGGCGTTTCGTTCATATGGCACTTCGATTATCTGTCGTCGCACAAATGGCTTTCGCTTATATGTCTTTCGAAATCGGGTTATAAACCCAATAACTTACAATGTATCCTTTCAAGCAGGAGCAGATAATTTTATTATCTACAACTTGGCATTTGGCGTTGACTCCGCAAGACTTAGGACCACAGGAAACTGTCTCTGTTTCTTGAAAAATAAAGAAAATATTAAAATACGTTCAAAACAACATGTAACAAAAATAACGCACACCCTGAAATTAACTTAATTTTATCAGAATCCAACTCCAAGCAACTTCTGAATTGATTTCTGTTTATTTTTTAAAAAGTGGCCGCCCGCGGCTTCGCTCGCGTTAATTTCTGTTATTATGTAGCCTATAGCCTTCCTCGATATAAACCAACACAAAAAGAATTTTTCAATTCGAATCCAACGAATTAGGAATTATATAGAAGCATAACTCCCTAACGAAGCCCGCTAAAACATGGTCCCAAACTCATACAATTAAACTGATAATACTAACGCGATACGCACACTGACAAAACAAAATACCTTGCTAAATTTATTTTCTACTCATCAATTCGTCAACCCATTCATTTGGTGCGCATCTTTACTTAGTAGGATAATATTAAGAGTGAAACGGAAATATCAAACCCAAGCGAGTTCGTGTGAAACGGATTATTAAGCGGTACACGCCCAAAGTATGTTACCTACTCTACTAACAGCGGCGAGGATGGTGTAATACAATAGGTGTCAAGTCATATTAAATATGAGTCGGTATCTATGACACGCGACTGATAAAAAAATATACGAGTATACAATGTGTTTGTGTTCCGACCCGACAAACTTTAAGGGCGTTTTCTACAGATAATTTAATCGTAGAAAAACCCCCATATGTGGGGTCGAAACTCAGTTCCCTTCGAGTGACAGCCATTTTAATTATTAATCATCATTTAGGGGGTGCCTTTAGTAAAAGTAGAATATCTCGTTAAGTTTAAGTCACACGGACTTTTAAAAAATACTGCCGTGTAGCTAAAAAGTGTGGCAATCTTATAAGTGTCACTAAAGCACATAAAACTCATATTACGTTGTTAAAAAGTAATAATAATCTTGTTTTTCTCCAAAAAATTACATTTCTCTGATTTATACTAGAAATATTCCTATTATTACATATTTTTTATGATTTTATTGACAACTGTTTGAGTTTTGATAAAAAACGGTATCAAAATTATAGCCCAATGTTGTCCTGTGCGACACAAAAATTTGGTATTCGCGCCAGTGCTTGTCTTTAAAACCGAAGAGGTAATTTTGAACAATTACTCTCTTATGTAAAATGTTTAAAGTTTGTTAATAAACTGATTGTTTTTCTAGACTGCATAGTTATTTTTACCCTAATTTAAAGATAATTTTAAATTTAACTAAAATGTTCATCAATAATGATTATTCAAGATTGAGGAAAAAAAATGTCCGTCTTTAAAATACCAATAACTTTAAAAAAAAAAACAAGTGTTGGGTTATAATTTTGATACCGTTTTTTAGCAAAACTCAAATAGTTGTAAATAAAATCATGACAAATGTGTGATAATAGAAAGATTTCTAGTATAAATCGGAGAAATGTAATTTTTTGTGTATTTTTTTGGAGAAAAATAAGATTATTTTAATTTTTTAACAACGTAATATGAGTTTTTTGTGTTTTAGTGACGCTTATTAGATTGCCACACTTTTTAGCTACCCGGCAGTATTTTTTTTAGGTCCGTGTGACTTAAACTTAACGAGATATTCTACTTTTACTAAAGGCACGCCCTAAACGATGATTAATAATTAAAAAGGCTGCCACTCCGAGGGAATTGAATTTCGACCCCATATATGGGGGTTTTTCTACGATGAAATTATCTGTATAAATGCCTTTAAAGTTTGTCGGGTCGGGCAACTAACACATTGTATGGCTCTAGAGTTTTGGAAACTAAAAAGTTATTTTATTTCTAGCTGTACTTATCAAATACTTATTTCAAAATGCAGAGAAAAATCTTATTTTCTGCATATTGTAACAAAAATAACATGTAACAAAAATAAGGCACAACCTCAAAGTATCTTACTATTACACAAATTAACCGATTGCAGTAATTAATTACAATTAACAGTAAGTAATTTTCAAATAGGTCATTGTTGGATGTCCTTGTAGATTTTTGCTTATGCCGTACAATTTTTGTAAAGTAAGTAATCTATTTTGATTGTAAAATTATTCAAAGTAGGAAATTTGTAACTATTTTGGTGCCAATTTCTTAAACAAATTGTTTTTTTTATTGTAACGATTCAGAAACCGATTTCAAACAAACAACTTTGAGGTCGTCCTTTATTTCTTTTGCACCTTGCATAATACAGGATCTATCGAATTTCGGTTAGTTTTTCAAAAGTAAGTAGCATATACAATTCCCATGATATTTAATAGTTTTTTATTGGTAATCTTATGATTGAAGGTCATTGTTCATAGTAAAATTTAAGCATCGTTATAGGTGTTTATTGGTAAACTCCTTTAAGAAGAGCTTTTAAACTAGTTATAGCTAGACTAACAATCTTGATATTGTAACTGATATTGAGATATATTATTAATATATCTATATTATGCACAAAAAAATATGAAACTATATATTATCGAGCCCTAATGCTGTGCTTACCTGTTAATTCAAGGACACTTGGCTTAGTTATAAGCTAAAGGTATCAAAATAGATCCAGCATTTTTTTTGACAACCCTCTACCATCCTATACGAGTAGGCAATCATCGCTCGCACGGGGTCTCAGTCGGCGTACTTATTTACTTATACTATGGTATTATGGATAGAATGATCTTCTAAATATTGGCGGCCAATTTTTTGTCAGCTGTAATTTCGCGCCATAATTTGCGTTTTGTATTCACTGGGCAAGTAGGTGAACAAAACCCGTTATACGTTCCACGGAAAATCATAATAATTTTTATTTAGTTTATAACGATTTGAATCCAATATCTATGGATTATTATGTCTTCATGTATATGAATTTACCTATGTCTTCATTCTCAAAACGTATAGAGCACACTTTACTGGCATTAGTTGGTAACGAGTCATCATCTTCTAAACGGAAAGCTGCAATGCACTGATCGTCGAATATCTTTTTTGGGGAAACTCAAATAAATATGTTATTAATAAGAAACAGCAGGAAATCCAATTTTTAAAAACTCTATACTTAATACTAAATGTTTAGTTTAATAGTAACATATTAAAAACTGGTTGGCTACTGATTGCATAACACAGACAACTCAAGACGAACAAAACATGAAATTACTTTACTTACATGAGATAAATTATCCCGGTTTGTTTTTTACTTCCTTCTTTCCGTCTTTTACACCACTTTACCGCACAGGAGGTCATTTTTGTCCTTGGGAAATGAGCTGTTTATTGTATTTTTCGCAAAACTAAATGACACGGACGCTTGTCGCGGCAGACTGATGGACGCGTTGGTAGTACTTTTTCGGCCCCGCCCACTTGGAGATAGTTTGCGTGTAACGATTTTTTGACGGAGTTCGTGTTCTATATAATTCCTAATTCGTTGTTCGAATCAGTAGTTCCTGAGATTAGCGCGTTCAAACAAACAAACTTTATAATATTAGTAAGTATAGATTTGGATAATATTTTACCCTCAGATTACTTAAATGATCTGAGATTTTACCTAACAATAATTGAAATTAATTTAATCACGCTCGACACCTACCGCCAGTGGCGTAACTATTTCATGTGGGCCCAGTGGCAAATACTCCTACGCGCGGGGATAAAGTGTACTTGTAAATTTTTTTTTCTAGATATTTAAGATCAGTAACACGACCCGGCCCCATTGGGGAATGGGGCCGGGTTTGCCAGCCATCCTGTTACGCCACTGGCCTAACGAAATAAAGTTAAATTTTTTTATTTTTTTTTAGTGAATATAGGAAAGCATTTGACCACACTCTCACCTGATCTTAAGCGAAGATGTGGCCTACGATGTTACATGCTTACCTAGAAATAGCCTATTCACTCTTGCCTTGAAGGCACCCAAGTTATAAGTGTCAGGAAACACATCAGCAGGCAACAAGTTCCACTCCTTAGCTGTCCGCATTATAAAAGAGTTAGCAAATCGCTTTGTGCGGATGATAGGGACATCAACAACATAAGGGTGGTAATTTAACCTGCGTCTTGTGTCCCGGTAGTGAAATGGGGCTGGTGGAATTAATTCGTGTAATTCCGACGCACACTCTCCAAAGTGTATCCTATAAAATACCGATAGACTAGCTACTTTTCGACGATGGTCGAGACTTGATAGCTTGGCGTCAGTGAGTTTTGGGTTGCCAATAAGTCGCTTAGCTCTTTTTTCTACCGAATCCAAAGCTGCAAGCTGGTATTTCGCTGATCCATCCCAAAGATGGCAGCAATACTCCATAACCGGGCGGATTTGTGCTTTATATAAAAGAAGCAGTTGCTGTGGTGTGAAGTATCGCTTAACCTTCGAGAGTACACCCAGCTTTTTGGCAGCAGTTTTTGCTATGGATTCGATATATTCGCCGAAGTTCAGATCGGATGATATGTTCATCCCTAGTAGCTGCATGTGATTAGTCACTGGTATGGATACACCATGGAGAGCCGGAGTCAGGTGGAATGGGCTCCGTTTTGTGGAGAATAAACACGCCTGTGTTTTCGTTGCGTTGATCTTCACCAAATTGGCATCGCTCCAATTGGAGACATCCTGTAGGGCTAGATCCAAACGCTCAATTAAGGCCTCTCGACAAGACCGGATCTCCTCTCTACCGGCCCTCGCACTCGAAAGGTATCTTTCCGCAACAGTGCTGTCGTCTGCATACCCAAAGGTGCCGGGCAAAAGCAGATCGTTGACGTGCAGCAAAAAAAGTGTTGCGGACAGAACTGACCCCTGAGGAACTCCGGCGTTAATTGCGTGTAGATCGGATGTGTACCCATCCAACACAACGCGAATTGAACGTCCTCTCAGGAAGTCAGATATCCAATTACAAAGGCCAGCAGAAAATCCGAATGAGGGAAGCTTGCTTAATAATCCCGAATGCCAGACCCTATCAAAAGCCTTGGAGATGTCCAGAGACACTGCGAGAGCCTCTCCATACCTTTCAATGGCCTCACTCCAAAGATGGGTGGCATACACAAGAAGATCACCAGTTGAACGACCGCGACGGAAACCGTATTGACGGTCGCTGAGCAAGTCGTTTTCTTCTAGGTATGCCAACATGCGTTTGTTCAGTACACGCTCCATAATCTTACAGAGTATGGAGGTGACCGAAATAGGCCTATAATTGGTAGGGTCGGCGCGGCTACCCTTCTTGGGCACAGGTTGTACGTTAGCAAGCTTCCACGACTTAGGTACTTGTCCAGTCTCAAGTGAGAGGCGATACAGGCGCGTTAAAACAGGAGACAATTCAGGTGCACAGTTACGTAGGACTATTGCTGGAATACCATCTGGGCCACTTGCTTTGTTCACGTCAAGAGCTCGCAGGACTTTGAGTACCTCTTTTTGGTGGATTTGAACATCCCCCATGGAGATATTACACTGAGGTAACTTAGGCGGAACTTTGCCTGAAACATCGAGACGCGAATTTTCTGCGAAGAGATAGGCAAATAAGTTAGCTTTCTCACTCGCAGTGTGCGCTAGTGAACCATCCGGCTTCAGCAAAGGTGGTAAGGATGGGCGACAAAAGTTCGTTTCGACCGCTTTAGCCAGTGACCAAAACGCTTTACTCCCACTTGGGAAAGAAGCAAGTTTGGTGCCAATGCGGCTAATATGGTCGAAACGAGCCCCACGCAACGTCTTTTTGCAAGACTTGGCAGCTTTATTAAAGTTTCTCTTCAGTTTCCGAGTTTCCGGAGCTTTGCGCAATCGAGCATCAAATGCAATATTACGAAGCAGTGAGAGTTATTTTTAACCGACTTTAAAAAAATAGGAAAATTTCTCAATTCGTACGATCCTTAATATTCTATATTAATCTCTATAATAGTAGGTGTGTTCCTCCATTACCCAAAGTCGCGTGGACCGATTTACAAAATTCTTTTTTTTAAAGGGCAATCCTATTAAAAATTAAATGAGTTTTTTTGTCCAGTAGTTTTTTTAGAATCCTGAAATTACGCAGTCGCAGTACCTATTGTGTTTTCTCAACTTTATGCGTCGATATAAACCAATGAGAAACGAACAACAATATAAAACCAATTTCGATGATTCTTTATCAAAGTCTCGAGATAGGTAGAAAGTAAAGTCATACTTACCATTGTTCTTGGCGCAAGATATAAATGGATCTCCTAAATAACCCTCGGGACAAGAGCACACAGGATTGTGATTCGTTACCTAAAAAAATTCATATACTTAGTAGAAATGTAAATAAATACGGTTCCTACCTGATAAATGTGCTACGACCTTAACTGAGACAGAGTAGGTAAGGCGCGAAGCACACCAATCTGGCGTCGGTAGGGTTGCCAATTCTCGAAAGGACCAGCCCGGGAGAATTGTGGACCAACCCGGGAGAATTGTAGGGGGGAATCCCGAATCAACAACGTCGACGGCGAGACGAACAGCCCGCCTAGTATGACCACCGAAACACGATATGATATAGCCATTTATCGCTTTGAACTGTCAAAAATCATTGGATATAACCGCAAACTTGAAATTTTATCGAAACTGTGAACATGTAAAGGCTTATACTTGTTCGCAGTTTCGATAAAATTTCAAGATGGTGGTTATATCAAATAATTTTTGACAGTTCAAAGCGATAAATGGCTATATCATATCGTGTTTCGGTGGTCATACTAGGCGGGCAGGTTGAGACAAGACGGTTTAGATAGCATAAGTTGTTGTGTGTGGCCGCAAAGCGAATTAATAGCGAAAAGCGAGTGCCGACGGATGCATTTAATTTTAAGAAAAACCGGAGAAATTATTGCTCTCCGCTAGGTCGGGAGGTTGACCGTTATTACCGGAGTCTCCCGGGCAATCCGGGACGGTTGGAAACTTTAGGCGTCGGGCAAGGACGCAGCGACATTATTCAAATACCGTACTAAACACACGCCAATAAGGTAATTAATTGAACAAATTCAACGGCCCTCATCGGACGCGCCATTTCGGCGTTGAATTTAGGGACCTTATTGCCGTGTGTTTGTTAAGGTATTTGAATGAAATAGAATGATGTCCGCGCCTAAGGAGCTTATTCTTTTCCGCGACCGACGTCCGATCGGTGTTCTTCACGCCTTAGAGTAGGGCGGAGAGCTTCTTGCGTGGTCGGTGGCGACTACATGTGGACTGGCGAGTCGTGCCCATGGCTGTAGCAAATGGCCGCCACCAAAAATGTATGAAAAATCGTGTACCTATACATTGTCCTTTTCTTTCTTTACGAGTAATTTAATCGATTTTTGTCAAAAACTGTCCAATGTTCTTTATCGATAGAATACAAACACCCGGACTGCTAAGGTGATTTTGAGTGTCATCTATCGTGACGGCTCATTCGCTAACCTTTAATGACAGATGAAAGTGATAGCCATCGTACTATTTATTTACTGATCTACTATCGCTATTATGACGCTTATCGGGTAAAACAGCAATGGCTCAGTAGGTGCCTAAATGGCTCGGTGATTATCACATTCATATTGTGTCAAAAAAAAGTTAGCGAATACTTGTAGTGTAAGACTGCAATGGATATTATAATTTTCTCGGTGGTTATACACCATTTATACACTCAAATAATCAAAAAAAGTTAGCGAACAGGCCGGAATCCCATATTATGCGATGACAGCCAAAAACTTTGTCATTAAGTAAGTAACAGTAACAGTACGGAAGTTTTTTCATTTAAAATACGTAACTATTGTAGTTGCGTTAAGAGCTCGATTTATATAGGAAACGTGAATAGCGTCCCTAGTGGAACGAGGCGTAAATTATGTTTCCCATACAAATTGATCTCTTAACGCAACTACAATAGTAACGTATTTTATACTAAAAAACTTACACTACGGGTACATACATACCTATTACTTAGAGTTCATCGAAATCTTACCTTACAAGCCGCGTTCAAACCACATGCATTTTCGCAAACTTCAGCACACTTTTCATTAATACAAGCTTTGCTTTCGTCACACTCTGAACTTGCTGAAATATAAAAATATATATTAGGTATGTCAGATTACTAAAAATGGCAGATGGTCCTCACGGAGCAACGGACTGTAGCCGGCAAGCTAATAAAATGAACAACGTAGGTATGTGCAGTAGCACAACCTGATGTATTATGTTATGAAGGATTTTGTTTTAAAAATAAGTAATTAAAACCAATGGCGGATTTACTGCCAATAGGCTAGTAATTTTTTGCCGCCCCTACTTACCCAACGAATTAGGAATGATATAGAAGCATAACTCCCAAACGAAGCCCGCTAAAACATGGTCCCAAACTCATACAATTAAACTGATAATACTAACGCGATACGCACACTGACAAAACGAAATACCTTGCTAAATTTATATTCTACTCATCAATTCGTCAACCCATTCATTTGGTGCGCATCTTTACTTAGTAGGATAATATTAAGAGTGAAAATAGGCTAGTAATTTTTTGCCGCCAATTTTAATTTTTTACTTACCGTACTTACCCTACTTCTGAAATGAATCTCAATACTTACTGAGACATTCAGGGTTATACCAGACACATCCCTGGTAAGGATCACCGCTGTACCCTCGCATGCAGTGGCAGATATGTCCCCTCGGGGGTGCTGCAAAGCACATAGCGTTCTCTCCACAGTATCGTTGTGTACCGTCAGCCGCAACACACGCCTTTTTCGTGGGTTCTTCTCCTGGTTGAAATTTAAATTGAACATACTTACTAAAGGTCGTAACACACTTATCAACTCTGAAAGGGAGCTATAATTTCCTATAAAAAAGATGCGATACACTAGCGGTTCCGTAGTCGTTACGTAACCGATCGCATTTTTTTAACCGGCTTTCAAAAAAGGAATAGGTTCTTAATTTAGCTGTATTTTTATGTGTGTTACCTTATAATTCTTTACTGGGTGTACCGATTTTGAAGATTCTTTGAACGTTTGGAGCTGGTGCTTGAGTTCTTAAGTTATCCCTAATAATGCCTATTTAATTGACATCGATGATATCGTAATCTTATTACTTGTTTGTCTAAAAGATCTCGAGATAGTTTCCTGGAAATTTCTATTTATCTACTAAGCAAAAAGCAAAAAATAAAATATTTCTCAAAAGGCAGAAATAAAAAAAAAAAAAAAAAAAAGTTATTTTAAAACATCTAAATTTTTTTGAGGTCAGTGCTAACCTCAATATTGGAAACAAAATTTTTATTTCTCCGTTTTTAGTTATCAAGGCGGTTTTTTTTATTTTGTAGTAAAGAAAAATAAACGCTAATTTATCTTATTACGGTTCATATATATGTTTAGTTTACCTTTATTAGTATATCTTTTAGTTTACCGAACAAACAAAACAAAGGATTTATTCTAAACTTTGACAAGTGAAATCGAAGTGAGCGTCGAAGTGAGATTTTTTCAGAATAAATCACTTAAGACCGAAGTTAGAATTGAGCATCACCCGGAACCCTCAAGTTGTCCTCAGCCACTGTGGGTGGGACTGGCTAGAAGGAAGGTAGTAGGTAGTAGTAGACTACGAAATAGACTTGATGTTAGTTCATTTTGCCTTCACTTGTCTACGATGGAACTATCATTAATTACAGTGACAAAAATAAAAAACTTGGGCATCGTGATGGACTGTAGAATGTCGTGGATACCTCAAATTAAAGGTTAGTAGACGTAGGTATGCATTTTTCATATCACTCTCTCAAGCGACTTCAAGACTTTCTCCCATTTAAAACCAAAATAATACTGGCGCAATCTTTCCTTCTTCCACTTCTCGACTACGCCGACGTTTGCTGTTTGGATGTCATTTTACCTGTTTCTTCATAAGATGAGCCAATAAACGTGAGCACCACTATGAAGACAAGGTATTGCGGTTTTCCACCCATTGTTCTGTAACAAAATGCATACGTACGTGTTATATCGTTCATATCATAATTCCAAAAGGGTTGAGCACATCTGGCGCAAGGTCATGTACTTAATGCCTCAAAGTAGTATGTAAGTATGACGATGTAGGTAAGAGGGCTACGTACGACGTTGAGGCTTATTATAGGTATATAGGTATTATTTTCGTGATATTTGTAGGTAATAATAATAATAACACTTCTTTATTTGTTTGAAAACAAATTATACTAAGATTACATATTAAAATGCACAGTTTTATAGTCTCGCTCAGTTTTAAAGCCTAAAGGTCTCTTCGTCCAGGTTTTATTTGTCTTTCTTTCTTTGTCCAGCCATTACCAACATAGTTTTTAATCTCATCTACCCAGCGTTCCTCAGGACAGCCTCTAACTCCGTCGAAAGACGTGTCGAGAATGGAAGATTTTTTTTATAGGGACAAGTGGGGATCTATGAAATGCGAGGTACAATGAATAACAATAAGAATAAAATCTTTAGTTTTTCAAATTGCTGCTCTTTTTTTACTCGACCAATCGCGTTATTCTTCAAGGTACACATGAAGTTAGTTTCCATGAGACCAGTGAAGCGTGAGAGTTTTACGTGCGAATTTTTTTTTTTTGATAGTCTCAACTTTGAATTTGCAGTGTCATAACATTTAGTTTTACGAAGGAACTATTGACAGCAGATTTGTGATATTTTTTTATTCGTATATTGCGTATTTAAGGCTTTGATTAACATATTTTGCAAAACATAACCTGAAAGTAAAAGTCTTGACAGTTTGTATTTGAAGTTTTTTTTTTCTAGTTGGGGCTAAGTATTTATATGTCGTAGGCCGATCGTATAGTTACGCAGATCGTGAGGTATTGGACCGTAAAACCGATCACTGGTCGAGTAACCCATTTTATAAAAAACATTTACTCAATGTTTATCAAAAAATATTAAAAAATAAAATTGCCCACCCGTGCGAAGCCGGGACGTGCCGCTAGTCTATTATCTATCTATCTATATATATAAAAATGAATATTGACTGAATGACTGACTGACATATCAACGCACAGCCCAAACCGCTGGGTCTAGAGATTCCAAATTTGGCACGTAGGTTTCTTATAAGGTAAGTAACTAACACTAAGAAAGGATTTTTGGAAATTCACCCTCTAAGGTGGTGAAAAGGGGCTGAAAAGTTTGAATGGAAATCCGTCAGTTTTGAAGCTAAATCAATAAATATTGGTATTTAGCTACTTAGTTAGGAATTAAGAATGACGTATTTCAGGATTTTTGAAAATTCAATCCCTAAGGGGGTAAAATAAGGGATGGAAGTTTGTACGTCATTTTTTAAAGTAAAAACCATCAAAATCGGTATATGGCGCTTGGGTTAGAAGAAAATTTAAATGCTGCCGGAAGTAACTATTCTACGCGGACGAAGTCGCGGGCAAAAGCTAGTAATATTATATAAGTACAACTTCTTACTTACCCTTCACACTTTTTTCTAAACGTATTTTATTTCTATCAAAACTTTAATTTACAAACAGTGTAATAACGCGGACGCTTCGAAATGTATTGAATCTATCATTAGATTACGTTCACAATGTGACAGAAAACAAGAAAGCAATTAATAGTAGGTACTGTTATTATAGGGCAGGCATAAGATAGACAAAATTATGGACAGTAACTCTGTGGTATAGGTAAGGTTACTGTTAGTGAAATCGGGCATTGAAATGCTGGAAAGTGTTTCGATATGATAGTAAAAGGAAACTAGTCATATTTTCCAAAGAACCAAGCATTTTCCTTAAACTTGGAACTTATGGGTTTAAGATCGATCGGCGCTGAATGGTTACCGAACTCAGACTAGTAAAAAAGTCTTTTATTGGTCTGAGCTACCGAATTACAATTCGCCGATATACTACGATGTAGATACGGATCGTACTTCTTAGATGGTAGATAAAGCTTGAGCCAAACATTTAGTTCGCGCTGGAGTTGTTTCCACGCACAGCCGTACCACCTACCAACAAGGTTCAATTTCGTACTGCTCAGGTAATCACCTCGTCTTCAAAGCGAACTAGAAGTTTGGCGCGAGCTCTAATTGTTTTATTTTAAATCAATGAACTCGAAACCACGGCTGTTCACAATTAGGTTTTTCGTGCGGGAAGTTTCGCAGAGGAGGCAGGCCAGCTGGCCCCCCATCGGGGTTAGAGATGCAACATCAGAGTGCACTTCACGCTTCACCAGAACCCCCATCAGTAGCCGCTCTAATCACTGCTCCCACGTGTGAGCGCACTCTTGGCACATCAAGTTGTTAGAACGTCTGAGCAGGATAGCTCAAAGAAACTGAGAGCTGAGGTAGATTCAGAAACCCGTAACTCGTGCGGTTTCAAATAAACCACAGACAGCAACATGCCCAAGGATGGTTGTTGTCATGTCAGGAAGGTGGCCGCACATAAAACTATGTCAAGATCGAGAAAGCAGTATGGTGACATAGGTATTACACCGAGCCCTAAAAAGTTGGGACTGGAACCGGATTGGAAAAAGATATGTGTTCTCAATTGCCAGAAATAGGTAATCATCAGAAGCCTTATGTCATCATTAGAAAACTTTAGGGTAGAGCGAGGTTGGGCGGCCACCCAGGGCGCCGCGGCTCTTGCGCCACATGATTTAAAAGGTTCAAAAGTGCCACTTTTTAGGTACAGTCAACAGCACGTCGGGCTATACAAAACTGTCAAATTTCTCCAAAAGATTTTCAGCCTAAGGCTATTAAATATAAAGTGCATTGGAAAAAATTGACAGTTTGTGGTAACCCAACGTGCTGTTGTTTCATCATCATCAGCTCATATAATGTCCCCACCGAGGGGCTCGAGCCTACCCCACATTAGGGGCGATTAGGCCTTAGTCAACCACGCTGGCCAAGTGCGGGTTGGTCGACTTCACACACAACCTAAGAATTTCTTCATAGGTGTGTGTTGTTTGTACATACCCAATGGGTGCTAAAAATTTCGCCCAGAGGGCCTGTTGTGCTAAAACCAGCACTGTTTACTGGAAAATTTTACCAAAATAGTATTTTTTTTCTGTGTAATAAATACCTAATTAGCACACATATTAAAATAACTCTAATAACAAGTAGAAAATTCTGTTGTGTACACTGCCTAACACACATAGTTACCACGAAATAAAACTAATAGTTTATCAAAGTTGACCTCTATCGTTACACAAACAAGTAAGGTGATGTCATATGCTATCATTTTTCTAACAGGTTACACCAAATTCCACTTAAAAACAAAGGGGTTTCATACGAAAGGAGTGTATCATACAAGCGTAAATTATATTATAGATAGGTGATATAAATTAAAATATCGTTTTTGCATAGAAGAAACGCAATCAATGGCAATAACAAAATTTATCCTTCTAAGTCCTACCACGGAGTAGTCTTTGAGTCCTACTAATAGTATAAACGCGATAGTTTGTATGTATGTTTGAGTGGATGTTTGTTACTAGAAAACTATTGAATGAAACTTTACAATAACATAACTCATACATCAGAAAAACATAGAGGTAGGCTATAATTTATGCTAGGTAATCATGTGTACGCTTTCGTTATGTGAACAGCTAAGGAGTGGAACTCTATGCCAAGGTCTGTTATACAGTATTAAAAAAAATCTAACGCTCGTCGGAAGGCAGTCGGTGCATTATGTCGCAGGCTGATCGTTTAACCAAATTACAAAACGACGCGGTGGATTGTAGTGTAGAGTGATGAGTGACAATAATTCCACTCCACTAAGTCATAAAAAAAATAATCACTACCTACCAATAATAAACTGTGTAACTGTGTGTGATTTTTAAATAAATAAATTATTATTATTATTATTATAAGCGATCTCCATTGGATTATGCAGACTAAATTGATAGAATCTATTACGGATTTATCAACAATCGGTTTTATTTGGTTAACAATTCTCACACACAAATTCTCCCTAATTCTTCTTGTAAAAACTCGTGTTGGGAGACTCCATTTTTAAACTAAAATCTACCGTAAAGTTTTTTTGCAAAATGCATAATCTGTAAGATTTGCGAATGCCATTAATTAAGAATAGAATAGAATAGAATCCAAGATCGGTCCTATAAAATTTTCTCTACTACTACTATAAATAAATGAATACAGTTAATGGTAGAAAAAGTGGCGCCTCAATCTAAACACACATGTTTTGATGTGTAATACGGCGTGTTATACGACACGGCTGGGACATTATACACATGTAAATTAAATAACCAACACCCTGAATACAGGTGGTTTGAGATCGGCTTCTGAGTTGATTTCAAAATAACGATTTGTTTTTGAAAAAAAAAACAAGTACCCAGAAAATGTATATTTTCTGGGTACTTTTTGTTTTTGACGTGACAACGTCTTATAATTCGATAGAGCCGGCTGCACGCACGAAAAAACATGACGCATGCGGCGTTACCTCGCTCTGAGGCGTTCCATGTAAGGCCGGCAAAACAAATGAAATTAAATTTTTCTTTTGAAAAATGCTACCATTCTATCAGTATTTTCTTAAGACGTTGTCACGTTCAACTATCGTCAGTAAACCGACTTTACAGACCAACCAATTTTATTTTTTTAAACAAATCGGTTTTTTTTTTTAAATTATTGAAATTAACTCAGAAGCTGGTGTTGGTAATTTAATTTACATGTTGTATACATACAACCTCGTATCTACCTCGACTGCAAAGTAGCGATCGATGTAACCATTAATTTTTACTTTCTCGTATACGTAGTACCTACACAGGAAATCTTGTAATCGTAAAAAAATCCGACCCCGAGATTTTGACGGATTTACACGTTTTGGAATTATGTCTGTGTGTGTGTCTGTGCGTTAGCACGATAACTCGAGTATGCTTTAAATTATTGCAACCAAATTTAACATGCATGTATGACATCAAAATATAAGGTTTCTATCAAAGTTTTTTAAGTATTACTTACAGTTTTTACGTCGCTTTAGAGCCGAAATATTCACTTTTTTAACTCTAGCACTACACCCAAAAACACATCCAAAATCACATCCAACTTATATTTTACCTGTTACTTCTTTGTATAGCGCTTATTTATACCTTTTGAATATTTCTTCATTGTGTCCATAAAATTCTACCAGATATCTGATGTCATACGACCGTGAGTATGGTAGAAAAAAATAATCCAAAACCAGTTAGATACATTGTTAGTTGCTTAGGAATTTATGAGGGTCATAGATCATGTTTATTTTATGTTTGACGTGTGATGCGAATCCTCACATTTTTAAAATAAGTAAAAATAATAAAGCCTCGAAAACTAGTCCACCTAACGGAGTGGAAAGTTAAGTCCCAATTATTTAGCAGAATTTCTTTCTTTCCGTCTGCAGTGATTCAATTTGCTTGCGCCATACCGACCTCGTTTATGGAGGGTGCGAATACCCGATCTTATATTCGTCACGCTAAGCCCAGGAATGGTATAAACCTTCTTACTTTTTCGCCTGAAGATAGATCATCTTACTTTTAATAATACTTACTTTTATAGAAGTCCAGTACTGTAATCTATAATCTATCTATAGGTACTTAGTATAAAACTAAAACAAAGTCCCTCTTTCTGTATAGGTAAAGGGATTGCTTTTTCCGCAAACGATTTCTTATAGGTGATGATAGGCTGGTGCATGCTAATCTGCAAAGTTTGGCACATCGTCGCAGAGTGGCCTGCCTGTCGGTGTTTTATAGATTGTACTTTGGCGAGTGTGCTCTTGAGCTGCATGAGCTTATTCCACCATCTCCTTTTTACCATCGGGAGTCTAGACGGACTTCAGGTTACCATCCCTACCTCGTACAAATTCCGCCTATGCGTACTAAGCGGTTTTCAACATCATTTATTATGCGCACCGCTAAAGAGTGGAATTCCCTGCCGGCCTCCATATTCCCAAATAGTTATAACCCTGCTCTATTCAAGGTTAGAGTGAATAGGCATCTTCTGGGTAAACTCGCTCCACCTTCGGCTTCCTCTTAGCTCTCCTGCACAGAGTGTTGCCAAGAGTGAACCCATTCTATGTAAAAAAAAAAAAAAAAATTCAATGCAGTTTTCATCAATAGATGGAGAGTGCTTTAAGAGGAAGATTACTATAATTCATTCAGGTTAAAGTGCCAAAATATCTTGTCGTGTAAAACAGCAATGGAATATGTAATTCACTCGGTGATTATCACTTTAATCTGTCCAAAAAAGTTAGCCAATAGGCCTACAGTACAGATATTATATAATTAATTTTTTACTTTCTGCGAATAGCGACATTATATTCTTACGAATAGTAAACTTCTCTCAATTAGTAATTATGTATTTGAAGTCACTATATTGCCTTAAAATGTAATAAAATAAAACAACTTTATAAAATTATTGTTAAAAACCGTTATATTTGTCCAAATATAGAACATAAAAATTCAAAAGTACAAAACTTAAAACGCATTTACACTTACTATTTTTATTCTTGGCAGTTTTAAAATTCAATCACAATTAGTTTTACAGTTTTTATTTTACATAATGTTCGTATTCGTTACCTCGATTATTTAAGACAAGACAGGGCAATTGGTACAAAATAAAACATCAAAATCAAATATCGCAGCCATAGTTGAAGTACGTAGCTTTGCGGTCCTGAAGTACGTAACTTTGCAATCATGAAGTACTACTACGCAACACATTAATATAGGGATGTCACCAATTCAGTTAGTTGAGAAACTTTTTATCAACTGTAAAAACATAACTCATCCTTCAAGAACTCGTGACGTCACAAGGTTCTATTACACTTAAAAATCATATTCTAGAAATGATTTAAAACATTAGAGATCTTCTGGCTTAACTCTCTTACGCGTTTAATAACTTTAATCATACGTGAATTGCACCAACATCCCTATTTTAGTTGATTCGTAGCAGTTCTGCTACGGCGTTAGCTATGCTACGGATTTAACAGTGCTACGTCGTAGCGACTACGACCGCAAAGTTACGTAGCGCGTTGAGTTTTTATTCTTTCTTTTCTTGAGGTTTGTCTTCGACGACTGCTACTGGGGGTTCCTGTTTGGTTTCGGTGTCAGTGTTAACCTCTGTTCCTTGGGTGACTTCGGCAGTACCGTCACCGTTTCTCTTGTATCTGTAGTAGCGAGTGGACGCGGCTACAGAGCGAGATTCGTAGCAGTTCACTAACGCGTCACCGTTGCGACCTGTGTTAGAGAAAATGTAAATAAATATCGAGAGGGAGTTAGATAGCGTGCTTTAGATTTTTAAGACAATAGTTTCATTTTGTTCCGCGGAGATGTGCCGTTATCAGTGTTTGAGAAGGTACGTTAAGCTATTTATACTGGTTGCTACTGCAATTGTTTCAACACACAATTTGTATTAGGTTAGCGTGTTGATATGGCTCGTTGTGTTTACTATGAAAAGTTTATGGCCAGTTGGGTAATATTACACTTAGTACAAGATTATCGCTATTTTTTGGAGTTTTTTGTGGCACAAATGCAAACTACAAAATGCATGCGGGTAATGCGCCCTACAAGTCAGAGATACTATACAGGGCGTCCCACGGCCATGCCACACGGAGGGAAAGTATATTAAATGTTGAACGTAGGATATTTTACTGAAAGAAGACATCGTTTTATTTTTAATAATAAGTAGAACTGCATTCACAGATTTTTTAAAAATCGCCTACCTCAACCGGGAATCGAACCCGCCAAATGTGATAGAAAAATTACATGTATTTTATAATAGCGTTTGAAAGGGCTACTCATAAGCATTATTTTTTCCTAAATAACATAGCATATTAAATGAAACTAAGATCATAAAATTTTTCATTTGACTCATGTGACTATAGATTTTTTTTTGTTATTACACTTTAATCAGTACCCCTAGTATGAGTTTTGTTAGTTTTTGAGCTCGATAAAACGTATTGTATCTTTCATACATTGCCCACTAGCGCCTCTAGCGTAAACTATCAGAAACAGTGGGAAATGTATGAAAATGAAAAGAGACGATACGTTTGATCGAGCTCGAAAACTATTAAAACTCATACTAAGGGTACAGACTAAACTGGTCAGTATTGCTCTATCAAAGTACATTCTATGACTGCCGCTCTTTAACACCGGTTTTGGGGCATATTGATAGTAAGGTACAGTTTTATGCAAATTTCTGATGTACGATGTTAATTATTGTTATTACCTGAGGGGCAAGTGCAGACTGCAAGATGTCTGCGGGCCATACAGACAGCACCAGAGCCGCACTGAGTGTTTCCGAGACAGGGGTCCACGCACTGGTAGCCGACGCAAGCCAGG
The DNA here is from genome assembly GCA_955850985.1 of Elophila nymphaeata. NCBI lineage: Eukaryota > Metazoa > Arthropoda > Insecta > Lepidoptera > Crambidae > Elophila > Elophila nymphaeata. Next base: position 9,058,124 of record OY039088.1, read on the forward strand.
TGATCACCGCACTGCGAGTCCAACTCGCACTCACCCTAAACCAAACAATCATCATCAATTCACCAGCCCAGCTGACATTGATAAATTAAAAAATAAATTGGAGATAATATAGAACAGAATGAAAAATCGGGAGTGGTCTCTCCTTGACTTTCTCGTATACCGGAAATGACTCAAAGTTTGATTAGTAGTTTAGTAAGTAAGTAGTTTTCAAATAAAATTTGTATTTCATAAACCTCACTTTCTTCATCGTGAGCGAAAATAATAATTCCATTAGTAATTATTTTATTTTATTGTTGAAATGTAACTACTAATTACCTAAACAACGGTTACGGACTTTGCAATTATGAAGTTATTCTACGCAACAAAACTTCATGTAGCGTAAAAGTCTGTAAGTAGGAAATAAGACAGTTTTAGATGGAAAATAAAATTATGTTTTATTTCTTTGTAAATTCGAAGCTGAAAATACTACAACAATAAAACATAATGTTTGGTAACTTTTAAATTAAGTCGTATAATCAACGTTTTGCCAACCTCTAAAAACGAAATAAACGTATTCGAAGTGAACAAACGTAAAAGTAAGTAAGAAGTTAAGTTGACATTTACACTCGGATAGTGAAAAAAAAACGGAGCGTCATTAGTCGAATTAGTATATGAATTTTAACGTAAAACTTTTACTAGGGGTACAGACTGACCTTTTCGCAAGCGACGAGAGCATTGCCGATGTATCCCGCGGGACAGTTGCAGACGGGGCGTTCAGCTCCAGTGCGGTCGTGGCCGGGAATACATTTGGCGTTAGCGCCACAAGGGTTGGGCTCACACAAGTCACCTGTTCGGAAATAAATATTGTGTAGTCTTTTATTGATAACATTACACCCGGACTGCAGAGATGATTTACACCCGTATTCACAAACATTACTATGAGGACCACAGATATATCAATCAAAGGAGATCGGTCAAATCGCTGAGTTCATAGGAAGACCGAGTGTCGCGAACAGCGGCCATACTAAGTACACACATGGTTCTAGTTGAGCATGCCGTAATATACACTATTCATTGCGCGCGTCTTAAGGACTGCGAAGCAATGAAAGTAAAGCAAAGTCGCAAAGGAGATCGGTCAAATCGCTGAGTTCATAATGAAATCCGAGTGACGCGAACAGCGGCCGTATTCACTCGACTTTATCGGAAGGCGAACTAGCGGCAATGTATGCCCGCTGGGCATACATCTTGTCACAAGTTACAATGCCGGCTTGGCCTATCTCCTTGTATTATTAAATCTGTGATGAGGACTTTGTTTGTTTGTTACGCCTTTCACAAAAAAAATCTTTCACTAAAAGAAAGCTGCATTATTCACAAACATTACTATGAGGTTTATCGTCTCTTGGATAAGTAAACGCATTGCATTGAATAGAGCTCTGTGATTGGTTCGATTATGTTGCCTAGTTCACACCGTTGAATGTTCTGACATTTTATTACTTCAGACATCTTTCAAAGTTTAAACTTTTGACATCTAGACGTTACTTTTGACATCTCGACCTGTGCTTTGTGCTTAGACTGAGGCTAGCTATTCTACCTAAGCTGTGCGTTCATTTTTAAGTACGCATAGTTCCGATACCCACTTAAGTATTGTCTATGAATAGTTTTTACGACCATGTGCTGTGCGTCCACGCGCACTATGCGACCTCAAAATCCCTGCCATAGTGCACACACTAACACCTGTATTCACAAACATTACTAACTGGCAATGCAATGGCATTGAATAGAGCTCTTTGATTGGTTCGTTTCTTATCCAAGTGTCGAGTGATCTCATAGTAATGTTTGTGAATACGGGTGTGAGAAATGCCTTATTTTGCATAGCATTGTTTTTTACTAAGACATGTATTGTTTGTGTATACGGGCGTTAAGGTCGTAGCGTAGCACACTTATTAGCTTGGAAAGAGAACGCCTCTTTTTTACTATGAACGTTACAAAATGATAGCTACGGAACAATTACGTCTGAGCTGATGTGTTTGATGTGTGTACGAAAATCGAAATCATATCGTTAGCAAAGTTGAAAATTAGCAACATGTTGATGCAATAAAACCTAAGAAAATCTAAGTATCTTTAAATATTTCCAACACAATATTCAATAGCAATCGCAAAATGTTTGAAAACTTCACTGGAACATTTAGCTGCAATTTAAAAGAAGCTGCAAATGAACGTATTGAAGGTGAAGGCAATGATAAAGAAATAGACGGTAATGTTTTCGAACTTACGAGCTTCAAAAGGTCTGCAGAAAGTGAAGGGGTCTCCAGTCATGTTCCTAGGGCAAGAGCAGACGGGAGTCAGGCCTCGGAGGTGGCATTCTGCGTTGACTCCACACGCGTTGATACACGGGTCGATACAAGCGTTGTACACGCAAGCGGGCTTGTAGCTAGGACATTCGGTATCGGAGGAACATTCCGGGGTACAGATCCTGTAAGGATCGCCGTGGTAGCCCTAGAAGAAAGTATTTTTCAAACAATTATGGCAGAATTTACTGTTTTTGTTCATTAGTGTTTTGATGTCCGCGATACAGGCTTGCCTAGTGTGGATTTCACAAGAAATGTAATTGTGTTTTAATTATGGAATAAATTTTGCGTTTACAAACGCGTAAATATTTTTAAAACTAGAAAAAGTACACTGAAAAAAATCGACCTACCCCAGGCGGGGATCGAACCCAGCATCCTCCGTAATCCCACTACGCTACCAGAACAGGGCAAGTGCCCTGGTAGCGTAGTGCTTAACGCAATGTACTTTTTCTTGTGTTTTGATTGTTCTGGAAATAAAGCAATTTTCATTTTCACTTATCAATACATTTTTGCTTTGTACTAATTATTTCAATAAATTTTCTAAATTCTGATTCTTTGGAACATAATTTACTTTAGAACGACATAGGTACTTCCACGTCACCTCGTCGAAGTTCTTCGTGCTTTGACCTGACGTTATGCTTCGCAATCGTAAACAAGTGCGTGACAAATCCTTCAATAATGTTCTTGTTTAGACTAATTGCGTGATCTAAATCCTAAATCGGTATGTTCATCTACGATAAATTTCGTGTGATGTGCCTACATTTTTCAACCTTATTCCCCATCTTCGCCACTATCCACTTGTCGTGTTTTTAATAAATTTCTAAGTTCTACTAAAGTTGAGCGAAGCGCGGAATAAGAAATCTACCGCCTATGGCAGTAGGTAAATCTATCATTTTATCATTTTATGTCCCACTGCTACGGCCGCCACTAGTGTATTTTCCATAAAAACACGATAGTGAAAAATTTGTCGATGGTAATACTGTTGGTGATTTTACCTAAACCATCTCCAATAAGAAGCTATTTAAGATGGAAATATGAAAATTTTTATATTTCTAAGTATGTGTATTTTTGGTAAGTTCAAAATTTTCTTTATGAACTTATTGAACTAACTAAAGTATTAGTACATTAAACGAATTTAAACATCGTAATGATTTGCAACATTGGGTGCCGTTGGAACCGGGCTTTTAAAGATTCTTATATTTCCGAATAGTCCCAACCTAAAGGGATGCAGTTAAAACCTAAATTGACTTACTCGTTGACTACTCCCAAATGATCTTATTAAATCCCAATGATGCCTATAATTCACAAATAATATTAATACGAAAGAAACTAACGCCCCTAAAAACGGGAATTAACACGATATCATTACGTTATTATTGCCTGACGTTGCACCGACGTCATCACAGTGTATTGAACATGCATGAACACGAAAGCCTAACAGCTATTACGAAAGAGATAAGTTCGTACCTACATCCTAAGATTTTGTTAAAGAACCACTCACCCTCGGGCATTTGCAGACAGCGCGATGAGCGGCGACCGTTTCACAATCGGCGTTGACTCCGCAGTCGCTGCAAGGGCTCACGCACTTGAAGTCGCGGCACGACTGCTGCGTTCCGCACTCACCGTCAGACTCGCATTCGTGACGGCAGCCGGTCAGCGGGCTTCCCTGGAACGTATTGGACAATCCTTCTGATTCTCATCTTCTCTGGTATCTTTCTTTATCATTGAAAAAAGATACGTAGCGGGCAAAGTCTTACACCCGTATTCACAAACATTACTATGAGATCTCTCGACTCTTGGTTAAGAAACGAACCAATCACAGAGCTATTCAATGCCGTTGCGATGAATAGAGCTCTGTGATTGGTTCGTTTCTTATCCAAGAGTCGAGAGATCTCATAGTAATGTTTGTGAATACGCGTGTTAGTCTTAGTCTAAAGTTATAATGGAGAAGAAAAGAGTTCCAAGCGTTTTACACTCCTCGTAGGTTGTTCAATACCTACCACTAACCACGTACTGGACAACCTACTTGATTCCCTTGTTCATACTCTTCATTATTCAAAAAAGATTCTAACCGATGCAATTCTTGCTGTCATGAATAAGTTTATTTGGATAGAGAAAGAAGTCTTGCTATCGTAGATAAAATATTTGAAAAGAAAATTAAGTTATAATTATGTCAAAATGTAATTAATATTGTTTGAATTTATATTTTGCCTTTCTTATTTCTGCCGTGAAGCAATTCGCTGTGTTTCGGATTGAAGGGAAAGGTAGCCAGTGTAATTACTGGGCATAGAAGGCATATCATCTTGTTAATAATAGATCATAGCTCTTTTTTTCAATTTATCGCAAACATATGAATGATTTTTCTATTCATGAGCTACATCTGAGACATTTTAAGCTAGGTATTCTTAGCTAGCACTGTTTTTTTGACCATTTACTACATCATTTACCAAAACTACATTATTTATCTCCCGATTTCGATTAAATTCCTGAACATCATTTTCCCCAATAATGCGGATAGAAATGATAGAACAAGTTGTACATACGACAGCAAATTAGACCACCTAAAACTGTCAATTGTCTCTTTGTTCAACCATAAACGTGTCTATTACCTATTAAGCTCAAAATCGATTGAAAAAATTTTACAATTAGTGGTAACCTGTTGACTGTACGTAATACTCTTAATAAGACTTACCCTGTATCCAGGCAAGCAGGTGCAAATAGCTTGATTGTTGGCGACATGGCACTTGGTGTTGGGGCCACAAGGGGACGGGTGGCAAGCTTCCTCTGTAAAAGAAAGAATTTATTAATATTTATCGATTATTACACATAAATATTGTTCAGCATATCTACTTACCAGGATCAGCGATTCTGCATGAAACGAAAGGATTTCCTGTGTAGCCAGCTGGGCATGTGCAGACTGGGATGTGATTACGTACCTGCAAAATTAATTATCAAAATTTAAAGTTAATTAAATAAGTAAAATATTAAAAGGTAATTTTTCTCATCGAAGGCTTAAGAACTCCTGACAAAGGCGCCTTCCAAAAAATCTCTATTGCGTCACTGGCCACGTCATTACGAAACTACAATTTAAATTATGAACCTGCTAAGCTTGCTTTTTGTGAGATAATCAAAACATTGGAAACAAATTTTTGTGAGATAATCAAAACATTGGAAACAACCAAGATTTTTGTGAGATAATCAAAACATTGGAAACAACCAAGATTTTTGTGAGATAATCAAAACATTGGAAACAACCGCTAAACTTGACTTTTGTGACATAATGAAAACATTGGAAACCACCTAATAATGGATACCTCCTACCTCTACATCCTTAAAGCCAACAATATAAAGAAACTTTAAAATTTATATTAAGTCGTTCTTGTACTTCAGTTTCAATCTTTAAGGTTTAGTGTAACCTAATATTTACGCTTAAGAGAATGGGTGAAGTGTTACTTCGTAGTAAAATTAATAGTAGCTATTTTTTGCATAAGGTAGTTTTATAGTATAATATTGAATGGACACTTACATCGCAGTTAGCGTTCACTCCACAGGTACCTTCGCAAGGGTTGACGCAGTGTTGGTTCACACAGGTCTGGTGGCTACGGCATTCGCTGTTCTCTGAAATATTTAGAAAACATTAATGTAACATACCATAGGAAAAAAAGTTGAAGAGATTTAGCCCTTCGAATTTTGAACGCCTGCTTAGGAGAAGCACCTCTACCACTTCGTCTTTACAGAGAACTGTGGGCTAATGGCACTATTCTTTCGTTATGTTCTGCTTCTGTCAGTATATCCAATTTCCAGTGCTCCGTTGAACAGGAGATACTACAATCAAAAACAGAGGCAGAGTGACGCCTTAGACTAAAAAAGCGACTCAGGCTGGACTGGCTCTAAGTTTACTACTGGGTAAGATTGTCCTGAATCTCTTATCGACTCTGGAAAAGTTCCAACAAACTATATTTTTATAGAAATTCCAGCTAATGACTTGATCCCACATTATGGTAAGCGTAAGTGGAATTCTATTACTCCTAGGCTAGGAACTCCATTTCTGGATTGTGAGACATAGAAATAATAATCTTATCGGTATTTCAGTGTGTATACTTACCAACACATTCGATCCTAATGCACTGCGATAGAGGATCGCCAGAGTGTCCAGCTAAACACGCGCACACTGGCCTCACGCTGCCGTGGATGCAGTGCGCTCCTACACCGCAAGTATGGGGTCCACAGGTCACTGTGTTATCGGAGATTGAGCGCCCATGCTCGTACAGATTGCGCCCATAATATGCGTTTCGTGGGTAGTAGTTGTAGTAGCGTGCTTGGGCTGTTAATAGCAGAAAAGGAATAGATTAATTTTACGTATATTACATAAATCCAGCCGGTGGAGTTGCTGGTCACGAACAGAATTAACCCTTCTCACACACAGGCTCTCGGCCAATAGGGGCGCCGGATGAAATGCCAGCGATCGCAATCAGGTATTAAAATCGTTTTTATTACACAACAAAATAATATTCTTCTTATGATTATTAATCCCTGGACGATTATTAATATCCAGACACAATTGATTTTAATTGTGTTCTCGCGCTCCTGAGCGCGAACGGGGCTTAACGAGTTAACATAATAATCTTCGATATTCATAAGTAATGAGTATCGAAGATGAAATAGGTGCAAGTCTCCCAAAACAATATTCACACCTGTGGTTTAATTTTACACTATTTGAATTGATTTAATGTTTACTTTTCGGATTTTAGTTAAGTACATTAAATTACGAGCTCTCCGTAAGCTTTATAAGCTTTTACGGAATTAAAGTTTTTGCACAAAATTAGTCGACGAAAATTTTGAGAAAATTATAAATGAAGCCACGAAAATTGGACATGGCAAGAAAAAGAGACGCCTCGCATACAAGCGTTGCCGAAGGTCGGCGCTGCCCTGCCCTTTTCGTCCCGTAGTGTCGTAATAGCTGACTGAGCTCGTGCACCAAGGAGTCACTGGCGCGGTGGCAGTAAACCCTCAACAGCATTCCCAAGAAGAGTTGCTGACAGGCAGGCAGCGGCCATAAAATCCGATACCATAACCTAATGTCCATCCATCGCATTATACAGCACCAACCCGAAATAAATAGGGCTGGGAACTAACCACACTTCACGATCTGTTCAGCTTTTCGCTTTGTTTTCTATGGAGAAAGTATGAAGTTGCGTCTGCGGAAAACTGAACGGATGCTTACGCATCTCCATACAAAATCATTGTTTTCCATGGAGAAAAATGGGCGACGAGCTGAATAAGTGTGGTTATCCCAAGAGGCTAAAATTCTAGTAGCAACGGAAAATTTTACATAAGCTTTTTGAATTGACTTATAGTTAATTGTTCATTTATCAATAAGTCAGAGCTAAAACAAAGTGGTAACTAAATTATAAATTATAAACCAGGCTATTTTGTGACGAGGTGCTACTTACCTAGTCAATGTAATTTGCATGCATATATATGCTGATATGTCTAGTCTAAATTAAAAATAAGATAATTTTTTATTTGTAAGTATACCCATTACGTGCAATTAAATGATTGATTGATCAACTTAAATACTTAAAATAAATATTTTCGAGGTGATATCGAAGTGACTCTCAAATTCACTAAATATGTAATTCTGTCTACACAAATGACCAAAGCAATAAGGAAAAAAATACGACATTATGTATCTAAACATTTCCTTTTGACAAAGTATTTTCCGGATCGTTTCCTTTGAAAGATTTTTATGCTAATATTTACATAACGCCGTCGTGGTGGAGTAATCAGTAACGCTGCCTACACATCGGGCGGTCCGGGTTCGCGTCCTGCTAGTGGCAAATGTTAGTGTGTTGAACACGAATATTTGTTCACGAGTCGTGGTTGTTTATATATTTATTTAAGTTTATTTATGAAATATCTAGATTATTGGTGTGAGCGTGGAATATATTAAGTATTATTCTTAATACCTACATATTATTTCATTTTAATCGTAATCTATTACAGATACGCGTAGGATCAAATTGCAATAAGTAAATCAAGACACTTAGAGGACACTTAATTAGCTTTGTGAAGTCATAAAACGCGAATCTATTTACACAATTAAAACCAATACTACACCCACATTCAAGTAATCTATATACATAATTATATCATCAAGATAAAAAAGTTTTACCATCAGTGCCGAAACAATGAAGAACCTTGGCAACGACGGAATGTGATACATCGACCGCCCACGCTAATTTTGATATACTGTCCGATCTTCGATGACCTGACATGCCATAAAATTCTTATGTGTGTCGTGTTTATCAAAATAAAAGAGATTGCCGCGAAATATTAATCGCAGAATTGAAGCTCTTCTCTAAATAAGACTATGAATATTGTTATTTTGAGTAGGAAAAGAATATTAAATATTTTTACTTTAAAATTATTTTAATATTTCTCTGAAGTTTAGTCCCGTAACATAAAGTTGGTTTATTTCTAAAATTATCAGATTATGATATCCTTTCTGCGTCACCGGGCTTTATTATGATATCCTCACTAATGCGTTTACCATTGTACCTACGACGTCAGGTTACCTAAGCTTTTAAATATTTCAATACATTACATACATTTCAATACATTATTCAACTCCTTAGATTAAAGCAAAAAATTATTATAGAGGTGAATTTCTTGAATAATTTGAAAACATGCGTCTGTTTATCGCACTGTTGTAATTGGACGCGATTCGTGCTAGCAGGGCACGGTGCAGTCGGATAACCGCCTTATAGATTACTTTCTTGAAACGCTCAAAGCGAATGTAGCTTCAATTTTGAAATTGAGAGAATACATGAAGATCATGTACGGTACACTACAAAGCTACACCATTATTTAATTTTTTAGCAATTAGCAATCAAGTTACAGGAAGTATCTACAAATTAAAAGTAATTAATTATAACACGATTTTATTTTTCCCTTTGTTTACGCCTCGCTTAGTTATTTGTAAACAATGCCGCGCCCACACCGAAACTACAGACGTAACGTCCTTCTAAATATCCATCAATCTATGGAACTAATAACCTTCTAGTTTGTAAATTGTTTGTTATAAATAAATTATGCATGATCGTGTGGGTCGCGGTTCGCGGTTCGCGGACGATTCCGCGTGGTCAATCTTAAGCTTATTCGGATGGCTTATGCAAAAATAAATTTTAATATTTTTTGAAGTTTTTTAAAAATTCTCGGAAACTGTAAGCTAATTAAGAAATAGTGGAGTGTTTATATTCTTATTTTAGATTTTTGTTTTCATTTTAAAGATATTTTCACTCTTATAAATCCCTTTCATTTTTTAAACAATAACGTAAACAAACAATAACAATAACGTAATTATAATAACAATATGTTTTAGAACCGTAACGTATAAGATAATTGTTTTTTGTTCTGTTTATATTATATCATAGTTTTTGTCACAAAAAAAAACTTCTCGTATTTTTAATTTAACGAAATTACTGTTTTTAAAAAAACGAAATTTAATGAAATTACCTATTTGTATATAAATTTGTTTCTAACAGTAAATTTTCACTCATTAATAATTAGACTTTGTCATTTCAATTCATTTCATTTATTAGTTGCAAGTCACAGGTATACAGAAGGTGTTACATATGCCTTTATATGACTTTTGCTATTTAGGGAATGTAAATACTTCTAGCAATTTAGATTTGTGTGGCTCTAAAATAAAAAAGTAAAATATTATTTTAGAGCCACACAAATTTATGTATGTCTATCAAGACAGACAGAACATTTCGAACTTGTAGGTACCAAGTAAATAAATGTCTATACTTAATAAATAATTTTTCACCCAGCATGTTTCAATTATTTCTCTTTCTGCTTAAGGACTTTTAATAAAAAAAAAGCATTATAAATAAGAATAAGTTTAAAAGGTTACACACTTGGTCGTGACTGTACCGACTTGTCTAACTCCTCACTTTACATAGGTTACTTAGTTGTGATTTACGCCTACTGATTCGGACCAATATGGTCTTCTGGTCGATATAATGATTTATGATTGTGCTAAATGGATGTAATATGTTTTCTTTGATTTACAATATACCTACATTGTTTACGAAATACCTGGTGTATATCAAGATATTTTTTTGTTACAGCGTAGTATAGGTAATCCACTAATTGTTATCTTAGTAAAAATACTATATAATTTTACATAAAGTGACAAATTAATCTAGTGATTTTATAAAATAAAAAGTTTGGCAAACGATTTTTTTTTTAATGATGTTTTTTCATTAGAGATAAATGCTAACACAGTCATTCTATAGTGATATTAAAAGTTCATAAATAATTGTAAAAATTGTTTTGTAATTTTTCATAAGTAGTAAGTACTTATATTTTGTTTTTCTGATCCAAATATTTGTAGAATACATTTTTTTACAATTTAAAAATTTTGATAACGCCTTAGGTAGTTATATGACTATCTTGCCTGGGTATGTGCCCAGTGCCCACTTGATACCCCATGTACCAAACACCCTGTATAAAAAAATTAAGTAACTTTGTACCAAAGGAGAGACAAAAACGTATAAGAATTTCAGCATTACTTATTAAAAAAAAACACTCACCGTCTACTCCAAGTCCGAAGAAGGCGAGAAGCACCACTGGCGCCAAAATCAATAATTTCTCGCCCATCTGAAAATAAATTAGTAAATTACATATTTTATGAAACACATTTTAAAGAACTGGTTACTGTAGTTAGTTACTTCATACTAAAGTACAGTATTTATTTTTATCGCACGAACGCATAGAATCATGTGTTCGTCAATGCGGGAACACTCAGTCAAAGCAAAGTTTTATACGATTCTGAAACTTAACTCCGACAATCGTTTCGTTTATGTGAATTTAAACTTACGGAACAATAATTACTCGTTATGTAATGACAAAACTGTAGTTATTGTGGTTAACGGTTCTGGCCGAAGTTAAGTATTTAGTTTAAATCACTTTTGTTAAGAGTTTTAGTTAAGTAAGGCTGTTGCTAACCCGAACAATAAAATAAAAAATAAAATAAAATAAAAATGTGTGGTTTGACGAGAGAATCTTTCAACTACGAACGATTCGCCCACGAAACGATTCATTCATGATTGACGAATTGACTACGAAGCTTATTTAGGCAAACATATTTTGACCTTAGCAGTTCAAATCGCAGTATAATGTAGTATATTGACTTATTTTTAACATCATGCCATTAAAATAAGTAACATTCGTATCTATAAAGGTCGTATCACACTTGTCAACTCGGAAAGGGAACGTAAAACTATCGCTTCTTTTTGTTAAAGTTCCCTTTCGAAGTTTTTACAATGGCATAGAACTTTCCACTAACATATTGTAAAACTAGCTGTGCCCGCGACTTCGTCTGCGTGGATTTCCCGTTTTTGCAACATTTTTCATTGATGCTCAACTCCTATTAGTCGTAGAGTGAGGTTATGGAGGTATATAGGCCTATATCAGGGTTTCCCACACTGTGCGTCGCGATGCTCTGGGGTGTCGCGGTTCTATCCCGGGGGTGTCGTGAGACGATCCACATAGAATGGCTGTCTGTGTTATGCGAGCTAGTCGATAATCGAAATCGAAAATAAACGTAGAGAAAGACAGGGCGGGACTGTCCAGGGCGGGAATCGAACACAGAATCTTCCGCAAACCGGGCGGCTGCGTCAACCACTACGCTACCGGGACATTGCTTTCGCCGTCGAAATTTGTCGGTGCTTGGTACTTATGTTTTTATGGTAACATTTTTTCAGCCTACTATCCTACTTTTAAAATATTTGCTATATTTGCCTATAGTCTTATTGTAAAATTAAATATTGTACTTAATAAACAATATAATTGTTCTACTGCACTTACTATTTATAGATGCGTAAAAAAAGTTACAATGGATCGTTATACGTAACTACTTCACTCATTTTGTAGCGATAGCAAAACAATACAATGCACGGGCCACTTGCCAAAAGACTCACTCAACTCTATATATGTAGGTAGGTACTGTACATACGAGGTACCTAAGTATATTTTTGTTACAAACATCAATTTATTGTTGTTGCTGTAAACGGCAGTTACTACTTCGATATCCCTGTCATACTTTTTGGAAAATCAATTTTTTTCGTCCAATATAGATAACTATTAGAAACGAGGCGTTGTAGTTCCAGGTCTTGAATTAGGACTACCAGTGGCGTATAGCTACACTGCAACCCCAAGCTCAGGGGCCCCCGAACCCTGATCACCACACTTTTGTTTGTACCAGGACCTTTGGTTACCTAGATACGCCATCGGGACCACCCCTTTCCATCCCGTTAAGCCAGCTAAGGGTGTGTATATGGTATCAAAGGTTAAATTAATTAGTTCATTAATGTGATTAATTGAATTATATAGAAAAGCTTCCACAAGATAAATTATTATTATAAATGAGCTAAATGCGTGGGAGTAATAACTGCCCAAAATGTACGCATGTAAAACTATAATTTTAATTAAGTATATTTTTATTGTCTATTAACTTGTAATGATGTTTTGAAATCATTAACAAATTGTAAGCTGTGGAGTTCAGCATAATATTAATTATTTCGTCCCGAAATCTCTAGCAGCCTAAACTAAATTATTGTAATTTTCGTAACGATATCTAATTAAAAATAAATGAATACATCCTACATTTTACTCCCTGATAATGTAGGTTTCTTTGGGTGAAGGAATTTTAAAAATCGGTTTAGGGGTTTAGGCGCGAAGGCGTAACAAACAAACAAAGTCACTTTCACATTTAAATATTAGTTAGGATAGTTCCTCGTAGAATTGTGCAATAAAAATATTTTTAAATGATGTACGTTCTTTAGCTCCTTATCTGGAAACGACATGACGGTTCAATATGATTAATGCACAAAATCTTCATAATTAACAAATTTATTAGAATGGGTCGAATATAGGTAGGTTTATGGTAATATCTAATTTTCTAAAAACTTTTTTGGTGGTCAATACATAACTTTTAATTTTGGAAAAACTTTAGTATTAGGAAATAAATTCTCTGTTTCGTAATAACTTTTTTTTATGCTGGCTGGCTGATAATCTATAGATAAGTGGTCTTTAGATTATCAGTGGCAACTGGGGGTGGGCCCCAGCCCCAGGGGCTAATGACGACGTAACTGTAGTTTAAATTCCTATTTAAATTCCTAACTGTACTTAGGAATTTAAATCTGATGAAAATAAAATATGAATGTGTAAAAATCAATATAAAAAGTCAATATAACCGGAACACGATTGAAAGAAGTTTGGGAATATTGGGATATTATCGCCTATGATAATAAACAAAAAAGATTCCATATAATATTCTGATCATATTGAGTTAAAATTAGAGTCTCTCAATACGTGTTTTTACAACAAGAACTCGGGAGAAACTCGAAATAAATGTTATATCGCACACCCAGGGAAATAAGGCGTAGGTAAGACGAAAACACTAACTTTACAGGAGAGCAAAAAAACTGGTTTATCTACTATGTTTTTCATTCTTGATATAACAGCTAAGTTAAATATCTATATATGCACACATAGCTCCTATAATCTATGCTATGAATGAATTTTAAATTACACCGTAAGTATTTTCAGATTTGAAGATATGTTATTCACATAGGTATAATTTATCTACATTTATATGTATTTTTTTTAAGTTACGAGATGGCAAACAAGCTTGCGGCCCACCTGATGTTAAGTGGTCACCGTCGCCTATAGACACTTGCAATATTAAGTGTAAATCACTTAACACCGCAAGTGCGTTTACCATCCTGGGAACTAAGCCCTCCATGCCCAGTAATTACACTGGCTACCTTTCCCTTCAATCCGAAACACAGAGAACTGCTTCACGGCAGAAATAAGAAATGTAAAAAAAAATGTAAACAAAATGTATATTGAATAGATTAATTCGTGAAGAAAATAGCTTGGAAGTTTGCTTCTTTTTTGACTTTTTAAACATAAATAGTATAGAGCGATAGAAGACTGTATAAGATTTGGCTTAATTAAAGTTTATAATTAGAGAGAAGAAGTGTAGAAGAATATTTATAATAAATATGATTGAAGAGTCAGCACTTTTTGCCAACTAATCGGCGAGTAAGTTTATCACTATTACCATATTACCTAGATGCCATAACAACTTATGCATAATCGATCCTACAACCTCAATGAATCATGTTAGCACAATTCACACTGAATATTTACAGATAGTTTATGCGTCATTCTGTCTTTATATAGTATCAGTCAGTACTGTGTGTGAATGAATAACTACTACCGCTTACCGCAACAACAATTCATTAATCTTTGATACAGAAATATGTTGAATAAAAGTGCAATATTATGAAATTAAATGTGATTATTAAATATTAAAGAAACCCGCTACTTTGCCTTCATAATTTCATGAATTCCCTATCTCATTGATTACTAATCGTCCAAGAATTAAAAGTTCTACTTACGGTTAAAACTTTCATAAATTAATTTTAAATATTTCTAAGAACATAAATCTTATATGTATTTAATATTTAATTTAACTTAATTAAATAAAAATAGTTTTATCACCGCCACTACTGATAAACAAAAACAAAATCAAACTTTTTTAAAAAATTGGCGCGAAACCATACACTACACAGATTAAAAACACTGAAAGGTTATTTATTATTTTTTTAAATCGAACTATTTCACAACACTGGACACTTACGTCTGTTCGTCTGTGTGTTTACAAGAAGGAAAACAATTCTAAAGAGCGTACAGCCTCCTTATACTGCTTGTGTCGCCTACGCTTTACCTATACTTCGCGCTTTGAAAGATAATCTTTTTGAACCAGTTTTTGTAATTTTCCATTTTTTATATGATTGAATATGAATTTTATATCTGTAGGCATGAATAATTTTAAACTGAAGAATTTAGAATTATCGGAATATTTTGTTTTTTTTTATATAATTTTGATGGCAGACAAGCATAATGGCCTGGTGGTAACCAGTCACCATAGCATAAAGAAGCTTGCATCACTGACGTGACAATCGCGGGCTCCCAACCCTAATCCCGTGCTCTACCCCGTGGAGCTCTGGCAACCTTACTCACCAACAGAAACACAACACCACAAAAATTTAGTGTTTTTTGACCGTGGTCTTCTCTAAGGTGGAAGGATTACCACAAATCGAACTGCTCCAAATTTGAGCGGCTAGTCGCTGTACACTATCTCGACAAAACTTACGTGAACTTTAAGTAAACTTTTTCATTTATAGATCTTTTTAATTTAGAAAAATAATAGATTGCTTGGCAAGGGTGCAATGGAATCAATTCCCTTATAGACGTAGTTAGACGCGGCTATAGTCCGAGTAGGAATTAATTCCTTTTACCCGTGTTGAGCACTCTACTTTTTCATTTCGAATACAAGGAAATTGAAAATTAGTTTTTCTAAAATATTTAGTGATTAAAATACCTGAGAAATAATCGTAAAAAATAAAGTATTTTTCACAGATTAGAGAGAGTAGGTATGTTTATTAAAGAATATTTTTAAATTTGGAACACCCCGCGTCACCGCCGCTAACCATCCCGTTGAATTTGAGAGAAACTCATTAACCAGTTAGGGGTGCGTTCCAAAACCAGGTGAAGCCAAGTAAACAGCGTTAGAAAGCAAGTTTTTTTTCTAATTGGTGTAAAATAACTATAGTTTAACAAAATTAACAAATGGCGAAAGCGCTTCTTAATAACGACCAATTAGTGAGCCTTTTGAACTATAATTCACTCTACCCCGAGTACATTGAAATCGTTTTGGAACGCACCCTAAATAGTGCTATTTTTTAAAATTCATTCCCGGTCTAGGGAAGGAAGCAAGTACTATGTTTTTTTTCCCGGCTAGTGCGAGTTTCACCCAATACTCAGGTCCAACAAACGCAACTTCCCGAGTATGAGAAATGAAAAAGTCTTTAAGACTTCTACTTCTTCTTATCGTGTGCTTAGTCTGGTATTGCTTAGCCTGGTGTCGAGAGTTTTTTTAAGTCGCAATTTCAAACCAGAGTCCAGAACAATAAGTCACGAAAACAAGAAAACGCTGTTTTTTTCAACTGCCAACTGACTTATCCTATGTCCTAATGATCTGAGGACCTAAGTCGGAACAAATCCAGCAAAATAAAAAAATCATCAAAATCGGATGAGTTAACTCCGCCCATTAGAGCAAGGTCGCCAGCACTTATCGTCGCTTTAACGGAAAACTTATTGGGTACTTTTTGAAAATCATTGCATATTTCTGCATTTTCCGGTTCGTTAGCTCAACGAGACCTACGCGCTGTCAGCGAACAAGTGCGAACTTCCTGCAAATATGACGTAATATTTTGTTTGACGTAGGAATGCCTGTGCAAATTTGGAGGCCTAGCCTTTCTCGGTCAGGTTGATCTGCTAGGTTTTATATTATGGCATGTAATTCCAGGTGAGGGCGTGAACCTTTCAGAAGTCGTATTTTTATTTTGGTTTAGTGAACGAAAACTTTTTTTTTGTTTGAGGCCCTTGAATCTATGTAGACAACAAGCTTTGTCACCAAGTATTGTATATATATTTGCCACTATGTTGAGGCTCTGCGTGTCACATACTGCAAAATGTGACTCTAGGTGTGTGTAAAAAACTCTTTTGGGGGAAACGTTATATTGTGTGCTGTACTTATATTATTATGAGATTGTGTGTATGTCGACTTTTATGTATTTTGCAAACATTGAAAATGTCAAAGTTACACGTACTTACCTAATATAAGTAGACTACCTATATAAATTTTGATAAACCAAATAAATCATCTAACATTGACAGGAAACACTATTGGAAATCATCAGAACCAATAAATAAGCTCATCTACATTTAAAATGCCGGTTTTAGCATTTAGTTTTGGATACCAAACTGATCTATATTTTTCTACCCACGTAAAATTACGTAAGATCTTTATCGCGACCTAAATAAAAAAGGAAATAGCATTTAAAAATAAATAGACCATTTTATTAACACCAAAATTTTTAAGTCTAATGTGACCCTCCACTACACAGCACATATTTTTTTCGGAGAAGTCCGGCCAGATAAATGCGTAAATGCATTGCATATGCATTTACGCATTTATCTGGCCGTGCGTGCTCCAGTCACTCCAGAGGTGCCACATAGACTATCGATACATCCAAGTGTTGCGGTCACTGTACGAAAACGCCACTATGACAGTCCGCCTTCATGACCAGCGAGGCGTGAGACAGGGTGATGTTATATCACTGAAACTGTTCACAGCTGCGTTGGAGGACGCGTTTAAGCTTCTGGACTGGAGAGGATTTGGCATCAACATAAATGGCGAGTACATGACTCACCTTCGCTTTGCCGATGATATAGTAGTTACGGCTGAGATCTTGGAAGACCTGGGCACAATTCTCGACGATCTCTGTAGAGTCTCCCAACAAGTAAGTCTTAAAATGAACATGGATAAGACGAAAACCATGTCTAATTCCCATGTCGCACCCACTCCTGTAAAGGTTCGAAGCTCTACACTGGAACTTGTCGACCAATATGTTTACCTGGGACAAACAGTCCAACTGGGTAAGTCCAACTTCCAGAAAGAGGTCAATCGACGAATCCAACTCGGCTGAGCAGCGTTCGGGAAGCTAAGTGGCATATTCTTGGCCCATCTACCGCAGTGTCTCTAGACAAGTCTTTCAGTCAGTCAATGATCAGTGATGACCTATGGAACCGAAACGTGGCCGCTTACAATGGGCCTCATAAGAAGGCTCAAGGTCACCCAAAGGGCAATGGAGAGGGCTATTCTCGGAGTTTCACATCAGAAAGATGAGATCCGCAGGAGAACCATGGTCACCGACATAGCCCAAAGAATTGCGAACCTTAAGTGGCAGTGGGCAGTGCACATTGCGAGAAGGACTGACGGGCGCTGGGGCGGAAAGGTCCTCGAGTGGCGACCACCTACACGTAAACGCAGCGTTGAAGGTGGACTGACGATCTGGTAAAGGTCGCGGGAAGCCGCTGGATGCGGGCAGCGCAGGACCGACCAGTATGGAGATCAATAATGGTCGTCTCTCGGCTGGAATAATGATTTATCCTGCAGTACGATGCGACTGCAGTAGTACGTCGGATTCGGGGGTAAAAGCGTTCCCACTGCCCACCGAACATCCTCTCCGGGTATCCTGCCAAGGCACACTACGACAGTAACTCGACCCCACGAGTCCGCCGCATTCACCGAGAAGCCATCTGTGCTCGCCCTTTCTGGACTATATAACTGGTGCATGTTCAATCGCGTCATACCGGACAGCGGACCGCCGGTCTTGGAGACCGGCCTCCACCGAGCACAAGTCTACGCAGGTTCTGAAAAGGGATTTTTCCTGTATCCCCCACAGTGTTGCTTGGAATGAGACTCAGCGCAGTTTTAGTCATGTGTCTAAGCCATCTGTCCCCCTTCATCTGGCCGCAGACATCTACAGTACTTTGTACTAAAAATTATGCTATAACATTTTATTATTGAACAGCGTTGAATACGTAATGTTACATAGCAATAATCTTTGTCATTCAAGGTCACCAGCTCCATTTCTCGTGTTAATAAAATAAAAGATTATAAATAATAGCTTTTATAAATCAAACTTTTTGGTAGGTATTTAAGGTATGGTCACAATTGTATATTTGTTCCGTATACATAAATATTTTTTTTATATCTATTATACTTATCTACCTACTAAAAATTTAATTTTAGTAGATTTTTAATTTAAGAATTTGTAAAAATATTAAAATTATTATAGGGACTGTATTTTTTAGTGTTTAAAAAGATATTAATTGCCGTCGTAATCCTTTAGGAATAATTACTTACAATTAAGATACTATAAAAATTGCTTGAAAATTAAACTGAGAGAAATGAAAATTATTTAACAACTAGAAAAAAAGTCCGTCAGACGGTACCTAATTGAGCCCGTGACATTTCCCTATCCGCATAAATACTTAGGTACCTACTCCTCTTTTTCTGCTAACTTCTCCAAACTTATTTGGGGTCAGTGCAGAATGACTTGCTAGGTACCTATACTCTTATAAACTATTTATTGCACATAAAAATTAATAGTGATATTTGAATATTTCACATTTAGAGAGAATTAAAAACTTTAAACACTAACTAATTCAACTACGTTAGGGTTGAATTTGAAACGGATCTTTGCTAGCTAATTTTTTCTAATCGGCAACACGTTGCAAACTATGTTGTTATTTTACTTGTATGTAGGTATTTTACTATCTAGTATCTATTAAAGTGCAATATAGATACCAAATAATAACATTTGAGGCACTGATTGACCCATAATGCCAGATGTGGCTTTACGTGTAACTAAATGTTACCTAAGGCTCTGCTCAATCCCTTTTGGGATTATGAGCAGGATTATAAATGTATGTATATTTGTATGTAAGTAAAAAACCAAATCTAAATCCTCTCCGTTGAAAGATAAAGTCGCTAAAATACCGCGATCGCCCGCCACGGAACCCTAAAGAGAAGGAACTCTTCAAAACAACAATATGGATTCGAGATCGAATCCCACGCAAAAATTTGCATGTTAATGACTCACTGTCGTCAAGAAACCGTTGCCATATATAGAATCCGTTTTCGGATAGTTCCGTATCACTGTAGGTATGTTGTACACTTGTGTTTTGTCATCAACAGGTGTGCCTTTGGTTTTATGAGTTTTTTTTTTGGAGGGACGATTTTTTACCGCATTTATAAGTCTCGAAGCGACAGTTTCGTAGACCTCCGAAGGGCCCGTTATCTAATATTTCCACCGTAGCAAATAAGATTTAACCCGCGTGTATTTTCATTTCTTATTATGCTAGGTCATCGGAAGCTGTTTTTCGTGGTTTCAAAATAACCGGGAATTCCCGATTCTGAGGGTTACATAAAGAACCAGTTTTAAAATATCTAGACAGGGCTTTTTCTGTTCTTTTCAAAAATCGGTTCAAAAGGTATTACAATACAATATTGTTAGGCCTTAATAAGCAATGATGAGTAGTTTAGTTTAGTTATGTAGTTAGTATATTTTTGTAGCAATCGTTCTTTATAATAATAACATTATTATTATTCTAAAGAACTGATTGTTATAAAAAGACTGAATTACGTGGTAATATACCTACATTAGATATATGTGGTGGGTGGTGGTCGTAAGGAGGTGGAAGGAATTCAAACATTGAAGGATATTGTAATGAAAATGAAATAAATATGTATGAGATTGTGGAAGCTTAAAAACAATGAAAGCAGGATATTCTGCAATATATGACAAAGTTCGAAGATATAACGGATGTAAAAGACATAAACAGTCAAACGAAAACCCTGTATTCTGCTCACCATCATAACATTTTTCTTCCTTTCGACTATACCTGGGAAATTGATAGTTACGATTTTATTGAAGGTCAAAGTCATAATTTTTTTTCATATTTTTATGAAAACATATTCTAAACATTATTTCTTAATTATTGTCCAAAGAAATGTTTCTTTGGACAATAATTATTATCATTTTTTTTAGTATTTCATAACAAAAAATGGTTTCAAAACATTAGCGTTCAATGTAGCTCACTCGATGTACACGAACACAAACGAACGGGGCCGCCGCCACGGTAATATTATCTATACAGTATTCTATCTTCATACAAACGGTCGGAAAGCGCGTCATGCTACGCGCCTCGAGTTCGCGGGGCACCCGGTGGGCATCCAGTCGCGAATGCGCCGCAGCGACTACCGAACGGTGTGAATTGTTTTTTAAGCAGTTAGCCGTGCATAAACGTGCGATTTGTATTGTGAATATTTGATTGAATTAAGTAGATACCTACATAATTCAAAATGGCAATGAGCAATATTTTTTATGTACCTATCTACTAGTACGTACTTAATTTGTTTTTAATATTTAGGTATTTCAATTTTTCCATCGGGCAAAATCTGGAATAATATATAAATAAGTGGATAGGGTGAAAAAAGACACAAACAAGTAACCTACCTACGCTCGCGTTAAAAACAAAACTACATAATACGTAGGTAGGTAGTTTCCTAGACTAGGCTATCTACTTACTTATGTATGTACCAACATATAACTTAACTACATATATCATTAAATATGATGAAATATCATTATGAAATAATTTACGAGAATAATAAATGGTAGGTATTGTAGTGATCGGATTTTTTTGGTGTATACTGGCAGGTTGTTATGTAATTTGGAAAAGAGACGGATTGTTGACAGGAATTGATAGATGGAAAATTATAAAATAGGGATATTTGTGCGGAGTTTAAAATACAATATTTTGTTTGTTGATAGTAATATGTAATTTCTTGAAAATAAAAGTGTTTCAGTGACAATATAGTACCCACGTCTCAGTCAAGGCGTAAATATTTTTGTCTCAAATCTATATTTTTTTTTATTAAATATTACCTAAAAAAACATGTATTTTATTGAACACTTCCTATTTCATTCACAACATATTTTTTTACATAAGTACATATAAGTAAAATAAAATATTTACAATCATAGAACAAGAAATGTAGAAATTAAATATAAAGTAAATAGTAGGTATATAATGTGTGTATGTTAGTTTTTGTTAACGTTTCTTTTTTTATGTATGTGTTGTTATAGTTTATTAATAATTAGGTAATATCGTGCTCTGTGAAGGCCAATAAATTTATTTTCTTTACTACTGTAGGCGGGCAACCCTTCCGCGTGTTTACGCCCCGCTCGGCCGTAGCCAGTTATTTCAAGGACAGGGCCGAGTCACAATACTGCTAGATAATATTACCGTGCCGCCGCCGTCAAAATATCACGGTTTTGCGAGTTGCGTGCGAGTTGAGCGCTTTACGTTGCGCAGTACAATTTGCAATATTTTTAACACCAAAAAATAAAAATCATTTCCCAGCAATTATTTTTTGAAATGTGTCTTATTTTGATGTATAGAATACATGGTTCCCGTTTGACTGTTCATGTCTTTTACATCCTGTATATGAATCAGTGAGCAGCCTGATTCGAGCATTGAAAGCTCTCTATGAGGGTTAATGCTTGTGTCAGGATAAATAGTGAAAACTCTGAAGCGTTTTACATTGGAAGAGGTGTGAGACCAGGATAGGACAAGAATACTAGGTGTAGACTGTAGAGTCGTCTGGGTAGGTACCACCGCCTTTCTTGTTTTTGCCGTGAAACAGTTCGCTGTGTTTCAGATTGAAGGGAAAGGTAGCCAGTGTTATTACTGGGCATGGAAGGCATTCATCTTAGTCCCCAGGATGGCAGCGCACTTGCAGTGTTACGTGATTTACTCTTAATATTGCAAGTGTTTATGTGCGATGGTAACCACATAACACCAGGTGGATCGCAAGCTTGTTTGCCATCTCATAGTAAGTAAGTATATAAAAAAATGTGTAGCGTCTCCGTGGCCTTTCAACTTATTATTGGTCAATTATTTAACTAGATTTAAAGAGACTGATTGCGGATTACGAATGATTGAGTTGCTTGTTAAATGTTTACTGTAGGTACGCTGATGACCAAGTTATACTTGCGTCATCTGCCAATGAGTTGCAGGAGATGGCAACAGTCATGCATAGATAGAAACGGCCAAGCCATATAGGTAATTACCTAGTTTGACTAAGGTGTAGAGTTTGTGAAGTTAGGTCTTGGTAGAGTTAAGTGAGTCACAGACTGCGCAGGTACGATTAGATATCTCAGATTTTATTATAGATTATCGTATCACATATCTTATCGCTGTGTGTGTTAGTCCATTGAATTACTAGAGAGCGATATTGAATGAACTAACACACACAGCGCAGATAAGTTATATTTTACCGTAAAGTATTTGTAATGGTAAAGACCTGTGGTAGAGACTGACCGTTAGCGAAAGATAGGTGCCGTAGGATTTTACCTGCAGATATATGCAAGCTGTGATTCTGCCTGGCACGATCAAGGAGGATATTCTGATATTTTTTTTGGAACATATTCAATTCATGAATAAAAGTACTTCAATGTCGTTTTAATATCGTTAAATTGATATAGGTAACCTCTTAATATGGTAAAATTGATAGGTAACAATACATCCTAAAATCACGTGTGGTCGTGCCCTACCGGCATGACCACTTTAGGTATGCCAGAACGTCGCAACTAGAAGAGTAGGTACGTTTTTTTGTTCAAAGGTAGGTACTTACACCTTTTTCATGAATATTTAGCGTGGCCCCAGACCTCCGGTCATTCTGTTCTACCTAGAAAAGACCATAAAACCGGAAGGCAAGAATGCAATACCTACAAAATGGACTACGCATCACACCCCTACCGGTTTGAAAAGGAAAGAACGCCCGGTAAAGCAAGCAACGGGGCCGAGTGGCCGAGCTAGGCGGGTCCAGATATGATCATTAGCCCGATCCGATCAGCGTATCACGTATCAAGCCCCATATCAAGTTGTGGACGCCTCGATTTGCTCCGTATGACAACCGTATGAAACCGACGTGACATGGGATGGGACATCTGGACCCGGTCGTTCTGGCCGGTAGGAAAGTAGCCCCGTATATCGGCACAGACAGCACAGGTAGTGTGCTCCTGCTTGCACAGGTAGTGTGCTCCTGCGTGCACAGGTAGTGTGCTCCTGCGTGCACAGGTAGTGTGCTCCTGTGTGGAACGTTGCGGTGTTGCGAAAAATGACGGAATCGTTAGAATCTCTTATTGTTAATATCCAAAAACTCCCGTGTTTATGGAACATGCAGTCGCGCACATGCCGTGATATGTGCCAAGGTGACCTTCTGATCATCACCGTTAGACCAGTTTTGCAACACATAAGCTATAATTTATACTAATCCTGCGCAGACAAATTCGCGGGCAGAAGCTAGCGAGTAAATTATATCCGATCAGAGACCAAGCTCCCTACATCGTGCATTTATAACTATTCTCATATTTGGAATAATTTTTGCGTTTGTAAACGCGTAAATAGTTTTAAAAATAGAAAAAATACATTGAAAAAAATCGACCTGCCTCAGGCGGGAATCGAACCCAGCATCTTCCGCAATCCGGGCAGCTGCGTTAACCACTACGCCACCAGTACCCGTAGTGTAAGTTTTTTAGTATTAAATACACAACTATTGTAGGTGCGTTAAGAGCTCAATTTGTATGGGAAATACGATTTACGTTTCTTTCCGCTAGGGGCGCTATTCACGTTTCCTATACAAATTGAGCTCTTAACGCACCTACAATAGTTGCGTATATAATACTTAAAAACTAGCACTACGGGTACTGGGCATTGCGTTCGCTGTCTAAAGTTGGTGCTTATTTTATGGTAAACAAACATTGTTACATCAAATCTTTGAAATTTACACTTCTAAGATCCAAACGAAATATTTTTTGCAAATATTGATGAAACTACCTTATATTTTTTGCATTTACAAACGCGTAAATAGTTGTAAACTAGAAAAATGCACTGAAAAAAATCGACTTGCCTCAGGCGGGACTCGAACCCGCATCTTCCACAATCCGGGCGGACGCGTTGACCAATTACGCCCGGATTGTGTAAGATGCGGGTTCGAGTCCCGCCTGAGGCAAGTCGATTTTTTTCAGTGCATTTTTCTAGTATTAATGTTTACGCGTTTGTAAACGCAAAATAAAATTATTCCATAGTTTTAAACTATAATTTTTTTTTTCTTTTTTTTAGGTTATGAGATGGCAAACAAGCTTGCGGCCCACCTGATGTTAAGTGGTCACCGCCACCTATGGAAACTTGCAATATTAAGTGTAAATCACTTAACACCGCAAGTGCGTTTGCCATCCTGGCGACTAAGATGATATGCCCTCCATGCCCAGTAATTACACTGGCTAACTTTCCCTTCAATCCGAAACACAGCGAACTGCTTCACGGCAGCAATAAGAAAGGCGGTGGTACCTACCCAGACGACCCTACATATGGGTCTGCCTAGTAAAAAAAAAATATTCTCATAGGGTTGACACCTGTACCAGTAGTGTAAGATTTTTTAGTATAAAATACGTAACTATTGTAGTTGCGTTCAGAATAAGCGTCCAATTTATATTATTACGATATATGCTTCTTTCCGCTAGGGGCATTATTACACTATTCACGTTTCCTATACAAATTGAGTTCGTAACTCAAGCGAGAAGAAAATTACTGAAGACACGACTGTCTCTTTTTCCTCATAATAGGGAGAATAAAACAGGAGTGTTTGGCGGGAAACCATGGCGTCTGGATGTCGATCTTTGTTTCGATGATTCAAAATTTCTTTTGTGCAGTGAAAGTAGTGTTAATCCGTGTTGACTTGACGATTATGAGGAATCATTGAAATAACGGCTTGGTGCGCGACTGGTGTATATGACGTTCAGAATTTTATAGTGGGATTTTCAGCTCATCAGTTGCCATCACGAGGTCTGTTGCCATGCATTTCTCGCCAAGCACTCCCTAGATGCATTAAAATGTGTGACGCCCACGTTTTAAAGCGCAAATCAAGAAAGAAGGTAGAAAACTGAAGACATGGCTGTATGGGCTAGATCCTTTTGCCGTCCCGTAATAGAGGATCTCCACGAGACCACGAGCTAGGATAATTGCGACGATCATGCGATAATATCGCCATGTGGAGACATTCACATATACTTAGTATAGAAGTTAGTGGCACGACGATAATATCGTCGCGATTCTCTCGCTTGTGGAGACGGCCAGC
This sequence comes from Elophila nymphaeata, assembly GCA_955850985.1. Lineage (NCBI taxonomy): Eukaryota > Metazoa > Arthropoda > Insecta > Lepidoptera > Crambidae > Elophila > Elophila nymphaeata. Next base: position 9,084,152 of record OY039088.1, read on the forward strand.
CCCATAGAGAAAATTAAAAAAAAATTAAGTATGAAAAGGCTTCAGTCATAAAGTCAGCCAGCAAGAAGTCAGAACAGTAAAAAAAATAAAAAACGCCAAAAAATATTCTTACCTCACGGCTGTATGTCTGTTAGATTCTTCGCCTTTCCCTAAAACCAAACAACAGCTGACTGACCGGACCGCGCTGAAAAATATTTTGTTTTGACAAGGACAATTTGACATCTTTCTTCAGCTCTCAAAATGTACGGGTACGGGTACTAAAAAGTGTTGTAAAGGACATAAATGATCGCAAAATTATCCAATATACTTTTTAAATCTTTTAACGCACAACTCCATTTCATGTAAAATGTCGGCGAGTAAATTAGATGCAGTTTACAGGAGTTTATTACTTACGAAATTCTTCACTAAAGGTTGGGGTAAACCAGAAAACTTGCGAAGGTAACAATATTCAGAAACTATTATCGACGAAAGCATTCAAATTAGTATATTTTAGTGTTGAATTTTTTTTATGAATTTTTAGGTTATTCGAATTTAGAAAAGTTGTTTCCAATCGTGATGAGTGCTTTAAATTAGTAGATAAAGACTACCCAGTTACAATCACCAAGGTTAGTATTATTTTCAATAGATAATAAGTATATTCACTTAAAAAATAATTGCAATCGAAAAGTTTTATTTCATGTTAATTATTATGGAGTTATCAGTTACCTACATATGAATGTTAGCATAATTCATTGCTCTGTTTCTTTTACTCAGCCATTACATACCATAAATAACTTCATAAAGGAATTTTACAAAGTTATGACATTGTAAATGAAATTGGATTACAAACATTGATATTATTATTACATAATTATGTTGATGCTTCTAATAACCTGAGTTGCCAGTTTTTAAAATCCTCAAAAACTTGGAAACATTTTATAATTCATACTTCACCATCTGCTCTTAAGTTATTTGAAGTTCTTTGATGAAGAAAAGGTCTGTTTAAATCACTGGTCAGTAAGCTGCTTGCTTGTGTAATATATGACAACTTATATCATCATCATCAACAGCTCATATAATGTCCCCACCAAGGGGCCCGAGCCTACCCCATATTAGGGGTGATTAGGCCTTAGTCAACCACGCTGGCCAAGTGCAGGTTGGTTGATTTCACACACAACCTAAGAATTTCTTCATAGGTGTGTCCAGGTTTCCTCACGGTGTTTTCCTTCACCGTAAAAGCGTCATTAAACATACATATGAATTCAAAATCTGAAAACACATTGTTACATGGCGTGGTTCGAACTGGTGCCTCACGATTGGGAGACGACGCTCTTACACAGTACGCCACCGACGTTACATACATCTTATATGTTTAAAGTGGATAGATTCAATTTCAATCAACTTTTGTACTGTCATTTTAATGACCATCAGACTGGCCTCAGCCACAAGTAACTGCTTTGATCCCCTAGGGCCTATAAGTTTGTACTAAATTTGCTTGCTGGTATAGCATGATCTTAATCAAGTCTAATGCCGTAATACAATTACAATTGTAGTGTACAGGTAAGTATTCTGGTTGAAGTGTGCTTTTACTTAACTTGACTTTATCTGAATTTGAGACTAGTTGCTTCTCTGTCATAGAATTTCAATAGTATTTATAAATGTGAACATCTTGAATAATTTTTTTTCAAAATCAGAATTGGGTGAATATATTTATACCTACAGTTTAGAACAGAGATAAAATCCGGAGACTTCCTTAAAACTATTTTTTTACTTTACCGGTAATTTACTGGAATTTTAACTACAAAAATTTAAAATCAAATTCATTTAATAGAAAGTTCTATTGCGTAAATATTATTCCTTAGGTATATTAAGTTATACTAGATTAAAGACATATACATAGTCTGAACCATGAAAACATTGCACTCCTTTTTTAAGCAGTGGTGTCAAAATAAAAAGCTTTTATAATGTAAATAGTAATAATTAGATGTTTAAATTCACGTAATTAAAGATCCAGTAAATTTAATGGTAAAAGAAAATATAGGGAAGTCTCCAATTTTTATCTCTGTTGTCAATTTTTATGTCACCCAATTCCGATCACTGGTAATAATATAACATAAGCCAATTTTCGCTGTAATAATCAACTTCCACGTAAGTAGCCACCAGTTAAAAAGTAAACCGTAAATATTTTCCTGTACTCTTACAGGAACAAAATCTTTCAGATTGCAGACTTCTTGAAGGTTACTTCATTAGTCCCCTGGAGCGACATTTACCAGGGATTGTGCCTGAAATAGCTCAGAAGGCTCACTTCCAAGTGCTGCTACCAGTGCATTGGCCTGAACCGTCTTGTAAACCTGTTTGTTTGCACTTAGCTGGTACCGGAGACCATGTAAGTTACTATAACAATGTTACTAACTGTGTCATGTTATACAGAATGTTTGGTAGGTACTATAACAAGTAGGTACTGACTGCCTACATCTCGACTAATATTATAAAGCTGAAGATGTTTGTTTGGAAGAATGCGCTCAGGTACTACTAATTCAAGTTAAAATATTATTTTGTGTACCATAGTTCATTTATCAAGGAATGCTATATTTTTTTTTTAAGATAACATCACACTACAACCAATAGGAGCTGAGTATCAAAAATCTTGAAATTCATGAAAAATCTTGCAAAAACGCGAAATCTACGAGATCTAAGTTGTGGGCACAGCTATAGTCATATTAAAACCATGATGTTATCCAACATTCAGAATTTATCTAAACATTGAATTTGGCATGATTTAAAATGTTTAAAATTTATGCCAAATTACATAGAAGACAAAAGACAATTAAGGTGAACGCAGACCTGCCCGCACTGCACACACCGCAAACGCCGCAGTATCTGAAGCGACTGATTCCCCAAGCGCCAGCTGATGACGTCACCAACGCCGGCCCGCCCGCATCGGACGCTGCCGCCAGCGCATACGCCGGCCGGCCGAACCTAATACATTTTCTTCTTCCCCTAATCATAAACAACTGATAACAAATTGTTCGTCAATAGCCACACTGTAATCCACGATTACACGCTCATTATTGAACAAATTAAGAAACCAAATGAAGAAATCCATTGCGATGGAATGCAGCGACGGGATCAAATGCGGTGACTGCGGTGCGGACAGTACCCCTAGTATGAGTTTGTTAGTTTTCCAGCTTGATCAAACGTATCGTCTTTTTATACATACATTGCCCACTAGCGCCTCTAGCGTAAACTATCAGAAACAGTGGGCAATGTATGAAAAGAGACGATACGTTTGATCGAGCTCGAAAACTAACAAAACTCATACTAAGGGTACATGTGTGCGAGGCTATTAACAAAAGCGATGACTGCTGCGCGTGCAGTGCAGCCAGATTAGCGTTCACCTTAAGGTTGCGTTTCGACTCCCGTCTCAAGCTTTATCATAAGATGTAGGTATTTTACAATTTTGTTGTAAAATTAATGTCATAATATTTTGATAACAACAATACTATAAGGTCTAGCATTACATTTTTACGGCCGGTCGCCTGACTGATATTAACCCTCTTTGAGAACGACTGCTATCTGGAACAGCGGTCTGGAGCACTAGATAAACTATAATTGAAAAATTTTTGGTCGCGACCGCACTTTTAGTAACATAGCTTTCGTGATCGATACGAGAAAAGCACCACCGATGCGCCATCGACTTCCTCCCTTGATTCTTATGCTATCCTTCATTATTATTATTTCCTTTATTCCTTTTAAAACACATACAAAATTATACTTCTAAATATTAAATTTTTACAATGTATAACATTTAAAAATATAAAAATGCAGTTCCCCATCGGTAGCAAGATCATGGTCAAGGATCCAGAGACGGGAACTTCCTCACTATACGGTCCGTGTCCAGAAGTACTGCCTTACTATTATTATTACATATTATAATAAAATATTTACTACACTACATATTTAGATTATATATTTATCCATTGGTGATATTATAATCCTTAGCTTATCTTTGCAAACACTCATCAATAATGTTTTATCAGTTTAAAACGCTGCCTATTATAAGATGAACTAAATAAAAAATAAATCAGGCTATCTCTTTTGGTAATTAAAAAGAATTTATTAATTTGTTGGCATAGTTCAAGACTCAGAATCCAATAATTTATCAATTTGTTGAACTACTCCACACTCAGATTCCACATATCTATTGACAAGTGTCATAAGCATGCAAAGTTCGCGGCAAAGCAGTGGCGCGGCCAGCAATTTCAGTGTGAAATAATTTTATTCTTTATCTACATACCTACTTAAACCACCCGTAACACTTCTAAAGCTTTAGGACTATTTCAGACCAGCGTTATTTTATGCGCTTATACGATCATTTCTTTATACGCGTTTACACCTCGCGCTGAATTTCACGCTTCTAAAAACCGGCCTCCCATACACGGGCTTATTCCGGAGTGTTCGCTCGAACCCGTGTGTGAGTGAGCATAAGCCCTAAGCGGAAAAGTTTATATCTTTCTTACGAAACAAAAAAAATTAGTTGTTTCACTGACGTGAAATAATGACTTCGAATACTCTTAACACTATTACTAGGCCAACCACTCAAAAATAATATTATTTTAATAGATAGAGCAAACAGTTATATGATTGCATTAAGAGGTTTGCTGGCCGATATCCAACACTGTTTCAAATTATTGATTAAAGCAACATTATGTAATTTATATGTTGAGACATACTAAACAAATAAAGTAACTACAAGATTACTTTTTTTTGTTTCTATAGTTTTTCTGGCGACGGCGAAATTTGATGGTGAAACCTTTGCTAAAGGAAGCTGGCATTGGCGGTATTATTCTAGAAAACCCATTCTATGGACTCCGGAAACCCACTGATCAAATGTAAGTAAAAATTAAATGAGAAATAGGAAAGATGTATTAGAGCGCAGCTTTTTATCCAACTCTTGGCCTTGGTCTTGCCTGGTGTTGGTAAGTGATGATAAAAGTTGACTTCCCTGCATGATGGACAAGTGACGCGCCTGGCTAATGAGGCAATACTCGCACTATGAAAATGTATGGCACCCCTTCCGACGGTCGTGAGAGACCGATGTCATACGTTTTAATTCTCTGATTATATATCGTGTCTGCCACGCGTCACGTCTATGTAATCGATAACGCGCGGCTGCGATCGGCGATGCACGGGAGTCAGCCTTTAGGCCGAAAGTGGGAGCGACCATCATCTGAAACCCTCAAACACCGAAGCACTGTATAGGTACCTTATTACAAATTGTCGAAAGAGACAACAAACTAGTTTTGCCACGAAAGACTTTGGTAAGGTGACAGACATACCTACATATCAAAATCATTAGTTTCTCGCAGTCATGTGTAACAAAATTGGCAGAAACTTTCCTTGTATTTTCTAAATTTCATAAAACTAATTAAACACAATCATTGCATACATTTCAATAAAATAAACTTACAGTTACTTCTGTAGGTACACTGATACCGTTGAATGGCCCCTTTAGCACTTAATTCGGTAAGATATTATTTCAGTAATATTATTTAAATCTAACTAATGTTGTATAAGACACATGTTGTTTATTTACGTCTGTTGTAGTCTCAGATCGTACAATAATACTTGCTTGAGAACTAGGACCTTGAATTACCATGTAAACATAATTAATGAATGTAAAAATAATTATCGTTATTGTTGTATGAGAATGGAACTTAATTTCCAGAATGAATAATGCGAATAAAGTTTTAGTTTTTCAACAAATATGGTAAACAAGTTTGGAAATTTAGAATCAATATGTCTTCAATATTTGGAAGAAACGTCACTCGTATTTGGGGCCGACCTTAAAAAAAAACATTTAGATTTTTATTTCAACGTTTTTAGTTTTGAAGGCGGTTTTTTAAGATCTGTAATGTAACATTCGCTAGTTCTCATTACAATTGAATACTCAAGTTTACAGCTTCAGTACATTTAGGGTAGGAACATGCCGAAGCTGCTCGCGGTCGCGGTCGATATCCCGATACCTCGATGTCGATACTCGCTGTTTCTACATGGATGGCGGTGCCAACATGCCGATTCAGTCGCACCTGACAGCTCAGTTGCTTAGTGTTGTATTTGTGCCGTACTTTAACTACTCCTGAAGAACATGTGTCTCTTGATAGTGACAGTGACGATGATTTCATGTCAGCCAGCAAAGCCAGTCGGCCCACAAAGCAGGCATATTAAAAATTAAATCAATCAACACCTCCTTATCCATAATTCAATTCACCAAAAAACAATCAAACAGCTAGCCGGTCAATTTTCGCGACGATAGAAGCGGCACGAGAGTGAAATAGATACCTACAACCTGAGACGAACCGATTTGACCAATCACGAGCTAAACCGCGAAGCTGACCGCGATTTATCGCAGTGAGGTATCCTTCAGCATGTGCGTGCGTGTTTATTAGCATGCATTTGTTTTACATGGAGGTGATATCGATGTAGCGAGCTAAACAGCGACCGCGAGGTAACGCAGTGAGGCATCTTCGGCATGTTCCTACCCTTAACCTGACAGCGGGATTCTCCGTTAAGGGTTTGTAAGCGATAGGTATCTCCCGCGATTGTCACTGTCGCCTACAATCCCTGCTTTGTTCGAGTATATAAAGGAGGTGACTGGTTACCATCAGGCGTGACGTATCGACGGTTACGAATCAAAAATCTAAATTTCTAACATCTTCCACTTTTTAATGTAGTTCGTTTTAAAAAGTAATTCGGCTCTAAAGTTCAATAAAAGTGGAGATAGCTAGTGTGGATAGTGCGAATATTTAGGAAATTGTAAACTTTTCAGTCGTTCGTCCCTACACAACGTGTCGGATATATTCGTAATGGGAGGATGTCTCATCCTGGAGTCCCTGGTACTGTTCCACTGGTGTGAGAAGAATGGGCTCGGACCGCTCGGTGTCACAGGCCTGTCTATGGGAGGGCATGTAAGTATAATTATGTGCATTAAAATTACACAGGGGTCCCAAAAAATAGTGTAAAACTGAAGCCCAGAGATAGAGTAGCCCTAGACAAACCCGATTAACATAATATAACTATGTATGTTCTACGATTTTTTTTTAGTTTTCAAGTTATGATTTTTTAAAGCTTTTTTAGTAGTTTCTGATTTTCAAGACATTTTTGTGTTTTATGAGGTTGTAAACATAGATACAGCCTTGATTTTTTTCCAAACAAAGTCATCAATGTTCTCCTCAGATGATAAACACAGTGCAACAAGTTCGATGAATTTTTTTATGGTAGATTGATGATAAAACGGACATGTTTGTCAAATGAAATTTAAAGAAAATTTATGTTTCTTTTATTATTATTATTTTTAAACTAAATTATTCATAAACGCTATTTTGTTTGTTTTGAGGGGTTACTGTTTTTTGTTGTACTGTATTTACATCTGAGGAGAAAGGTGATGACTTTGTCTGACTAGTCATAATTGATCAGATAGCCATCCCTCTCTGGATCCCAATTTACGTAAACATACGATCTAAAAATCATTGGTTTTAATTTCGTGAATTGGGCTACTGGTTGAGGGTTCCAGGTGAAACTCGATTCTATCTTCGCCCTTATCGTCACTACTATCTGGTGAGACGAAGGCCAAGAGTTTCCTTATCCGGATTTAAAAAAAAAACACCAAGTATGGCAGATGAGATGGAGCACCTTCAACGGGCAACGTATGTTTGACATTTCAGATGGCGTCACTAGCAGCCACTAATTGGCCGAAGCCCTTAGTGTTAGTTCCCTGTCTTTCCTGGTCCACTGCTTCTGCAGTTTTCTTGCAGGTATCATCACAGTTTATCAATGCCCGAGTGTTTATTAACTAATTATTTAAAATAACTTTCTAACTCTATAACTTAATATACAGAGTCTTTGGTAGATGGTATATCAAGCAGCCACCTACCCTAAATTTAATTTCAAATATAATCGTACAAATTGTTTGTTGAGTTAAACAAAATGTATGGTTAGTTTAAATTTTTTTTGATATAGTCATATTATAATGATATGACCATGTTAACATGTTTGGAGAAGAGTAGCGCGTGACCGGTCCCAACGGAAAATGTTAGAGGATGCCTATGCCAAGAGGAAAACTGAGCTTCGGGATTACTTAACAGAAGTTCAGAATAAAAAGGCCTATTGAAGTGGCCGAATTTCTTTAGCACAGTTGTGATTTGAAAATTCGATAAAACGAAAAAGCGACACAAAAATGTTTTGACACAAAAGTTTGTTGTTCAACATTTTGACAACCAAAATAAACAAATTTTGCTACTGTTCTAAAGTTTTACTTCTGCTGCCTGTGAATTGCATATACACACATTTTTATTATGTTAGCATGGCCCGTTTGTTATACCATGTACCAAATCCTGTATATATTTAAAATGAACAATACCTAATTATACTCTAAAAAATATTAATATTACCTACTATAAAATATTTATGCCCAGATTCCTGTGATGTATTAGAGTGTCTGTCCTGTCTCGCTTTTGTTTGTTGGTCAACTGAAAGTATAATTAATGTTGCCCCTTTTTATGTCAGCGAGACGCTGGCAAAGGTCACTGCATTGAGGCACTGGATACTGCTGGTGTAGCTTTATGTGTAACCAAATATAACCCGGACTGCTGAGATGTTTTTGAGTGTAACATCTGCCCTGGTCGTTTGCTTTTGATTGTTTACTGAAAGAATACGAATACCCAAGTGAAGTATCGCTTTTAGACTAGTTCCAGGCCTGACTAAACTTACTGTTTTACGCTTTTTAACGCCTTCTTGTGATTGGAGTGCTATAACTGCATTATTAAACTGGATTCGTTATGGGAAAGTGATTTCCTCAAACGGTAGGCGTGATATCGTCTTATTATCTTAGAAATGTGTTGCTATGTTTACGATAATAAAATCATCGTATAATATTTTTATCGCACGTATATCACCATCACTGTTTGTGTAATATGTCGACAATGATTAACATTCGAATGTATTTTAGGGTGTGATGTCCCAATCAATCAATTGGGATCTGTTAGAAGACCAGTATCTATCAGATGGTGTATACAGAGAGAAGCTCCACAAAATGGTCACAGTTGTAGACGAGGCATTCCTAGCGGGCAAGAAGTTTGCACGCACCTACTCGCAAAAACTGGACAAACATGAAAAAGCCGAAATCAAAAGCGATACTCTAGTCAACTCGAATCCGGTCAAAAAAGTCGACGTAACCTATAGAGAACATAACGGTGCCAAAGAATCCGACGTTGTAGATATAACTAAGAACATAGAAATAAAAGAAAACATTACACAAACTAATACTAATAGTGAATCTTCTGAACAACTAGCAAAATTGAACAAAGAACTAGAGAAATTGTTACTAGAAAACAAAATTAATATAGAATTGTATGATAAACTGATGTCCAATGAGAAATTTCAGTTAGACTCTCAAGATATAGCCGACATCAACAAGTTAACAGAAGACCGTGTGAAAGAGCTGTTATTAAAATTTAAAGTTGGTAAGTTTAATAATTACAAGGAGCTATAAATTTAAGCTCTGTTTCGTTCATCGACGGCCATCTTATCAAATTATGTTGCCATAACAATCATGTTAAAAGTATTATTATGTTAGACAGTATTGGCGTCCTAAAAAATAAACATCCTACTTACAATCTACTGAAATACAAATTCCTTTCAGCTCAGCTCCAAAATCAACCGCTGGAAATAGCAAAATCTGATACAACTATAAAAACTCAAAACGAACAATCAAATGAAGTCAAACAAGAAGCCACAGACACGTCAAAAACAGAAACTTTAAAGATAGAAGTTCCTACGGAAGAGGTGGTAACGTTAAAAGTGGAAGAGAAGAAAGAAAAGAAATCGTGGAACGTCTCGGATCTAACTTCGGACTTGTGGACGCATCTACCATTCCTGAGGCCGAGCGGGAGGAAGATAGACATAAGCAAAATCCATTGGAGGGACAGAGAGGCTCTGCAGTTCATGCGAGGCATCATGGATGAGTGCACACATTTGAGTAATTTCTCGGTTCCTTTCGATACTTCGCTAATTATTGGTAAGTTTACGTTAAAAATTATTTATTTATTTTTATGTTATTTATTTATTTTGTATACTAACCATTTATACGTAGAGCGTACACTCGATTTACGTCAAAATTATCACATTTTGGGAATTTTTCAGACCTAATTTTGGAAGCGATGTGAACAGACTTTGCAAAAAAAATATATATTATAGGAAGATTAATTCTTAATTTACATTGATAGTTTTGTAAAGCGAGGAGAATCTTATGGCGCAGTTTTACGAAAATGCAGTTTGGGGCTATCTTTCGGATGAAATACAGGCATTATAATGGGAAACAATACTTTGCAGAAAATGTTTTTCCAATAAGAAATATGCTGATACTAGATGACCCGGTGTACTTCGTATTACCTATTCACGGAGTACTAAATGTCTTTGCACCAATCCTAACGACATTAAAACTCTTCCTTCGCTAAAATGGCGGAACGTCAAATGTTTGACAGGAAAGTAGGCAGAACAGTTTATATGGGAAAATGAAATTGTTGTTTTTACTATCTTCCTCGCAATTTTTCCATATTTTCTCACCTTTTAAACCTTCCCTGGACTACGACAAACATTTCAAGACCAAGATAAGATAAATCCGTTCAGCCGTTCTCGAGTTTTAGCGAGACTAACGAACAGCAATTCATTTTTATATATACAGTGTGTCTGGTCATGGACTAGCGATAATTTAGGGGCGTCAAATTTACCTAATATAAAAAGAGGGGGGGTTGACCACCCTTATGGGTGTTTTTGTCGATAATATTAGGTAAATTTGACGCCCCTAAATTATCGCTAGTCCATGACCAGACACACTGTATAGATAAACCAGGCCAATTAGGCTCTATAGAGCCTAAATAAGTAAAAAATTGAGATAACATATTAAAAAGAGATACCAAAAGAAATATATAAATTGGTAAATTTTAATTACTATTTTTACAATGTATTTAAAATTAAACTCATTTAATATATTTATTATATTAAAATACGTATAATACCAGACTTAATAATGGTAAAACATTGTTAAATGTACTCAAATACTAATAATAATTAATTGAAAAATGGCTCTCATCAATTTGCGATCGTACACCCCAAGTTTTCCCAGCTAGTGGACCTATCGCTCTGCGAGGAATGTCAATGGTGTATGGGGTCACATAGATATGTGTATCTAACAACAACACAGCGAAAAAAAAAATATATTTGTACTTCGATTAATGCACGCTCTTAATTGGTATATTATTTTGTCCAGCTGTGTGCGCCAAGCATGATGCTTACGTCCCTCGGGAAGATGTGGGCACTCTGGAAGAGATCTGGCCCGGCGCAGAGGTGCGCTACGTAGATGCCGGACATGTCTCCGCTTATATTTTACACCAATCACTTTTCAGGTAAATGCGCTCTTGATAAAAAAAAAGAAACTCGGCAATTTAACTTTATTAAAAGAATATTTTTAAGATGGGCGTCGCCGCGGGCATCCATACTTTAGCATTATCAATATTCTTTTTATTTGAATTTTGGTTTAATTTTAGTTACTTACAGACTCCCAACGCAGTGACGTTCATCTTAACAATATGAATAGGTTCTAGATTTTTTTTATATTTTTTCTTTTAGTTTTTTTGTGTCGGAGGCTACTTAAATTTTTTAATTTTATTTCATTATTTTTAAAATATTCGCGGACTCTAATTCCGATAGATAGATAAATTCTTTAATTACATTTTTCTTGAATATATATTATTCAAGACAAAACTTATGACCTGAATTGTAAAAACGCTAATCTATTTCGGAGACGGAGGGCGCGTATTACCACTCTATTGGTTATGTGCTCGATGTAAAAACTCGTACTATAGGTACTGTAAAGTGGTGCTAATACCCTAGTTCGAAAGGTTCAAATTCGAGCGGCTAAATGGTAATTATATAAAATGACAATTACAAATAATTTTTATTCTTTTCCAGAGCTTGTATCGTAGAAGCGTTTGAGCGATCGAAAAAGAAGTGGAAAGATGGGAAACATGTCGACTGACGCTTGGTTTATTTAAGTCAAAAGCCACTGTATATCTAACTAAAGTTCACGTTCATATCGCGCTGTACTGCTCAAATAATATGAACTTAAACGTATCTGTGAAATTGTGATAATTTTAATAATAGCAATAATTTTTTACACGTATAACGACACCAGTACCATTTAAACACTTGTGCACGAATAACCCTGCTTTACCCATGGCATAACCGCGCCACACTACCAAGCAGGGTTTGAAATTATCAACATAAATATGGCCTTTGATAATTATTGCGATAATTATCATGATAATTATTTGATAATTATCATGATAATTATAAACTACTATATAAGCTCTATTTCGAGGCATTACGCAATGTTGAGGATACAATCTATTCTATATTGTTGTACACAACTCAAGTTACGCTAAGAACTAAAAAAACAACTTCAATTTCTTTGTTTCGCTTACACTCGAAACAAATGAATGAAGAAAATAATGAATAAGCGACAGTTTAGATACGAAAACACGATGACATGGGAATCCCCGCTATTGACGTTAAGTGGCGTGTGCCGATACAAGCAGTCGTTGAATGCGACAAATAACAAGTGGCCAATATTTTCGATTATACTTATCAAGATAATTATCAACCTATATTTATCTTGATAATTATCAATTATCAATGATAATTATCACTTCAAACCCCCTTCTACCAAGTGCTTTGGGTAACAGCTTTTCTCATATGCACTAACAGTTGTGCCAAGGGGAATATTACCTGAAATTGTACTGTGATTTTTAATTTGTGACTAATGTCAAACGACAACATTTTGACATGTAAAATATTTTCGAATGTAAATTATAAAGATCATATTATTTGATACAATTTGTAGAACACAAGAAAATAAATATAGCAGATGTCTAACTTATTATAGTAAAATAAAAGAGCCACAAGAAAAATATCGCAATATTTTTATATAGGTATTTATAAAAACAGTCACTGTGAGTTAGTTTGTGCGTTAATGCAGATTTTTTTAAGAATATGGTTTTCTGGCGCTTTACTTTCTCGGATCATGCTTTATTTTGGTCGCAGATCTAACTAACCTAATAGAACACGATTTGGTGATCATTTACTAAAAATGGTCTTTGAATACATTTTTTGATGTGTAGTACTTATATTTTTTTAGTTAGAGTGTTCAAAATATTTGTTCTCAATTTAAATTAACACTCATATTTACAAACATTATTATAAGATCTTTCGACTCTTAGATAAGTAAACGCATTGCGTTGAATAGAGCTCAGTGATTGGTTCGTTTCTGTTGCGTAGTTCACGTCGTTGAATTTACTGACGTTTTACTACTTTAAACTTTTGACATCTGGACGTTGCTTTTGACATCTCGACCTGTGCGTTGTGTAATATAGCTAGCTAGCTACCTAGCTGTGCGTTCATTTTAAAGTACGCATAGTGCCGGTCCCCACTTAAATATTGTCTATGAATAGGTTTTTACGACCCTGTGCGTCCACGCGCACTATGAGACCTCAAAATCCTTGCCATATGGCACGCACTGAGAAATGCCTTATTTTGCATAGCATTGTTTTTTTAATAAAACAAGTATTTTTTGTGAATACAGACGTCAATTTGTTCCTCTATCCATACACATCAGGTAGCCAGATGGGGCACGTAATCAACGGTAATAAGGGTCATTTTTAAACACCATGCTATACAGCCTATATGGAAAAGAAAGCACTGAAACTTAAAAATGTTATATTTACAATTACTATTTTAATACATATTAAGGATTTATAATAGATCGCCGTATGAGTGCCATAACTTTAGCAAACTAGCACAATAAAATAGCAATATTATATATTTACATTACCTACATAGTATACGTCAAACAAGCAAGACTGTTCGTTATTTTAAAATATTACGACTTGCACAAATACAAAACAAAACCACTTATAGGAATATAAATAGTGTAAAGGCGTGACCAGACATAGCGTTTAAGGTGCGCGGCGTCTAGTTGCCAAACAAACTGCCACGCTCAACGCTTGTCCAATCAGAGCAAGGCGAGCGACTGCCGCGCTGTTTGGACACGCCTTTACACATTCACAAATACGAGAGAGTATACAAAGCTTTATAATTTTTAATCCATTCAGTGTCTATCCCACCCATTCGGGTTCTTTTGAAAAGCCAACAATTTAAAAATATATGTTTGTAATGATTTTCGTTATAATTAATGAATGCAGGTTCTCAATATTTGCCAATTCTAATCTCTCATGCGAAGAGCTTAGCTGGCTACCTTATCGAATATACCGAATGTTACAAATTCCGAAATAAAGTACGAGTGTGTAACTTTCGATAATACTCCTGAATACTACTACCAATGAGTTTATCCTCCTTAGAGGAGATCCTGTAGTAACGTGCGTGTTGTGACTTATGCATTGTGTAGGATTTGTCATGGGTAGATGTAAAAAAATGTTTTTATTAAATTAATCGGAAAATAAAAATGGTCTGAAAGAAGCCACCCGCACCGCGCCGCGTTTGAAGTACGTTAACACGAAATGTCAGCAAGCATTGCCGAGAAACCGCGCCGCACCGCGTCTCTGCAGAGCAACGCACATCGGACGCGTCGCGTGCGATGTGCGGTGCACCTAAACCTTCACAGATAATTCTTTACAATGAATATACCACACCCTAAGTTTTATTTCGGTCTTTGTAGCACACTGTATAATAGAAAAAATACTAACATCCTTTTTGTAGTCTAGAATTTATCACAGTAATGATAATTTTGCTAAATATTTTTCAATATTTTATCTCTATTGTGTAAAATATCAAGTTATTCAATAGTTCTTTAATAGAATGTGTATCATAATTTGTTGATGTTACATAAGATTATTTATCGTTATGTTGTTGTAAATATTAATAAGGCGCTCCACAAATAACGGGACTGGGCGGTCTTTTTGACCGCGAAGCAATAAAAACTGCATCTGCTGCTTCTGCGTTAGTGTATATGTCGCAGAATGATTTGATAAATCGTATTTTCGCGTAAATATTAGGAACACTTAACTTTAAATTTATTTTTGGTTTATTTGTAGTTATTTTATGTATTTATAAAGAAAGGAAATCTGCGAGGACCGCTACGTTCTGCACCTCGCTACCTACTTTTTGTCTAATAACCCAGATTTCGCAATAAACTGTTTTGTGTGATTCAGCGTAGTCCCTTAGTTCTATCGTTCGCGTTGCGGTGAAATTGCCCGGCCTACCCCGTCATCTGTAAAGCCCTTAAGAACTGTTCAGAGCTCAAAATGTTGACCATATTTACATTTTTCTATCGCAGATTTTAGTTTAATAGCACAATATCTGGATGGTTAGATTAATTAAACGACACTTGTTATTCTTTCACAATTTTGGCCAATGTAAAATAAAAAAGGGCGCGTCAATTCACGCGCATTCGACGGAATATTCTGCGCGTAGTGCACCTTTGTTTTAATTGCGAATAATTTCGCTTCGATGCGCTTCGACTCTGCGCTAGTGTGAATTGACCCTAAGTCTAAAATAATCTGTCCCTAAAAATGAGTACTAAAATCTAAATGACTGTTTTTTAAAATTATGTACTATATTGTTATCACTGAATAACGTGTTAAGATACACTTTTAAAACTATTGTAAAGCGCGAATATTGATAAAAACTATTGTGTGTGATTGTATGAAGTACAAAGTTTTTTTTCGAGTGTATATTGTTCGTAGGCAAATGTCGTGCTATGCTTTTAGATGATATTTATTGTAGTACTGGCCTGTATATAAGATTTATCTTCTATTGAGGATGTATAGGAAAATATTTTTTGTAAATAAATGTTGTATTTGTTAATTTTGTTTTTTATTCATTGTTCTTGTACTCTTTATTGCATAACCCCTGAAGTGGAACGCAGACATATTATGTCTGCCTGTTAATTGCATTTTTCATACTACCCGCGGTGGGTGTGTTCTCTTAGATTTGCGCGAGCACTACAGATTGTAAATAAAACAACTTTTACAATTAACTTGCGTGTAATTAGATTTTACATATTATTACTATTGCCCGACGTGTCGTAACACTTTGCAGCGTTCGTGGTCACGGGATGACTTAAGATCACAGAGTACTGTCGAAAAATGTACAATAGCTCTGAAATTGATAATAATAATAATAATCTTTATTTGCTTTTATACCGTGTACATAGTGATGGTAAGAACAGGTTATATTTAATCATCAGTATAATACCTTTATTTTAGTAGGCATGCAAATGTCTTTAGAGTAAGTATTTTAAATTAAATCAAATCACATATAAGTATCTAGAATCAGAACAAATTGTCACAAACATAAAAACATTATCCTTAATTAATTAAATGCATTTAGAACAACAACAATTTAGAACATGTACCTATACAATTTAACAATAGATTATTAAATGTCACAATTTAAGTCATTCATTTTCATGTTATAAAACGTATCTATACTATATTTTTTAAATAATGTCAGTACCCAATAGATAGTAATGACGCATACTTTACATAAACATAAGCCTAGGATTTCTTTGAATATATTATGGATAATCAATACTTTTCTTTATTGGTCTGAGCAACAGACCAATAGTAGAATTATTATATTTAATACCTTTAATCATGAACAAAAGTCAAAAATAAAAAGTCAAGCTGAAAACAAAATACATAACAATATTTAGGTATTTCGTCAAATTATTATTATATTACTTATTCCCTATGTTCTAAATATTCTTTAATTGAATAAAAATTTTTATTAATAAGCCATTGGAGTAAACTATTTTTGAATTTATTATTATTCAAGGGTAAGATCCTGATAGCTGCGGGAAGTTTATTATAATTTTTTATAGCCATGTAGTATGCATTTGTTTTAAATAGGGCCAAATTACATTTTGGATTCATTAACACATTTTTTCTACAATCTCGGACATTATTTTTTATTTGGCTAACTTGTGTAAAGAAATTAGGATGTTTTTTAACAAATAAGCACATTTCTGAGATGTACAAACATGCTAGGTTCAGGATATTAAATTTTTTGAAAATGGGCTTACAAGAGTCTCTGCGGCCTATTCCAGCTAATGCCCTTATGCACTTTTTTTGAGCTCTGAAAGCTCTGTTGAAATCGACACTATTACCCCATATTATTATACCATAGCGCAGTATTGAGCATACATAACCATAGTAGGCTTCTAAAGCTATTTTGATGGACGCAATTTTTCTAAGTTTATTTAGCGCAAATACAAACTTATTGGTTTTTTTGCATACAATGTCTATATGATTTTTCCAGCTACAGTGCTCATCCAACGTAATGCCTAAAAATGGAGTTGAGTCAGTTAAATTTATTATTTCATTATTATATTGTATTTTAATATCTAGTCTTTTTGATTTATATGTATGAAATTGTATAGCTTTAGTCTTATTAATGTTAATTTTCAAATTATTTTGTTTCATCCAACTAATTATGTCAACAAGAGTATTATTAATGTTATATATAAGTTGGTCAATGTTTTTGTTCTGGAAGAGAAGAGTACAGTCGTCAGCAAATAAAAAACAGTCATTTTTGGTTGTATCAGGTAAGTCATTGATATACAAAATAAAAAGTAAAGGACCCAAAATACTACCTTGCGGTACACCGTATTTTACATGCTTATACTTCGATCGTATGAATATTAAGAATAATATTAAGTCATACCATTGCTTCATTAAGAGCTACGCCCTAGACGATCCCGGCGGTCGTCACAGTACCTATGGTCAGTATCAAACATAGATTAGCATTTTAGTACCATGTCATAGCAACACCAGCGGTTGTGTAGTAATAGATGCCAACATGTGAATAATTATTATGACATGGTTTAGTAACTTGTCAGTCTTAATCTACTGGTGGTACTGACTGTACGTATACTGAGTTTAGACCAACGTAATATAATAGGGTGGATCCACACAGCCCAGCGGCTTAAATAAAAAAGTCGAGGAAATGACTCCATTCCATATGATATAAGCAGGTGTGGAGTTCAAATGCGAAGATAGTAGTTAGTGCGAGAGATAAACCGCCGCACCACGCCTTACCGATCTGCAAAGTGCTTCTTCACGCCTCCTGAATGACCCAAGATTGTAAGAATTGGACACACGTGTCTTGATTGTGCGACATAGAATAGTTGTTTGTTCAACAAGTGTTCAATGTTACTTTTTGCTGTGAGTGCCGATATTAAATCACGAAACAGCAAAGTAATCTTACTGAGCGCAGTGAGTAATTTAAAGGCACTAGACAAAAAATATTTGTTCTCGTGCAGCGAGTGATTTAAAGGCACGAGACAAAAAATATTTGTTCTCGTGTGAAACATACAACTTTTCACCTCTCTTTTATTTAAATTTGAAATTGTGAGAAAAACAAGGCAACACTTTAATATTATCTTAAAAATAATTATTGAAAATTAAAAGTAGGATTACTAAAATAATTTAGATTGAACGTTAGTCTTGTTCAGAGCTCACAGCAAAAAGCGTTTTTCCTTCGAGATTTTACGAAGCAAAAGAGGTCTTTTGGTGCTGGAGAGGTGAAAATACATATATTCTTTGGCGACTTTGCTTGTAGTGCCGCCGGGCTGCGACTAGAGAGTTGCCACTGGGAATATTAATATGGATAGGCAATTAGAAAATTAAACTATTTTCAGATTTTAAGATATTTATTTCACTGACCAAATTAACATGGTCAATTATACCTTTTGTCTTATTACAATCGTACAATACAGTGATGTAAGATCTTACAATCGATATTTCTTAAAACTAGCTTTTTAACAAAATATAGAGGAAAAAAACGTGTATTTTAATTCTCATAACTTCTTTATACACATGAATAAAATTCCAAATAAAAACAAAATAAATATTGTATCTGTATACAAACAAAATGACTGAACCACACCTATGGAGCTATGACGAGTAATTGCTATACTTTATACTGAGCTCCATAATATAAGAGATTTCAAATTAATTCTCATTACAGCCCGCCTAAACACTATATGATATAGCCATTTATCACTTTGAACTGTAAAAAATCATTAGATATAACCGCAATCTTGCAATTTTATTGATACTGCGAACATGTATAAACCTTATACAAGTTCGTAGTTTCGATAAAATTTCAAGTTGGTGGTTATATCCAATATTTTTGACAGTTCAAAGCGATAAATGGCTATATCATATTGTGTTTCTGTGGTGGTAATGCTAGGCGGGCTGGCATCATTATGAAAGGAATTATTATTGTATTTAAAAACAGTATTAAATAATTACATTACTTTAAGAAATGCACCAAATTATATTGTCTAATATTATTTATTCTTATTTTATTGACATGCATTTCCTAAATTATTGTAATTATTCAAATGTTATGCAATTATTAATCATATTACCCTCTTCGTTAATGAATTATACCAATGCTGTGGTTTAGAAAATAGACTTTGAATTTTATGATCGCGCAATAAAAATGTAAACTTACCACTGTCGTCTGTACAAGAAAGAGATCGCTTTGAATTTAAGCAGCCTTTTAATTAAGAAAATTTTGAGCTATAAAAAATAAAACTATTATGCACTATTTCACTGAAATCACACTGAATGAAAATCACTGCCACTTCATAACCACAGTTTATGAGAAAATCAACAATAAAAAAACGATGTACGCACTGCATAATTTTAAAAAAAGTTAATTTCAAAGTTTTTATACACTAAGCACTTTTGAGAGTTATTTTTTCAGCAACATTTCTCTAAAGTCCGTGTTGCTAAGAGGTTTTTTGCCGTCACCGTTCGCGGCGGTCTTGCTTGTTGAAGCCCTTTGGAGTACACTCGGGATGAAGCTGCTGAGTTGTGTCCGTCGCCTGCGAAACACAAATAAGTTATTGAGTGTCAATATAGAATATCGACTCGATGATTTCAAACGGTACAACGAAAAACTATGCGAAAGTAAGTCCAAAACGCGGTTTAGTTTGGTTGTTGCCACGACATCGAGCGCTTGTCAGACGAACTGTGAAAAAGTGGACTATATTTTCGACGAATCGTTCAGAAAATAATGCCAAGTCGAATAGTATTCCTTTTCACGTGTAAGTACAGCAATTTTGCAGTAAAATATAAAATTAAAATCCCCTCCCCTACTCTGCGTATTATTGATGCTACCTTCTTACGCATTATCGTGATGATGCATCGGCAAACATGCATGATGCACTACAACAACGTGGAAGCCTCAACAGCACCCTGAAGGCATTATTGTATTGTATTCGCAGTGTTGTCTAATTTTTGGGTATGACTAGCCCGAAGGCTGCCGGTGTAAAATGCTTGGCAGAAAGCCTTGAAAAGTGTAATTTTAACAGGTACTGAACAACCAGCAAACCTTCGAGCTACCATATTACCCCTCACAGCCAACGCTCTGCGTTCTCTTTCCATATCCAAGCCGTCTTTTAAATCTTCGGTAACAATGTGTCCCAAATATTTAAATTGAGTTACTCTCTGTAAAAGTGTACTACTAAGTTGAATGGGAGGGACATGTATTGGACTTTTACTTTTCCGTCTAAACACTAACAACTCAATTTTATTAGGGTTATATTTTTGAATATGCGACCCCTTTACAGGCTGAAAAATTTTAGCGACCCCCGGCAATAGACAGACAAAAAGTTAGTCTCTATTTCTTATTTTGTTACCTTTATTCATTATTAAGACCTACAACACTGCAAGAGCCGCGAAAGCTTTAAAAGCTATTTGAAAGTAAGTACGAGGTTAGTCAAAAACAGCACCACGAAATGTAATTTTTTTGAATAATAAATAAGCACATCCTCAATCTCAATAAAACTTTGTTTTGTATTGTAGTATAAAACCTTGCCTTTACTTTATCCGGCGACCCCCCGACTAATGCTTCGCGACCCGCCTAAGGGTCGTGACCCACAGATTGAAAAACACTGTTTTAGACCATACTGTTCAGCATATACGTCACTTAAAAACATATAATTTTAATTATCCATGTGTACTATGTACTAATGGGGATTAACCCCATTAGTACATTCGACAAAGTTCCCGGTGTTCCATAGCAAACGGAATATTTTAAACGGCTGCTCTGTACCAAGCCCCGCCTACTGTTTACTCCGGCCAATAGAATAATAACGTAATATGACGCAGCCAATGAGACGCAGCGTCTTCATTCCGCTTCCGCAGGTCGCGTAGTTGCTCTAGCGTGGACAACATAATTTGCTTATTGACTGAAACCGGTTGCCAGGCGACTCTCCAGAGAATTAGGAAATAAAGAAAGAAAAACATTTATTGACCAGCACAAAGACAATACAGATAACAAAAAGAATAGAAACGATTTACAGTAAAAATAATAACGACAGCATACACTGAAAAAAGTAAAGAAAAAACAGTACTAAATTGAACAAAAAAAGTGAAAATAATAATGTTTTGTGCATGGCCAAAAGATAATACGCAGCATAAGATTCTGCGACTTAGTGTCACAGAAACGCTGTTGTTATGGCAGGCCTTTACCCTGTGACGTACGGGCATAAAATAAATAGATACAGTAGATACATAATTATAATAATAAAACATATGTAAATAAAAAATAAATACCATTAATATAATTAGAGATGAAACAGATATCCGGTAACTATCCGGTATCCAGCCTAAATTTACTATCCGGCCGGATACTGGACAGTAACTCTATATCCGGCCGGATACCGGATATTAAAACACTACGACAATTTCCTATGATAAAATGCAATACATTAATCTTTGTGAGGTAAATATCAATAAAAAGGCTTATAATTATGACGACTGTTATTTAAAGTCGAAAAAGTTACAAAAAAGCTTTTTAAAAAAAACAAAATTTTCTTCTGAGATATTCCCTCTAACGATAAATACATAAAAAAGTTAATATCTAAACTATATTTTTTTAGTAAAAACTTAGCAAAACAGCCCGAATTGATCTGATCCGCTTGCGGCGCTAAACTAGTCACGATATGCAACGAGATAATGGGCCAAATATCCGGCCGCCGGATATCCGGCCAACCGGCCCCGCAGCTCGCCTGTCATCCGGTATCCGGCCAAACAACAATCCGTTTCATCTCTAAATATAATATTCATAAATAATAAAAATAATTATACTAAAAAACAAACTACAATTCTCGAAAAATATAAATAATATAACATCATGGCTGTAGGGCTGCGATACCTTGGCTTTGTCCTACTCTGTGATGTCATGTTGTGGTTTTTTTATTCTTTTGTAATGTGTGTTTTTAATGCCACTAATGGACTATCCATCTCTGGTTTAGAATCTATTCTAAATAATATACTCACATGCCACTTCCAGTGTCTCTCTTAGGTAGCCCCAGAGTGGTTGCTGCCGAGTCTTTAGGTGGCGGGGCACTCACTGCCACTTCTATCTTTCGTTCTGCCAACAACAAACCGTTGCATTTCTCGATAGCTTGCGTTGCGGACGAATCGTCTTCGTACTCTATGTACGCTAGACCTTTTGGTTTGCCGTCTCTGAAAATAAAACATCTAAATATATAAAAGAAGAAACTGACCGACTGATATCATCTCACAGCCCAAACCGCTGTATCTAGAGATTCCAAATTTGGCGCGCAGGTTCCTTATGAGGTCTAGGGGTGCGCTAAGAATAGTTATTTGTTCAACAAGCAAAGTTAGTTTTTGCTGCGAGTGCCGATATTAAATCACGAACAAGCGAAGTAGTATTCATAAATACACTACTGAGCGCAGTAAGTGATTTAAAGGCATAAGACAAAAAAAAGGTTGTTTGGGAAAACAACGTTAGTTAGAATATTTTATTCAAAACTTCACAGCCCGTCTAGCATGACCACCGAAACACGATATGATATAGCCATTTATCGCTTTGAACTGTCAAAAATTATTAGATATAACTGCATTCTTGAAATTTTATCGATACTCTGAACATGTATAAGCTTTATAAAAGTTCGCAGTTTCGATAAAATTTCAAGTTGGCGGTTATATCCAATTTTTTTTGACAGTTCAAAGCGATAAATGGCTATATCATATTGTGTTTCGGTGGTCATGCTAGGCGGGCAGGAGTACTTCCTGTCGATAAATTAGTAATAACGGGATTCAGTTTTTTTTTTAGAATTCATCACGTAAAAATGTGAAATGGGGTGACAAAGTTTGAAATATAACATGGCGATTTTTTCATTACTATCGAAGATAAAACCATGAAACTGATTTTGGGCACTTGATAAGAAATAAATGCCCTAAATAATTAAAATGCTGCCCGAAATAACTTTTCCAGTGGACTGGAGAAAGCACAGAAAAGAGAAATTAAGAAACCGAAAAAGGTTTATTTACCAAAAATTATGTCTAGGAAGGCATATTTCGATCCATATTTTGCAATATGGATCTGTATATGTATAATATGTATTTTTCAATAACTAAGATAAATTATGGAAAATAGGGGGAATAAGTTACGGGTCAATGAATATGTGCTTTAAAAGCCGAGTCAAAAAAAGAGGTGGAAAATTAACTAATATGTTATTATTTTTATGTCCTCACATCACACACATTACAACAGCCTTTATAACTCGACCCACTGCTGGGACACAAGGCCTCTCTTTGTCGTCGAAGAGTGTTTACGCAGTAGTCCACCACGCTTGCCCAATGCGGATTGGTGGACGGAGTATAAGGTGATCAATACCCCTATACTGATCTATTAGTCACCTTCTACGACACCCATTGGAGGATATGGGGTGATGCTATTCCACTTTGCCGGCATCACACGGCCACTTTTTTATGTAAATTGTGTAAATGTTTTATCAAATTGTAATGAAAATTAAATGACATATCGTAATTTTACCAGCAGTCACCATAAACTGCGCTGTCAGCTCTGCTAGAATCAGTATACCTGAACCTTCACTGAATAGGTAAATAAGTCACTAGGTAAAAAAATGCATGTCGTGAGTAGCCACTTAATTCCAATTAACATCTCAACATAAAAAAAACACGATATCAACTTCGTTAGGTATTGGTGGTCCGGAGCCTTACAGATTTGAGTACTTCAATACTACCAGTCACTTTACAGGTGACTATAGTCTATACACACACATGAGGTCTGATCCGTCACGTTGTTTTTTTTCTTCACTAATAAGACTGGGCCAGCAAAAGATGAAAAGAAAAGGTCTAATTATTTTAGCTTGCTCTTATACCTACTTTGTGGCATTACTCGTTGTGGGCAAACCATTAATAAAATGTTAAGAATATAAATTCATTCATAATTTCATCTAATCTATTGGCACGTTGATACGACAAAATAAAAAAAAAACTTACAGACTGCACTACACGTATTAACAACCCTATTTCTCTCCAAGGTAAAATAAGCCGCAGTTACAGTGGCACAAAACCAGTTATTTAAAATTACACTGCCTAACAAAATATACTACGCAAACAGGCAACCTCACGCCTAGGCCTTGACTAGAATTTCAGGCGTCCAATCATTAATTTCTTTATGTCGGGTAGACATAAAATCTTTTCACGATTGAGTAATTTGAATTACAAAGCAATGCAGCAAAATTAACAATTACGATTCTATTGAACTACAATAATTTCAATTACCCTTCATCTAACTAAAAATTAAATTCGAAATAAATAATTCACTACGCTCATCACTACGCAACTTTCTTTGAAATAAACAGCTCCAAACTTAAATCATTATTTAAACACTCACCAAAGCTATCCAATGCAACAGACGGCGGCGGGCGGCGCGACCGTACTCGTCCAAAGTGGGCATGGTGGGTACGAATCCCGCTTCTGATGTCGTCAGGATTTAGATCGAATCACTATCTCCCATACGAATACCGAGTCAATTTATCACAACACACATCACAAAAAGGAGAACCAGAGTAGTGCCTGGGACTTGTGACCCAGTGTGTAGGTTTACCTAGGCACTCACCTTCACTTCTCTCTAACTATTATCACACAACTATCGGACATAGCTTCCACAAGCATTCCTAATACAACCATAGACACGTCCGCACTCAGCGACGGCTCGAACTAGACTGAGCTCTGTCGAGCGCGCACCGCTGCAACAAAGGCGCGCCCCACCACTATTACTTCGCATCGTACGATAGCTCGTGCGGCGCTGACGTCACTCGCAATCCCCCGTGGACTATTTCCAATGAAAATAACAAATTCAATTACAATTGAACCTAATAATGTCCTAGCGCCGTCATACATAATAATGACCAACTCACTTGAACGTAACAATCCTAACGTCTTTCAAGTTGCCGTATTTATCAAACACTTCAGTGAGAGCGTCCTTCGTGCAATGAGAGTAGGGTAGGTTCTTCACAAACAGTTTGTTCTTCTCCGCGCCCGTGGAGTACTTGAAGCTGGCCTTGCCTTTCTTCGCCGAGTACTGTGAGAAGAACATTGGCCGTCCTTCTAGCGGAGAACGGTCGTGTTTCAGAGCTTCGTCTACGGATGTCTGTAAAATAAGGGGTTTTCTAAAAAAAATAGTAATCGCCAGGTGGCAGCACTGTGGCATGAGATCCACCTATCGAGATTATCCTAATTTGATAATTTTTAGGAGTTTCCCCTGAGTTCTTGTTGAGAGACATTTTAACCCCCCACGCAAAAAGAGGGGTGTTATAAGTTTGACCTGTCTATATGTCTGTGTGTCTGTCTGTGGCATCATAGTTCTTAAACGAATGGACCAATTTTGATGCGGTGCGGTTTTCTTTTGTTTGAAAGCTGACGTGATGGAGATGGTTCTTAGCGATAAATCTATGTCAGGGGTTACATAAAATTTTCAATTTTGTAATTTTTTTAGTCAAACACTTGACATTGGCCAAATGCGTAATCTTTGTGTCGCGAACGCCAATTATTTTTAAAAAAGGAGACTAAACTCGTCACGACATGCAATGGGCCGAATTGCCGGCCGCCGGATATCCGGCCTCGCCACACGCCGGATATCCGGTATCCAGGCAAACAACTATTCGTTTCATCTCTAATTACGATACTAAAAATGGTGCAGTAAATGCGGTTTTATGAGCAACTGTGTTGAAATAATACATTATAATACAAGTGAGTAATGTTGAAAATTACGTTCGAGGCTGACATTGAGCACGAGCGCAGCGAGTGCTTAATATTCAGCCGAGAATGTAATTTTTAACTGCTCACGAGTGTTATACGACGTTTTTCAACACCATTGCGAGTAATTAATACATAATGCAAATTATCTACTTGCAAAATAGTACTGAAAATTGAAAACGACGAACGAATGACGGCTTTGTGCGCGAAAGACTAAGGTACCGACGCTTATACAGCCAAAACAGCAAATTATATAATTTTTACAAAATAAATATATTCTTTTAATATTTATGTATGACTTCTATTTAATAGTTGTAATTTTAAATAAGGTTTTTATAATTGTATATCTTTAAACAGAGTGTTTCTAAACGCCAAACTTATTTAATTTACAAAAATGTTTCAGCATTTTGCATATAAATTCTCTTTGGTTCCTATTTTTTTTTTCTTATAAATAAAAGCGTGACTTTTCTTTACGAAACTATAGGAAACTATTAACTTTTGATTACCAAACTGTGCGGTAATCGAATTTGAAATTCGAAACATATTATAAGTTGGTAATATGATACATTGTGAAACTAAAATTGGTGTAGTTACATACCAATTACGAGCAATGGTGTTGAAAAATACATTACCGGTGTCTTATACTGGCAGTAGCAAATGGACCCGCCAAAGGCTTTAACTCCCGCTCTCACTCGCAGCGACACAATATCGCCGTACTTCGACAGAATATCGCGAAGTTTCTGCTCGTCCACTCTGGATTAGAAAAAAAACAGATTTAAATAATTTCAAACTCAGAACAAAAAATAAAGTTAAAAGAGGGTAGTTGAAGAAAAACATGGAACTATTTTTCATGAATATAATTGACCAATACCTGAAGATAGTGATACTTGTTGATACTTGTTTAGTAAAATAAATGAAATTTGTTATTAAGTTTTGAAAAATATAACAGGTAGGCAGTGTGCATGATATCACTGACAAGTTATTACTATATGAATATTTGTATAATTTCTGCTATTTATGGGAACAACAACTAAAGCATAATTATAACCTATTAGACCCCTTAGGTTTAAAAGCAATTTATTAACCTACAACTTGTGTTTTACACGGGGTGACGTCACTGCAGACGCCTTTGCAGTTTGACGCGATTTGGTACGAAATTTGAAAATGGTTCTTAAATATCGAAATAGGTGCTGTAGAGTGGAAAACATCTTAATTATCTTTTTAACTAACTCACTTGAATTCCAAATTGCTAACAAAGAGAGTGCATGCTTCTCGAGTGCCAACAGACTGTGAACTCTCTTCTTCTTCAGTCTTCTGGCGTTTGCTGCCTGCTAAAATAAATAGTATATTTGTAAATAAAATTAAAGTTTGTGCAATTTAGTCTTAACTGTACAGGTTATAAGAACAAGAAACCTAGAAAATAAACAAAAAATTGTGTGTGTCAGCTCCGACGCACGACTGGAGTTTACTCCGAGACAGGTGAGATGGCGCACCTGCTGTCATCCGTGTTTTGACAATTAGAAAGTTGCGCGACATAGGATGCGCACCAAAAACGTAACGAGGTCATTCGAGGTCATTAATCGATAGATTTTACTCCTCACATTTTTCTCATACCGGGCCCCTTATACAGGGTTACAGGAAAAGTCGACCTAGATCCATTAAGGGCGTGTAGTACACATCATTTCTGAATGATTTCACTATGGAACCCCCCATCCTAAACTTAACCGTTTTCGAGATATTCGAGTTTTAATTTTTTTATGAAAATGCCCAATTTTTCGGCTATTTAATTGAATATTTTGATTTCTTTTTATTCTAATGATTATTTTTTTGGTTTTTTACATGAAGAATGAGATGGTTAATGACCTCAATGACTAAAATTGCATGTAAGTTAAGTAAATAGGTCATTGCAGACGATCGAAACTTAAGAAAATAAGTACAAATTATAAAAAAATATTTTTCTTTTCTGGATATCTCCAAAAATTATTATGGCACTTGCTCTGCAGATGTGCTTAAAAACATCTACATTTTATCAGCTATCCAACGAGGTATAACAATCTAGGGTTGTATTTAAACTCATAGAAAAAAACATAGTTGAAAAGGTTCGCACAAGCTCGGACTGAGTACATACGACGCTATCCCGACCGTCGAGTACCTGATGTGAGCGTTTTCGACGGAGTTTACCGACGACTTCGTGAAACTGGCTCTGTTTTGCGACGACGTACGGACTTAGGAAGACCACGTGTCATTGATGACGACGAGGAACAAGACAACGAAATCAAAATTTCTTAAGAGGTGACTTAGGTGACCTACCAGATGATCTCCCATTACAATTACTGTGGGACATGTGGTTTCAACATGATGGCTGCCCTGCTCATTTCAGAAGAAGCGTTAGGGATTGGTTGGACACTAACTATCCTAACAAATGGATTGGACGAGGTGGGCCTTTACCCTGGCCAGCCAGATCTCCCGACCTGACCCCCATGGATTTTTATGTATGGGGGCACATGAAGAGCCTCGTTTACAGTGAGCTCAACCCCATATCGTCAGTGGAAGTTCTCAAAGAAAGGATAATTAATGCTGCTAACGACATAAGAAGAACATTAACCACTGGTGTAGTGAAAAGTGGACTACGTGAAAGAATTAGAAAATGTGTGCGAAATAGAGGTGGACACGTAGAACATGAACTATAAAATTTTATTCAAAAACATTAGGTGAATTACTGAATGATCTCCTAGGTCAGGATAGCGGGACATCGATGGATGCATGAAGATTGTACCTAGGCGAGGGAGGCCGTTCAGTAGTGGAAGCCAGTAGGCTGAAATGATGATGCTGAACTTAAGTCAAATTAATTAGATTAAATAAGTGCTATTTATTCTGAATGCCCCATGTAGCCTTAGAAACTAAGTTTCACCGTTAGACCTACTACCTGAACCTTTTCAACTATGTTTTTTTCTATGAGTTTAAATACAACCCTAGGTTGTTATACCTCGTTGGATAGCTGATAAAATGTAGATGTTTTTAAGCACATCTGCAGAGCAAGTGCCATGATAATTTTTTGAGATATCCAGAAAAGAAAATTTTTTTTTTATAATTTGTACTTATTTTCTTAAGTTTCGATCGTCTACAATGACCCATTTACTTAACTTACGTGTAATTTTAGTCATTGAGGTCATTAACCATCTCATTCTTCATGTAAAAAACCGAAAAAATAATCATTAGAATCAAAAAAATTCAAAATATTCAATTGAATAGCCGAAAAATTGGGCATTTTCATAAAAAAAATTAAAACACGAATATCTCGAAAACGATTAAGTTTAGGATGGGGGGTTCCATAGTGAAATCATTCAGAAATGATGTGTACTACACGCCCTTAACGGATCTAGGTCGACTTTTCCTGTAACCCTATGCAAATCGATTCTTAAGGAGTAAACTCCAAAAAGTATAGTCTTGTCACCTTATTAAGTAGTAAAGTTAAGAAATGACAACATTTTTTTAATAGTATTTTTTTATATCGATTATTAAAAGACTCAACACATACTTTTTAATTTTCTTTCATTTTGATTCTAAGTATTTTAATTTAAAATTTCAAAACTTAATCACTCTAAAACGACGTTAATGCAACTATGGGATTTTTGAGGGTTATTGTCATGACATTACTAAAGTCCTCTACAAATTTAAAAAAAAAAAACAATTACATCACAACTGTCAAATCTTTGAGGTTAAGTTTGGTTCTGTTGGCCATAAATAAAAAAAGGTGGATGGCAAAGACATTTTGTGTTAGTAATCCTACACTGGAAAAAATATTGCCCCAGGCGGGAATTGAACCCAGCATCTTCCACAATCCGGGCGGCTGCGTTTAGGCCACGTTAAGTGAAATTAGGGTATTTTTTATTTAATTTAAAACGCAGGAAACCTATACCGGAATTAAGAATAGTGCATTAAAAATACCCCATTTAATTCATTTACCTTCATCATCTTTGTCTTCATCATGCGTCCGTTTCTGTGCAGCACTGGTACTAGCTTTTGTCCCTTTCGCAGCGTCTTCAATTTCCATATCTCCGTCCTTTTTCCGCTTAGGTTCTGTGCCTTCTGAAGTCTCCTCCGCTTTCCTTTTATTTGGTGTCTTCTGATCATCGTCGTTCTGTTTCTTCTTCTTGTCCAACTTCTGCTTTTTGGTTTGCTGTTTGCCCTTCTGTTTCTTGCCCATCATTTTGTCTTTGATTGCTTGGTAACTCTTCTTCCATTCTTTCAGTTTTGTCTAGAAAATGCATCTATATCTATAAAACAAAGTCGCTCTTTCTGTATGTCCGCTTAGAATTAGAATTTATAAGCTACGCAAATGATGTCAATCCGGTTTTCATCAATGGATAGAGAGTAATTCAAGAGGAAGTTTTAGAAGTATAACTCGATAAGATTAAAGTAAGTACTATAAGTAGGAAATATTGGGATAGATGCGCCATATTTAATAAAAAAAAGGCCTTGACAGATAAGGGGCTAAGTAATATCCGTGCGAACTTGAGAAGCCGGGGCTGGTCGCTAGTTAAATCTAAGACTTAGGGCCTGACTAACAAGTTCCTATTAGCGTTTCTTTAGCAGATAGTCTATACAAAACTGTCAATTTATCTACCAGATATGTCCTATACAGAACCTGTGGAACTTGCTCTAAGTCTATAACAATGTAAAAACTAGGAAAAACAACCAACTTTGATATATCGATATACTTTTGTCTATCGACTCTTACACAAGCATAGAACTACTTGAGCCAAATTCGATAAAGAATAAATGTATAGCCCACATTACTTTATCAAGAAGCAAAAGTTTGTAGAAACCACAATTAACCTTTTGGTCCCCGTTCGGGTGTCTGGATATTATTAATCATCTACAGATTAAGCGAGTAAATTTGGTTTTTGTAAACCTTAGACAAAGCCGAAGTCTATACATTCTATACATCAAAAGAAGAAACATATAAAAAAATGTTGCCTGCGGAACGATTTTTATTTTTGGTGTTAAAAAAACTCGGAAAAATATAGCGCAATGTATAGAGCGCGTTAGCGGCGCGGCGCGACGTTCGGTCAGCTGAGTTGAATGGCCCCGATATCGAGTGGTTACATTGAGCGTTGACGTTTTAAAGCCTTTTTAGTATGAAATACTTAAAATTTTGATAATGTTTCTTCGGACACAAATTAAGAAATAATATTTTCAATTTGTTTTCATAAAAATCTTGAACAAAAAATCTAACTTTAACCTTCAATAACTTCATAACTATTAATTTCCCATGTATAGTCTAGAAGAAAAAAATGGTCCTAATGATAAGCGGAATACGTAGTTGTCGGCTTTATTATAGGTGGATTTACACCCGTTCTACAGGGTGTAAAAGACATGAACAGTCAAACGAGAACCATGTATTCTATACATCAAAATAAGACACATTTCAAAAAATAATTGCTGGGAAATGATTGTTATTTTTTGGTGTTAAAAAATATTGCAAATTGTACTGCGCAACGTAAAGCGCTCAACTCGCACGCAACTCGCAAAACCGTGATAATTTTGCCAGACGGCGGCCCCGCTCGTTTGTGTCCGTGCACATCGAGTGAGCTACATTGAACGCTAACGTTTTGAAGCCAATTTTTTGTTATGAAATACTAAAAAAAATGATAATGTTTCTTTGGACAATAATTAAGAAATAATGTTTAGAATATGTTTTCATAAAAATATAAAAAAAATATGACTTTGACCTTCAATAAAATCGTAACTATCAATTTCCCAGGTATAGTCTAAAGGAAGAAAAATGTTATAATGGTGAGCAGAATACATGGTTTTCGTTTGACTGTTCATGTCTTTTACACCCGTTATAAAAGAAAAGTCCTGGCTGACTGACTGATGAATGCCCAGCCCACCCCTTGGACCAAGATAGCTAAAATTTTGCACAGAGGGATAATACGGATTTTTTTAAATTCAACTCCAAAGGGGGTAAAATAGGGGATGGAAGTTTGTATGGGGAAACAAGATTAGTTGACTATGTAAACAGTAAACACTTATTTCAGCTTTTTTCTGAATTCAACTCCTAAAAGGGGGAAATGGGGTGACGAAGTCTGAAAATCAAAATGGGTATTTTTTCGTCATTATTGAAGATAAAACCATGAAACCTTGTATTTAGGCACTTGATAAAAGTAAGTAAGTATTTAAAATTTATTAAGCGTTTTTTAAAATTTCGATCTACAAGAGGAAGACATAGGAGATAAAAGTTCGTATAGAACTCGAAAACAAATGTGTCAATGTCTTACTATACGTATATTTATTGTAAACATGGTGTATGAATACTAAAAAATTAAGTGGGAAAAAAAGTGTGACGCTATAGGCATTTTTTGTAACCTTTCAAAAGCGTTTGATTTCGTCAACCATGAAACTTTGATAAGAAAGTTGAATTACAATTGATAAAATCGTACCTCAAAAAACGAATACAGAGAATCGGCATCAGGGGAGTAGTGTCTGATGGTTCATTGATTGAAATAGGTGTACCACAGGGCTCGATACTTGGACCTTTTTTATTTCTCGTTTATATAAACGATCTTCCATACATGGTCAAGGATATGTCGGATATAGTGTTGTACGCGGACAATACTTCTTTGATATTTTCCTCAGATAGAACAGATTCCAAATGTAGTGAGACTCATATAAACAATACTCTAAAAGAAGTTTCTCGCTGGTTTTGTTTTAATAATCTAGTTTTTAATGTACAAAAAACCTTTTTCCACCTCCAAAATACAAGAAATCTGCCCCCAAATATTGAACTAGACAAGAATAATTTAGAAATTGTTGCTAATACTACATTTTTGGGTATCAACATAGACTCAAAACTACAATGGAGGGCACATTTAGATATTCTTGCAAATAGATTGTGCTCAGCTGCATATGCGGTGAAAACAATTAGGAACTTAACAAATGAAGTGACTGCAAGATTGGTTTATTTTGCCTATTTTCATAGCGTCATGTCGTACGGCGTTCTGCTGTGGGGATCGGCAGCTAATATAGATAAAATTTTTGTATTGCAGAAACGGGCGGTACGGTTTATTTATAAAATGAAGCGCTGTGCTTCCTTGAGAGGTAAATTCAGAGACATAGGTATTCTGACGCTGCCATCTCTATACATTTTTGAGAGCATTATGTACACCCGTAAGAATATACACAATTTTAAATAGAAAAGTGACGTTAGGAATCTGAATACTAGGTACAAAGATAAATTAGTGGTTCCAAAGCTCAGACTTGCTAAGACTAGTAATACATTTGTAGGGAATAGCATAAGGTTTTACAATAGAATACCAGATGAACTGTTAACTTTGACGGATATACAATTCAAAGAGAGAATTAAAAGTCACCTGATCGCTAAAGCGTACTATAGGGTGAAAGACTTCACCGAAGATAACCATTCATGGCAATAAAAAGTTATGTATAGTTTCTACATAGTTATACTGACGAGAGTATGTATGTACCTACTCGATATCTAATACCATTGGTAATCATTTATATTTCAATAGCTACATATTTGTATTTGACGTCAATAAGTGCTTTGTTAAAAAGCCTACATTGAAAACAAAGTTAATAATAATAATAAAAGTACCCAAAAAAATTAAAACGCTGCTCAAAGCAACTATACCAATACACTTTGCCCGTAAATCTGCTTACCTCGCAAGTCTCGTAGCATTCCACTATACTCTCGCGGGTTCCGTAATCCCGCTCGTAGTCTGTCCAAAGTCTCGCTATGGACGGCGGGAAGTCCATCACAAACCGTAGCGCTCGACGATACAAATCGCGCCGCTTATTCTCAGACAGAGGCGGTAAACGATTCGTCTCCAAACTAATAAAAGCCTCCCAATACTTCGCCATTGCTTTGTTCTCGCCGTATTCTGAAACGAAACGAACGTATTTATTTTTCCTCCATAGGTATACGTTTGGGAACAACATATTTTTAAGTTATCTTTATTTATAACATTCTTCTGATCGTGCAAAGACGTAAAAAAGATAGACAGGTTATTCCTATATCGACGTACTGGTATTTATTTAGATACTTCGCGAAAAGAAAGTGATAAATTATTAGGCAAATCTATTAATAGAAAGAGATAAATATACCTCATGAGTTACGTATCGATTGCTGCTTCGAGCTCATTAGCGCGAGCGCGCACCTATACCGATAACAGAGGATTTTTGCGCGCTTTTTTTAAACGACGGTCAAATTGTATTACTTAATGAAATTGTTTTAGTAAACAAGCAAAAAGTGTAAAACACTAAAGAATCGTCTTCGTTTATAGATAATTTATTGTTAGGAACATATGTAATTTATAATAAAAATAATAAATTATTATAGGGGTAAATGGTAATTACGGTACCTAGATACAAGAGCCACACTCACCGTATACGGGAAAAATCGTTTCTTTACTAAATTAAATGGGACAAATCGTAGCTTGTTGATGAACTTGTTTAAAAAAAAAATATTTATCGTTAAGGATAACAGTTCGGCAGTCATTCTTTAATGCTTTGTACATGATTAACGGTTAACATAGACAGGTACATGATTAATTATGCATAAAATTACACGTTTGCTTGTCTTTAGCAGAGGTAATGTAATTTGTACACCACCTAAAAACACAGGAAGGTATTTTTGAAACGATAACTTAAAGGGTTGCAATGAAGTGCAGTCGACCAGTCGACACGCGAATGTCTGAATGTAAATCCGGCAATTGCCTTACCTGACTTGAACCTGACTCGACAATGGCGATTTCGTTGTGCGACGCATCTATAATTTTTTAAACATCTTAGTGTTCGTGTTTATCACGGAACTCTTCCTAAAAAGTTGGACCGATTTTGATGAATTTTTTGGATGTGTTTAAGTTGGTCCGAGAATAGTTTACTTTTATTTTATTTTATATACTTCACAGGAAACTTTCAGCTATCTTACATATTAGTAGGTATATTAATATTATGTACTGAAGGTCATTTACAAGTTTCCACATATAGGTAAACTTTGATAATATCAGACTTAGATGAAAAAAATAACATCCCGATAAAAAACAAGATTAGTA
The DNA here is from genome assembly GCA_955850985.1 of Elophila nymphaeata. Classification (NCBI taxonomy): domain Eukaryota; kingdom Metazoa; phylum Arthropoda; class Insecta; order Lepidoptera; family Crambidae; genus Elophila; species Elophila nymphaeata. Next base: position 9,119,394 of record OY039088.1, read on the forward strand.
AATTAAATACAATGATTACAGAAAAAAATAGTAGCTTTTTTAAAATGAGTGGTTGTTGTATTAAATAAGTATACATCATATTCCCTAGAGATGTAATTGAAACACCGACACACCCTAATGAAAAATGAGTTTTGCCTGTAGTTATACCCAGAACGAGAGATGTGCAACGCGCGAGGTCTTCTCGTGCCCGCATATGGAACTTGTAGGCCGATTCGCTCTAAAATCTCAGGACCTTGGGGTCCACGTCCGGAAGCCCTGTGGCGGACCCTGGTAACGTGGTGGGGAAACTTTCTCGGCGGGTGTGTGGCTTTTGATGTCAAGTGTCCCTTGGCATACGAAGTCACATGCCATCGTCGAGTTGTTTTGTTTTCCCACCACGGCTAGTTCCGGACGGCCCTTTTCGGGGCCACGACCGCGCCCGAAGTCCCCCGGGCGCGGTCCGATTGCTGCTCCCGGCTCGGCCGGCGGGCTATAAGGCCGGCGTCGGCCAGCGGCCCACAGGGGCTGGCGTTAGTCGGTAGCCCCTGTGGGCTGCTGGCCCCAATTGGTGCACAAGGAATGCCTACGGACGAATGGACGGGCAGCGTTGAGACGGTGTAGTTGCGCTCACGAGCGCAGATCCCGAGCCGTCCCGCAATAGCGCACTGGAGGTCAGGTCGGGGGGGATGTTTAGCGGGTATGGAGGGAACGCCTATACCTCGAGTCCCACATATCCCCTGCGGTTAGCACCACCCCGCAGGGACGATGCGTAAATGCATTTGACCTCCCCGACAAAAAAAAAAAAAGGACAATCAACCTTGCCGCTTGCTTTACTAATGAGATACGCAAGATCGGCTATGCGTCTTCTCTCATACAAGGGAAGCAAGTGAAATCTCTGACAACGCCTAATGTAGTCGGATGTATATGTTATCGTTCTGTATTGCAAATACTTTAGAATTCAATGCGCGTATTGCAACGAGGGTTCTACACACTTTATATTCACAATTTAATCCTATATAAAAAGTTTATTTTATTTTAACTAGGTAACATTTGTCGGGTCGCTAGTTATGGTATAAAATATTTTTTTTTTTAAATACATTATAATTATATACAAAAAATAAAAGGTTTATTTCTCTGGTTAGACGTTTTGAAATTTACATATTTTTAAATTTTTAAGGGCTGTTTTTTTACAAAAATCAAATATAAGTTAACAGACGGTTAGATTAGCCCAACAAAAGCGAATGTCAGAAATACAAGACATGAAATGACAACTGACAATGTAATTTAAATTTGTACGATATCGGAGTTTCTCCTTAGTTCTTGTCCTGAGTCCTAAAGGACAATGTCCATTTCTAGCCATTAGTGAACACAACTATACACAAAAATAAATTTTACCAATAATTTTATTTTTATTATTGAGTATAACGTAACGTAACTTAGTGTAAACGTGAACTTCTACAATTTTTTTTTTAAAAAGGCTTTTATTTGGATTACACTTTCTCCGCTATTTAATTTCCTACTAGTGCGGTAAACATAATTGTAAAATCAAGACAATCGATTGATTCAGCAAATTCACAGTATTTATTAATAGTTTTAGAAGTATTATGAATTTACTTTTGAAAAGTTACGATCATTTAGAACATGATATTAATTAACTTACACTTTCAATATTATTTGCAATATCAAATTAAAATATAAAAACATAATCAATTTCCAAAAGAATGGATTACGATTTTTATAATGACAAAAGACATCATTAAGCCGCCGTGTCTGACTGAATGTCAAAAAAACGTCCGTCGCTTTGTTTGGCGGGAAGCAAAGGGATCTAGCCCATACAGCCACGTCTTTGTTAATTTCCTTCTTTCAATTTTGCATTAAAATATTTATTATGGGTGTCACACATTTTAATGCATCTAGGAAGTGCTTGCTGGAGAGTGTACTTTGTGGAGTTGCACGGAATTCTTATTAAAAATATAGTTTCATTTAATTTATAACCTATATTACTTAATTAACAAATTATACTGAAATATACATTTTGATACTATTATATGCTTTAATTATTTCTTTTTATGATATAAACTGACTATCTTATTAGTTATTATTACTAGAAAAGTCTGTTCACGAGTGGCCAAAGTCTCTATAGAAAGTGGACATTCTCCTTGTTACTTTAAAATTTTAAATACATTTTCCTTTGACATTGACGAAATGCGTAACGCTTAAGTATCGCGACGCTATTAATTAAGAATAGAATAGTACGGGTATCTGGCGAATAAAAAATTACAAAAGGAATGAAAAATCAGCCCTCAGTCTATGTCTAGTTAGATATGTTAGATGGTGACTCACTGAATATCTCTTCAAAGATCTCCTTGCCTTGCCTGGGGTCGTTCATTCGCCGATACTCCAATCGAGCCCAGTAGAGAGGTATCTCACAATCGTCTGCTTCGTCTCCCCAGGCCTATAAAAACGGAGTGTTTATGAGTTTTCATGGCATTATTTTATTTCAATAATTTAAAATTTATTTCAGAGTGAGATTTTTTTTAGTCTTGCATGTAATGTAATTAGTTTTTTATACATAACATGTAACCTACAATGTTGAGTTTACGTTTATTAGTGCAATTCTACGTAACTTTTATGACTGATTCCTCTGCCTTCATGTCCGTAATCTAGTATTCATAACACAAGTTCTTAATGACACTTTTTGAGCTAGATAATAAGTGTGAGTGTGGAAATATATTATTACCACAGCGAGTGTGTCCCAAGCGAGTACGAAGTTCTGTTTCTGTTCGAGCCGCGAGTGTAGAAATATAATATGCTAGCTTATGCCCGCGACTTCGTCCGCGTAGAATAGTTACTTTGGGCAGCATTTAAATTTTCTTATTATTTCTTCTAACCTAAGCGCCATATAACAATTTTCATCGATTTTACTTTAAAAAATGACAGATTTCCGTACAAACTTCCATCCCTTATTTTACCCCCTTAGCGATTGAATTTTCAAAAATCCTAAATACCCCTTACTTAATCTCTAGCTGAAAGGCCATACACCAATTTTTATGGATTTTACTTTAAAAATGATGGATTTCCATACAAACTTAGCGCCCCCTTTTCACCATCTTAGAGGGTGATTTACCAAAAATCCTTTCTTAGTGCACCCCTAGACCTCTTAGGAACCTACGTGCCAAATTTGGAATCTCTAGACCCAGCGGTTTGGGCTGTATGTTGATATGTCAGTCAGTCAGTATATATATATATATAGATATATATAGATATTATTATAATTATTATTACCGCGGCGAGTGTGTCCCAAGCGAGTCTGAAGTTCTGTCGGAGTCTGTCAACATCTTGATCAGAATCGAAGGCGGTTTGCCTTCGAACATACTCCAGGTAAGTCATCCAGAGGGACTCTGCATCTTTGAAACTCTCCATATCTTTGGCTACGGCCATCTCGAACACTGACTTCATCTACAAAAAAATAAATGTTTTGAATGAAAACTGCAGTCGCTAGGGCGTATAATAACGAACTAAAATTATGTATGTTATATGACATCAATCAAATTCTAAATATAAATAATTATGAAATACAAAAAAATATAAGTATAAATATAATAAAATATTTTAATAATAATTGTCTTCTTTAATGGTTTTTCTGTTTTTAATTCACATAGGTTTGCATCTTAATACCAGGATGTTATTATGCTTTAGTACTGGCACAAAAACGGTAAAAAAACATTATTGTAATTATCAAAACATCTTCTAATGTTAGGATCTTACAATTTAGCTTTTTTTTCAATATATTTTCCACATTGAAAAAATTACGATGTTTTCTGATTTGGATATTACGATATAATGTTGTATGTGTAGGCTATGAAGATTTGATGTTCTTTACGAAAATTCTGTACATTCTGTTATGACTCTATGTTGTTCCGCGGAAATTAGTTAAAAATATACATTCTACATAGTTAACTCTACATAAATGAAAAATAATTACACAAAAATGAAAAATTTAATGATTATTTTCATACAGTGATACTAATATTTTCAAATATTGTTTATGGACTCTTTTTAAGGGACAATTTAAATTCAATTCATTTTAATTAAAAAAAAAACATTCTCAATTCTTACCGATGCAAATTGCTTTCCCTCATATTCTCCTTGCTCCAACTGCAGCGACCAGAAGGTATGTCGCCTAGGGCAACGACGCACGAATCCTTGCAACATGTTGCCATAGGTTGCGCGCGTCGAAACGCGTTTTAAATGTCGCGCGAACTCCAATAGCAGTGTATGGCCTCCGTTTGCAGACATACATTCAGTGGTCGCGCGATCGTAGAGCACCTAAAAACAATTTTGTATTATTAGGGCTGGTTCGCACTAACGTTTATTTGACAAATAGTCCATACATTCAACTGCCGGATATCTACTAATCAGAACCTATTTAACACTTCTGTCGGATTTTTCCGACAAATATTTGCGTGCCCATACCACCCGTGTCGTATTTATCCGTCAGACATTTTTTGTTCTATGAGCTGCGTGCTACACTAACATAATTTATAAAATGCACATATTTCTTCTTCTTCTCAGCATAATAACAATTATTTAAGTAAAATTATTATTTCGTCCCGAAATGGTGGTAGGACTTTTGACGATTTAAAAGTACTTAGTAAAGTCTATTTAAATAAAGAGCTTTCTCATTAGATTTTCATTTTTTTAAATTGCTTACAATCCGTTAACATAATTTGTCATTGTTTAAAATGTGTTTATTTTATAAATTGATATCAAACTAAGCGTTTAAAAGGTTGAACTATTGGAAATATCACAATGGAGATTTTCAATCTACCTATAGTCTTGGTTAGATGCAGTCAACAGAAAAATTATATAAAGTATAAATGTCACAAGCGGATGTCACAAGTATAATTGCCCATTGGAACTAGATCCGGAGGTCCCGGGTCGATCCTCAAGAATAAGAATTTATTTAATACAGATGATTGTGAGTAGATTACCTTGAGAATTCCATCGCTGTCGCACTCTGAATATTTCTTGTCCTTCGCCAAATCCTTCACCGTGTCTATGTACTCCTGGTACAATTTACATTTCTCATCTGCATTCCTGACACGAAATAAAGAAAAATGATAGCGAGTGAGGTTTGGACTGTATAGGTATGTGGTTCTGGTGTGTGATGATGGAAACACGACTTCAGGATTAATAGGTTTACTAAGAGGTGGTTACAAAGGCTCTTACAATGCGTAGTATCAAAAAGTAAAAGACATTAATATGACATGTAAAGGAATATCAAAATACAAAGACAATATAAAAGAGGCCGGCGATCTTCAGCCAGTTGCCAAGATACCCATTAAATTGTTTTATTAGTATATCATTTTTGAAAAGTTGTTTAGTTAGTATAATATGTTTTAATTTTTTTTTTTTATATAACCACATTTCTATTTATGAATGCTGTGTATACTTGTAAAGGCTTACATATATGTCCTTTAACAATAAGTGTTATTTAAAATGTTTTGTATGTCTAGCTGTAAGTATACCTATAAATAAATAAATAAATAAATAAATAAATAAATACCCGCCTCCAGTGGAACACGATCACCGGTGGCGATTGACTGGAGCTCACCCAGATATAATTTTTGCTGTCTACTTTTGATTGTAATATACGATTTATTATTCAAACATTAAAAACAACGAACAACAACACTCGTACTAATGCTGCAATCACGCGTGAGCAATACATAAATGAGTGAGCATTCATCCATCCGAATTGAAAACTTATGCAATTGACATGGAGTAAAGTATCAAGTGGTTGTAACTTTCTAAGCGCATTTAGTATCAAATTGTGTATACAGATAATTATACGTCTATGGAGTTCACCAACATTTAAACAGGTGATTATTATTTAACTGGCTGTTTTTGACCATTAGAAGAATTGTCCAAAACTGACGGTTAACTTTAAATCGTTTGTTTTACGTGCTGGTGAACTCAAACCTTAATGATTGAAGATATGGTTTTGTGTGTAACCGAATGTTACCTGAAGCTCTGCTCAACCCCCTTTGGGACTGTGAGCGTGATTATATGTATGATTAAAATTTGCACTTATTTTTACTTGTCACCGACAAACTAAAACTACCATTCCAATACGAACTAATAAATATGGCAACTCAATTGTATGTCGCTCAATCAAGAATCCTTGCCAGCGCATGGGGTCATTTACCCGACCTTTTTAAAATAATGATAATAGTTACTCTTACTCGGCAGTCAGTAGCTTATCTTCAAAAGGCGATATCTTTTGCAAGTACTCCACTGCAGCATCGTGTTGTTTCTTTACCTAAAATAAAACAAAATAATATCTGATCTTTCTTCCATCTCGTAATTCTCCAAAGTAATTCCCAATCAATGTTAATAGAACTGGCACTACTCCACAATTTTAAGGTTGCTCAGCATGCTATGTGAGAGCTATAGCATTCCCTTGTCATCCCATCCCCATATACCGATTAGTTTAAAAATAATACAACACAACTTTGAACATCTGTATTTCATCAAAGAACGCTCCATGCCTTGGGTTATTATTCAAAGTAAATTATATATAGTGTATATGAAGACTAAGGAAGGACCTTAATCCATACCAAAGTCACTATAGGTAACATAAGTTTTATCAGATTTTATATCTAACATTTCTTAGTGCTTTAAGACAAAATCATATGGATAAAAAGTTAAATATAAGTATAAGTCATACTAGCGCAGAGTCGAAACGCATCAAAGCGTCGATCTACAACTTAAAAATAGCAAATTCACCCTTATCTCCACAACGTAGCGCACATCTTCCTTCTGAGATAAAAAAAAAAGGATGCGTCGATTGGCGCGGAATACGCGCGTATGCGCGTCGTGCAACTTAACTTTAATTGTGATGTGAAGAATTTCGCTATCTATATATCGAATCTGTGCTAGTATGAATTGACCCTAAGGTAAAAAGTTAATTTGGAAACATATATTTTGAAGTCACAGATTTACTAAGTATCACACAACATACCTTATCAACATAAGACTGTCCATGTAAAGTGGTGGCGAGTTCTTCCAACGGCTGCCATGCATCTTCACCATGCAGTAGAGGTCTTGAGACTGTCTCTTCTAAACAATAAAGTACGCGTTCTTGTTGCGCTATGTATTCCGAATTGTCTTCGCTGTTTAAAGAGATACGGAAACATTCTTAGATGCAGAAAGCATATTAAAAACTTCATCTGAACTAAAGGTTATTTTTGTTAAATTTTTATATTATCCTATGTACTGCTTGTGTCGGATTCATACGAGAATAATTGTGTGCCAGTACTGCCCGAGTCGTACTTATTGGGCAAAAAAAAGCATTCATATTTAATAGTTTTTATCTACACTCATGTCATAATATTCGAATTACGATATCAAAGGTTAACATAAAATGACATACTTTTTAATACAGATAATCAAAATAAAAATTTAAAAAAACAACCTGTAACATAATGACCATTATAACACCGGTTCGACTCATTATGATACAGTTATTTTTCTTAAATACTCGGGAAGGCAAAGGGATCTAACCCATACATTTGTCTTTTCTGTTGTTTTATTTGAATTTATGTATGAGTGTAGATAAAGTAGTGTATGCAACTGCATATAACACGGGTATTAAAACACTCGTTACTATTATGAAACTCGCTGCGCTCGTTTCATAAACTCACACTCGTGTTTTAATACCCTTCATTATATGACAGTTGCATAAACTACTATTATTCTATGAGCTGCGTGCTATACTAAAATAATTCATAAAATAACGATATCATATTAAAACTTGCTTAAAACAATATACTAATAGCATTAATTTATCGATTGATAGTCAGGCACTAGGGGCACAGCAAGTGATATCAAACCAAGCGTTTTCAAAGTAAAATAGTTGTCTCTTGTGTCACAATCAATGCACTCTTAGACCACCACCCTGAGCTCGATTTGTTTGCAGATCTTTGGAATACTGTTTCTTTAGCATGTTTTCTGTTTTCAGAGAAGTGTATATTGTAAGATTTTATGTGTATTCCTAGTGTAAATTAATTTGTGTAATAATCTTAATTTAAGATGTAATTTCGTAATGTAAATCACTATTTTTTTTTTTGTAATAATGTTAATTTGATTTAATTATGTAAATGTGTTTATACCCGTGTAATTAAATAATAATAATAAATAAATAAATAAACAATGTTCGTCCACGCTAATCTCCAAAAGCACTGAACTGATTTTAATTAAATTTTGTAAGTGTGTTTTGCTTTTTATCTTGATTGAAGTAGTCCTCAATTTTATTATTGCAAATTAAAGGACAAAGTTTGGAAATATTTGTAGGTTCCATAACTTCCTAACATGGTGAAAGTTAATTCAATGACACAGCAACTGCTTAGGATCAGCTAGTAATTATATATATATAATAGTAACTTTTCTATTCATCCTATTTTTTATGGAGCTTGTGAGCTACATCACCAAATAAAGGCTTCATTTATAAACACCATACCTCATTGTCTCCAGCTGAGATTTCTCCAACTCCAACTTGGCATCCCAAAACACTTTTCCCGAGAGTGGGTCCGCACCAGCTCTTTTAATAACTTCTGTAATTTGTTTCCTTGCCTCTTCTGGTTCAGAGAAGCTTAGAGACCACGTGCACCACTCGGTTAAGATGGGAATGTCTATTAAGAAAAAATGTTAAACTTGACTTCTTTCAATAACAATATACCATAGATTAAAAAGACTTGCTGACTAGTGTATTGTGTAAAGACCGGATTATATACAATCTAAAAAGCCCAAAATATGCATACAAATATGCAACAAGAAATTAAAAAAAAGATATTATTATAATTGTATTTTTAAAATCTATATGACTATAGGCAGGGATGTTCTCTTAGATTTGCGCGAGCACTACACATTATAAATAAAAAACTTTTACGTAAAAGTAAAAGTAAGCGTAAACGTAAAAGTTGTTTTATTTATATAGGCAGGGATCTCTCTGTTCCCTTTGTCGTCATCACCCTGCACCCCTGTATCGCGCAGGCGACGGCGGAGTTAAACAGTCTGCCTTTAAGTACCGAATTCTAAATGTTCTGTAGACAAATTGTACTACAATTTTGTAAGCACAAAAGCACCATGTCCGCTAGCTGCGTGCTTAGCGATTGTATGTCTCTTGTGTCAGCATGTGGGACACCTGAATGATGAATGAAATCGAATGCAAATATAAATTATTTAAAAAAATTATATTCAATATGTATTTGTATATAATTCGGTCTTTAGTAATGAGGTTTTTTCAATTATGTAAATGTTGTATTAGGTATTGGTATGATAACTAATGTATTAGGTATTGGATTTTTTTATTTTGGTATCAAAGGATCATAAATGTATGCTTAGCACCTAAATTGAGGAAAATCTATCTAACAATAACAAAAAATGGTGGTGGGTATCAAGACTTAAATTAATTAGTTCATTAATGTGATTAGTTGAATTATATAGAAAAGCTTTTACAACATAAATTATTATTATAAATGAACCAAATGCGTGAGAGTAATAACTGCCCAAAATTTACGCATGTAAAACTGTAATTTTAATTATATTATTATTATCTATTGACCTGTAATGATGCTTTGAAATCATTACCAAATTGTAAGCTGTGGAGTTTCTTTCGCCATTTCTTCTCCATCTCAGCATAATAATATTATCGTCCCGAAATGGTGGTAGGGTTTTGACGATTTAAAAGTACTTAGCAAAGTCCATTTAAATAAAGAGCTTTTCATTTCATTTCATTAGACACATAAAATGGTGTTCTTCAATTATATTTATGATAAAAGTAATGTTTACATTTTTGTCACCATCAATAATAATAACCACTTAGTTCCATTGAAATGTTATGTTTGTAAATATAAAGATAAATTTTAAAATATAAAATGTTATGTGTATAAATATAAATTATATTAAATTAAAAATGTCTATTATCTAGTATTCTTAACACAAGTTCTTAATGATACTTAGTTTAGGCTAGGTTTAATTGGTGTGAGTGTGGAAATATATAAAAAAAAAAATTGTTTGCTACGACAAAGACCTATAACAATACTTACAATAACAGTCCAAGGTGGACCGGTAAAATAGCTGGTTGACTCTTAGCTTCTCTGTCAGAGTATGAGCCAATGTCACTTCAGTGGACAACCATAACAGCCAATGTTCTGGTTGTAAAAGAAACACTTGAGCAAGTCTTTCGAATGCCCCACGCCAGCGATCCAGCTCTGATAGTCTCCTGCATGACAAGTACATTGTTTGTATTGTAACAGAAGATAAAATATAAATTTCTTTATTCTAATGTATGGCAACACTTCGCCTGGGCAGGCATGGAGGAAAGGAGGCCATGTTAATCACAATCTGATTGATTGGCTTTCACACCAGCTGAATAAAAAGAATTGGAAAGTTATAAAAATAGTTTTAAGTTATTTTTATTTATTTTGCACTAGATTGTGTAAATGTAGTGAACATGCTGGCAACCTGTCTCTATTTTAGGGTACAGCTTGGCCCGTAATACCAAATGTGGATTTATGTGTAGCCAAATATTACCTAATGCTCTGCTCTGGGATTGTGAGTGTAATTGTATGTATGTATAAGTTTTTGTTCAATATAATTACATAAGTTAAAACTTACCATAAAGCCTGTATGAGTTCAATATGTTCATCATAGTTATACATATATTCTGAAATACGTTGCTCCAACTCTGCCACCTTATTCTCCAACATTTCATCATCATCATCCTTGAATAATTATTTATATTATTTAAAACATAATAACAAATACCTATTAATTTATTTACTGGATTTTCATCACGCTGCACTTAACAAAAGCAAGTAAGCAATAGTAGATATTCTAACCTTAAAATATTTTTTTCTAGTTTTATGTTGTATTCATACATATAACACCAAATTACCAATATCACTATTTGCTTCTAAATTCTATTAAGCTTATTCCTTTATAAAGCACACAAGTATTAAAAAAAAAGATATTTTATACAAAACTGAAATTGATTCTAGGAAAATTTACATTATCGAAAAATAATTGGAATTGGATTTCTAATGGTTAACTTCGTAGGATGTTACTATTATTAATACCATCACTATTCTGTTTATTATAGTAAAGACAAACAAAAATACTGCTAAAGCTATGAATATACATAAATACCGTGGTTGGTAACACGCACCTCAGAATCATCAGATTCTCGATCGCCGTCGTCTTCTTCCACAACAACCTCTATTTCATTTTCCTCTTCCGACTCATTTCTCACCTCATCTTCTACGATAGCCATATTTATTATGAAATAAATAAGAAAGACAACGCAAATTTGTGTTTGATAACAGTATCCACACAAACTTGGTTTTTTATTAGATGGCGGACCGAACGTCAAAATTTTATCACAGAAAAGAAAAATGATAGACTAGACAAATGTCAAAAATAGTGCTGTATATTACGAGCTGTACACTACGTACACTACGAGCTGAAGAGTATGCCAATCGATATTCTTATTTAGTACTGTAAATTACAATTTTCATAGTTCAACTACCTATTTAGAAAAGATAAATGCATTATATCGTATAGTTGGCTAGGGGGGCTATTCGCTATCTTTTTTTGACAGTTGAAAGTGATGATCACTGAGTGAATTACTTATCCATTGCTGTTTTACGCGACACGCTATTATGGCACTTGTCGTGTAAAAACAGCAATGAATAGGTAATTCACTCGGTGATCATCACTTTCAACAGTCAAAAAAAATTAGCTAATAGGCCTACTGATCGTGATACGCCACAATTATGTCGTAGGCCAATAGACTTTCCCACAAACGGTCCACTCAGCTAGGTCAGAAAAAAAAATAACCCTGAACGTGCTGATCACTCCTGACCACTACCAGTTTTATGAAATGGATTACTCGACCAGTGGTGGAGATTTTTATGGTCCAGTACTTCACGATCTGCCCACGACATATCAATAATCAACCCTTCAACAGTAGACATTTTCTGGTCATTAGGGCTCCGTACCTCATAAGGAAAAATTTTTTAAATAAAAAAAAAACGCCTTCAACACTAAAAACGGGAGAAATTAAATTTTTGTTTAAAAATCTAAATGTTTTTTGAAGTCGGTCCCAAATACAAGTGACAACGTTTATTACAAATATTGAGGTTGGCACCGAACTCAAAAAACATTTAGATTTTTATAAAGAAAAATTTTATTTCTCCCGTTTTTAGTTTTGAAGGCGGTTTTTTTTTATTTAATTTTTTTTTCTGCTTTTTAGTGTTTTAAGTATAAAAATTTTACTACAACTACCTCAAGATCTTTTAGACACACAAGTGATAAAATTACGATATCATCAATGTCAATTAAATAGGCATTATTAGCAATGACGTAGGAATGTCATTGATTATTATGGATAACTCAAAAACTACTTGTCAGATGTCGATAAAATTTAAATGGGACCCCATGACAAGCACTAGCTTCCAAAGGTCAAAAGAATCTTAAAAATCGGTCCACCCAGTAACGAGTTATGAGGTAACAAACATTAAAAAAAAACAGACGGTCGAATTGCTAACCTCCTCCTTTTTTGAAGTCGGTTAAAAAACGGTACCCTTACAGGATTACTTTGTTGTCCGTCTGTCTCTGTCAAGAACCTTTATCTCGGGAGCGAGTGGAGGTATCGAGTCCATAAAACCATATACTAAAATCTACGGTCCCTTGAAGCTGTGAAAAAATCAAACTTCTTACATAACGCAAAAAAACAAGTATTTCGACACTCTCAAGGGAATCAAAATTCATAGGGTACCTACTTCCCGTTGACCTAGAACTATGAAATTCGGCAAGTGAAAAACTCAAACTTGTAAGTTAACGCAAAAAAAGATACGGTCGTTTATGCCGCAAAAAACCTATCTATCGACACTCTCAAGGTTCGCAACGTCGCTAATAGATGGCGCTGAACCGAAGCCGCCAATTCTGCATGGCACTTTGATGTATGTAGTATATACGATACTATTCATTCACCACTTACAAATCTGGGATTTAAGTAAAAAACAACTTTAGTTATGTTACCTTACTAATTTGGATATGAACTGTTAGTATAACCACAATGAGGCTTTGGAAACTAAATTTGAAGAAAAGTAAAAGCTCGGAAAAAATTGCGAGACTCGATTCCTGAACTATTTATAATATGTGGTAACTACAAATTTCAACGGAACCTTCGGTGGGTGAGTCAGACTCGTACTTGTCCGTTTTTTTTTGTGGACATCACTTTTTAGTATAGCAACCACCAATTTACAATTACCCATAACTGGCTACTCATTTTATTTAAAATCGGTTCAGTAGTTTCAGATGTTGATTCCTACCAGCAAATACACAAACTTTACCTCTCTAAAGTGTAAATATACCTGAGTGCCTATAGACAAGCGGCCAAGGAGCTTATATGGCGAACGCTACAAAGTGTTTCAGCGAATAACAACTCTAACATTTGACACGATGGTTTCCATGGTTTTCTCAGTAATTCGTCAATTTCATACATTGTATTCTTTCGATGGAATCGATTGGCTACTTGCTTGTCTAGGCTCTCAAATACCACAGCGGTAATTTATGATGGAATACTTATGTAGTACAGAGGCTTTAGACAACATGCATTTCGGCAATCGCTCTCGCTATCGCTAAGTAAAAAAATGTATGGGATTGACATAAGCAATCGAAAAGTGATCGATTGCTAATGTCAATCCCATACATTTTTTTACTTAGCGATAGCGAGAGCGATTGTCGAAATGCATGTTGTCTAAAGGCTCTGTATAATCATTCGATTCGATACAAAAATTCACAACACTATGGAGATGGCAAAGGTGTCTATTATCCATACAGCCATCACCAGTAGTTCAGCAAAACACGTAGGTAGTTAGGAATCATACTTTCTGAGGCCTCCAATAACAATGATAGAAATCCTCGTTTCATAATTTCGCCGCGTGTATGGGATATTCCGATGAATATAAAATAGTATCTACCTCAGACCTTTATTTTAATACTCGACTTGCTGTCAGCTGCTACTTTCTTTTTCAATAAAATATTTTTATTAGGAAAGGGCAAGGAGTTTCTCCCGTGTTCTTGTTGTAAAAACACGTGTTGAGAGACTCCATTTTTAACCTAAATCAACCGTACGATTATTACTTTAGTTGCATTTTCACTTGACATTGGCAAAATGCGTACGTTTATATCAACGCGACGCCATTAATTAAGAACAGAATAGAATAGGAAAGGGCAAATCACTTCTGGACTCATCTACACATTAACGCCTTGAAGTTACTCAATGTGAGTTAGCGATTATTTAGAGGAAGATTGACGTGCCTGAGGCTTTAGACAACATGCATTTCGACAACCGCTCTCGCTATCGCTAAGTAAAAAAATGTATGGGATTGACATAAGCAATCGATCACTTTTCGATTGCTTATGTCAATCCCATACATTTTTTTACTTAGCGATAGCGAGAGCGATTGTCGAAATGCATGTTGTCTAAAGCCTCAGAAAGGAAATCCTCCAATTACTTAGGACTTCTTGAATTCATTTTTAAAACGCTTCCGACACTAAACTTAAAGCCACTACACACGAAAGTCACTAGGTTACCTAGCGAGTTAGACCGCCCCGCCCCCGTTGTTTTGCGACAACCTTACAAGCTCCGCGGTCCCCGGTGGGGCATGCATGCCGTGCAGTTAGCCGGGCTTTCATAGCGTAGTGATCAACGACACAGGCCGGCGCGCCGTCGTGGTGTGTAGAGGCCCTAACCCGAAAAATATCCGTCTTTAAAGAATTAATCATACAATTATGTTATCAGTACCCCTAGTATGAGTTTGTTAGTTTTCGAGCTCGATCACACGTATCGTCTCTTTTCATACATTGCCCACTAGCGCCTCTAGCGTAAACTATCAGAAACAGTAAGCAATGTATGAAAAGAGACGATACGTTTGATCGAGCTCGAAAACTAACAAAACTCAGACTAAGTGTACTGAGCTCTATTAAGTAGGTACTCAATCACGAAGATAGATTAGACTAATATAAAAGCTTCTTGATTACAATCGACGTCATCGTGGTGGCGTGGTCAATAACCTGTAGAGGCCCTAACCCGAAAAATATCCATCTTTATAGAAATAATAATACAATATCGTCAGAGAAGATTGGTATATAAGTAAAATATACCTAAGCTTCTTCTTGATTACAATCGACGTCGTCGTGGTGGAGTGGTCAGTAACCCTGCCTCTTGATAATTAATTTGGGCTATAATAATGTATTAATAAATAAAACACTTTTATCTTTATGGTTTTTATTATATTATAAAAATATAGTGATTACATAGTACCTATTTATTATACGTTTACTAATAATAATTCTTTCGCCATCCGATGTTATTCATATTTTATTCGAGGAAATATTTTATAACTTTGGCACCAATTTATTTCTAAGAATTTGAAAATGTTCTAAGAGGAATCAATTCATATAATGTCTGATCTAAATATTTTCAAGGTAAAATCTACTAGATTTTTAAAACTGTATTTTAACAATATGAATTTTATAAGAATATCAAACCATTACAGTCCTTAGGCATCTTCACATTTCAGGTCCAATGTAACAATAAAAACTACCGAATCTCGTTTTACACTCGTCATGGTACAATTTTTGGTATTAAAATTAAAATAATACATTGACTAATAATAAAATATTAGTAATTAGTCTTCCCTTAAGTATAATATATAAAATAAATGCACCAATATTGGAATATTGATATTTGTTATAGATCTTTAAGTACCTACCTAACTTACATTTGCATTCATAAACATTTTCAGACTTGCATTATTTTCAATCATTTTACAATACCCAATTTCAAAGGCAAATAATACGAGAACAATAGAATATACAAAATCAGTCAATTTCTTTAAATAAAATGATATGCGTCTTGGGAACACACGAACGTTAAAAAAGCATAACTTAAAGACATTTTCAAACAACGTACGAGGCGGCGTTCAATAATTGATTATATACAATTATTTTTATTTATATACTATTGATGTTGACCGCAGGTGGCCTTCAGAGCGTCACAGGTTTTTTTAAGAGAACGAGGACTGGTGGGTTCTTTGGCACGTAATACAAACTAAGAAATTACTATCCGGTGAGCATCTCCCGAGGGGCCTCTACCGATTAGAGTCTCTAGAGCGTTCGAGACGGAGAGGATCCGATTAAATTGTATGAGAGCCATTATACAGAGACTAGGAGTAACTTGGTGCGACAGTAGTAACACCACAGCGTAAAAACATATAGTAGTTCGTCGCCTTTGAAATGCCGCTTTTATCTAGACTGCTTGCAGTAGACATGCAGTGGGCCAGCGTCTACCGAACGAGTGTATGGCAGTTTGGTGTCACCACGCCATTCTCGTCCCGCGTCCCCCTCACGATTGCTTTAGACGTGCCCGTTGGTTGACTGTAAAAACTTATATAGACTGCGGTTACACTGTGAACGGTCGTGCCGTGCTGGCTATTTGAAGAAACCTTTACTTATTTTTTTAGTCAATATATAATTTTATAAATTTTATCTCGCATATAAATACTTGTTGTAATTCACGAATGCATGCTGCGTTGTTGAGACATGAAGTTATATTTTTATACGTGTGCATGTATACAATCGACAAAATTCCCGGTATAACACTTGTAGGCGATAAACACGTGGCAGCGACGTGTCTGAGTGTCAAACCTTCCTATTGGGGGAGCCGGTTGCCAGTTTGAGCCAATAAGAGCAGCCAATGTCGTCGGCCACGCTAGAGCGACTGCATGGAGGGGAGGCAACCTGCGGAGGCGGAGTGAAGATACTGCGCCTTATTGGCTGCGCCATATTACGTTATTATTCTATTGGCCGGAGTAAAAAGTAGGTGGGGCTTATCGACTGTACATGCGCATGGAATGGACACAATACATAATGTGAAATTTCACAAACATTCGTGAATTATACAAAAAATTACCTTAATAATGGTGTTAATATTTTGAACTCTAGCTATACTGTGATATTAACTTTTGCAACATTTATCTCCTTAGGCCTTTTAAAAGACTTTCACAAAACAAATGATATAGTTAAAATTAGGAGTCCTTATAATTACTATTATATTATTATAAGTTATATTATGTTCGTGTGTTCCCAACACTAAAAGTTAGTATACTTTACTCTTGTATAATACATTAAGGAAGGAATGGCACAGCACATACATAAATCATTTATCGAGGCCACTTCGTACAACCCACCATCTTTCTATTCGATTGACTGTATCTGACGTTTTAAAGCCAATTAAATTAGTTGAATGTAATATTATTTACCCAAAAAGGTTCAAAAATAAAACACTTAAATTGATTAACGTGAGTAAAATCGAGTATTAACTCTATTAGATTGCCTTGTGATTGCCTGACGTTTCGGCCGGGTTACACCAACCCGCAACCGACACCGAATATCGAACACCGAGAAATCGTCTGAATCGGTCGGTTTACAAAACACGAACACAGTCAGTGTAGTCTGTGACGGCAGGAGTAGAAACATTTACGTGGGTAAACGAATATGAATCTACCTGACATACGGATTGAAGACATCGCGGTTCTCTAGTCCGCCTCTGACCACGGACGGTGCAACCCGACCGAAACGTCCGGCAATTACAAGGTAATCTAAACACGTTAATTCCCGTTTTTCTCATGTTAATCATGCAACGCAAAAGTGGCTTATATTGATTGTTTGAAAATCACGAAGAGAAGAATAATTTCGAGAATTGTCGTCAGCTTTACCACTTATAACTGGATACGTACATAAATAATATTACAACTTTCTCATTAGTACCTTGGCTTTAAAGTCAGACACTTCGTATGATCATCTAAACAATCAAGAAAATGTTCTACTCAAATTGACAGAGGGTGACATGACAACATAAAATTTAGGTCTGATTTTTCGATGCCTTGATATTTTTTATACGATATTTGCTTATGTATGTTAATAATTTAACCAACTGTTAAGTTTAATCTTAGTTTGATGAATAAAATATATAATGTAGGTATAAATATTTCCTACAATCTTTAAATCTGTCTGGTTAGTGAGAACACTTTGCTTGATCGTTACAACAATATTGCATAAACTTATTACTACAAATAGATGTTTAATATTATATTTCATAACTTCTAACTAGTGATATATCTTTAAAGTAATTATAATAAATTGAACGTAATTACGTACGTAAAAAAACTGTAATACAAAATGAGTAAAATAATACTTTAATATAATATAAAAAGAAAATGAGATTAAAATCACACCCAGAACCCTTTATAATAATTGCCAATGACACGGAATGGTATACATTATTTAATTATTAATCTACTACATTTATTTATTTTAAAAACATCTGGAATTAATCTATGTTCTAAGATTGGCATGCAACTCGCAGTACAGTTAGCAATATGAGCATAGAATTACTAGGGACAAATCACACGGACGCAGTGATGACGGAAAAGAATGTTTTAGGCCAATTAAGTCCCCGCTCAACTTATGTCGAGACACAGAGTGCTTTCTACGCTGGCGATATGATATTTAACATTGCTGATACCTACATTATTTTGATTTCAAGAAAACGTGAACCATGACTGCGCTGACGCAAACATCGAAATTATGCATGAATACCTACACAAACTGAGCTCACACGGATAATAACACGATGTGCCCGAGCCTTTAGAGGCACCCTCGGGCATGTCGCTCCCTTCCGACACGGACGCCCTAGGGACGCTAGGCGGTCGAGAGACGCCCCACAGGGGAGATGCTCGGTCGCCCAGTAATCCTCTAGGAACGGCCGACCTACAGGTTTGAGGACCCCCCAAGGTCTTTGCCTTCTTAAATTTATGCCTTCTTACCCAGTGACGCAGAAAATGTCATGAGAGACAATCTGCAGTAGACAATAAAAACGGATAATAAACATTTTTTTTTTAATAAAAACGGAGCTTTTAATATTTATTTTTGTTTTCGTAGGTCCATCCTAGACATAGACAATGTTCTCCATCAGAAAAAAACCACACTTGACGATAGTTCAAAAATTGAGCCCATTTGATTACATTTCCTTTATAAATTAAAGTTTCGACTTTGCGTCTCTGTGATTTGAACCTAGTGTTGATATAATTTCGTTTGGGGTTTTTTAACACTTTTGTGCGCCACGTTTATGTTGCTAACTCTACGCATGTATTTTTAATCATTTAATTCGCACACTCCACTGCACATTTTCACTGTTAACGTTAACTACCGAGCCTGGGTGTGCATCGTCTGTTAGTTTAGTTGGAGGTGACACAGTACGGTATGACGCGCAGTATTGCGTTCACGACGTCGCAGGCGACTGGCAACTGGACAGCCGAACTTGTTTCTAACTGGAGAGTTAAGAATGCTATTATAATACCTTAGAGAAGGCTTCAAATCGAATACATTTGTTTTTAATTTTATCTGACATAAATTTAAAAAAATATATACTTTCTCGTATAGAGGAAGTCTTGTAATCGTCAAAAAATCCGACCCCGAGATTTTGACGGATTTGCAAGTTTTGGACCTCCCTGAGTCCAAAAATACAGTTCTTGAAATTATGTCTGTGTGTGTGTCTGTTTCTATCAACTTTTGAGTCGTTTCCGATATACGAGAAAGTCAAGGGGAGACCACTCCCGATTTTTTCTTTTTAATTTGGGATAAATTTCCAACATTTCAAATCATGCCAAATAAAATTAGAAATAAACTCTACTTTTTTCTAAAAGCAAAAACTTTACTAATCGACGGTATTTGTAAAAATATCTCAAGGGATGTTGAGGATGTAATATCTTTGACATTGTTAGTCATACGTCATCTAGTGACGCAATCAGAAGCGAAAGACTGGAATAAATTCGTCGTGACGTCAATCCTGTGTAGCTTAGTTGGGACAGCGAAAGGTAG
Source organism: Elophila nymphaeata (assembly GCA_955850985.1). NCBI lineage: Eukaryota > Metazoa > Arthropoda > Insecta > Lepidoptera > Crambidae > Elophila > Elophila nymphaeata. The sequence continues at coordinate 9,139,389 of OY039088.1, forward strand.
CGGGTTCGCGTCCCGTTTCAGCATTTATCGTGGCAGGATTTCAAACATTCCAGCACTGTAATTACGAATGAATAATTTATATGTTTATTTATTATATCGTGAAATGAATGTGGTAGACTCCTAAGCTGAAATCATGGTAATAATGTCCTACAGTACCTGTGCCTCATTTGATAGTAACGTCGTAAAGTACCTGTGCTGCATCTGACGCTGCATTTGATAGTTATGTCGCAAAGTACCTGTGCTGCATCTGACGCTGTTTTTGATAGTAGCGTTCCAAAGTACTTGTGCTGCATCTGACGGTGCATTTCATAGTAGCGTTCCAAAGTACTTGTGCAGCATCTGACGGTGCATTTGATAGTAGCGTTCCAAAGTACCTGTGCTGCATCTGACGGTGCATTTGATAGTGATGTCCCATAGTACCTGTGCTGCATCTGACGGTGCATTTGACAGTAACGTCCCAAAGTACCTGTGCTGCATCTGACGGTGCATTTGATAGTAGCGTTCCAAAGTACCTGTGCTGCATCTGACGGTGCATTTGATAGTGATGTCCCATAGTACCTGTGCTGCATCTGACGGTGCATTTGATAGTAACGTCCCTAAGTACCTGTGCTGCATCTGATGCTACATTTGATAGTAGCGTTCCAAAGTACTTGTGCTACATCTGACGGTGCATTTGATAGTGATGTCCCATAGTACCTGTGCTGCATCTGACGGTGCATTTGATAGTAACGTCCCAAAGTACCTGTGCTGCATCTGACGGTGCATTTGATAGTAGCGTTCCAAAGTACCTGTGCTGCATCTGACGGTGCATTTGATAGTGATGTCCCATAGTACCTGTGCTGCATCTGACGGTGCATTTGATAGTAACGTCCCTAAGTACCTGTGCTGCATCTGATGCTACATTTGATAGTAGCGTTCCAAAGTACTTGTGCTACATCTGACGGTGCATTTGATAGTAACGTCCCAAAGTACCTGTGCTGCATCTGACGCTGCATTTGATAGTAACATTCCAAAGTACCTGTGCTGCATCTGACAGTAATGTCGCAAAGTACCTGCGCTGCATCTGACGGTGCATTTAATAGTAACGTCTCAAAGTATCTGTGCTGCATCTGACGGTGCATTTGACAGTAACGTCCCAAAGTACCTGTGCTGCATATGACGCTGCATTTGACAGTAAAGTCCCAAAGTACCTGTGCGTCAGTCAACTCCTATGCGGTGGTGGTGGTCCCGGCGGCCTGCAGCTGCATCTGACGCTGCATTTGCTCCAACATCTCCTGCATGCGTCGCAACTCTGCCTCCTACGAAAACCGTGAAAGATTTAGAACACATCTTTGCATAAGATTTTTTTCGAAAATGTTTCCTCTTGGAGAACGACTCCATTCCTGATGGTAATGAAAAGGAGTTGAAGAAATGGAGTCCAAATTGCAAAGACAACAAGTGCGATAGCTTGCCACACTAACCACCCTCGCCTTGCCGACCTGCAAGGAGCTTCAATAGGAGGAGGAGGAGGATTCAATAGCGGCGTGAAGAACGCCTTTATTGAATGATTGTAAGAAAGAGAGAACACACATGTGTCGGCATTATATGGTCTTATATCTATCACTCCTTGTATGGCAAATACAATGTTATTGTGGAATTATCAGGCTAGTGTTTACGTTCGTAATATATTTTATAGTAATTAATTACTTTTCTTTCTCATTTTTACTTCAGGATGAAAATAATAAAATTAAAATAGTTCGGACATAAAAAAAACAATGTGTATTAAAAATGTCAAAATTAATTTTAAAAGTTTTTTTTATAATATTATACAGGCTGTAAAAAGACCTAAGACAAAGCCCAAGTCTACGCATTTAATACATCAAAACAAGCAACATGTAAGAAAATTATTGCTGGGAAATGATTTTTATTTTTTTGTGTTATAAAACCTCCAATAAATACCGCGCAATGTATACAGCGCGCAAGTCACGAGCAGCTTAGCAACTTGGGGAAGTGCGCGACGTTCGGTCGTCTGAGTTGAATGCCCTAGATATCAAGTGGTTACATTGAGCGCTGAAGTTGAAAACCATTTTTTTGGTATAAAACACTTAAAATTTTGATAATGTTTGTTTGAACAAAAATTAAGAAATAATATTTTCAATATGTTTTCATGAAAATTTTGAAAAATCAATTTCTGACTTTGACCTTCAATAACTTCATAACTAATAATTTCGCAGGTATAGTCTAGAAGAAAAAAATGGTCCTAATGATGAGCAGAATACGTAGTTCTCGGGTTTGTCATAGGTCTTTTTACGCCCGTTATATAGTATTTATATGACTTTGTTATGTTATCATGAGAAGTTGCCCACTAGCTAGTTGTACCATGCACAAAAGATCCTGTACAAGATACTTTACCTTTTCACGTAGAGCCCTCTCGCGTTCTGTTGGGTCCTCGGAGGAACCGTTGCTCAGTCCATTGGTGTCAGCCTCGCTCAAACCACTCTCAGTAGATCTGATTTGATAAAATGAAAGTTTCTGATTTATTACCTCTTTCCTAAGGTTCAAAAAATATAATTCATTTCACAAATTAGGCATTATAATAGCAGCGTTTCCACTTGAATTAGATATTTAATAAAAACGCTTTTACTCACGTATGCCGTTTGGGCACTTGTCCGTTGCGTGCAAGGCGTTCTGAACGATAGTTCTCATAATGCACCTCTTGGGTCACCTCTTGCAGATCTTGCATGTGAGTACTGGAAGTAAGCATAATGTGATAAACAAATAACAGTAGCAATTCACATACCACCTTATAGAAGACCAGTCAAATAACGCTAAAGGAGCATGCCCAAACTTGCTCACAATGCGCAATAACCAAATATACTTCAAAAATAATCTAACGAATTATGGTTTCTTATTGTTTATTTTTTATATCAATGCAGGGTAGTTTTAAAAATATTTATTTTTAATTTTAATGCCGCACTGACTTCCTGCTACATTTTATTTACCCTTTACTTGGCAGGCAAAAGAATTTATATGTATACAGCCGCATGTTTAGTTAAGTTTTATAAAAAAAACGATCTTGTTTAAACTGTTGGCCACAGGGCTATCCAATTAAGCTTAATAATGTTGTTTTATCCTGGTATTATCTCGCAAAACGAACTTTTAATACAAAATTCAAGAAAGAAAAAAATGCCGAGCCAAAAAAACTTTATGGGCTAGACTTTGCCTCCCCTAAATAGGGAGAATTTAAGAAAAAATAACTACAGCTGTCATTCTGTCAATTCGAAATGACTATTAACAATTTTCATCATCATCATAACAGCCTTTATAATTCGACCCACTGCTGGGACACAAGGCCTCTCCTTGTCATCGAAGGAGGTTTGGGCAGTAGTCCACTACGCTTGCCCAATGCGGATTAGGCACTTGATAAGAAATAAAAAAAAAACATGTTTATGATTCATTCAAAAGGTCAAGGGGGCCGTCCATGTTTTTTTATCATTTTTAAGCTTTGGTGATACATGGTGAGGTTTCAGACCAACCCCCCACCCCCCTAAAATCACGTGTGTTTTTAGTAACTACAAAGAATCTTAATTTTTTTTTAATATTATCTGAAAAAAGTATATCTTATTTTATTCTTAGAAAATTAAGGGTGTTATTTACTGGCATAAATAGAATATTAAAGGAACGGTGTAATCATGCGAAAAACATATGCGTCAATTACATGCATTGTCTTTGGACCACGGATTAGCAAGACGCTTTTCGGTTTAAAAATCGCTCGTTTGACGAAGAAATAAATACACGTGATATCTTACTACACTCCCCCCTCCCCCTTGTGATATTTCATGATTTTTGCCGAACCCCTCCCCCCCTTTCGAAGGCTCACGTGATTAATGGACGACCCCAAGGACCCTACAAAAATTAAATGTTGTCCAAAGTAACTATTCCACGCGGACCAAGTTGCGGACAAAAGCTAGTACTCACATAAGCATAGTGCGCAGCTTGATGAAATCGCAATGATCCGGGTTCTCGACTTCTACCACACCCCACGGGTACAGGCGGCCTCTCACCCGACGACCGCGAACTTCGAGCTGTTGGCCGGCGCCACACACCGCGAATGGCACGGCAGCTTTTAGTTGGCGAACCTGTGTTACCCAAATATCAAAGCATATGAATTAGAGATGAAACGGATATCCGGTAACTATCCGGTATCCGGCCTAAATCACTATCCGGCCGGATAGCGGATAGTAACTCAATATCAGAATACAATACTAGACCATGTATGCACAAACATAAACAATCATTCATTCAGCTTCTCGATAATTGAGTCGTCCCTATCCGATCACAAACAAATATTTCTGGAGATTGGATGCCTAGCGCCTGTGATAATTAAAAAAACAGAATACAAAGCACTGGATTATAACAGTTTATATAATAACACAACGAGACTACTAGAGAATTATAATATGGAAGACTGCGACTATTACTGCTTAGAAATTTTTATTCAAGAGCAAATACAAGATAGTAAAATAAATAAAACTAAAATTAATAATCCCCCAAAAAAGGATTGGATCAATAAAAATATTATAGACGCGATTAACCTACGTAATAATTTATACGCCACAACTAAATTAAAGCCGCACGATATAAATGCACAGAAAAGTTTCGAGTTGCAAAGGAATAAAGTGAGAAGTATGATTAAGAAAGAAAAGAGAAATTACTATTTTACTATCTTCCAAAATAATTACAAGAACCCGAAAAAGCTATGGGAAGTTATTAACAGCTTGGCGCTGAACAAAAGCAAAGAAAATAGTGCTCCTTCGAAATTAATATCGGAATCCGGCACAATTACAGACGGTACCGAAATTTGCAATTTGTTTAATTCATTCTTTTCTACAATAGGCTCAGATCTCGCAAACCAGATTCCAAGCGAGTATCATGTAAACGCGGGAAACACTTTAATGTACGAAAATAACTTTTTACATGACAAAACCTTAAATAATTTCGACCCGTGTACTATAAATGAAATATCCAACATTATCGATAATTTAGACCCCAACACTAGTACTGGTGTGGATGGAATTGGTACTAAAGCAATCAAATGCATTAAAAGTGTAATGGTTAGTAGACTAACAAATTGTATAAATGCGTCTCTGGCCCGCGGTGTGTTTCCCGATACACTAAAGCTGGCTAGAGTTACTCCTATTTACAAATCTGGTTCCAAAGCGGACCCGGGGAACTATAGACCAGTATCGGTACTGCCTGTACTGTCAAAAGTATTTGAGCGAGTTTTATATGACCGCCTAAATAAGTACTTGGACGAAAGGAATTTTTTTAATGACCGGCAATTTGGTTTCCGTTCTCAATCTAGTACTCTCGCCGCCGCAGTAGATTTGATAACAAAAATAAAAATTAACATCGATAAAAAAAACTACGCACTAGGGATATTCATCGACATAAAAAAAGCATTTGACACTGTTAGTCACCAAAAGCTTTTACAAAAGATGAAAAATATAGGCATAACGGGAAAAGCCCTCAGTATGTTTACATCATACTTAAAAAATCGATCCCAAGTAGTAAAAATAAATAACTTTACAAGTTCAAAACAAAATATGTCCTCTGGTATAGCACAAGGGTCTATAGTCGGTCCGCTAATGTTCTTAATGTATATTAACAATATAAATAAAATAGGTCTATCAGGACACCTAACCCTTTATGCAGACGACACCTGTCTTTTTTATTTTGGTAAATGTATACAGAGGATTGTTGATGAGGCTCAAAAAGATTTAAATTTGCTAAGCGAATGGTTCAAATATAATCTGCTAACAGTTAACGCATCTAAAACTTCATTTATGGTTTTCGCTGCAAAAAACAAACCTATACCGCAATACACTCCGCTTACTATAAACAATGAAAAAATAAAACATTCGCAACAGGAAAAATATCTCGGTCTATGGATTGACGAAAAACTAACGTGGAAACCGCACATTAACTATGTACAGACTAAATTAATGACAATACTAGGAGCCCTACGCAAAGTATCAAACTGTATTCAGAAAAAAATAGGTACTATTATATACAACTCATTAGTAAAATCACACATAGAATATTTAGTTGAAATATGGGGTTCAGCTGCTACATCTAACTTAGGCCCATTGCAGAGGACACAAAACAAAATAATTAAAGTGCTGTTTCATTATCCCTTCTTAACTCCATCAAAAGAATTATACGAGAAATCACAAATATTAAATATTAAACAACTTCACGCATATTACACTTGTATCTTGATTAAAAAAATAATAACCAATTCCATTCAAACCAGTTTAGAGTTGCCAAAAAGTATCTCTGTCCATAGCATAAGAAACAACAATAAGCTCAAGCTAATCAAACCGCGCACTAACTACGGTAAGAAAACGATATTGTTCGAGGGAGCACAGTTGTACAATAGTTTGCCAAATGACATTAAAGAATGTGAGAACATCCGAATATATAAAGAAAAAGTTAAAGAACACGTCCGGAAACTATAAATTGTGTATATTGTAACCTAACTTAGTGTACCTATACAGAGGCAAATCATAAAATTTTGTATTTTTAATTTAATGTAAATTTTCCATTATCTCATTGTAAGTGAACTATTTTAAGTTTTTATGAGAATAAACTTCTTTAAACCTATATCCGGCCGGATACCGGATACAAAAAAAACTACGACAATTTCCTATAGTAAAATGCATCTAATCTTTGTGAGGTAAATATCAATAAAATGGTTTATAATTATGACAGTTTTTATTCAAAATCGAAAAAGTTACATAAAAGTCATACCAAAAAACTAAAATTTTCTTCTAAGATATTCACTCTAATGATAATACATAAATAGTAAACATCTAAACTAAAAACTTTTAGTAGCGAAACCGCCCGAATTGGGGTGCGTTCCAAAACGATTTCAATTTACTCGGGGTAGAGTGAATTTTACTCTAAGCCGATTCAAAACAAACCCGAGTGAAACTGAACATTTACTCTGACAGTTGCTCGAGTATTTTGGAACAACTTTGGTGAGAGTAAAATTTACCCCGCTGGGGCGATTTTTATCGGTGTTCGGAGACCGGTAAAATTTACCTGATAGCTGTCAATCTGTTGAGCATCAGCTACGTTTTCATGTTTTCATATTCAAATTTTTTAATTTTATTTTTGTAACTACACAAAGACGATGGTTACTGTAAAATAGTATTTTATTTACATAAAGTAAAAAATTAATTTATTAAATTCGTTCGCAGAGTTGTCCAATATTTGATAATAAACAAATTAAAATCTCACAGCTCGCCGGTTATCTGGTATCCGGCCAAACAACTATTAGTCTAAGATCCGAACCTAAATCGACCTTCACCGAGCTGATAATAGAATGAAACATATTTTATTATTAATTTAGTATATTAGAAAATATATTAAAAATGGGTTGTCTAAAAAAATCCTGGACAGACTATTTTTAATAATTTTTTGAAAAATGATTTTTAATAAAATATTGCAACATCAAGATAATAAGAAAATTTTGTCGCGCGCTTATGATGATGTAAATTTTTTTCTATTATCCAATCGAGTGAAAGTAACTGATATCGACATACCTGTTCATACCTGACAACCCAGTAGTTCGCGCAGGTAAATAATAGACAACCCAATGCCTGCACATTCTATACGGTTTCTACTATCAGTCAGGACAAAAATTTCTTATTATCTTGATGTTGCAATATTTTATTCATTTTTTTTTAAAAATCATTTTTCAAAAAATAATTAAAAATAGTCTGTCCAGGATTTTTTTAGACAACCCATTTTTAATATATTTTCTAATATACTAAATTAATAATAAAATATGTTTCATTCTATTATCAGCTCGGTGAAGGTCGATATAGGTTCGGATCTTCTACTAATCCGTTTCAGCTCTAATATGAATCGGGGCCTATGGCATAAAAATTAAGTACTTATATTATAAGCGATTAACTCTTAAATTTTACTCATATTAATAGAGTTGTGTTGCATATAATTAATAGTTCATAATAATAGTTACAAGAGTAATAACTAATTTTAAGAGTCTATTAATTTACGGTGCATAAAGAAATTTTAACACTCGTAAAATTACTACTAAATTTCAAACTCATAATAGGAGTGGAATCCTATATCATTGCGTTGTTGATATGCATGGTATTGAAAAAGTATGTAGAGTAATAAAAAAAGTAGACTATGGACGCCACTGCGCTACTTGTAATTGTTGTTGAGGACTTAGGGCATAATTTCTAAGCGTTTGATGTTGATATAGGTACGCCTTGTATCCTTTCCAGAATAAAAAAAGAATTGATCAAAATTCATTCTGAATCGCCGATTACATTCTTAAGTGAATTGCAAATAGTTCTAATTGATTCTTGCTTTAAAAACCCACGGTCGACGTCTTGGCATCATTCTTTTATCACCTGAATCACTCGAGCACATTGCGTTTAACTTGAGATCGCAACTAAGCATACAGAAAGATACTTGTAATATATTTTAACCACCTTCAATGGTTGATAGAATTACACCACTAATAGGAGTAAATAATAGTAGCTGCGTCATTTCTTGCAACAAAAATTTTGTTTCACATATATTATTAGCTTGTATTTCCCGGCAGTAGACTACTAACTTGTATTATTAGTTATATTTTTTATGCAACGAGACGCTTCTAAATTTTACAAATAATATAAGTATCCAACTTATTATATGAGTGTCTTTATTTTTATGCAACAAAAACTGAAATTATTTTATGCAACAGAATTTTTGAAACTTCTAAAATATTTTTAGAAGTCTTATAAAAATAAGCTTATAATAATAGTAGTTTTATGCCATAGGGCCCTGAGATGATTTAGAGTGAAACATCTATTTTGGTTGTTGGTTGTTACTAAGACTGTTCGTCCGTCTGTCACACATTATTTTAAAGTTTTAATGAGAAAATAAAATTAAGAATAAAATTGTTTTACTGTTTTATGAATAATTTAAAGTTCGGTATTATGTACGACAATTGTATGTGTATATCTGGGGTAGCATCCAATCTTGACCCGTATTTGTTTCTTGTATAAACGTAGGCTGAAAAGCCTGCTTCATAACGATACGTTGTGACGAATGGGAGAAATGGTAAAATAGCCTTTTTGGCTATTTCAGGGTACTGCTACCACCAATCCAAAACTGATTCAGAGATACTCACAGATATTGGCGGAACCCTAATGACTATTCTACGGGACCCCGAGGTTCCGCGGAACCCAGTTTAGGAATCCCTGGTCTAGACAACATTGTGGTACTGTGCGTAATTGGATATTCAATTGTCGTTAAAAAAAAGGAACCATACCCTCTACATCACCTTACCTGTTCTTTATAATCTTCATCCTCATCGCTGTCACAGTCCGGAAGTGGGTAGATCTTAATGCCCTCTCTTTCAATTTCCTCCATGACTCTGGTCTTCAGTCGCTGCACCTCTTTCTTGGTGAGGCAGTCAGCCTTGGCAATCACTGGCACAATGTTCACTTTGTTGTGCAGTTGCTTCATGAACTCGATATCAAGAGGTTTCAACCTAAATTGTAGGAATTCACGATTTTAATGAGAACTTACGAATCAACGTAATTTTTGAAGCATGAGCATTCGTATTCTTTTCTTATTTTCAGCGCATTCTCTTATTTTTTGTATAACTAAAAGCGATTAAAATTACATCTTTCCAACATTTAGGGCCATAGCAACACATAGTTCTTTTAGCATTGGTGACTAGCGTTTTTATAATTGCATCGATGTTACATCTGCGTTCGCTTGCAATATCGGAAACGGGCGTTTTAACTACTGCATCGCATTTTGGCGACTTGTTGCGCTTTATTGCGGTACCGGCAATGCGCGTTTCAGTACCAATAAATATCTCAGTACCAATAAATGAGCTAATAATTGTTAAGCTTGGCACATTAATTAAGTAGAAATGTGACTTAATTTAAATAACAAATCTCAAATACCCATGTCCAAATGGTGATATGAAGTAAAAGCAGCAATGAATGCGGTTGTCGACGATATTACGGCGGTTGAGTCCACTTTCGTCACGCAAGAAGCGTTCGAACTGTTCATCAATGTACTGGATGATTGACTGCAAATTAAAATATAATTATATTCTTAATTTATTAATAGCATATACAAGTGAAATGTTCCTAAAATAAACTTGTGTTTCAACTATACATGAATTTTTAGGCGCTATGCAGACAGAGCAACTTTAGTTAAAGAAAATATCAACGTAGTTGAAGTAACTATCAACTTTTTAATAGTTTTCGTTAAAGGTTGTCAGTTGCAGTAACATAAAAGGCCCAGTTTACTGTTGCCGCGCTTCGAAATAATCTTTTTCAAATCCATGCTCAATAGTCAGCGTGACTATGGATCACATGACACAAGAAGTACAAATTTGACAGTTGCTAGTTGCGTCAATTTGAAACTGATTCTGTCCTCGAGTGAACAACTAATGTCGATCATCGAAACTCACAACTGGAGTTGCTAGGTATGCGCAGTTTCTTTAAGTTATGTAAACAGCTAGTTGCGAGAGTCTGCATAGCGCCTTAAGGTTTAAGCCACCCTTTTTGAACCCCTGAAGGAAAAAGAGAGAATATTAAGTGTCTAATTATGTATGTCTGTCATGTGTGGCATGTAAATACAATATTTTGTATGGTTGTTTTCGTTTGCTAATTTCATAACATTGAGTCTGCATAGCGCCTTAAGGTTTAAGCCACCCTTTTTGAACCCCTGAAGGAAAAAGAGAGAATATTAAGTGTCTAATTATGTATGTCTGTCATGTGTGGCATGTAAATACAATATTTTGTATGGTTGTTTTCGTTTGCTAATTTCATAACATTACATTTGATAAGTTTTTAAAACATTGGAAATCATGACAAATAAAAATATTACGAAAATATTATTTACTAAATATGTTTGTTCAATAAACACATTTTGCAAAGGAATGAAACACGTGTGAATAGGAGAGGGATGAATTTGAATGTTGACGGATGGAGGGGAAGAGGAAGACCGCAGAAGAAATGGACGGATTGTGTGAAGAATGATATGAATGAACAAGGAGTAGATGATGAGATGATGGCTGAGAAAGAAGAATGGAAGAGAAAGATACCCACCCCTAATAGATCAAGAATGGGGGGCATGAAGAAGAATATGACACTATTCTTTCTTCTTTTTCCTTTTTTTTTGTTGACGGGGAGGTCAAAAACGCATTGTTTACGGATATGTGCGACTCGAGGTGAAGGGGTTCATCCATACCCACTAAACATCATCCCCGACCTGACCTTCAGTGCGCTATTACAGGACGGCTCGGGATCTGCGCACGTGAGCACAACTACACCGAGACCGTCCCAACGCTGTCCGTCTAGGCACTGCTTGCACCAATTGGTGGCCAGCAGCCACTTCTCCACCGGCGGCTGCTCGCCTGGCGCGTCCTCCTGATGAGGACACCGGGAGCAACCATCGGACCGCACCCGGGGGACTTCGGGCGCGGTCGTGGCCCTAAAAAGGGCCGTCCAGAACTAGCCGTGGTGGGAAAACAAAAACAACTCGATGATGGCATGTGACTTCGAATGTCAAGGGTATCTCTTCTTTTTCCTACCCTGCTCCCAATTTATTTGGGGTCAGTTCAGTATGTGTAAAGAATACATTAACATAACTCAGTGGCGATTCCTAATGCGTCACTGACTTATGTTAATATTAAATCTTCAGATCAAAATAGCCACGCGAAAAAATTCGTTATTGGTGCCTTTCTAAGCGCATTTTTTGGCGACGATGTAATCGAGAGAAGCGAGTTGTCGAGAGGCGGCGGGGGCGCCGCGTGAAAAATTTAACAAAGTGTACTATATGATTAACTATGTATGTTTGTTTGTTTAGCGTTATATGTTACTAAATGTTTTCTAAACCTCTGTTCAACGCCTTTTGGTACTACGAGCGTGAATATATGTATGTATGTAAACTTATTAATTATATTGTTTGATTTGGCCGCACCAACCTCTCCAATGTAGAGGAATCGCCACTTACATAATTATTTGTTTGAGAAGTGCAAGCAAACATTTATGTTACCAACACAACAAATAGAGATAAATTGTAGTAATCCAGGTTATCAGGACGCAAATAAATTAATTTTATGTACTACTTACCATAAAAGATCACTTGAAGGTCTTACCTGTTAGTTCAATAAGGATTAATTGACCTCTGACTTTGTGGCTATTAGATGCATAACACATTCAAGTCCATAGCATTCTCAGGTCTATATCAGATTTTTAAAAATACGTTTTTCCTACTCTATCCCACATGAAATTGGAATTTGATGCCACAACATATTTTTTTCTACGAAATATACTAACGGTCGAGTCTCAATAATCCAAAACCAATGATAATCAAACGAGTCCACCACTCAGGCATTCTGCTGTCTCAAAAGAGTATAGCAGCGCCCTTTACATGTGTGAACTCGCGTAAATCGGTTTTATGGCATGATATTGTGCTGTCCAAGTAATAAGTGGTTAATTGATGAAGACATAATAACACAGATACAAAATGAGACTGCTGACCAAAACAAAGAAGTGTTAAAGGAATCTGAAGCAACTGTAAGGATTCCACATGCTCGGGTTGTGTCTGCCTCAAAACATTCAGCTTGGAATGGGCGGACCAAGAAGATAGAATATATATACCTACATAGTATAATCCAAACACCTCATTAATCCGAATTTTGAGTGTTCGGATTATCGACGTCCTACACATCCAAATTGAACAAAGTAAATTTTAAAATACAAAATGTGACCTAGATACGTTTTTTTTTGCAAGGTAGTGAGTCATTAACATTTTTAATAATTCATCAGATAAGTCAACAGCATAAGTAGATGGTTAATCTTACATAATTATTTGTTCATGGACTGATTAGATCTGAATAATGAATTTAAAAATATAAGACTTACTCGGAAACAATCAGTATTGTCGATTGCATCACCATAACCAGGAGTGTCCACCACAGTCAGACGGAGTTTCACGCCTCTCTCTTCAATCTCAACAGTTGATGCATCCAACTTCACAGTTTGATTGGTTTTTTCTACAAAAAATAAATAAAAATAAAATATTGATGAAAGACTTAGAAACAATCAATATAAATGCATAAAATCTGGAAAGAGCAATGCCCATTTTCGGCCCAAACTGTTATCTATAAACAATACAAAAAAAATTAAATGATTTGTGCATTATTTTATTTTAAATAATATAATTTTTAAAAGTGTGCCAGCTGTTTTCATTTAACAAGGTTAATTATTATTCTTATTATTTAATTAGATTGTGTATTGATTGTTCAGTTGTGAACAATCAATACACAATCTAATTAAATTTAGTTGGATCAGATCAAAATGTATACAGTGTTATATAAATAAGGAAGTATTTAATTTTACTATTTATAGTGATTGTAGGATTACACAGTAAATTGAGAGGAAATTCCTGTTAGGAAATACTTATAGTTCATGTATTGTAGTAGTAGGTATATAACCAGCACTGTGGATGCACATAGAGATAATGAACATGTAAAAACTATGCAAATAGCCACAGTTCACCTGCGTTTGTGAGATAAAAGTACTGTAGCAATTTCACATCTGGATACTAACCAATAGCATCAGGGATCACTCGTTCTGGGTACAGATCAGTCAAGAATAATGAGTTAACCAAAGTTGACTTCCCAAGGCCACTCTCCCCAACTACCATAAGGGTAAATTCAAACCCTTTCTTTACGGACTTGCGATGCACTTGATTTGGTAAGTTGGCAAAACCAACATACCCCGGTGTTTCTAAGTTGGAGAACTATGAAAGAAATACAAAACATAGTTAAAAGTATATACTTTAGACTTTATATGTAAAGATAGACAGTCAAAATTTAACGGATCATAATTAGAATGGAACTGAACAACTTAACATAAAGTTCATTTTTCTAAATCACAGAGATAAGTAATAATGGATAGATGTCCTGTTGGGTAATTAGCAGCTGATAACCAAATGCCTACCAACATACTTCCCTTTTTCAAAGAACGCATAGATAAAGAAAATGACTTGTTATTTGTTATTCAGCAAACAAACAAATGTATGTTAGAGATCTACACGCCTATACAAACTAAGGCAGACTTATAACAGAGAGCAATACACCTTTTGGTGTTAAGTGAAACATTGAACACTCACGCATAAAATATTCAATAGGCACGCACAAACACTGACACACATCCGCTGCTAACTGTATCGAGAACCATTTCACCGACATACATGTATAAATAACAAAAAATACTTATAGCTATACTTTCAACAAATATAAACTTTGATGACTCACAATTAGCACAAGACATCAGAAATGTGTTAGTACTGCAAACTGTGATTAAAGTTCTTTTAGCCGTATATTACGGTCGTATGTTTGAAATAAAATTGAATAATGCATCAAAACTTACATTTTTGTTAGACGTGTCGCTAGACATCTTGACCTGCGTTGTAATACTATTTTATTTTTATGTCGTTATATAGATTAAATGTGCTTGTGCAACTATCAAAGATTCAATTTAATAATTATTTTATTATTACATGAACACTAATCAACAACGGTTAAACCCCAAACTACAAAACCAAGAAAATTACAAATCAATCATCTCATCTGGCTTTCCCACAAATCTGTCAACCACAGATTAGAAAGAATTCGTCTAACAATCTGTCACACGGTCACAGATTAGAGAGAAAATGTCATGTTTAAAAACTTAAGTCCAAGGATCCTTGGCCAGATATATAAGTTCCTTGTCTTGGCCCAAGCTAAAAATTTGTGAAATTTAAACATGGCAGACGTAGATGATGACGGCCGAAAATTCGGGCATTGCGTTTGAAAATTTTAATTTAAAAATAAACAAAAAAAAAGAAAGCGAAAATGTCGACAGAGAAGGTGATTAATGTTAAAAAAAGTCATAGAAAATATACCATGTAACTAATAAATTAAACATTTTATTGCCTATGAACGCGTCAGCGTGTAAATACTTCGCATCGCAAGTGCTTGCCACAAGCTACCACGCAAGCTTCCTTTGATCAAGCCAAGCCAACCTCAAAAGCCAAGCCAAACCACCCCGTTTACATGCTTGCGCCAATGAATTAGAAATTCCTTATTCGTTAGCTTGCACTTGTGAAAGGTTGCCGAGCCTCGGCATGCGTGTGAATATAGCATTAGATTTTTTATGTGTTATTGATTTTTTTAAAAACTATTGGTTCACCCACGGTTTCACTCAAGTTTATATTGGTTATCTCGCCAAAAAGTATCCTATGCCCTTTCTAACTAAGGCCTCCATAACAATTTTCATCAAAATCTGTTCAGTGGTTTAGGCGTGAAAGCGTAACAAACAAACAAACTCACTTTCACATTTATAAATTAGAATGCGACACCAAGGCAAAAATTACGTAATACTTGAACGTATCGAATCATCGAATATGGTTCAAATCATGAAGCCTTACCTATAGCTTCATAGTTTGCTCTTAGGTTCAAATCGAACTAATTCCACAATTTGGGTTTTTTTTCTCAATTGTCATATAAATTTGTTAGTATCTCTAACTCTAAGGAATTCTCTCTAACTAGTCTGCGGTATTTGTAATGTCAGTCACAATCACAAATGTCATTGTCAATGTCAATTTGTCAGTAGAGTGATGATTTTTTTTGTAGAATATTATTTGGAAATTAAACGTGAATCAGATTAATTTCACGTATTTTTCCTCATTAGCTTGGGGTAAAATCTTTACTTTAAAAAGAATCTATCAAAATTATGGCTACTTCAAGCGACACCTCGGATCAGAACGTAAAGTCCAGACGTCCAGCTGGTAAACTAATTACTCCAAACGACCTTGTTATTATTGATTACTTGAAGATCATACAAATTTTGGATAATTTCAGAATCTGCGTTTAAACAGCAGCGCCTACCTGCTTGGCAGCCTATTTTAACTGCTGGTA
The DNA here is from genome assembly GCA_955850985.1 of Elophila nymphaeata. NCBI lineage: Eukaryota > Metazoa > Arthropoda > Insecta > Lepidoptera > Crambidae > Elophila > Elophila nymphaeata. The sequence goes on from OY039088.1 coordinate 9,155,386, forward strand.
CTGTTCTTCCAACATTCTTCGTGATTGGCATAGCATTTATCCCAGTTGGGATAGGTTTGCTGTATTTTTCAGATGAGGTAATTTGTTTAAACTAATAGCTATTTTTTAACATAATGCACATTTAGAAAAAGCAAAATAGTGTCAAAATAAGCAATAATGTAAGACCAACTTTGCAAATCTATATTAGTGTAACAACAAATATACATAGGTACATATTCCTCAAATCTCATGATATTTACTACAGACATTGACCTATTGATTGTACCCGCATTTCTGAGATTATTTTCATTGTAACATCTGTCCTGGTCATTGGCTTTAGTTGGTTTATTTAGTGAAGGTTTAAAATTAGAAAATAAACTGAAAAAAATTGGTTGTCCACGGTGGGAATCGAACTAGAAGCACTTTAGGAAGAAGTACCAAATTTATCACTTTTTTGGGGTGGTGGGAAAAAGAGGGGGGAGGCTCCTAACCCCCTACACAACACAGAACTGTTTTTACCTCCCAACTTCTGAAAAATTGACAAAAAATAAGAAAAGTTTCCTAATTGCATCATAAAAACCCAAAAGACATATAATAGCCCTTTAGTAAAATGTAAAAAAGTTGTTTCTGGTGATTCGCGATTTAGGAAATATTGCTCTTAACAATAGTGTAATTGATGTTGTGAATAAGCTATTTCTACAATATAGTAACAGCTAGTAAAAGTGTTAAGAAACTTGAGTTCATGTGACATGAAATTTAGTATCTTCTTCTTAAAAGTTTATTTAATGATTAATGTACTTAGGATGTACTTACACTTTTGCTTAGGTTATGTAAATTTTTCATTCAAAAGTTTTCTTCCTCCTTCAGGTCAAAGAGCATGTAATAAACTATACATTTTGTTACAAAGAAGATGAGAATATAACATGTGCGGAATATATAAAGCAAAATCAGGAGCCATGCACTTGCAGAATAAAGTTCAATCTTACCGAGGACTTCAAGCGTGATGTGTACTTTTACTATGGGCTAAGCAACTACTATCAGAATCATCGTCGTTATGTGAAATCTAGGTAAGTAATATTATATTCCATGACTAATGTTTATTGAAACTGTTCTACTAAAATTACTAAGATTGGGATATTCTTATTTGTCAAAATTTACTGAACTATATGCTTCCATTATAGAGGGAAGTGTATGTGTGAACCGTATTTTAGTGTGGGTTTGCCCCATCACTAGAGTGGAAGATTATTTTGATTGTGATAAGATTACAAAGCCATATTTTTTATATATGTATACAGAGTGAATTTTTCAAGTGGGCCTTCAGGGACAAATCCTAAACAATAAGGAATGAATATCGAAAAATGCTTAAAGAAATTGTAAGCCCAATTTTGATGAAAACAAAATCATTTTATTTTTGTAATATCAATAATCATAGCCAGGAAACGATCCCAATGATTTTGAAAAAAAAACAGCCTGTATTATTACACAATTTGATAGTGTTGTTAATTTGGATCGATTTCTGGGAAGTAATGATGTACGGGAAACTAATGGAAAATGTTAAATTATAATTCTTCTTGTTCCACCTTGGTTGAAGCGATGAATGATCATTATTTTATCAATAAATCGAATGATGCAGTTTTTGTTTTCATCAAAATCAGGCTCACAACTTCTTTGAGCATTTTTCGATATTCCTTATAGTTTAGGATTTGGCCCTGAAAAATTCACCCTGTAAAAAGAGGTGTTCTTTCAGAGCTAATGAGTGTGCTACAACCTTAATTCTGCACTTCTGTTTAGAAACCCTAATTATGATTGTTTACTTTAGCTTTTGTATTATTCTTCAATGTAATTATAATATTTTTTGTCGTAGAGATGATAACCAGCTGCTAGGCCGCCTTTCAATGAAACCATCCACTGACTGCCTTCCATTTGATTTTGTTGAGGAGAATGGAAAAAAGAAACCTGTAGCACCATGTGGAGCTATAGCCAACTCATTATTTAATGGTATTATATTCAATGTATTTAACATTCACAATATTATATTATTCCCAAATACTTAGATGATTTTAGAAAATATTTCGTATACTAGCGACCCGCCCCGGCTTCGCATGGGTGTAATGCTTATGTAAATATGCATGTATTATACATATAAACCTTAAGAATCACTCTATCTATTAAAAAAAACCGCATCAAAATCCGTTGCGTAGTTTTAAAGATCTAAGCATACATAGGGACAGACAGACGGCGGAAGCGACTTTGTTTCATACTATGTGATAATGATAGTGATATTAAAGTTGAAGAAGTTAGAAGTCCCTTAGTAATTTCAAAAGACAGAAATAATTGACAGTAGAAAAAACATTCAAAGTTGGCACTAAACTAAAGTTTTTAAACCACTATTTGAAATAAAAGAAACTATCAATTGGCATACAAGCGATACAAGTTGGAATGCTATCCCGTAGGAAATTCTCAATCCCAGTATTTGAGAGACTGGACAATTTCGATCCCGCGGGATTTAGGTGTTTGCGGGATCCCGCGTGATTAATAAAATTTCGCAAATAAAAAACAAAAACTATATAAAAATACATAAACAAAATTACACTTCGCATGGGTGTCCCTCTCCCAAACAATCAAAGCGATAGTCAGTTGTCACGCAGCCGTGCGCTATGCTGATACATGAATTTCGCTTATCTTCACCTCTTTGATCTTCACTCCCGCTAATGCCTGCCGCGCGGGATCCCGTTTATTTTACGAAAGGGATTAGTCATACACAATGCATTCGGGATCCCGGTATTTCGGGATGGCATAAACAAGTTACATCAAAACATATCTCTTGTTAAAATGCTCGGAAAAAAAATCTTAACTAATATTATAAATGCGAAAGTTTATTTGTTTGTTACGCTTTCATGCCTAAACCACTGAACCGATTCTCATGGAACTTGGTAGTGTATCTTTCATACATTACCCACTAGCGCCTCTAGCGTAAACTATCCGATTCAGTGGGCAATGTATGAAAACAGACGATATGTTTGATCGAGCTCGAAAACTATCAAAACTCATACTAGGGGTACTGTACCTCTTCTTCAATACTAGAAATGGGGAAAGGGCTCAGGTAGTGTTATTTCCTTCCCCCACGCGTCGTCACGAGAAAATAATATCGCTGGCGTCTCTCAGACCGCGGGTTGCTAGTTACGTAACTAGAATAAGGGGCAGGCAGTTAAAGGTTAAAAAAAACATTTTGAAGTGCCATATTTTATCTTGAATTTTAAAATGGTAATATAATCTACCTAAGTGATATAGTTGTTCTAAATTTTATGTATATAAATCGTGTTTTATGTTACATGTGAATAATTTCGTTCATATTAGTATTTAACTTACTAAGTGAATAATTTATGATGCATTGACAATTTTACAACGTATCATTATTGTTTCAGATTCTCTCACTGTGCGCTCTTTAGATTTAAACAAAGATGTGCCAGTGTTTCGAACTGGTATAGCTTGGGACTCAGATAAGAATATTAAGTTCCGAAACCCCGAAGGAGACCTACAAACTGGTAGACACCTTTATTTATTTGTTAGTATAGATTTAAAGTCTTCTTCTTCTTCTTAAATTCCTGTTATCCCCCGCTGGGATGTAGGGCTCGAAGGACAGCTTTCCATGTTTTCCGATCCTGTGCAGCTGTACACGCCTGTTGCCACGACATTCCCAGTGCTCGTAGCTCACAGTTAACTGAGCGTCGCCAGGTCTCCTTGGGACGTCCCCTCTTTCGTTTACCACTGATACACCAGGTGAGAGCTTGTCGTGAAGGATGATTCTCGGGTCTCCTCAGGACATGGCCAATCCACCGCCATTTACGTATGCGAATTTCATCCTCTATACTGGACTGACCACACAGCCTCCAGAGCTCACTGTTTGTGATAGTTTTAGGCCAAAAGATCTTCAATATATGCCTTAGACTTTTGTTCACAAACACTTGTAGCTTATTGGTCAGGTCTTTCCGGACAAACCATGTCTCGCAACCATACAGCAACACCGACTTGACATTGGAGTTGAAGATGCGCAGTTTTGTTCTCCTGGATATAGTGCACGATTTCCAAACTGGTTTTAATTGGCAAAATGCAGCTCTAGCTTTATTGATGCGATTCTCAACATCTGCCTCTGTACCTCCACTAGCGTCCACTATGCTACCCAAGTAACAGAATCGATCAACAGTCTCCACCACTTCGCCCGTAAAGTAACACCATTAAAAAAAAATTCAAAACGAGATCACAGCGATGCCTGCCGTTGACCGCGATCTAAAATCAAAATATTTTGTTTGCACGTAGGCATCGAGCTAAACCGCGATGTATCGCAGTGAGGTATCATTCGGCATGTGCGTGCGTGTTTATTAGCATGCATTTGTTTTACATGGAAGTGATATCGATGTAGCGAGCTTAACAGCGACCGCGAGGTATCGCAGTGAGGCATCTTCGGCATGTTCCTTCCCTTAGAATTTCACATTTTTTTACAAAAAACTTAATGAAGTCGTTTTTCTTATTCTACGTCGTTGCAGAGCAATCGAAACGTACATAAGCAAATGCAAAAACTGAATTCCAAATCTTTCTATCTCATTTCCAGCATTCGCAAACTTCTCCAAACCGGTAAATTGGCGGCTGAACGTTTGGGAGTTGGACATGGAGAACCCGGAGAACAATGGTTTTCAGGTAAATGTTAATTGTGATATTTTTCCAATAGGTTCACTTTTTATTCATACTCTGCCAGTAGTATTTATTTAACCTGAATTATTTCTTTCCTCTAGGTAAGAGGAAGGTAGAGAAGTAAAAAAAACTTTGGTTGCCAAACTCAAGGCCCAGCAATTTGAAATTAAAAATGTATATCTATTTAAAATTCAGCTGGATAATGTTGTACTGTATGATAGATATTATTATTAGCAAATCTTTTTATCATAATGATTGGATCCAATATTGGCAAGCGAGATAGGGGGTGAGGGGTTCGGCAAAAATCACGGAATGTCACAAGGGGGGAGGGATGGTGTAGTAAGATATCGCGTGTATTTATTTATTCGTCAAACGCGCCATTTTTAAACCGAAAAGCATCTTGCTAATCCGTGGTCCGAGGACAATGTGAGGACTATATATTCATGTATGTTACCCATGTTTTTCGCATGATTACACCATTCCTTTAATATTCTTTTTATGCCAGTAAAAAACAACCTTAATTTTCTAAGAATAAAATTATAATTTTAATTAAATTATAATTAAATATTCACATGATTAAAGGACGGCCCCATAGACTACCAGGAGGTTAAAGTAAAGGTATGGCTAAATCTTAGACAATTTAACACGGGACGTGGCATAGCGCCGATTTAGTACTGAAAACATTCTGCCGTTTTTCGCGGGGGGTGAGGCAAACACTCATAGCACACATTTACTCACTCGTGGACACTGTTGCAAAAATTTTAATCGCTATTATGAGCGCACACTCGCGAGCTCGGCTAACCCGCGTACCACCATATCGCCTAACGTTGTTATATCGTTGTTTCTGTCGCAAAATTTGTAGATGAAATATTATATTGTTATGTGAAACAGTAGTTTATTTGAATAGAAAATTACTTCCGTGTGATAAGCAACTCCGTTTTAGGATAACTTTAATGTTTCTGGTCGTCGTTTACAAGAAAACACTCCGCAACCAATAATTTTTACGAGGTCCGCTTAGCGACAGATACGAATTCAAAATAGCGGTCGGTCGTCGCGATGAACTAGTTTTTATAAACTGATATGAACGTTTGTTCATGTACTTTGGCATAGGGGAAGCGTCCGCTTGCCACGTTCCTTGTTAAATGGTCTAAGGGCTAAATATATTACAATTTTGTATTATTTCAATAGAATGAAGATCTAATCGTCTGGATGAGGACTGCCGCTCTGCCAACCTTCCGCAAACTGTACCGTCGAGTTGATCACAGCCAAAGCCAAGTGGGTTTCAGTAAGGGGCTTGGGGAAGGACAATACGAGCTCACAGTGCAATACAGTTAGTACCACTTTTTTTCTAACTTTACGAGTTTACGATGGATACTAGATAAAAAATTAAAAATTCTAGAATAAAATCGGTATTCTTTTGAAGTATCTAGTATAAATACTTTTTTTGTAATTAGGTATATTAAAAGGGTTGTTATCTTATAATTTATATTAAAAATACTAATATAATATTTAGGTAAATATAATTTAATTTTTAACCGACTTTAAAAAGGAGGAGGTTATCAATTCGACTATGTTTTTTACCTCATAGCTCTTCACTGGGTGTACCGATTTTGAAGATTCATTCGAGCTTTGGAAGCTGGTGCTAGTCATTTGGTCCCAAATCGACATCTGACGAGTAGTTTTTGAGTTATCCCTAATAATGCCTATTTAATTGACATCGATGATATCGTAATCTTATCACTTGTGTGTCTAAAAGATCTCGAGATAGTTTCCTAAATATTTATAAAATTCCTCGGTGGGGATATTATATGAGCTGTTGATAATGATGATGATGACTGTATGTCCCATACTGCCAGATGTGACTGAAGCTCTGCTCGTCCTTTTTTAGGATTGTGAGCAGGATTATATATATTAATAAAATATATTTTTCGGTGGTAGGGTATTTCGTTAATTAGCATTTTGTCTCGTATTACCAGATTATCCGGTAACCGACTTCGACGGCACCAAGTCCTTCGTAATATCGACCACTTCGCTCCTCGGCGGCAAGAACCCGTTCCTTGGCGTGGCCTATGTGGTCGTCGGCACGCTATGCCTCCTACTCGGCATTGTGCTACTGGTGATTCACGTTCGATGCTCCAAAAAGTAAGATTTGATTTTTTTTTTAATCTACTTTACAGGTAACTCGATTCGGAATTACAGTTCGCTGAGAAATCCAGTGTCGGTACATCAATATTATAATCGAATGGAATCGCTTAATAAGCTTTATAAGCTGGTGGTCCTGCTGTCGTGTCAGGCACACGCCCGTAAAAATGTAATGCCAAATTCTTAAGCAGTATTTCCCCCATTTATTTATATTGGACTGTAAATACATTGTGCTAAAATTTATAATGGCTCGACAGATATCCCTCACCTATTACCCCTTCCTATTTCTACGTGGAAGAACCTACCACCCACAATGCCGTCGTGAGCTCGTGAGTTGGTTACGTCGTATATGTAGAAAATAGACCTTATAGCTCTTCACAACAATGTGAAATATTGTATAAATTTGTAATTATACTTCAGTAGTAACTTATGCGTGTATTGTACTGTAGATTTTGTAGATTGAAAGTAAGTAGAGTGAGATAAAGTAAAAAAATTAAACTTTGTAACCCATTTGAGGGTAGTTTTATTGTTAAAATAATACCCGTAGCAATAAATTAAAATATATTAGTGGCGTTAGTTCTACTTGCCAGAAGAATTGGGTTCAGATTTAGGTTCAAATTATTATTGCAAGAATTTGAATTTTTTTTTGGTTTACTAATATGGGTATGTATACATAGAAGGGCGCTTTCGGTCTACGCCCAATCTATATTCCATGATTTTGTATATTCTCTATAATCTGTGTTTGTATATTTGGTTAGTTTGAAATGTTTCTGATATTTGATACTTTTGGGCTAATATAAAGTTTGGGATTAGGAATTGTTGAAATGTTTTAAGATTTTTGACTATGTGTTTTATGTAAATAATAAATGAGTTCTTTGTCGTATCTTTCTTAATAATGTTTTCCAAGGAATGTGGGTCAGTTGCGTGAAAGTTACAGTTGTTAAAGTGCGAATTCCTGCCACTTGAAAATCGGATGCATGATGCGTAGAGATGATCTAATGTCTGTATGGTTTGGTTGTCACATGGGCAGAAAGGGTCAAGGGCCCTTTTGAATCGATGCAAATATTGCTTAGTGTATCCATGTCCCGTAAGAAATTGTGTGATTTCGAAGTCTGGTTGAATGTTTTTAATGAATATAGAAATGTCATTGTATTTAGGTGCTAGTTGCTTCGTATATAGAAATTCTAATAAGAACTTTGATATCTTACTCTTTAGAAGGGTTATCAATATCAAAATTTATTAAAAACATTCAATAAAATGTACTGTTAGTTAAAAATGAATCGTATGTTAATATCATAAATTCGTCTTTTCAGCACCACGGAGATGATCAACGTGAACCCTCGCACTCCTTACTCTTAATCTGGAACCAAGTAAGGTGTTTATTTTTCAACTGCGGTCAGGTCTTAAAATTGCTTAGCACTTTAGTACCATGTTACATTAAGGCAATTTATACTTCGGCAGAACGTGCAGCGTTAAAGTCTATAAGTTACAATGAAAAGGTACTTAAGCGAGTAGCAACTTTTCGGGCCAACCGTGCACTACATAGATCTATCGCATTTCGTTATTTTAGCAATATGAACTAAAATTTAGATTTTTGTCGAATTGCTTTTAAACACGCAGTGTCAAGGAGTATGTTACTTGTCGCCACGGCGCTTTGTTGTCTATTTACTTGTAGTTAGGATCTCTATTTCTGTAGGAATATCATAACATATATTTTGTATCGGTATTTACGTTTGACTACCATAATATGCACTTTTTCAGTGACTCCTTCCGAATTATGGTATGAAGGTGGCTTTTATTTTAGTAATTTTTTTTGTTTTAAATTTTGTTATTTGCATCTTCATAGAGTCACGAGTTATGCAGTAATAAAATCCAACTAAGCAATGATTTATTTTAAACCATAAATACTGACCTACTCAACGAGTAGCGTGTTGGAATTATCTCGAATAAAATTTCAACTAAAGCTCGTAAGTTTTCGCAATTGTAAATGGCGTAAATCACAAAAATATAGCGGCTATTAGCAAACATCTGCTTTAGATAAAAAAAATAGTTTTAACTAAATAAACAATAACCCCCTTATTCATAAAAACAAGTGAATTTATTAGACATTTACAAATCGTTTGTCTTTGTCACTCTGGCACGAGATGAATGAGACAAAACAGTTTTTAACAAGGTAATTTTTAAATAGGTTAATTGAGACAAAACAGTTTTTAAATAGGTTAATTGAGTGTTTATGAATAAGGCTGTAAGAGTAAATTTTTTCCAACCACTTGTTTGGCTAATTAATAAGTGGCTACGTAATTTTTTTTTTAATAATCTTGGATTTGTTGGGGAGATGCTCTACAGCAAGTCATAATTCAATTGGCTATAGGTACCATTTAACCAGATAAGGTACTTTTTAAGTATGTACAAATTCGGTACACATCGCGTCCAACTGCGATATGAACTTATAAACAGCAAAATAGATGATGGAGTTTCTGAGATGCATGACGTTAAAATTCGAAAAAATCGATTCATTTGATAGATATTCATAAAGAAAGAAAGGGATAGATGCGTTTGGTTTATCGATTTATTATGTCTATCGACAACTTAATGCTAGCACTGCCGAGGCGGTTTCCTATTATTTTGTTTCCATATCAAAAGTGCATAAATATAACTCGTGACTTTACCATTCGAAAGATGTTCTTATAGATTTAAAAGAAATCTAATATTGATAAAATAATACCGTCTTATATTTGTATTAAATTTAAGTCATTATGTGATATACGATTTGTTCCATTAACGTAGACGACAGGCGAAAATGTCTCTGGTCAAATTAATGGTTTATGACATTGTAAAAACCTATGCTTGCGGAAAGATATGTCTCTATCTGTATTACTTTATTTATGCTGCATTATGGACCATTTACACGAAGCTAATAGCAAAGACAATCCACAGAGCCACTAAAATATTTGCATCAACTAAATAGAGCCAATCCAATGCGTTGGATTTGCCTCAGGTGAAACCAGTCCTATGAAATAGGATGATATTTTTTTTTTGCTGGACTGGCACAATGTCTTTGCTCAGTGGATCGTCTTTTCTATTGGTTTTGTATAAAAGGTGCATTACTGATCTTATAATAAGATCAGAGAAAATATGTTTTCTTATGTTAATTTAAAAATAATTTGCAATACCTACCCAAGTATACATCAGTTCTTGCTTCAAGGATAGAAGCAAATATTTTTCAAACATGTAGGTTCATATGCTATGTAGAAAGAAGAAAAAAGCAGCCTGATTAACAAAACTGTAACGTATGAAATATGATATTTCATTCAACTTAATACCTATTACATTTTAAGTCATTGCCATGAATAATTCATTATTCATTTTCTATTGTTCGGCAATCATAACGTTTACGATTACCGAACTTATAATGTTTCATATCTTTTGATATTTTAAAGATTCGGCTATTTATTAGATATTTAGACGTCACAAAATATTTTAATAGTGTTTTGCATTCACAGTAGATACTGCTTATAATAGGTTAATATATTTCATATTTATTTATTTGTTTAAGCAAGTATTTCACACCTCGCAAATATTGCGGTTGTCATTAAATTTTTAAAGATTATATTGTAATAGTACTCTACTAAAATAATTGTTTTTTTACTGTTTTAAGTCTAATATTAACGAAAATTATATTTAGTTTAGTGTTCGAACACATGTAATAAATAGTATTAAAATACAAAGTTCTTTACATAGGCTATCTAGTATCCGGTCTATTTGAAAGGCCTGGTATTTAACTAATATTTGTTATAAACATATTACAGTCGTATGTCGTCGTGCAGTATAGCCCGATACAAACTTTGTGGCATCGCGAAACATCGTGCACGCGCGCTCGCATGCGCAGAACCAATGAGGGTGTTTTGATGGCACTTGCCACCCCCCCCACCCCCCCCCCCATTTTTTGGAAAACTATAATTATACTTTGCCAGAGGGCAACTGCATTACCTTCTCCATAAAAGCCGCCATAAGTTTGCATCGGGTTTTACGGTCAGCATCGGAAGTGAATAGAATGTTACTCTAGTACCATGTCATGCTAGCGTTTGTTGATGAATATTGCAAGGTTCTAAAGCGTTAATTAACTTCTGAAGCTGACCGTACCTATAGCGTACTTGTAGAAACAAAGTTATTGATTTACACATTATTAGTATTAGTTTTAATATTAATTAAGCATTTTAACGTATGTATTACAAAAATATTATACTAGTTGATATTGAATTATTTTTATTTCTTAGATGACTATCGAAAAGTGCCTTGTTGATAATTTATTGTAATGGGTACTGATTATTTTGAAAAGTGTTTTTAATTATAATGAGAACTTCTTAATAGTTACGACTACTGAACTTAGGCCCGTATTACAGAATGACATTTAGAAATCAATCATGTCTTGACAATCGTTTGTCACTTTCTATCAAGCACAACGTGATAGAGATGTACGACCAAGGAGCTTATATTTTACCTATAAGCTCCTTGTGTACGACGCTCAAGTCGCCGTTGATTCTTGAGACTCATTCTATAACACGTGCCTTAGTCTCTTTGCCCAGGTTTAGTAAAATTTATCTCGATATTACATATTAAAAAAATGACAGGACAGCAAAAAAATAGTGATTTACCATCCGAGAAAAAATTATGATATTGGAGTTGTCCATAGGACAGGTACACCCGTCGGCGTTTATAGCAATCCAAACGCGCGTTTTGAAACGTCTCGTAACGACTGAGTCGCTACTACACCTCGACTGGAACGCGAAGTAAGTATTCTTTATCTTATGATAATAACTTACATTAATGTAATCAAAGGCAAATCAAAAACCAAGGATCAATTCTCATTGAAACAATGCTCTATCAATGTTTTAATACTCTTGATTTAACGTATCTGAAAGTTGAAAAATAATAAAAAACATGTATTTTGGATTGCGATCGTAGTCAATTTAAAGATGGCAATGACCAAGTAAATATTTTTACATATAAATTAAGGTTTCTGATTAAATTAAAGGTTTCTTAGCCTCTAATCTTCAGTATAGAACTATGAAAACGGTCATTAACTCTGGAGCATAAGGTTGAAGTTACATTGAAGCCTGTCTTGTTATCTGTGATGATATTTATTTTGACTTTCGATCACGGCGTCGAACTTCCAACTTATCTTAATAATGACTATACAAAATTGCCAGAAGCTACCTAATGTTAGTGATGTAGTTTTTTTTATTAAATTATATTTAATATATTATTATAGTTTCGCACCTAACGTAAATGGCATTTATTACTGTCATATTTAATTAAAATTATAGTGAAGCAATGTAATAATGTCGTTTTAAATAAATTATTGTCTAAAATTAAGGTTGTTTGATTTCATCTGAAGATTGGAAAATAATTTACTTCACCGACGAAAACCATGTAAACTGTAATCACGCCTTAACACCTTGTACAGATTTATAGGCCACCATATAGTGTCTTTCTTCAATATGTATGAATATAGTATTTAATCGTAAGGTAACATTTTTTTTCTTTTTCTTATTTGCATTTTGATAGTCACCTGCTTCATTGTTAACAGTTTCACTAACATTCATGGGTTGACTGGAAAAGATCTCTTTGAGAGATCCGCCCTTGCAAACTGTGCATTATAACATAGTTTTTAATGTATTTTCAAGTGCAATGAAGAGTATATCTGCAGTCCGCCTACTCTCTAACTACAAGCTAGAGGAACACCATATCTTAATCCAAAAAAACCTCCGGTGATGCTGTAAGGGCCATAATCCTTAAAAAAAAAATTATTCTTGTATACCTATGATTATTTGATTAATTTACCAAATAAATCGATTGCAATAAACCGATTAGATTAGTTACCTACAGTAATAATCCATCATAATTGTTAGCGGCAATAATATATTGTAATCTTAAATATATTTTTCAGGTAATCATGGTTCATCAGGACACTGTCTAAAGCAGGATGATTTCTCTTAATACGCCAAGGCACCTAGTAGTCCATTTCTTTTTTACAAAGTGACACTCTGGACTGGCGCAATTTTTAAGAGGTGTAAAGTATTGTATTAATTCATCAATATGAGCCCCGTATAATATATATTAATAGATGATCGATAGTAAATTTGAAACATCAACAGTGGGTTGTACTGTACAGGCGACAACAAATCAGACTACACAAAACTGTCAAAATTAAATAAATCTTTATTCCAAAATCATAAGAGTTCCAAAGCTCAGATCATTATTATCTGACGTTCCAAGTCTATCTGTTGTAAATTGGAAGTAGAATGCAGCAGAATTGTGGAACACCTTTTAAAGTGTTCAGTAGAGACCTGAGAGAACACACGTGTACAGGTGCCGGCTACTCACAATGAAAGATTGCCTCGCTTGATATCATTTGTTCGTACACCTACTAAAAAAATTGACAGTGTTAACCAGATCTGGCGTCGTCTGTAAATAGTTTTTTTTACTTGCTTCGATGGTAGGTAAGTACTTGCTTCTACAATTTAATAATGGGATAAACTTGTTAAGCAACTCAATAGGCATCGATCGAAACCATTGACTGTTTAGTGAGAGAAGACTTATAAATATGAATAAATCGGATAATAACCAGCGGGTACGAAGCCAAATTTCATTCTAATGAGCCCGAGATCTCCTTTCAAATCATACTTTTCGTTATCTTCACTTTATTAGCATTCCGTATCGGCTAATCTGCAACAACTTATCCACAAATTTAATAAGTAATCATTTTAATTTCCCGATTAGATTACTGTTGATATTTACCTGTTAATATAATTCGTGACTAGGCGATTGGACGTGGCTTGGTCAGCTCACGCCTAGAAGCCATGGCGCTGTTTTTGTTGTGGTTGGCAGTGGTGGGTGCAGTGACGGCGCAGAGTAGTGAAGAAGAACTCTTCGATTTGAACATCATTCACTTCAACGATTTCCATGCTCAGTAAGTTTTATTTTTATGGCCTTTAAGAGCAGGATGGCGCCGTCATGCGTTCTTCGAATCGATCACAAAAGTTAAGTACCAAGTGTGCGGTCGGTACTCAGATGAAATTTTTCAATTCAATTTTCCTCCTCGCTTCGGAAGGCACATAAACTCTCAAGGCTGGGTCGTATCCAAGGAAGGGGTGTCAGGCATCCGTAAAAATCTAATGCCCGATCCCAAATAAATCGAGAACAGGGTAGGAAAAGAAGATGACCTAGCAATATCAGTAAGCAGTAATCAGATTCCCCCTCAAAAAAAGAATATACCTACTTAGTAATAACACCAACTATTACTAAGTAGGTATATTCTTTTTTTGAGGGGGAATCTGATACTAAGTGTAAGTAGATAATACTATACTTAACTATCATGCTCTTATTCCCAAAGGGTTGATCTAAGCTTTGGGTAACATCATTTGGTTACACATAACCCATATCGACAGAATGGGCCATGCAGGCTCTAAAAGAGACGCTAGCATGTTTGTCGCCTGCTTAAAAGAGACATCAAACCCCAAAACTACCTAATTCATTCAGCTTTGGAAGTGGGATCGATAGATATTACATTATATTGTATTTTTATCTCACAAACACGGGTGACTGACTGTCTCTCTGTGTGTTAGTGCGGTTGCTTCCCCTGTATAGTTTACTCGCGCTGTATTGGCGCGCACACAGACATATACATAGATCATGACGTAGATATATCTAATGTTCTGTGAGCGTAGCCGTTCGATGAACGTAATAGCACAGCGCAGACCTGCTTCGGTTTCCTCTTTAGTTTATTGAAGGCTGCGTTAGCGCGGCGCAGACACACACTATTTCATATGACACAGGCAATAGCGCGACGTATCACCCGCGACAACTGCAGAGGAAACGCCGCGACAACGCGACGTGCATCGCGCTGCATATACGTTCATGGAACGCCTACGCTGGACAAATGCTAGTGCGAAGGGGCTCTAAGAACACAGTCACCGCTCACCTGCGTTGGTGCGATAAAATACTGTAGCCTATTATGATTTTACATGAAGCAGATGAGATATCATCATCATCAACAGCTCATATAATTGTCCCCACCGAGGGGCTCGAGCCTACCCCACGTTAGGGGCGATTAGGCCTTAGCACGCTGGCCAAGTGCGGGTTGGTCGACTTCACACATAACCTAAGAATTTCTTCATAGTTGTGTGCTCACGATGCTTTCCTTCACCGTAAAAGCATCGATTAAACGTACAAATGAATTTAAAATTTGAAAACACATTGGTACGTGGCGGGGATCGAACCAGTGCCTCCCTGGTGGGACACGAAGCTCTTACGCACTACGCCAACGACGCTTCCGCGACGGAGATGAGATATCCCTTTGTTCAATTATTAATTCATTGTTAACATCGTTCTTGTAAAGTTTTATTTTCCATATAGTTTCGATGAAGTCAGTACGTCGGGCACTGTATGTGTCCCAGAGGACGGTCCTTGCGTTGGTGGCTACGCGCGTCTCTACACCGCCATCAAGCAGGCCAAGGAGGCAGAACCAGAGTCCATTCTGCTGAACGGTGGAGACACTTTCCAGGGAACCATTTGGTACAACTTCCTGAGGTGGAACGTCAGTGCTCACTTCATGAATCTACTGCCGCACGATGTTCATGTTAGTACCCAGTAGAAAACAACTCCTACTGTTTTATATCGTACCTACCCCGTAAATATTAGATAATACGCACCCAATACAGTGAATCTGTGAATATTCAGTGGATGGACATATCAGTGGATTATGGACCTATTTTCTTCGTAAATGTTTATCTTTCTAAGAGGTCAGATCGTAAAAATGTTTTTTTTTTACTAATTAGCATATAATTCTTTTATTAACACGCTTAAATTAGTTTTCAAACTGTATGTTTGTAACTGACACTTTGGGCTCGATTTTGACCCACTTTAAACAGTCAGATTTCATCAACTTTGTAGATTTATCAAAGACCGATGACATTATAATAATATCCCATTATCCTGATTAGAATCGCCAGGACTAATAAATTAAACGTTTGGAATGTTAGTTCAGTTATATGTCACTAGATGGCTTTGTCGTTGTCGCACTAAAAAGTGGATATTAAAATACTAAGTGGATAAAAAAAAGTATACAACCTAAATGATGAACGAAAAGTAGGTATAATTATTATTTAGAGAAAAGCGTGGGGTGCTCATTAACATTAGTTCTTGAAAATATTCGATCGGTATAATTAAGTTGAGCACCCCACGCTTTTCTCTTAATAATAATTCCACTTTTCGTTCATCATTTAGGTTCTATACTAAAAGGTTATTTTTCACTTTTTAGTCCGATGTAATATGTATAAAAGCGTATCTTTTAGTTTTTTTTTAAATATTAGCGAATTTATGACAGACATGAAATAAAATCATCCTCATTTGCCTGTCCTGCTCCCATTTTTATTTGTGGACGGCGTAATGTGTTTTCATATTCCACCCTAATCGATCAGCCGTCATTCCAACATTAAAACGTTTCTTTGCCATATCATCTTGCACACAGTCTATCCAATCTTCTTAATGTAAACTCATCAGGTGCTGGGGAACCACGAGTTCGACCACGGTGTGGAAGGATTGGTGCCTTATTTGGAGCTGCTGAATGCGCCGATGCTGGGAGCGAACGTCAACACCAGTCTGGAACCGGAATTAGGGCAGTACATCAAGAACCACGTCATTCTTGAAAGAGGCGGCCGCAGAATAGGCGTCATTGGAGTATTACTTAGAGTCGTAAGTCGGTTAAATAAATTACATAATACTTAGATGGAGAAGCAATAGACCAGTATTAATTTTGTGTACCATGTGCCCACACAGTCAACAGTACATCCACAAACTGTCAAATTTTCCCAATCGATTTTGCGCTTAATAATAGGTACGCAAAGTCGAAAATCAATTAAAGTTTGACAGTTTTAGGTAGTCTAATCTGCGATAATCACGTGGCACTGACTTATCGGATTGGCCGGTTTGTGAGCCAATAAGAGCAGACTATGTCGTCGGGCACGAAGAGCGACTGCGCCAAGGGGAGGCGACCTTTTTTTGTCGGAAAGGGTCAAATGCATTTACGCATCGTCCCTGCGGGGTGGTGCCAACCGCAGGGGATATGTGGGACTCGAGGTAAAGGCGTTCCTTCATACCCACTAAACATCCTCCCTGGCCTGACCTCCAGTGCGCTATTACGGGACGGCTCGGGATCTGCGCACGTGAGCGTAACTACACCGAGCCAACGCTGCCCGTCTAGGCACTCCTTGTGCACCAATTGGTGTGGAGCAGCCCACAGGGGCTACCGACTAGCGCCAGCCCCTGTGGGCCGCTGGCCGACGCCGGCCTTATAGGCCGCCTCCTCACCGACGGCTGCTCGATCTAACGTGTCCTCCTGACGAGGACACCGGGAGCAGCCATCGGACCGCACCCGGGGGACTTCGGGCGCGATCGTGGCCCTGAAAAGGGCCGTCCTAGCCGTGGTGGGAAAACAAAAAAAACTTGACGATGGCATGTGACTTGGAATGCCAATGCGACACACTTGGCATCAAAAGCCACACCACCGCCGAGATAGTTTCCCCACCACGTTACCAATGTCCGCCACGAGGAGTGGCGGACATTGTGGACCCCAAGGGGAGGCGACCTGCGGAAGTGAAGTAAAGACGCTGCGCTATTATTAACTACGTTAATATTCTATTGGCCGAAGTAAAAAGTAGGCGGGGCTTGGTACAGGGTAGTCGTTTAAAGGATTCTGTTTGCTAAATGGAATAGCGGGAGCTCTGTCGATTGTACAGTCGGGTACGAAAACCTTCATCCTATTTTTTCATTCCTTTATTATTTTGCAACTAAAGCATTAAGCAGGCGACTTCATACAATATTATACTTAGGTAATTGATATGAAGAGTCAATATTGTATACACACACGTAGGTACATTTGAACTACAATCTAGTTAGGACCCATCAAGACCCTCACATCCAAAGCCACAACAAGCAGTAAAAAAAAAAGAAAATTTTCTTTTTTTACTGCTTTATTATTAGGATGACTGGTAATTGCCCTGGTGCAAGCAAATATAGACTTTATGGTAACGAACCTTTTCTTACCACAACTCTACTATCACGAGCATTCATTAGTTAAAGAATAACGTGGGCGACACGGCAACCCCCTCTCTGTAGCCCCACGCGGCAGCCGACTACCGCGCGTTTAACTCAATCCCCAAGCGACAGCCGCCTGCCACGCTTTCTCACTTGATTCTGCACCTTATTTTGTCTAGTTAGAAACTATTTTAGTATGAAGAAGTTTGGTGATTGGTGTCGTTTGATAAATTTAATTACGAGTTACGGTTTTAATATTATATATTTTCGTATTGGCCGTAGTACAACACTATAGCCAATCATTGACGATTCACCTCAGCGTGCTTTTACGCGTTAAAGAAATAAGCTTTTGAACTGCTCAAGCGCGGAAGCTGTGGATAGTACATAATGATTTATATCTATGTTATGCATCTATTTCTTCTTGCTTTTCAGTTCTCCGCGCCTATCGGCCAAGTAATTATGGAAGATGAGTTGGAAGCTATAAACCGCGAGGCTGCTATTTTGACGGAGGATGGCGTGGACATCATCATCGTCCTCTCACACGTGGGCTTTCAGGCTGACCAGTAAGTGTTACAGACAGCCAACTGTCTTCCAATCGGTCAAATTTCTTCAAAATCAATACAAGCTTATTCCGCAGTCAAAAGAGAATTAATATCTTCGGCACTGTTAGGTAAGGTCGTGGTTGATTCTGTTCAACGCTCTGGTGAGAAGTACACTAGAGTATATTGTTCCTCTGTAGGGTTCCCTGTTTATAACATCCACGTGGACAGACTGGACGCCGTTCAACGTAGATTCGTGAGGACGCTGTGTATTAAGTGTGGTTTGCGTAAAAAAATATCTGAATATTCCGATCGTTTGCATTATTTCAAATGATGAGCCTTGAACGTGGAAGATTGTGAGTGTTCTGTGCACTCTTCATTCGATTGCCAACTCTCTGACAGCAACTTACTGCCCGCCTAGCATGACCACCGAAACACGATATGATATAGCTATTTATCGCTTTGAACTGTTAAAAATTATTGGATATAATCGCCAACTTGAAATTTTATCGAAACTGCGAACCTGTATGAGCTTTGTACGTGTTCTAAGTTTCGGTAAAATATCAAGTTGGCGGTTATATTCAAGGTTTTTTAACAGTTCAGAGCGATAAATGGCTAAATCATATCGTATGTCGACGGTCATGCTAGGCGGGCTGGAGTCATTGAAGTTTAGGGTGCCTACTAGATCTGTGCGTAACCAGCAGTTGTAGTGTTCCCTTATCTAGAAACAATGTTGCAAAAAATAACCCCTTGAACCGAATGTTTTATGTTACAAATGAACTTTGCTCAGACATGATTTGTTTAATTGTAGCATTCGAGGTTACATAAACGCACTCATGCCGTTATACAATGCATGAATATGACTGTAATAAGTATACTGTATCGTTTTACTTTCTCGTATACGTAGCATAGTGGAAGCATTGTAATTTCAAAAAAATCGGTCTTGATATTTTGACGGATTTACACGTTTTGGACCTCCCTGAGTCCAGATTTTGATGGATTTACACGTTTTGGACCTCCCTGAGTCCAAAAATACCGATTTTTTAATTATGTCTGTGTGATAGCACGATAACTCTAGTATGCTTTAACTTATTGCAACCAAATTTAACAGGTATGTATGTCATCAAAATATAAGGTTTCTATCAACTTTTGAGTCGTTTCCGGTATACGACAAAGTCAGGGAGACCACTCCCGATTTTTTATTATCTTAATTGATATTTTTAGAGTTATATAGATATATAAGTGCTGTGTACAATTTTAATTGGACGCAGACACGCAGTGTAAATTAAGTGTTTTGTAGCATATACAATTATTTTTCTGTCTGTAATTGTCCATGCTGACATATTGCTTGTAACGCAATCAGAGGCAAAAGACATGAATAAATTCGTCGCGATCCCACAGTCCTGTGTAGCTTTGTTGGAAGAACATTATATCGGTTAGAGTCCCGTCTCAGCATTTATCATGACATGATTATTCTATTTAGTTTACTGTAAACTGGCGACATGACCTTTGTAATGTAATGTTTTTGCCTACAGAAATTTAGCCGCAAGGGTGTCGCCGAATGTAGACATAATTGTAGGAGCTCATTCCCATACATTGCTGTACACCGGCGAACCGCCAAGTGGAGATACCGCGGCTAGTGAATACCCAACTGTCGTCGAACGCAGCGATGGACACAGGGTAAGAGTAAATCTACCCTCCTATCTTAAAATTCTTTTATGAAAAGGTCTAATAAAGTACCCTATTGCACCCAACGAATTAGGAATGATATTAGAACACGAATTCCGTAAAAAAAAATGGTTCCACGCTAACCCCAAGTGGGCGGGGCCGAAAAAGTACAATCAACGCGTCCATCAGTCTGCCGCGACAGACGTCCGTGTCATTTTGATTTGTGAAAAATACATAAATGATTTTTGTTCTTGGGAAATGAAAAAAACAGGAGGGTGACCTCCTGTGTGGTAAAGTGGTGTAAAAGATGGAAAGAAGGAAGTAAAAAAAAAAACCGGGATAATTTATCTCATGTAAGTCTCATCAAATCCATCCCCACAGTCTTGATGCCTGATTGTCCACAACGGTGCGTTTTTCGCTCAATTTTGACCAGCGGACCACAAGACTGATGTGAAACCTACTGTCGCCACAAGTTCATAATCATACTGAATTTGCGCTAGATTATGGTGAGAGCGTGGTAATATACTACCTATTGTCATTTAGTTTTGGCATTTTTTTCCCAAATTGAAGAAAATAGTTTTAATAACTCCTAAGAATATCGTACCAACGACGAATATTGGAAATTAGGTGTTCAATTCTCATTACAAGTGCAAGCAAATATTTAAATATCTAATAATAAATTGAGTAATTTAGTGCTATTCTCATTAATTTTAATAATAATAACAAACATTTTTCTCATGTTTTCATAGACATTTCTCTTACCTATCTCATATGTTATATTTTATTATGTTAAAGATACCGGTAGTGCAGGCTTCGTGCTACACTCGTTACTTGGGCAACATCAAACTGTCCTTTGATAGTAACGGGAACCTCATACACTGGAAAGGGCAGCCAATTTACCTCGGCTCTTCTATAGTTCAAGGTAATGGAAGATGAATAAAGTGTACATACTGTGAGTGAACAAACGTTTCTAATGTTCTCATAAGGCGGTTCACTTAACTATTCGTATGTACCAATGTACCTAAACAGGGTGATTGGTAATTAGCGGTGGACCCGTTAAGGGAAGATAGAAGAGGACAATACTAGTCGATTTCACTATGGGATGTACTATCCGAAAGCGAACCGTTTCTGAGATATTAAATATTTTCCCGGACATCTCTATACAAAAACTGCGTTAAACATACCTACATCACTTTTTGATATAATATTAATATGGGTATCATTTTCCCGGGTCCCGGTATTCGAAATACAGCATCTATTTCGAGATCCAAGATGGCGGCTGTGACTTTTAACTCGCGTATAGACACTTGCAATATTAAAGGTAAATCGTTTAACACTGCAAATGCGTTGCCACACTGGGGACTAAGATGATATGCCTTCCATGCCCAGTAATTACACTGGCTACCTTTCCCTTTAATCCGAAACACAGCGATCTGCTTCACGGCAGAAATAAGAAAAGCGGTGGTACCTACCCAGACGACCCTTTTTTTTGTCGGGGACGTCAAATGCATTTACGCATCGTCCCTGCGGGGTGGTGCCAACCGCAGGGGATATGTGGGACTCGAGGTAAAGGCGTTCCCTCCATACCCACTAAACATCCTCCCCGGCCTGGCCTCCAGTGCGCTATTGCGGGGCGGCTCGGGATCTGCGCACGTGAGCGCAACTACACTGAGACCGTCCCAACGCTGCCCGTCTAGGCACTCCTTGTGCACCAATTGGGGCCAGCAGCCCACAGGGGCTACCGACTGACGCCAGCCCCTGTGGGCCGCTGGCCGACGCCTCCTCACCGACGGCTGCTCGACCTGGCGCGTCCTCCGCAACGAGGTCACCGGGAGCAGCCATCGGACCACACTCGGGGGACGCCGGGCGCGGTCGTGGCCCCGAAAAGGGCCGTCCGGAACTAGCCGTGGTGGAATAACAAAAACAACTCGACGATGGCATGTGACTTCGAATGTCAAGGGACACTCGACATCAAAAGCCACACACCCGCCGAGAAAGTTTCCCCACCAAATTACCAGGGTCCGCCACGAGAAGGCTTCCGAACGTGGACTCCATGGGTCTTCCAACTAAAGTCGAATTTTTCATTAGACGAAGTAAACTGACAGCAGCTAATGTCACTTTGTGAAATAATGTTGCCATCTTTTATGTAATAGTGATGAGTTCAGTTTTCGTTCACTCTCAGGAATGCATGATGAATGAATGAGTACATTGTTAATCTTATCTTACTATACGAAAAAAAGAAACTATTTCTATTTTACTGTATAAAAGTAGATCGATATCTGCTGGTATTTAATTATAATCACTTTTTTTACTACCTTCTTACAAATTCGGACGCGTCAGTTGCCATTTTGTCTGTGTCATGCGTCTTCTAGCCTCTGGTCTGACTGCTCGAATATTTTCTCTGCGCATACGGTGTTTACTTGTTGTTTTTGTTAAGTTTTTTTGGCTATAAATGCACCAGCGTGTAAACACGTCGCAAGCGCTTACCGCACGCTTCCTTTGATGTGTTTTAAGAAACCGACACTAGTCCAGATCGGCGCAAGCCGAGCCAACCACAGCCTAACACCCCTGGCACTTGTGGACGCTTTCGAAGCTTCGGCAAGCGTGTAAATGTAGCATTAGAGCACTCGGTAATGGTGAATGTAGGTATACCTACGTTACACAGTCGTCGAAAAGTACGAAAACTCTTTCGTACCTACTTACATGGCACGACTACGATTGGAACCCGGTACCCGATATCGGCAGCGCGGCGTTCTACCCACTCACTAGGCAACTTTGTACATACATAATGTTCTCTTAGATTTGCGCGAGTACTACACATTATAAATAAAATTATTACCCGACGTTTCGTAACACTTTTCAGCGTTCGTGGTCACGGGATGACCGTCATCCCCTGACTACGAACGCTGAAAAGTGTTACGAAACGACACGCGAGTTAAATCAGTCAAAAGTTGTTTTACCTATAAATGTACATACATACATACATGTTATTATTTGTTTATTTGCATAATGCATAATTGCATACATATGTCTTAATGCTATGTTTTACAAAACATTACCTACACATGTACCCTGTTAGGGCATAGCAAAGGATAAAATATAGAATTATAATTAAAATCGTTAATAGTTATAAATATTAGTCATTATGAGAACAATTTTATACCGAGATGCGATTTTTTCATTCATTCACTTTGTCACAACACTATTTTTGTTTTATCAAAACCTGACAACACAGTAAACGTCACTTGACTTCGTCTAATTAAAAATACGACTTTAGTTCTTACAATAATAATATAAGTTCATACAGTCTGCCAACGGGCATGTTTATACAGGGCAATAGAGGGGGACGCGAGACGAGAGGGACACGGTGGCGCCCCCGAACTGCCACACACTCGTTCGGTAGACGCAGGTCCATTGTATATCTACTGCACGCAGTATAGACAAAAGCGGCATTTTTCTCAACTTCAAAGGCGTCGAACCACTTTATATTTTTGTTTTTACGCTGTGGTATGTTATATGTTCTGGGCCTTCCAGATCCGGATATCTTAAAAGAATTGCAGCCGTGGAAAGAAGAGATGGACGCAATCGGCAATGAGGTTCTTGGGACCTCAAAGGTGACCCTTAACCGGTCTTGGTGTTACAACCGCGAGTGCAATATGGGCAGCTGGGCTTGCGACGGCTTCCTTGAACACGTAAGCATTATAATATTTTTCTCAAACATGATCAGAAGGCAAATTGGGAATGGAAAATCTGCTTCCAGCGAAGTCAAAAGAAAAATACATGAAAGTAGTTATATGAAAATTTTATGAGTTGAAAAGACGAGAAAAAAGTGATAATTTTCTCCGAAATAGTATTTTTGGCGCATTTTAATGAGATTGCTAAAACAAAAACCAATTAAAATTATGGGCAATTTATTCCATGCTGAAATGTGCAGTCCATGTTAAAAACGACATTAACTTGAAAAACTATGGATATTTAACTACTTTTCCTAAACGACAATCGACCGGATTCAAAAGGAAAAAATACAAGATACAAATCAATTTTCGTTGGTCAATCAATTTTTTTTGGCCGGCGAAGTGCCAGAAAGCCAATCGCTGTTTAGGACAAAGGCGTTAGGTTGATTTCATGAGCAAATGCATAGCTTGGATGTATTCGAAATTAATTTAGTATGGCGTTGTATTCTGTTAAATAATATTATTGCAATCAATAAAATGGATAACAATACGTATGGCACTCGTATCATCATGGAATCTAATGTACGGGCAAACAAGAGTATGTCACATAAATTTTATGGTAAACAAACAATTCGGGCATTTGAGTATTATTGCTTATATATTTTCCATGGCTGTTTAACTTATTCATGGATAAATGTCTGACAAGATTGAAAGAGAGTGATTGCGGTTTACGAATGAATGACTTACTTGTCAAATGTCTACTGTACGCTGATGATCAGGTCTTATTAGCATCATCGGCCAGTGAATTGCAGGAGATGGTAAGTGTAATGAATGAAGCTTTATATGATAAGGGAATGAAAGTGAACGTAAGCAAGACCAAGATAATGGTTTTTGAAAGAGACGAGGACATGACTGAGTGTGATATTATGATAGGGAGCGAAAAATTGGAGCAAGTACGTGAGTTTGTATATTTGGGATCTGTATTCACGAGAGATGGGAAGTGTGAAAGTGATATAGAAAAACGAGTGAAAGTAATGGAGTAATGGAGCTTTGCACGCTTTTATGAGCAGTCAGACGCTGTCTGACAAGGCACGACTGGCAGTACATAACGGTGTGCTGGTTCCAACACTAATGTATGGAAGTGAAAGTTGGGTATGGGAGAAAAGGCATGAAAGTAGAATAAATGCAGTAGAAATGAGAGCCTTGAGGAGCATGGCAGGTGTAAAATTGAGTGACAGGTTGTATAATAGCGTGATAAGAGAGATATGTGGTGTGAAAGAAGACATAGTGACAAGAATTGAAAAAGGGATGCTCATATGGTTCGGACACGTGGAGAGGATGAATGAAAGTAGATTGACTAAAAGGATTTATGAATCAGAAGTGAATGGAGAGGCGGGGCGAGGTAGACCTAGGCGAACGTTTAACGATCAAATCGAAGACGTTTTGAAAAAGGGCCAGGTTAGAAGTACGCGTAACGCGCATGAAGAATGTGATGAAAGTAGATGAAGCGAAAGAGGTATGCAAGGATCGTAGCAAGTGGAAACAAGTAATCTCTGCCTACCCCTGTGGGAGAAAGGCGTGACTCTATGTATGTATGTATATTTTCGGGCAAACGTATATTTTCGTATTCCCAGTAGTTCCAGTGGAGTAGTCCCATCATGGGACTACTGGTATTTTTTTTCCCAGAGGTCCAGGAACAATTTGACCTACACTGTCGACCCGGCTTTGTTTGTTTTTTTTTTTCTAAATCTTTAAAAAATTGTTTATATCTTACGGACTATGAAATGAAACACATAGGTACCTACCTACTAATAATTACAACACAAATATTATTGCAATACAATAGACGCGTTTTACCTGAAATAAAACGCATATTAAACTACTTACCTTATTAGAAGCTTATAACATTGAGATAGGCACATCCATTTCCCGTCGTATTTTTCCTCTTTTTCCTTCGGTATAGCGCTGTCTCTCTCGCACATCCGCTCAGTTGGCGTTACCTGGCGGCGCGGCGAGGGACTAAGGTATCATGGTAGGG
The DNA here is from genome assembly GCA_955850985.1 of Elophila nymphaeata. Lineage (NCBI taxonomy): Eukaryota > Metazoa > Arthropoda > Insecta > Lepidoptera > Crambidae > Elophila > Elophila nymphaeata. The sequence continues at coordinate 9,181,212 of OY039088.1, forward strand.
GAGCCCAGAGTGCTAAATTTGTAGTGACTCCAGCGGTTAGAAGATCTATTGGATTGCAAAGATTAGATGCTAAATAATAAAAAAGCTCCTATGAAGTTAACCATTTTAGTGGTGGGGAGAGCGTGTATGAATTTTCAAAAATGTAAAAAAAAGTGATGAAAAAAAAATGTTCGAGCGCGTCAGATTTTGGAAAGGTAGAGAGCCCACAAACTTGGGTCCACTGAGAAATATTAATCTGCCGGATCGCTCGTAACGAATAGCGATATAAGCAAAAAAAAAAAAAAAAACAATGTATTTTCTCCAGCGTGTCAGTAATTATAGGGACTTATTATTTAAGCCGTCACAAGTGTCCTCTTACTTAATCTGACGATTTGGACGTGACTAAAAGTCCCTAATAAATTTTTGCAAATGCAAAAAAAAAATGTGACTTTGCAATACTCGCGCGTGTCAGATTTTCATACAGATGGTTCAACTCGACAAACTAGTAGTACCCAGCCTTAATCTGACAATTTTGTGAAGGGATTTGTTAAATCTGACAATTTGAAAGAATTAAAAAAAAGTTCATAGCACAGGCCATTGCTGTAATTTTCTGCAAATTCCGAACGCTCTAAATTTTGCTTATTACACTATTATTGAGCTTTTTTAAGCTCAAAAAGAAAGCCCGTCTATACTTATGAGTTTATTGAGCAAAAAAGCTCGATACAAGTTGGATAAAACACAATTTATTGAAATTTTAAACTGTCTTAACTTTTGAATAAATCAACAGATTTTCACGCAGTTGACGGTAATTGATGTTTTTTGAGTTGTATAGAGCATATTGAGAATACTATGTGATCAGATTCAAAATTTCATACAAATTTTCAATAAAATTTTAGGTTTTTTTTATTTTTATAATTAGTTTCTTTATTTATTCAAATTACAAACAGTGAAAAAAAAATTGTTATAAAATAATATTAAAATTTATTCGTCTTCGTCAGAGGATTCCTCTTCGACCTGTAAATTCAAGTCCGACACATCGTTTTCATCAAAATTTTGGGAATCTGCGGCTGGAAACAATAATGATATTTAATAACAATTTTTATTCACGCACTGTTGTGATCAGCTGTCCAAGGCATCATGGCAGCCGAGAGTAGTGTATAGAAGTGCGAGAGAGAAAGACAATAAAAAAGAGTGAGAAAGAATGAGAGTCGTAGAGCGGGAAATACATAATGCATAGACAACACTTTATTTATTATTTTCGATGTTTCGGCTTGTCGAAATCGTCAGATTATAATATTTTTATAATTTTTAAGTAATTTCCTTTGAAAAAAGAAAAAAAAGAACCGCGCTCGAACATTTCAAGGTTACGATTTTTTTTTGCAACTTTGAAATTCTCTCGATCTCTTCCGTCACGGTCAAATCGTCAGATTATTATAATAATATCATTTTCTGTATATTATAAATCTAAATTGTTTTAATCTGACGCGCTCGAGCAGTTCTGAGGTTCGATTTTTTTTTACTAATCTGATCAATGGCTCAGAACATACGACACTATATTGAGAGCTCATACCTGCTGAAAGTACCTAACAAGGTACAAGGATTCTCCCTTACTATTAAACTGCCACGCTTGAACCAATCCCAAAATCCCCTCTTGGGCCCCCCTACTATCATGTCCGTTCGCGCGCGCTTGTTCGTCATTGCGTCGAAATATGCACCAGGTAGAAATAAAAACTAAGCTTCTAATAAGGTAAGTAGTTTAATATGCGTTTTATTTCAGGTAAAACGCGTCTATTAAACCACTTGACCGTTATTAGAAGCTTATAACATTGAGACCTGTTTGTTATCGCCTGGTGAAAACGCCAATGTGATAATAATAGATAGCTAAATAAAACTGGATGTACGAGAGAGTAAACATGTAGGTATATATCAGTAACAACAATGTTCACAATTATTGAAGATATTTATTTAAAACAAAATGGTTTGTAGAAACTTTTAAATAATTTATTGTGAAAAACAATATTACACTTTAACATAACAATAACCTCCATAAATAATAATTAACACCTTCATACAGCAAATACTGTTACACGATTTAACAAGTATCAGACTCGGTAATTAGTACATTATTGTGTACTTGTATAAATATAAAAAACTGCGACTAAGAAATTAAACGTTTGTTTTTGTAATGCTAATTATTTTACACGGTTCAAAAAAAAAATTGTGAAGACTGTACTACCGAATTTTTTATATTAATTAGGGCTTGCGCCGTCTGGATGTTGGGAGATATAACCTCAACACAATAGAACTTTTGAAACGCACTAACTTTCAATTTCCCCTCGTCAAAATATCCATATAGGGAAAATTTTATCGACCTAGTTGCTGACGCGGAGCGAACACCACTATACAAAAATATACTCTATGAGCACTACCACGTGTAGCTGCATGTGATGTTAGCTTCTTTCAACAGAGTCTTTCCTGCAACAACTGTGCGTGAAGCAGATTTGGGTGAACCTCTGAATAGTATAAATAAATTAGTTAAGCTGCTCTATACACGCCTTTCATTTAATGAAATGAAATGAAATGAAAATGAAATGAAATGAAAAATATTTATTTGGAGCATAATAAACGGTACAAAAACAGAGAAAAAAAAAATTTAGAATATTTATTGACCTATTTACCCAATATAAACCTTGAATCAATATTTTCGAGCTTTATGCAGCATTTCAAACATAGTCTGTATCTATAGTCTTTACCCCAGTCTCTAGTCCCTACAATCAGTTTTTTTGATCCAAAACGTGGCTACCATAATATGAGTGCATATGTTTAGGAGTAAAATAATGTTGTGTACACATTGAGGTACACACAGTAAGGTAAGATCATGGATCCTATGCCCGGAGAAAAGTAATAACAACGTGATGTAGTAATAACAATGTGTGGCGAACTGTTTGAAAAATATTATCGGTACAGAATAGTTACTGACAAATAGACGTAGCCAAAACGTTAATATCTCAAACAGGGGGATTAAAATTTAACTTTATAATATGTTCTAGTGATATTGATTTTAAAATATGTTTAACTTAGACATCCTCACTTAGTTTTCCAAATGACTAAAGGCTACATAAGGTAGAATTGATGAATTTATCTAAGAGACTACTACTGTATAAAATTTGTTCACCTCAACACAATTAACGCAACTCAAATTTAAGTGTAAATCTGACAGATACTGGGTGATAAGAAACCCATAAGAACGTGTGGGTTCAATCTTATGTAGATTCGTCCACAGTAAACAACGTTTCTAAACGAACATTATGATTTTATGGTACCATGATGTTTTATGCAAACATTATCGTTTGACCACTCTACATTTACAAGATCAATGTCTTAACTTTGGGAGGTGGCCTGTCTTTGTGTCCACCAGGCACGTTCCAGATTTGGTACCTAGTTCCTAAATGGAGCTGCAGTGGCTCGAGCCTTGAGGTCGGCCCTCCAAAATAGCTTTTCCCAACAAGGGACCACAATAAGATAAAATCCTGTTGCCTGATTGAGATGTGCTAACACCCGGGTCATGAAGAGTGGTGACAATATACCACGCCAATGGAAAATTCCACTCAATGTTGAAAGCATTGTGAAACATTGCGTCGTGGTCATTGTGATTCAAGGTTGTGTAACGCCACTACTTGAGCTTTCTTGGATGCTAATAAGTCGATTAGTGACCAGTCCTAGTTATTTTTATATATCCCATTAGTATCAATTATGTGAGTGTTGGCAGCAGATGCCACTCAGGTTTGACGATGTCGAGACAGATGATCTGCATAGCTGTTATTCCCAGGTATATAATGAATTTTGAACACAATTTGTTTGTGGTCTAAAATCTGGAGGATTTGATGCACCAAGTTCAAGAGATGCTGTGATTTTGTTCCCCTCTCGTTGTAGAGATAAGCCGATGCAGTTGGGTTGTCCATTTGAATCAAGATTGATGTCTTTTCATGCTCAATACCGAGTTCCAGAACTTTTTAGAATAACCAACATTTCTTTGTAGTTGCGGTCGGCATACCCGGACTGCTGTGGCTTTTACGTTTGATTGTGTACTTTTTGGGTTTGGTGTTTCTTTTACGGTAAGTGACAGGCTGGTAACCTGTCACTATTTGGACGCACTAAATGGCCCATACTGCCAGATGTGGCTTTATGTGTAACAAAATGTTGATATTCGTGATCGTCCGTATGTATTTATGCAGTGTGTGTAGTATCTATTCAACCTTCCATGCTCTCGGAGTCATCGGTTGTCCAAAGGTGTGTAATTGGAGCTACTTATGTGTACCTATATTGGTGTTGGTTCCTGATAATTTTGCAGCGACCAACGCATTTCTTTCACCAAGTTGCTCGGTGGAGTGTATTTCTTGGAGGTATTGCTCTAGGGCAGTGTGTTCAGAAATTTGCCGAGGGACAGAGAGGTGGCGGTGTGTAACAAATTACCTGGTTGACTTTCCGCTCAATGAGTTATTTTTCTAAAGGTACACGCCTTTGGATTTCCTATGTAGGCATCTCAAACTATTCCCAGATTATTGATACGCTTTTGGGGACCGAAAATGGACCATTAGTGGTCGCGATATTATATTATTATTATTATTATATCTCGATGTTCTCGTGCCTGGACAGAACCGTCGGGTCCTGGTGTACCAATGACATAAACGTCTAGGTAGTAAGGTATCCGTGTCTGTAACCCATTTTGGGATACACGCGAATATTTTTGGCGCAGTGCTCAGTCGGAACCACGTCATTTCCAGTAATTCGCCTTTGTGTAATAAACAGACGAAGAAACCGTCTGTGGGTTTGGACAGGCACAGTTTACTCATGCACAGTCCCATGGTTGTACATACAAAGTCCGGAATTCGATACATCTCTTCAAGTCGAAACCGATAACCGATCGGTCAACACTTAGATAATGATTTAAGGACAGGGGTGAAGTGAACCTTTGAGAGAGGCTTGCTGTTTTTAGAATCCCTTATTTATTTATTTTTTTTATTTTTATTTGTGAAGTAATCACACACATTTCATTTGAACCTAATGTGCGACGACGGTCGCTGGTCAGTGGTGACTTTAGTGGAAATGGTATGCGATACCCTGTTATGCGAAGAAAGAAAACTGGAGAGACCATTTCCTTCCAACAGTGTCAATACAGTGCTAACTTACAGACTCGAATTTTCTGGTAGTCATTGTCTGTGTCTCTTATTACCTCTGTTGGCAGAGGGAGATGATGGACCATTTTGACCTCGTTGAAATTAGTGCCGTGGCCTCAATCCGCGAGATCGAGATTAAGTTGAGCCTATGTTGTATGTAAGGACTAGGGCTTTCAATACCGGTATTCCGGGATCCCGTAATACCGTAATCACGTTTTTTTCTTGGTATTCTTCAATACCGGTATTGATCAGTCGATACCGTGATTTTACGGTATTAGAAATCAACAATTCTTTATTAGAGTTATGTGAATACAAGACGAAATGTTAGGCATGAACCTTACCTCAAAGTACAACTACAACTAGAGGCACTGATTTTGAATCAATAATAAGAATAAAGATGTGTGTCTTCGAAACCGGTCGGGGTGGTCAGGAAATATTTTTATCTGGAGCTTACAAATATGTACTGGTACCTACAAGTGTAAAAGCTAAGCGAGCTTTTTCTTTGTTGCATAAATAGAACTAGAATAGACTGAACTATTTATGCAAAAATTGAGAAGTTCGCTATCTGATAAGTCATTAAACGCTCTGTCGTTTTTAAGATCACACTTTCAGTTACAAAAAAAATCCAAAGTCTTAAGGCTTTATTGATTATGTTTATCGTTTTATTTTCGTTTTGAATATTGTTATTTAGGATTGTTTGATTAGTAATTATATGAATGTTACAAGGTAAAAGAATCGATGATTGTTAAGTAATTTACCTATAATATTTTTTTTTTAATGGTGACTGCCATGCGACGTTTTATTAATGGGAGGGTATTTTTGTATTTTAACATTTATTTATTTATTTAACAAACTTAAATCTACCATTACAGGGCTTATATTTAGTTTGATAATTTTTTTTGGGTTTTTTTAATTTTTATATGTTTCGCCGAACTATTAATAAAAGATTAGGGTAGAAACAATATGTTAGTAGATAACAATGTATGTTTAATATTTTATTAGCCTGTTTTTTATGTCTTTAATAGGTACCTATGTAACAGAAATAAAGACTGATTAGAAATAAAACGGGCATTTTATTTAAGTTCATATTTAATACCGTGATCCCGTGATCACGGTATTGAACATGCTAATACCGGTATTGATACCGGTATCGAAAAAATCCGGTATTTGAAAGCCCTAGTAAGGACATTGTTGTCCGTGATTAGCATTACTATATCCTTGCGAAGGATATTGAATTTGGTAACCACCCTGCGAGGGTTGGTTATGGGGCTCACAGCATGCTGCATGTGGCATGTGTAGGTATGTATGTCCCGAGGAACAGATGTACCATGCGATGGTACAATATGAGTACTTTGCCCTTGTTCGTGATTAGCATCACTATATCCTCGCGAAGGATATTGAATTTGGTAACCACCCTGCGAGGGTTGGTAATAAAACTCGCAGCATACCAAGTATGTGTCTGTTCAAAGGAACAGATGTAAGCACCATGCGATGGTACAGTATAAGAACTTTGCCCTTGCGAAAGGTAACAAATAGGTTTTGCTCGCGAAGCATTCTCAGTGACAAATTTATTAATTGATAAAAAAGTTTCACCTAACCAAACCATTTTATTGTAACGCGCTCGCAAACTGTTCGGAATTATGTGGGTATTTGAAGATATTTCAGGCATTTCAGGTTCGCATTATAGGCTCTTACATATTTAAGAATGCCAGTCTTTCTCAATGCTATCGTTTCAGTCCTATGACCGCGCACTATTTGTAAAATACCTATTATTTGGCTCCCCGGCGGGGAATCGAACCCCGGTCTCCCGCGTGACAGGCGGGGATACTTACCACTAACTACAGAGAAATCTAATTATGTAAAAAATTAAAGAAAAATATTTTTATTTTCGATTAACGTAGGTACCTACTAGCCCTAGGTGGCATCACCTGTCTGTGAGACCAGGCTTTACCTAATTATGTAAAGAATTAACAAAAAATATTTTTATTTTCACTTAACGTAGGTACTTATATTCCGATGGTGGAATAGGCATATTTATAGTCTCTATTGGCATCACCTGCGCGGTGTACCTTTAAATCATTATACATCGATTTGGTATCGATAACGTCCCATATAACGGGACTAATGTCGTTATCATCAAAATCGTAATTACAATTCATACCCTATTTTCAAGTTCACTCTGTTATTGGTGACTACGATAAAATTTTCTTGAACGATGACGACGAGGCGTCTTTTTATTTGCAAATTTCACTGTGAATGTACAGAACTAGATGTTGAAGACTACTTGAACTGGAAATCAGACGAAGCGATCGTCATTTGCGAGTTCAACATAATTACTTATTTCGTTGTCTATTGCAACAAATTTACAATTGGTTTCTTATCTAAAAATAAAATGTTACGCTTGGAGGGTAAATGGAAAAAGAAATTAATGATTTTTAAAAATCTAATTTGATATAATAATCGTGTGCGTTCCCCCAGCAAAATGTTGTCAAAAACAGTCATTTAAATTATGTAGGTAATTAGTTGCCGAGCTTCTGAATTTGTTGCAAACTATCTTAAATTAGTTGCACTTATAGTTTTTTAGTTATTTAACAAAAACATTTTCTGCTGGGGGAACGTTACCGCAGCAAAACATTTTCTTTTTTAATGGGAATATTGAAATAAATATTAGCTATATAATTAGTAGTCTAGGCGGGGTAAATGTTGCGACTTATTTGGTGTTTGTTCTTTCTTCGACTGCGAAGTTATTCAAGATTCTGCTGGGGTAACGTTTGTGATTTTGCTGGATCTCCAAAACGGTTAAGCGGATTCTTATCATCTTTTGTACATGACTACATAAGAATTTGTTTAATTAGTTGCGCTATAAAAAACACCTTTTTAATGCACCGTTCAAAGGTTATTTAATTAAATACAAAAACACTTCAATAAGTCCTAGCTCTTTGAAATAGAGCTTTAAAGATTTGCTTTAAACTTTATTTTGTAGCTTGTAACTGCCTTCAAATGTTTGTGAAGTTTCATTAGTATCCTGTTAGTAATTAAGAAATTATGATGAAATTAATTTCTCCACATTCACGGTCGCAATGCGCGCGGCGTTTTTTGGCCACTGTTAAACCTGTATGTGGATATATAAACCTAATGTTATATCAACAATCAGTTGCTTAGTTCAGTTTTATACCTGTAAAATTTCAGCGTAGTACATACAATATATAACGAGATAATAAAATAAAAGTCATTAGGAAGGGCAAGATCGCGGTAACCCGACCGTGTTTAGGTGGTGACAAAAAAGCGACCGCGTAGTACATTTAGGCTATCTTCTAAAATGTTTAGTATAATACACCTCATAAGTTCGGTACAGACGCGTACATGGTTGTTAAATACATAACAATAATAAAACTATCTACCATATCATATTATTATCTTTCGGTTTCGGCTACTTTACTACTTAGAATAAATTAGTCTCTATCTGAGGTCTCTATTATATGTACAATTGCCAAGAAAACCAAGAATCGTCGATAACACGCCCTTAAGTGGGATGAGACGCAGGAGGGGTGCGCACAGGGGTACTTCATTATTTGCATTGCACAATAAACTTGAACCTTAGTCAGTAATTCGTCTTGTAGAGTGCGTGTGCGCGTGCGCTTTCTATTTTTGAAAATATATATCAAGTACTTGAGAATTAATCAATGTGTCTGTGTGTGTACCTACTTAGCGTGGATTAATTCTATTGAGGGCAATATTCTAAATTTGATTTTGCTTGTTGGTGTGGTGAAACATTTATGTAGGGTATAAGGAATAAAATGTAAAAAGACAAAATAGTTTTGTTGTTTTTTTTTATGTTGATGTAAATCTGTTATGCAAAATGACAGACGTTTGTAATGACGAGATCCAAGACAGCAGACGTGACTTTTTAATATAGGAATCATTTTCGTAGTTTTCTGGCGTCCCAATTCCAAATACAGCATCTATTTCAAGATCCAAGATGGCGGACGTGACGTTTTTTTCAGAATGTCAATATGGGTATCGTTTTCATGGTTTTCGGGGCTCCCGATTCCGAATACAACATCTATTTTGAGATCCAAGATGACAGACACGAGTTTAATACAAAATCGATATGGGTACCATTTTCGCGGTTTATGGGGGTCCTCGATTCCGAACATCACATTTATTTTGAGATACAAGATGGCGGACGCGACTATTTAACTTAATGTCAACATGGGTATCACTGTCTTGGTTTTCGGGGGATCCCGATATCAAATACAACAATTCTTTCAAGATCCAAGATGGCAGACGCGACTTTTTAACTTAATATCAATATGGTTAAGTATTACTTTCGGGGGTCCCGATTTCAAATACAACAACTCTTTCAAGATCTAAGACGACGGACGCAACTTTTTAACTTAATATCAATATGGGTATAATTCTCGGGGGCCCTGATTCCGAACAAAACATCAACTTACTACAAATTACAACAAAATACAACAACTCTTTCAAGACCCAGGATGGCAGACGTACCTATTAAACTTATCGTTTTAAACTTTCTCGGGGTTCCTGATTTCGAGTACAACATCAATTTTAGATCCAAAATGACGGATGCTACTTTTTCACTTATTATATAAATATGGATGTCATCTTCGTGGTTATTTGGGGGTTCCAATTCCAAATACAACATCTATTTCGAGATCCAAAATGGCAGACGCGACTTTTTAACATATTGTTAACATGGGTAACGTTTATGTTATATTAAAAAGCCGCGTTCACTATCTTGGTTATCTCTTGTGTGTTGTATTCGTAATAAGGACCCAAAAATCCCGAAAATATAGACTCTGTAAAAAAGTGTCTTCCGCAATCTTAGATCTTGACATAATATACTACTTATAACAAAATAAGGGCCACCCGTAAATTTGTAAAATAAATAAACATAACTCTTGTTTAATGTTTGTATGAATAATCTCTATTTTTTTTTTAATTCTTTATCAATTTAATATAAAATAACACACTTTAAAAGATTTAAGACACAAAAACAGGAAACATTAGGCTTGGTTTAAAAAAACATTCAAAATATAGATGGCCCTTATTTTGTTTTGAGTAGTTTGGAATCGGGACCCCCGAAAATTGCGTAATTGATACCCATATTGATATCATATCAAAAAGTCGCGTCCGCCATCTTGGATCTCGAAATAAATGTTGTATTCAGAATTGAGACCACTGAAAATCACGAAAACGATACTCATATTGATATTAATATTAAATTTAAAAAAATCGCGTCCGCCATATTGAATCTCGAAATAGATGTTAAATTCATAAATTGGAAACATTCGATTTTTTTTATTCAAATGCTTAGATTAAAGCAAAAAAGGGTTTTTTTCTTTAATCAAAGTTCAAAGGTATTATTATATGTAGAAAAAGTTCAGTTGCAAGGTTTGGCCTGAACATACACATGTATTGCAAATTGAATTAAACCCTGTAAAAAGATAGTACCTACGCTTAATAATTATGCGTGATTAATGTTTTCGCCAAAAGTCCGCCATTTCGCGTTTATCAGATTTACGGCAAGTTAAAATAAAATATTCTTGGAATTACCTTTCTTCTGGGCCTGGAAACTGATGAAATTTAATATTGTTACCTAAACTAGATGATGACATGCAGTCTCTTATAGTACATGTAGTATGGACCATTTTTTAAATATTTTTAACCGACTTCAAAAAGGAGGAGGTTCTCAATTCAGTTGGTATGTTTTTTTTAGCGACACCCTTGGCCAACATCTCCCAAACGAGTGTAAGCAGTTCGGGGGCGCCGTTGCGCCCCACCCGTCCCGCAACCCCCTCACGATTGTCCTGTCTAGACGCGCTCGTCGGACGACTGTAAGACTTCTATAGACTGTGCTATAAAGTTGCATAATGTGTTTACAAAAATAGTTGCAATATTATTATTAGTACCTACATTTTGTTAGGCACCTAGCTGACATTGTGCCTACATAGAGCATAGTGCATATATTAGAGATGTGTAAGACTTAAAAACTAAATGTATTACTTAATTTACATATTTATTGCTTAAAAGCCAATATTTTACCTCAAATTGCGTACCTAATTATTACCAGGTATTTATTTCCACATGCTCGTACCTAGTAAAGAAATGTAAGAATTTCATATTTATTTATTGAAATCAACTCGTTTAATCGAAATTATTATTACCGGTCAATAAAAATTATTGATGAAAACATTTAGTTTTTTTAACACTTATGTACACATCTGTACTAAACTTGTAACACTATCCTGCATATTTTCGAAGATAGCCTAAATGTACTACGCGGTCGCTTTTTTGTCACCACCTAAACACGGTCGGGTTACCGCGATCTTGCCCTTCCTAATGACTTTTATTTTATTATCTCGTTATATATTGTATGTACTACGCTGAAATTTTACAGGTATAAAACTGAACTAAGCAACTGATTGTTGATATAACATTAGGTTTATATATCCACATACAGGTTTAACAGTGGCCAAAAAACGCCGCGCGCATTGCGACCGTGAATGTGGAGAAATTAATTTCATCATAATTTCTTAATTACTAACAGGATACTAATGAAACTTCACAAACATTTGAAGGCAGTTACAAGCTACAAAATAAAGTTTAAAGCAAATCTTTAAAGCTCTATTTCAAAGAGCTAGGACCTATTGAAGTGTTTTTGTATTTAATTAAATAACCTTTGAACGGTGCATTAAAAAGGTGTTTTTTATAGCGCAACTAATTAAACAAATTCTTATGTAGTCATGTACAAAAGATGATAAGAATCCGCTTAACCGTTTTGGAGATCCAGCAAAATCACAAACGTTACCCCAGCAGAATCTTGAATAACTTCGCAGCCGAAGAAAGAACAAACACCAAATAAGTCGCAACATTTACCCAGCCTAGACTACTAATTATATAGCTAATATTTATTTCAATATTCCCATTAAAAAAGAAAATGTTTTGCTGCGGTAACGTTCCCCCAGCAGAAAATGTTTTTGTTAAATAACTAAAAAACTATAAGTGCAACTAATTTAAGATAGTTTGCAACAAATTCAGAAGCTCGGCAACTAATTACCTACATAATTTAAATGACTGTTTTTGACAACATTTTGCTGGGGGAACGCACACATAATAATCACTAATGTTATCTAACACAGAAAACATTTTATAGAGAGCAATAATTTAACTCTTGCTAACCGAAATATGTTTGAAAAAAGAACTTATCGAACGTTAACACGTTATGTATAAAAAATCACAAGTACTTACATGCGTTGCAGTAACTCGCGTTATTATATAGATACTATAAAAAGTATTATTAATTGTGATAACTTTTAAAATCACTCTTATAGTTCACAAGTGAAGTGAACATGTTGCTTCGACGGGAAATTTCACGCCAATGACGAACAAGCGCGCGCGAACGGACATGATACCTTAGTCCCTCGCCGCGCCGCCAGGTGACGCCACTGAGCGGATGTGCGAGAGAGACAGCGCTATACCGAAGGAAAAAGAGGAAAAATACGACGGGAAATGGATGTGCCTATCTCAATGTTATAAACTTCTAATAACGGTCAAGTGGTTTAATATTTGATTTTCATGTTCTGTTGACTATTATTTGATGTTTTGTTGAGTTAGTTATAATAGTGTGACATGTTTATTTATTTTAGGACAACCTACAAATCTTACACTATTAGAGCATAAAACTAAGTGCTTAACAATCTTCCTAAGTGCAGAGTTAATTATAGGTTGCCACGGCATGCATAGATGCACTAGATGTTACAAAACCTTAGCTTTAAGTATATTTCGTTCAACAAAAGTTAACTTAAAGTTTTTATTAATGAAACATATTATAAACTATGCCTTTTATGCGTCTGAGTATCACAAGGAACTACTGGGAATTGAAATCCCAATAGTCCAGTCAGTGGAACCTCTGGGATAAAAAAATACCAGTAGTCCCATCATGGGACTACTCCACTGGGACTAGTGGGAATACACGCAATAAATAATATATTCATTCCATTGATTTCGTTCACAGTTAATAGGCAATGCAACTGGATCTAATTGGCACCTGGCACATGTCTGCATGACCAACGCTGGCGGCTTGCGGGTACAGATCAACCCGGGAGGTTGGTACAATAGCGCTATGTCTTCAGTAGAAGCATAAGTAAACCTGGGTTCGTCAAAGTAGAGTTGCGAAGTCCTATTTGAAATGTTCTCGTAGTTTCTTAAGTAGATATATATATTTTTTTCCAAATGTAAGCTGTTATTGTTAACTCGTGATTCGAATATTTCATGTTACCTTATCGTCCCCTAATAATGAAATATCTGTTCTCATAGATGTAACGACGCGAGGGTTGCTCATGGCGATACCGTTCGAGAACTACGTTCAGGTGTACGACCTGAAAGGCGAATACTTATTGCAGGCGTTGGAATTCTCCGTGGGCACCACACAGTATACGCCTGGTAGTTTCAACAGCGGGAGGATGCTTCAGATCGGTGGTAAGTTGTATACAGGTTGACTAAAGGGTGTAAAAATACCTATGACAACTACGAATTCCGCTCATCATTAGGAGCATTTTCTCTTAATAGACTATACCTGGGAAATTAATAGTTATGAAGTTATTGAAGGTCAAAGTTACAATTTTTTTTTTCAAGTTTTTTGTGAAAACAGTATTGAAAACATTGTTTCTTAATTTTTGTCCAAAGAAACATTATCAAAATTTTAAGTATTTCATACCAAACATGGCTTTAAAACGGTAGCCCTCAATCTAACCCACAGAAATAAATCAAGATAGAACAGTGAAGTGGGTGTGTCCCGCGTGCCCGAAATCTTGTCATATTGACAAGATTTCTCAAAAGTTCCGTCAGTTCGCGTCATCACAGAACGTTATTAGTTATTAATAAGATTAAGACTAAAATGAGTACACTATCATTATGAATATGATTGAGTGTGTCACCTCACAAATTAACTCAATGTGACGTCATCTAGTGGGCTGGACTGGCGAAAAAAGTGACACGCACTGTTTGTATGAAAACGAGTTATGATCGCCGTTCTATCTTGATTTATTTCCGTGATGTAACCACTCAATATCGGGGCCATTCAACTCAGCCGACCGAACGTCGCGCACCTCTCCAAGTTGCAAGACCCAAACACGGAAAAAGCCTTACATGGAACGCCTCAGAGCGAGGTAACGCCGCATGCGTGTTTTTTCGTGCGTGCAGCCGGCTCTATCGAATTATAAGACGTTGTCACGTCAAAAATTGGTTGTCTGTAAAGTCGGTTTACTGACGATAGTTGAACGTGACTACGTCTTAAGAAAATACTGATGGAATGGTAGCATTTTTCAAAAGAAAAATTTCATTTCATTTCTTTAATAGATTTTTGCTTGCACTTCAAGCCTTACATGGAACGCCTCAGAGCGAGGTAACGCCGCATGCGTCATGTTTTTCCGTGCGTGCAGCCGGCTCTATCGAATTATAAGACGTTGTCACGTCAAAAGAAAGCAATGAAATTGTTCTTAAAAGGTAAAATGGACTCCTCCTATGGTTAAAGTCGGTTAAAACGTTGCCTATGTTACCCGGACCATAAAAACGAATCGATTGACACATTCATCAAAATCGGACATAGACTGCTAAACTCATAACCCTTCATTTTAGGCTTCTCTTAGTCGGGTAAAGAAAGATAACAATAAAATATTACCTTTCTCTCTCTACTCACAGGTATGCGCGTGGTATACAACGCGTCGATGCCCATTGGCTCACGCGTAGTATCGGCACGTATCCGTTGTATTGCGTGCGACGTGCCGCGATACGAGCCTCTCGACGTAGAAGCTTATTACACGGTTGTCACGCAGAACTACATCGGCGATGGCGGCGGCGGGTACACGGTAAAATAAAATAATCTTATCAATATTTTTGGTGTGGTTTGAAAGAAGAATAGTGACAAGTGTGAAAGTCGATTAAGAAAAATAACAGCTATTTATCTTTATCTTTCATTTATAGGTGTTCTGTTTGTGAGGTATGGATTAGGTCCTGGATCATCGGTAATTTACGGAACAATTCCGATTAAGTTTTACCCGTCACAGCATAGCTTAGCACTTACCCCTTGACACTACTTCACTGCGCTTTGTAGACAGAAATAGAAATCTTTATTTGCGTAACACTGGTTTACATTATTTATGGAGAGCAACTTTAGTTGAAGTAACTATCAACTTTTTGTTTTCGTTAAAGGTTGTCAGTTGGATCAACAAAACTGCCCAGTTTACTGTTGCCGCGATTCTAAATATACTTCTCAAAGCCATGGTCTGTGTGAATATGGATCGCTTGACATAACCTGTACATAGTTTTAATACTAGAAAAATTGCACTGAAAAAAATCTACTTGCCTCAGGCGGGAATCGAACCCGCATCTTTCGCAATCCGGGCGGCTGCGTTAACCATTACGCCACCGAGACACTGCTTTTCGCTGTCGAAATTTACCAGTTCTTGGGGCTTATGTTTTTTTGTTAAACATTGTTTCACCAAATCTTTGAAATATTTGACGCTCAGTTAAGATGAAACTACCTTACAGTATGGAATAATTTTATTTTTGCGTTTACAAGCGCGTAAATATTTTTAATACTAGAAAAACTGTACATAGTTGTTAGTTGCGTCAATTTGAAACTGGCTCGAGTGCAACAACTGAAAATCGGCGTCAATTATCGAAACCCGCAACTAGAGTTGCTAAGTATGCGCAGTTTCTTTAAGTTATATGAGGCTGTCAGTGCAAAAGTGGCCTAACCCTCAATTTATGGCCTAAGTGACTTAGGCCACTTTTGAGAGAAAAAAATGAATGGAAAAAGAACTTTTGCAACGCCATCTATTGACGCTTGGTGAAACAAGAGTTTGGCCGATTTTGAATTAAATTTTAACACATTTTTATTTAATTGTAGAAGATGAATCACAATATGAAAAATTGAGGGTCACTTTTGATTGAGGGTTAGGCCACTTTTGCGCTGACCGCCTCATATGTAAACAACGAGTTGCCTGTTGCCGCAATACGGGGATAAGTTGCTCTGTCTGCTGATAGGCGATTAGTTATGGGGTACGGGAAAATCCTAAAGGAGTCAGTTTAATTTTTTTTTGTTCTTAATAAAAAATAACTTTCAGATGCTGTCAGAAAACCGCGAGAACTTGAGAACTCTAGAGTTGGACTATGTGGTATTGCAGAGATACATGCGCAACCAGCAGGTGGTTACGAAGGATTTGGACGGCCGGATACAAATTGTATGGTGATGGGTCTTGTTCAGCTCTAGAATAATCTACAATTTATGGACAGGGTTCCCAATTTTTGTACAGAAAATGAAGTAATTTTATTCAATTCGTAAAAGGAAAAAAATAACAGTTTGTTTTAAATACATAATTTTCTTCTTATACAACGTAACTATTGAAATGACAGTTTAACTCTGTTTAACTTGTAATGAGGTATCTAAGGCCGGTTTCAATAACTTATCTATCTACACTTTTGCTTACTAGGGATGATTTCGACAGATATCCTATAAAAAATATGTCAAAATTATACCGTTGCCATGGAAACTGTCGGTAGTTATTGGTTATGTTATCGAAACCAGCCATTAGACAATAAGTGTTACCTATAAATACGAAATTATTTTACGTTTAACATAATTTGCTTCAGTTGTTCCAAATATTGTCCTTCTAATATTATAATAAGTGTATTATAATTAAATAAAATTTTATGAACTAGTAGTGGCACTTTATTTTCGAGTAGTTCAGTCTAAAAACATGGTCAGTTGATAGACTGGAATAGATTTGTCCACTGGTTTATGCCGTCTATTGCACGGTGTATACCTACACAAAAGCGGCATTTTCCTCAACTTCAAAGGCGTCCAACCACTGTATGTTTTGGAGTTTACTCCTTAAGAATCGATTTGCATATATGTATAAGGGGCCCGGTATGAGAAAAATGTGAGGAGTAAAATCTATCGATGAATGACCTCGTTACGTTTTTGGTGCGCATCCTATTTCGCGCAACTTTCTATTATCAAAACACGGATGACAGAGATGGCTCACCTGTCTCGGAGTAAACTCCAGTCGTGCGTCGGAGGTGACACACACAATTTTTTTACGCTGTGTTATTTATATGACTTCGTTAGGACGCTGTAGGTACTTGCTAGTTATACCATGTACAGTCAACAGCACATTACGTTTTACCGCAAAATGTGAATTTTTCCCCAATTGATTTTGCGCTTGTAACACGCACGTTCCGGAGAAGTCCGACAGTTTTGGGCAGTCTGATCTGCCTTCTGTACCAAACAGCCTGCAGGTATATAGTTTGTAAGTTTATGTGTAACTGAAAAACGTTTTAAAAGCTTATGAAAAATATCATACAAGGTAAAAGAAAAAAAAAATTCATTACAATAACTTCATTTATCAAATATTTACAAAGCTTTATAACGAAAGTCTTTCATAATTTAGACATACCTACATACAGCTTCAAAGGGTCCGTCCGTACCGTTAAGCGAGTACCCGCGGCTCGTGTCACGGATGACGCAGCGGCGCTAATTAATTTTCAAACATGCAAAAAGTATAAAACACTAATCCGACTACGGATAAAAAATGTAGCTTATGTTACCCGAACCGGATAATTCATCAATATCAGTTGAATAGTTCAGGCGCTGCGGTGGAACATACGTAAATACAAACATATATAGACTGCTAAAATCATAACACTTCCTTTTGGCTTCGCGTAGTCGGTTAAAAACAATGGCTCGCGTGGATGCGCCAGCGTGTCCCGTGAAATATATAATATGAATTTGCTTGAAATAGCGGTGTATTCCCAGTAGTTCCATAGGAGTAGTCCCATGATGGGGCTACTGGTACTTTTTTACCCAGAGGTTCAGTAACAATTTGACCTACGTTGCCGACCCAGTTTTGTTCGTATTTTGAAAATCTTAAAAAATAATGTTTATAGATACTTACGGACTATGAAACAAAACACATAGGTACCTACTAATAATTACAACACAATTTATGTTTCATGTTCTGTTGACTGTTGACAATTATTTGATACTTTGTTGAGTTACTTATAATAGTGTGACGTGTTACCATAAAGTTTTTATTAATGAAACTATATTTTAAATAACGATATAATAAACTATGCGTTATTGCGTCCGAGTGTCTCACGGAACTACTCGGAATTGAAATACCAATAGTTCAGTCAGTGGGACCTCTGGGAAAAAAATATCAGTCATGGGACTACTCCACCGGGACAAGTGGGAATACACGGAAATAGCACGCCGCGCTCAATTAACGGTGCAGACGGCCTTTAAATAATACACTCTTGTTTAAAATAAGGGATCTATCAGACAGGAGGCGATCAAGTGTTTAAGCGGTCACTGCGTTCTGTTTCTAGAGATTGACCGACGCGGTCTGTGTGTGCTAACAGCGAACGCAAAACTGACCGCTTAAACGCTTGACCGCATGACCGCCTCCTGTGTGATAGATCCCTAACATAGTAAAATTTATAATAAAAAAATTAATCAATAAAAGAAAAAAGAATGAAGTGCTTGTTGAAAGAAACAAAGACACATGTATAGTGAGCGTCATCTATTTAGTGATAGATTCCCTAATATTTAGGAAAACATTAAAATTACTCAACTATTTTTTTATTCTGTACGCTAATGAAAGTTAAAGGTCAATAATATCAATATATCCAAAGTAAGTGTTCAAATTGATTGTAATGCGTAAAATGTCAACTTTACGCAATATCAGTTAGTCCGATTTTCGGGTGATGATGTTAAATAAAATATTCTGACGAACTGAGAACTTCCTCCTTTTTTTGAAGTCGATTAAAAATAGAATACTCTGGACGTATCGATACTAAAATTTATGCTAGCAACTTTATGGTTATTTATTGTCACAAACTATTTTATGGCGAGTGTACAACATACATTACCGTGACTGTACTAATGTTACTAAGGACTGGGATTTCATAATTGTCATAAGAAGGCAACAATTTTATCTAATTTGGTCCTTAAGTTTATCAAGAAATTCTTAAGGTACTTTATTAGAAAAAAACACTTTAAATAATGTATAACTAAAATGTAATAAAAATACTTATTTGTCAATATTTAAAAAAAAAAAACAGTTTTGCCTAGGTAAAAAATATAAAGCAGCTATCCAAATAGCATTGAAAAACACAACCTATAATAATATAAGTACTGGAAAATAAATTATCGTAATCATAAATATACAGTGTTTCAAAAGTCCGAAATAAAACAATAATGTACTTATGTTCCTTGTGAAGAATTATCTGGAAAGTTTGACTCCTTTCACACCACTTTTTATTCTGATTAAATTAATTAAATTATTTGACCGTGACAACCCTACTACACAATGCGCGCGTAAGGGCCCTTACACATTGCGACTTTTTACAGCGATACAAAGCGATATAAACTCGATTCAGTTTCGATGAACATTACTAAAAGCAGCAATACATTTACACACACGCATTACTAAAAGCAGCAATACAGCCGCAGCTGCAATAATACAGTCGCGTTGCAAACGCGATACAGGATCGATACAAACTCAACTACGCAAAACGAGATGTATTAAGTATAATAAGAATATTAACGACCCGGCGCGAGAGTGCAAAGATTAGAAAGAATATGTCTAAAGACGTGAGTGGTGGCAGCGCGTGATTGTCCTTTTCCCCTCTACCCCAGCGTCTGAATGAATCGATACAAACGTGCGTTTGCATCGCTACAAACTCACGCCAGCTTCGATACAAACCCGATGCAGCAATTGCTACAAGCGAGCTTGAATCGATATAAATACTTGTTGATCGCGATACCAGTCGCGATGTAGACGCGCGGCTGTCAAACGCGCGTTTGTATCGCTGCAAGGAGTCGGAATGTGTAAGGGCACTAAGTTACGACACGTACATGTTACTACGGGGTTAGTAAACTTGTTGGTAGTATTTTAAGGCTGTTACATCTATATGTTTTCGACAAATACATACCTACAAACTTTATTTCGGATTTCTGTAACACCTAGTACAGTCTAAAGTGAGGTCAGCGAAACAAGATAAAAAACGTAAACAATGTGAATGTAGTCATAAAAAATTAACCTGAACCTAAACAAGTTATCTCCATTTGATTATTCATTACCCTTAGTAAGGAGTTATAGTTATTGAAACGTAACTATTTTAATTGCGTTATAAGCTCTATACGTTTCACTGTGCGTGCTCACGTTTCCTATACAAATTGAGCTTAATTTTATATGTTTGCATATCTTTTATAATTTTAACAAATTTTAACGCAATTAGCCATCAATAGGCATATAATGTGTTTAAGAAATTTGCCTAAACTCGTCAGTCTTGCGAAATAAAATTTTATATGTATTTACATAATTCAAAAAAATGTCAATGCACGATCTCTTGAAAGTTTATCTATATTCTTCATCTCGTCTCGTTGAACTTTACTAATGTCAGGGAGATATTATTAAATTATTTTAGGTTTCACTTTTCAAATTAAAAACTCTTTGGTTAATAACAGAACGTTATAAACTTTGAATAAATAAAAACCTTTTCTAACAACGTGCTAACTGATATTTGTTTTTGTTATCAATAATTTGCGTCTCTATACCTACCTGCATGGCCTACCAACAGATATTTTTTACAATATAGGTACAAATCTTACCGCAATTAGCAATAAAAGGCATATAGTGGTTATTATTTAAGAAAAATTGCCTAAACTCGTCAGCCTACCTACAAAATAAAATTTTACACGTACGTACATATTTCCAAAAATGCAAATGCATGATTATTAAAATTCCCTGATTTCATAATATCTTTTTAAAGTATGTATATTAAAATTTATTATGTTAAAGTCAATTTAAATAAATAAGTTGTTATATGTTAATGGTTTTTTAATGACCAAGTTTAAGTCGACAAGTTTACCGTACTTTTTGCGGTAAAGTCGAATGATTGCAATGACTATTCATATGACAACCATATTAACTTATATCGAGGTTTCTTTCGACTTAAATTTGACTATTCTGTTTTTGTCTGTAACACAATATCTTGGCTAGTGTAGGTAAGGCGTTAAACTAAATTAGTCATTATTAGCACTGTGCAAGCTCTATTTTCGGTACGGCGATTATTGGTAATGAATTTCTGAATGCGTCAATGTCTTTGATGAAGTCTGCGTCATTTTCCTCAGTGTCGCCTACAGGTTGGCTGGCGTCTAAATAGGTCAGTTTGAATACCTTTATCTCGGGGTCAGTTTCGTTTTGGCTGTCCACTTTGTGACCCATTATCTGGAACAAGTGACAACAATATAGTCAATAGGTTTTTGAGTATAACAAGTTGGGAACAGGATAAGGAAGTCTAGGGTTGTCGAATAAACCGAAAATAATATATAGCTATAATAATAATATACACCAATTATCTAGCCCAAAGTAAGTATCATTAAGAGCTTGTGTTATGGATACTAGATATTGGACAAATTAATATACATAATATTATAGATATTTTTATAACTAAACTTAAAGAAATACATAAATAACCATGACTCGTGAACAAATGTTTGTGTTCATCACACAAACATTTGGTCCTACCAGGTCTCGAACCCGGACCGCTTGATGTGTAGGCAGTGGTACTGACCACTCCACCACGACGGCGTCAAAAAAATGTGACATTACAAATGGTTTGTCAAAATTTGAGGTTATTAAAGAAAACTTTTGTTGTTCCACACCTTAGAACAAGACAAAAAAATCGGGAGTGGTCTCCCCTTGACTTTCTCGTATACCGGAAACGACTCAAAAGTTGATAGAAACCTTATATTTTGATGTCATACATGCAGGTAAAATTTTGGTCACCTATCCGAGTACCGACCACGCACTTGGTTGCTTAACTTTCGTGATCGAAGACTCAAAAGTTGATAGAAATCGTATATTTTGATGTTATACATGCATGTTAAATATGGTTGCGATAAGTTAAAGCATACTCGAGTTATCGTGCTAACGCATAGACACACACACAGACATAATTCCAAAAAAAATATTATTCGACTCAAGGAAGTCCAAAACATGTAAATCGTCAAAATCTCGAGGTCGAATTTTTTGACGATTACAAGACTTCCTCTATACTACGTACGAGAAAGTAATAATAACCGAACAAATTAGGTTGTAGGCATTGAAGCTCTGGTAGGGAAGGGGACTAGGGTTGTCAGCGCGCGAGTGTCACGTCAGTCATCATAATTGTATGCGTCTATAGGCTACCGTGACTACTTACCACCAGGCAGGCCGTATGCTTATCTGACAACCAAATAACATAAAAAAATCCTGCTCATAATGCCAAAAGGGTTGAGCAAAGTTTTAAGTAGCATTTGGTTATGCCACATTTAGCAATGCCTCAAAATAGTTGCCAGCCAGAAATATTAATCATTAATGGACAAAAATGGCAGCAACTCTCAAAAAAATATGAACAGTAGGATCGTATCATCTGTAAATTGTGTCCAATGAATTTGTGGATAATTTTGCTAAACATTTTCTATTCTTAATTAATGGCTTCGCGACACATAAAGTTTGCGCACTTAGCCAATGTCAAGTGGAAACGTCTCTAAAGTAACAATTAATTGTACGGTAGATCGAGTTTAAAAATGGAGCCTCTCAACACGTGTTATTACAACATGAACTCCGTTGAAACTCCTTGCTAAATATTTATACAATTTTTAAATGATGAAATTAAACGTAGACTTCAAAGAATCAGAGTGGAATATCTGACCTGGTTGTTGGTATTTATTTGTTGGATTACTGAGGGATTGCTACTTTTTTGGGGTACGTATCCCTGTATTTGTGTAAGCAACAGGCTGCCAACCAGTAAACATTAGAGGTATTGCATGGCCCCTACTGACAAATGTGGCTTTATGTGTAACTAAACGTAAGTTAAGAGGTAGTTTATAGATGGCGTCTAAAGTAAGGTGAAAACTTGTTGGTTGTATAATAATTAAACATTACAAAGAACTAGACAACGCACCTGTACTGACAGCTTCCTGAAATGAGACTTGTTGCCGGTGGTGAAGTGATTCTCCACCCAAGTCTTGATGTCTGATCTGGTGATTTGTGATATCGCCTCAGCCTAGAACAAATACATTGAGATTGATTTTGTCTCTTTGGTCGGTACTAAATATATAAACAAACCTTATATCAAAGTAGTAAAGTTCATAAATACTTTAATCGGTATATCTGCATCAAGCTCCGCCTACTTTATACTTCGACCAATAGAATATCAACGTAATAAGGCGCAGCGTGTTTTGACTCCGCTTCCGTAGGTCACCTTACCTCCGCGCAGTCTCTCTAGCGTCGTAGTCTACTTTTAAGTAATCTACGACTTTCTATTATCTTAAATTTTTATGCTTGTCCTGATACTTTTTGTAAAGAAAATTAATAAATATCATTATTATCTTGCCTTTTATGTAAAATTCGCAGCTTACGCTGGTTTTTATGTTATTATTGGGTTAAGCCAAGTCAATAACATATGGTATAGATTGTGCGATATAGTACCTATCTGTTGGTTACTTTAAATGTTTTGTTCATCTATTTGTAAAAACAATTGAGTATACGGCAGGTATTCAAAATAGCAGCTTTTTGTAATTGGACACATATTAAATGCATATTGGGTTTCAGATCAAGAATTTTAAAACTTTGGTGAAGGTGTAGAGAAATCTTAATATATATAAATTACGTGTCACGTTGTTTGTCCGCGATGGACTCCTAAACTACTTAACCGATTTTAATCAAATTTGTACAGCGTGTGCAGTTTGATCCAACTTGAGAGATAGGATAGTTTTTATCTTGATGAGTAGTCATATTTTATTTACTGCAGATACAATGTTATAGGTCAGTAGTATGAAATTACCACAGCAACACGTGGCCGGGACAGCTAGTTATGTATATTATTATCCATTATTGGCTCAAACCGGTATTTGGGAGCTGTGAATCATAACGGGTGTAAAAAACATGAACAGTCAAACGAAAACCATGTATTCTGCTCACCATCATAACATTTTTCTTCCTTTAAACTATACCTGGGAAATTGATAGTTACGATTTTATTGAAGGTCAAAATCATATTTTTTTTTTATGAAAACAGATTTTAAACATTATTTCTTAATTCTTGTCCAAGGAAACATTATCATTTTTTTAGTATGTACTTCATAACAAACAATGGCTTCGAAACGTTAGCGTTCAATGTAGCTCACTCGATGTGCACAGACACAAACGAACGGGGCCGCCGTCTGGCAAAAATATCACGGTTTTGCGAGTTGCGTGCGAGTTTTACGTTGCGCAGTCCAATTTGCAATATTTTTTAACACCAAAAAATAAAAATAATTTCCCAGCAATTATTTTTTGAAATGTGTCTTATTTTGATGTATAGAATACACGGTTCTCGTTTGACTGTTCATGTCTTTTACAGCCTGTATATGACGCAATGCAAGTGGCACACCGGAAAGTTTGTCGATAGCACATACCTCATTGTATAGCCTGTGGAACTGGTACTCCGCGCTGACGATCTCGCGCCAGTTCCGCTCCACCTCCTCCTTGAGCTCATAGTCGGTGGTGTGCTTCAGCTGCACCAGCGAACTTTTAGTCGCTTGCAACGCTCGCTCGCTCAGCTTGCGCATGTCTCGAGCGAACTTCTTCAGGAAAGCCTCCACTCGGCTGTCTACGTGCGCAACGCTGTATAAAAACGGCAAGTTGGATTAAATTCTTTGTTATCCCTATATCCGTAGTCACCACGAATATATAAGCTCAATTTGGAACCCCCTTTTATGTTTGAAAGATTTTATATCTATCTATACTAAGAAACTTCGCCACTCATTTCTTTGTCGCACAATCAAGAAATGGAATTCACTGCCGGCACACGTATTCCCTCCTTCTTACAATCTTGGGTCATTCAAAAGAGGCGTGAAGAAGCACCTTGCAGGTCAGCAAGGCGAGGGTGGCTTCGGAATCCACTTCTGCTTACCATCAGGTGAAATGGAGTCATAAAATCTTGAGCGATGAGGTCCACATAATTATAGATTATATTGGACTGTGTTACAGCCTACTAAGTAAAACAGACAGTGTTTCGCGAGTTACCGTCAATTTTTTCAGTACGGGAACTTCAATTTCTTCTCGATACGTGTCGTCGTGGCCCTAAACAAAATTTTGTATGCGAATATCCAAGGAATACTTTGGATATTCACTCGTGCGACAGGTCGGGGGAAAATGAAACGCAAGCGACGGAGACGCTTGCGTTTCATTTAGATGTCGTCGAAAATTCACCCGACTTTAAAATATGTTTATTAAATTTTAAATTCCTAAAATTCAATACAAACAACGGTGTAATAAGTTTAATCTTAACACTTTCATTGACGTAATATTATTGGTAAATTTTGTGAGGGGATTGCTGGATTTGCCCTGTTTATGGTAGATGCAAGATTCAATAGAAAAAAAAAACTCTTAAATCGTCCCCGCATCAACGCAGACGTATGATTACACTACTAGACGTACATATTTTAATATCAATCTTAATGTATAAAAAATAACATTACAAATTATGTGTACCTTTCGCGTCTAATGATGGAACGAGGAACTAAATACAATGTACAGAAATAAAACAAGATATGCAAAAACGAGTATATTGTGAAATGAACCTAAAGACGTACAGAATAAAACACAAACGTGTAGCAAAGTATAGAGTTCGCCATTTTGACTCTGTGAAAGTGTGTGAAATTTGGAAGAAAAATGAGGGCAAAACAAGGTATATCGACTGATTTATGCCTGCCTTTTTTGCCTGTTTTGACGGTGCCCTTTTTCAAGCGGTGACCATGCATTATATATGTTCGAAGGATAGAATTGTTTATTTAAATTACCTGAATTTATCAGCTTGCGTGTTCACGGAAACGGAGAATCCCAGAACACCGAAGGTATACCGCATCATGCTGAACACGCTGTAGCCCAGTTGCTCTTTAGTTCGCAACATGTCGAACACAGGTTCTTCCATCAGCATCTAACATAAACATTACTAATATTGGCACTCCACTTACTAACGAACCACGTTTACTTAGCGTATCGTGGGTGTCGGCCGCCCGGGGCGGAAATAGTAGATTGTATAACAAGGGAGCAAAATAGTATTTTTATGGCGAGGACGCTACTTTGAAGCCCGAGCGAAGCGAAGGATTCTAGAATAGAAAGAAAAATAATTGAAAAATAATTTGCTCTCGAGTTATATACTCTACTTTTCATCCCCTTTCTATGAGAAAATAAATAAGAGACGCCGTTATGTAATTAATGATTATATTTAAGTAATTAAAAGAAGACATGTGAAACGAAGTAAAAATAATTACAAATTTATATTTATATTGGATACGCTAGCGCAATTATTAAAAGTTATTGTGACTCTTTTATTTGGGATCGAAATTGTTGTCGACTCATTTACATTTTGAGTATTTGTACGACGTTCTTAGCTTCTATAGTTATTGTTTCAGGAGTCAATGCATTATCACTTTCATAAGTCGAGGTAGTAGAACTCATTATTTTTGTAAAATACAATAAAATATGTACTGAGGTTACAAGAACAGAAAAATAATTCGCGCACATTTGTTTTTTTTTTAGTTAGTGCTGGTCCCCGTGTCGTGCAGCCAACACGTACCAGCCAGTAATTCATACAATTTGCGTTCGATTTCTATGAATGATATATGTTCTAAATTCAAATCTCTTTTACGCCCGCTAAAAAGTTCTTATCGGAAAAGAGCTATTTTGTTTCCACTTATAGAGGAACAAAGCGACACTTTTCGAATAGAAGGGATGAAAACAATTTTTCACCTCTCCAGCACCAAAATACCTCTTTTGCTTCGTAAAGTCTCGAAGGAAAAACGCTTTTTGCTGTGAGCTTTGAACAAGACTGTAACGTTCAATCTAAATTATTTTAGTAATCTTAATTTTAATTTTCAATGGGTATTCTTAAGATGAAACATGTATTAAAGTATTGCCTTGTTTTTTCACCAATATTAATTTTCTCGCTGGAGAGGTGAAAAGTTGTATGTTTCACACGAGAGCAATTTTTTTTGTCTTGTGCCGTTAAATTACTTACTGCGCTCAGTAGTCTATTTTTGAATCACTCGTTCGTGATTTAATATCGGCACTCGCAGCAAAAAGTAACTTTGCTCACTTGTTGAACAAATAACTATTGTCGCCCTCTTATTTATGCATTTTAATTTGATGTATATTTGATGATTACATACTACGTTATGTTTAAAAAGTATAGATGCGTCACAGACGCTTAAGAATGGCAACGAAAAGTCAGGCAATTGCCGGATTTACATTCAGTCGGGAATGCTCTCGCGTTTCGGCTGGTCGACTGCACTTCATTGCAACGCTTTAAGTTATCGTTCGAAAAAATGCCTTCCTGTGTTTTTAAGTAGTGTACAAATTACATTATCACTGTTAGGGACAAGAAAAGGTATCATTTCATTCGAAAGTACATTTTGTTTTATTAAAACAATTTCAATTTCATTTAGTTATTCAATTTGACTGTCGTTGACAAAAAGTCGCTGCAAAATATCATTTAAAGAAAGGGGATTCCCGCAAAAGGGTAAAATTCCATGATCTTTTCAATCAGTCCTAATTTTTAGTTGCGATAAAAATATGAAATGTTTTCAATATTTTTTATTATTTAATGTAAAATTTTGCCGCCCTCTAAAAAGTGCCGCCCGGGGCAAACGCCCACCGCCCCCATTACGCTACACCACTGAGCTAACATAAATTGTGCCTGCGCCAAAGGGATAATGTAAACGTTACTATACTCAAAACTTATTTCCCTGCCTATCACATAGTGACCTTTTCTGTCTGCTGCGTCCAGAATGGTGCCTTCGACAGTACGGTGACCTATTGCACCAACACCTAATTAAAGATGAAGGAAGATTTGTGAGTGTTGGCCCTAAAATACGTACCATGAGTACTTCCAGTGTGGCGGTATCCTTGGCGGTGGTGGTCTCGCCTTGGTAGTAGTTGGTGATGATGCTGTTAGTGGACTGAGGGTTCAGATTGAGGACGCGTATCTTACGCTCGCCAAGGGGCAGCTCGTGCACTTGTATCTATAATAAAAAGTGCTTTATGCATTAAAAACGTCAACTTTAAATTACAGTTGTTGGACCTCCTTTTAAGCGGTTCACTATTCATTTGCATAAAAATTTAAACCATAAGATATTTTGGCATATGGTACTCTATACTAATGATACTTACGCACAATAATTTTAGCCATAACAGATTTTAGCCTAATTATTTTAATCATAAATACAGTCGGCATAATCATGTTTAAGAATAACATTCACAACCATAATTTTAAAAAGGCATAATGGTATCAAACTATAATTAACATAAGCGTAATCATCTTTACCTACCCGCCACTCAGTCATGTAGGTGCATAAAACACTAGACTCTCCCAAAAACAGTGAACTCCGCCTGTTCATAAAAAAATAACCCTAACCTACCCATCACTCAGCTATGTAGGTGCATAAAATACTAGACTCTTCCAAAAACAGTGCACTCAGCCTGGTCATTAAAAAAATAACCCTAACCTACCCATCACTTATTATTGTAGGTGCATAAAACACTAGACTCTAGCTAGACAAAATATCATGCCACTATCCACTATGACTAAAAAAATTAGGGCAATATAAAAATTATGCTTAAATATATTAGTTTACAATTATGCCACACTACATATGTGGCCAAAAACAATTATGCCAAAGTATTATTATGCAATAAAAATATGCCAAAGTATTTTAGGAATAAATACATTATGTCAACGAAAGGGATCCCCTTTTAAGCACATACTGTGCCTGTGTCAGGTCTCGCTTTTCCTTATTGATAAAATTTATAGCCCAGTAAAAATATAATCTCCGATTATTATCTCTCTTCTACAAACTGTAGGTAAATATAATCGCCCAATTCCGATCACTGGTGATAAGCGAGAAAGGTAGCGAGTGAAAGGGACAAACACATACAAAATAAAATTTGGTTTGTTTATGTTTAACCATTATTTATCTAATATGGCTCAAGTATAGTTGTTTGCCCACCAGCATAATGTAGTCCAACGGATGACCTACAAGAGAAATTGGATGATGAAGAGGCTTATCGAATTAGAGCCTATAAGAAGTAATTAGACGCGTCCTTTATGAATTCGGCTATGGATGGGAGATCGAAGTCGAGAATCATAATTTTAAGTGGTTACTTACCTCAGGCAATTCGTCGGGGAGTAAGCCTTCAAAACCTATGTTCTTCTTCACATTCTCCGCTATATTTATGGCTTCGTGCCACGGAATGTTGCCTTGAATTAAGACCTGAAAGAATTTTGCCTTTTATTTCAAACTGGACTACACCTATATTGATGATGATGATATTTTAAATTAGCAAAAAAAAGAACGCCAGCTACTAAGTAATATTACAGAGTAAATATTGTTTCTAAAAAAAATATTCTTACATTTATTTCTACTAAGTAATATTACAGAGTAAATATTGTTTCTAAAAAAAATATTCTTACATTTATTTTAGCTAGGAGCTCTACTAGCGGGCTTCGGCTACAAAACCAATGAAAGTAAAAGTACCTAATATTACAAAACCAAACATGGGCTCTAACAACAAGATGATGATACAGATATTAGCCCCCCATCCACTAGCGTTTATTCCTGCTGGAATATCCAATCTATCAGGAATGAATTCTATTGGATGGGCAAAGCGCGAAAGAACAAGGGTTAAAATCTTTTTGTCCCTTCCGTCGCGTCTGCACGACGCGACAACCTTCACTTTGTTACATAGAAAGTAGCAGGAAAACATGTCGAGATGACATTAGTTAATGGCCTCAACGGTTTTATTTATCCCTACAATGATTATCTACAGTTCATCCATGAGGACAAGTCATACGGAAAAAACGCTAGTGGATGGGGGGCTAGCTACTGACTTACTTGCATGTACATTTTGTCCAACAATTTATCGCTGAACTCCGTCAGCTCGTCCAAGGTGATATTGTGCACAAGCGCCGCTTTCTCGCGAGGCGATATGTACGGCTCCAACAGTACGTTCATGCGGACGTCCCTACAATATTACAAACCCTATCAGCCTTTATAATTCGGCCCTCTGCTGGGACGCAAGGCCTTGTCATCGAAGGTGGTTTAGGCAGTAGTCCACCACGCTTGCCCAATGCGGCAATTGGTGGACGGAGTATGAGGTGATCAATACCTCTTTGCTGATCCATTAGTCGCCTTCTACGACACCCATTGGAGGATATGGGGTGATGCTATTCTACTCTGACGATATCACATGGCAAATAGTAGACACATAATTCGAGGAAGCGTTCGATAGTTACCAAACCGTGGATTCTTCTTCGCAGTTAGTACACGGATGGTTGACCAATTTTTTTTTCAAAAAGATGGCAGTCGTACTTAATAGTCCATTTAGATACTTGAAATGGTGATTTGTATACTTAATTCATACTATATACATTTTCATAGTAAAAAGGCTACCTTTTGACGCAACCAACATCACAACAGCGGACAGCCAAGTAACAACATTTATTTCCGCGCTCGTACCAAAAATCTAGCCTAAATTAAAGAATTTGCAATACGGAAATTAAATAATAAACAAAAACAATTTTATTTATTTAAATTTTTGCTCTTGAACAAATGTTCGTGTTTATAGTACAGACATTTGACCAGGATTCGAACTCCGGCAGCTTGATGTGTAGGCAGCGTTACTGAACACTCCACCACGACGGCGTATCCGAGGCTTAGACAAGTGGCAATCGTTTCATAACGAAACGATATCGAAATTCGGCATCATCGACCATATTGATTGGTTATCTACAGCGTCTTAGCTCGCGCTACCAACATACTTAGAGCTACGATTGGCCACGTGTTTTAACGACGGCTTCAGTCAATCCCATATATTTTGTTCTTATCCAACTTAGTTATCGTTTAGATATGTTACTTTGTCTATGGGTCTATAGTAATTTTTTTAAGAAACTAGTATCGCAAAATTCTGACTGCTTTGCTATTGGTTCACGTAACATAAAGTGCATTTCACACAAACGCCATAAAAGGCCAGCTTGTATGATAAACGTGCCATGAACAAATATTGTGAGAGCAGTTTATTATTCACGTGTCTGCAGAAAGTTCATCAGAAGGAAGTGACGACGATACTTTTTAAGATAACAAAAATTATATAATAATTATTTGATTAATAAGTTCTAGTGCACAAAATATTAATTCTATATCAAATATTGTTTTGGCCAAAGGTGTTGGCCCCGCCCCTAATATGACCTATCTCACTCTGTCAATATCGGAAATATGCGATACATACTCAGTACTCGTCTGTTAAAAAAACAGACTATATTGTCTATTTTTCAAGCTTTTTGCTTAATTTACATAATTCCTATGAGTTATCTTACTTGGCTAGTTTGTGCGGCCGTATGAGCACGTTGTGGTATGAACGCGCGCGTACGTCCCGAACGGCTTCGAACATGGAAGACGATAAATTGCCCGCCGTACCACGCATTTCTCGCGTTATCAGATCCACCAATAACTACGGACAAAGAATTCTGAATGAAATGCAAGTTTTGTATACAGGTTGGAATTTTTCAATGCCACCTGGAGGGAAAATACTCTAAATACTGGAGATATAAAATTCAGAGGAAACACTCCTTCATTTTTAATAAGACACAAAACTGCATTCAAAAATTTTCGTATATTCACTTGCCACGCCTGGGAATCGAACCGGCTAAAATCCGAAAAAACAACAGCATGTACTATTATGGCATCGATCGATAGGGTCAATCAAAGGTAACTTAAATGTTAAATCCTTTATTGTGTTAGTCGCGAGGCCTTGAGGCCACGCGAGCATCTTTTGTCATGTTTAGAGACTTATGCACTATACATAAAACAATTTAAAGTTTACTTATTTGTGTCTGAAAAACCGTTCGTTGCGCTGCTCTTAGGCTAAGAACTCATGGAACGGGTTCTACCGGCGCCCGCAGCGGTTGTGATTATCGCCCGCAAGCTTCATCACAACAGCTCATATAATGTCCCCACCGAGGGGCTCGAGTCTACCCCATATTATTAGATTAGGCCTTGATTAGGCCTTAGTCAACCACGCTGGCCAAGTGCGGGTTGGTCAACTTGTGAAGTTACACAACCTAATAATTTCTTCATAGGTGTGAGCAGGTTTCCTCACGATGTATTCCTTAGCCCACAAGCTTGGCGCGCGAATATCACAACCAGGGTGGTTATTTACGAGCCAGATTATTATTAGTTGAGTTCCAGTCCACCATGGACACAACTAGAAACTAGCTGTTGGGCTATACTTACTTAACAGAAGAATTAAAAAAAGAAAGGCCTTACAGGTGCATCCACTGTTTCAAGAGAACGTGAAATTTGCTATCTGCATTTCCATATACTATGTGATCCTACAAGTGTTGCGGTCTCGCAAGCACTGTGGGCGCGGGTAGAAATCCCTCCGTGAGTTCTTAGCTTTAGTCTACGCTGAGCCTAAGTTAACATTTGCTTGCACCAGGCCAATTATCAGTCATGCCAACATTTCACTTGAAAATAAAACAGTATATCGCAAATTTATGACACTGACAATAAAATAAAACATATTTGATTTTATCTTCATAATGGATATACCACTAAAAATGTTTGATATTGACCTTTATTGTCATATCAATTAATTAAAGTTTTATATGCACTGGTCTGCTAAGTCCTTTACTTCAAATTGTACAGACAACCGCACATTGGTTTACCACAAACTGTCAAATTTTCCCAATCGATTATGAACTTTATAACGAATAGGTTTAGGTTGAAAATCGTTTGAAGAAACTTGACAGTTTTGTATAGGCTGACGTGCTGTTGACTGTACATACTAAGAACCTATTAGTGGATTAAGGAATTAATTTCCAAACTGTAAGAATAAGTTAGTAAACTGACACAGGTTTTCGATTGAAAACCTTTGTCAGTTTACAGAACTTATAAATTAACATTTATAAGTATTGATTTTGTACTCACGTGTAAATTTTGACTGTAACCATTGACTTTGAGCGTGAGTCCTTTGTCCGAGATATACAACGAATGTGTCAGGTCTGCCATGTTCGCTGGGTAAACGTCTTCCTGTCATAATAAGTAGTAAATTTTGTAGAATAACACTTCTAAATATAGAGCATAGTATAGCTTAATTAAAGGAATTATTCGAATTGCAAGAATGCAAAAACAATGTTCTAAGAGGCACGCGAACCGCACGGTTCATGCGCGTGCGCAATAAGAAGGAATTTCAAAGACACAAGCCCTTCAAAATAAATGAAATGAAAATTTTCGAAGCAGTAAACTTATCAGTCTAAAGAAAGAAACCTCCTTATTTGTGTTCTACTGATTGTATAGCTAGCATATTATGTCACTCCCCTCGCCTTCAGAGCCAAATTGTTGAAACAGAATAGTTTAAAAAAAGCTTTGGCATGTCCTCTTATATTATGAACTCCGATGTCGAGTATTTTCCAGAAGATAGTAAAACAAAAAAGACACATCTTCACCCCAATTAATAAATTTAATTGAAGTTTTATTTGTATTAAAAATAACCCTCATTTATAAAAGTTCTTTGAAAGTAAGACACAATTAAAATTCATATTCGTTGAAAATAGTAACTCACTTTAAGTCCTTGTTGTAACACGTCGGTCCATAAATCCATGAGACATGCTCTGGAACATACATTGAATATTATTTTTTAAAAGCTGATTAAGAGACCTCGGCTCGTCTAGAACTTCCGTAGCTCTGTAATGGTATGTTATGTAATTAGTCTAGTATGGTGTCCATGTATAAATACTCACTCTCTAGGTGACTTCAGACTGAGGGGCGATATGAAGTAGAAGTACAGTAATGCTGTCGGGAATCTGAACTTGAAGTCGGGCTTGTACCAAAGCTCCATGTGACGGTTTTTGCGCAGAAGGTTCGGCTGGTCTAGTCTGGAAAATTCCATTCCGAATTTATACAGGTAAACTGCCTAGGCCTAGGCGGCAGACTGTTAACCTGTCACTATTTTGCAGCACTGCATAGCTCATACTGAAAGATTTTAATTGTAACCAAACATTACCTCAACCCTTTATGAGTGTGCATTGAATAAACCTTATATCAAAGTAGTAAAGTTCATAATTAGGTACAGTCGACAAATTTCCTGGTATTCCATTTAGCAATTTTTACGCGCAGTCGCTCTAGTGTGGCCGATGACGTAGTCTGCTCTTATTGGCTCAAACCAGTACGGTAAAGCACAATGATATACCTGTGACAAGTGTCATCAAAAACGACATGACTATAAAAGCGTATGAATTTATTCGGCATCAAAAAAATCTTATAATACCACATTTATAAATTTTAAAATAACATAACGGTTTTTATGAAGTCTCACTTCATAACAACAATAAAATAGAATTTGCAACCTAATGGAAATTCGCATTTAAAGAACGAAAAATTTCAAAACTAGGGGGGGGGATATGAATTTGCCACGGGCCCCACATGGTAATATTTTTATAATTTTTAAAGAACGAAAATTTTGTGGTATAGTTACGCCACTGTTGTCAACAACCATGACAGATTACACTCCCATCGCGGTATTTCAAAAATCATAATAAAAAAAATCAAGTTTCTCCAGAGTACTGTTGTAATAATTCGTGTTGTGAGACTCCATTTTTAACTCAATCTACCGTACAATTTATGGTTACTTAGACATATTTTCACTTGACATTGGCAAAATGCCTAATCTTTAATTGGTCAGTGCCATTAATTAAGAATAGATAGATAGGTGATAATAAAAAGATCGATATCAAGTATACTACGCCAATTTTAATTTAAGTGATTAAGCGAAATTACCTGAAGTTATTGACGGTAGCAATCAAATCTCCTTGCGTAAGCACTTGGGATTCCGGAGTACTCGCCGACACTTTCTTGTGTATGTCTTTCACGGAGCTGTTAGTCAAATCCAGTCCCAAATTCTGGGCTACTTGTAGGTAGGGCTCCGCTGGTGCGATCAGGTCGAAGTTGGTGGTGATGTAAAGGTTCTCTTCTGGGAGGTGGAATGTCGGGTAAGGTTCTGCGTTCAGCCAGCGATCCAGCCATTTTGGAGGAATATCTGTTGAATTTAGTAAACGTTTAGTAGATGTACGGTTGCGGTCAGAAAATGTTGACCAGTTTTGACATTATATTCTACATATCACACTTTTTGCACTAAAGTCTAAAATGCCATATCAAGTTACTTATTACCTTTTAAAAGTTATTATGCAAAATGACGCATTGAGTATCACAACAGACAGCAACTGTCAGACTGCAGTACTATTTTTCGTGCACAATCAAATCGCACAAACAACGCTAATCGTTCATTGGCGTATTGCCAATTTATAAACGACAGTAATTATAAACCTATGGTTTTTTCAAAGGTTTTTTATATATCAAACCTTGATAGTAGTCAGTCCATCTCCTAGAGCAGAGATTATCAAACTTATTTCTTCTACCGCCCCCTTTGAAAATCAATTCTTTTTCAGCGCCCCCAATTTTTTATAAACTCCTAAGACTTAAAAACTACAATTTCATTACTTTAACTACACAAACACGAACAAACTCGTTTATTTAACAAAACTTTATGGTGTACTGGTGAACCCACACAACTTCATCCTGTGTGGGTCGTCCTCCCCGGGCAATGCTATGGTCATATTGAGGCTTCGCACACTACCACCTTACCTCCTGACCATAGTAGCAAAATATGAAGAGCGAACGGCGAGTATTCGGCGCCGTAAAACCGAATCTCTGGCTAAGGGAAGACAACCCTGAAGAAAAAATTACAAAACATGGAAGCAAGACTAAAAGACACATTACCCCAGGAGGGTACCGGAAACTCCGGAGAATCCCTCCCTGAGCTCAGCTCAGGCAGCCCCTCGTATTCTGGGGGGGGGCATAGGATTGCTAACCCAGGAAATTCAACAGAACAAACCAAAAAAATCACTAACTCAACAGCTATTTCATCCAGGGCTATTCAACAGACAAAGATCGGCATCACTTACTGACGCTACAGATGCAAACAAAGATTCACAGTGGTCACAAATGACAACACAGGAACGTAACCGCTCTTCAAAAGAAAAAGAGGTTGGAAAGAACCAAGTCAAGAGCTTACAGAAAGAAAACTTATGGCAAATGGACAAAGTTCCTCAAAAAAGACAAAAAAGGAAGGAAACAAGCCCAATACAAAGTGATCAGCAAAAGAAAGCTAAAAGCTCTTCAATATTCGCAGTACCCACACGCAATCAATTTGACATCCTTGATACTGAAGACACCAATACTACAGAAAAGGTCTATATAGCCAAGCCAGAGCCAATTTTCGTGACCGGGGTGATTGACGTAATTGCTCTCAAAGAAAAACTGACCAAAATAGTTGACAATAACGCCTATACAATGACCACCTTGCGCTCTGGACATGTAATAAAACTTATGCCTTCAGACATATCAACATATAAAATCATAAGGGATAATTTCACTACTAACAATATTTCCCATTACACTTATCAGCTCAAAAGCGAAAGGGCATATCGTGTTGTGCTAAGAGGCTTACACGCTACTGAAGATACGGAACAAATAAAATCTGAACTTAAGGAACATAACCATGACGTTAGGCAGATTGTTAACGCACGACATAGAGCAACTAAAGAAGCACTGCCTGTGTTCTACATCGACTTAGAACCTAAAAATAACAACAAAGACGTATTCAGCCTAAGATACCTATGTCAGTCAAGAGTGACGGTAGAGGCTCCGTATAAAAAGAACGAGATACTCCAGTGTAAGAGATGTCAGAGGTTTGGTCATTCAAAAAACCAATGTTGCAGACCCTATCGTTGTGTCAAATGTGGTCAAGACCACCCAACTTCTTCCTGTATTAAAACGCCGGACACAGAAGCCACTTGTGCAAACTGCCAGGAGAAACACCCAGCTAGCTACTAAGGATGCACAAAATATAAGCAATACAAAGACAGAATTACAAACACCAATCCAAAAAATAAACAAACAACACAAAAAACATATGAACCAGAAACGTCACGAAAACCACTGGAACCAATACCGACACAACAAACGCCCCAACTAGGTAACAGAATTAACCCAAGACCTGCAACAAACCAAACAAGAAACACGACCTACGCAGAGGCACTTACTTCTGATAAAAACAGCCCAAATCTAACTAAAGGACAAACATACCCAAACAACCTCACAGAAATACTCGAAAGTATGTTCGCAAATCTACAACAAGTCATGATATCCATGATAGACAAAATGATGGACCGTATGGTCCAGCTCCTCGCAAGTCTAGTATCAAAATGAACAGCAGCATTAAAATCGTGACATGGAACGCCAACGGCTTGACAGAGCGTGGTCAAGAACTTTACTTGTTTTTAGTCACGGAAGAAATTGACGTAGCATTGATATCAGAAACGAGATTTACTGCCAAATCACACTTTGCATTAAAACATTTCAATATATACACCACGAATCACCCGTCAGGCAACAGTCATGGAGGAACTGCAATAATCATAAAAGAAAACTTAAAGCACTATTTACAGAAGGAATACAAAACTGAAAAAATTCAAGCGACTAATATCAAACTGCTGTTGAAAGATAAATCAGAAGTAACACTGTCTGCAGTTTACTGTCCACCCAGACACACAATAAATCAAACCGACTATAATACGTATTTTTCAACCCTCGGGGCCAAATATATTTGTGGAGGTGATTGGAACGCCAAGCACACTCATTGGGGATCACGATTAATCACAAACAGAGGTAGACAACTATACCAAACAGTACAAATGCTAAGACTGGAATGCATGACTCACTGTGAACCAACATACTGGCCAACAGATCGAAACAAAATACCTGACCTTCTCGACTTTTTTGTGACCAAAAACATTAGCCGAAATTATTTGACTATAGAAAACTGCACTGATTTATCATCTGATCATACTCCTGTTATACTGAGCTTGCATTCAACAGTTGTACTCCTAGACCCTCCGACAAGAATTTACAACAAAAACACCAATTGGGGAAAATTTCAAGACAAAATAACTTCTGAATTAAACACACACTCTGCCATCCAAACGACTGATGACATAGAGACGGAAATAGACAAGCTAAATAAAATGATACATAGTGCAGCTAAAATAGCAACCAGAGTAAATAAAAAACCTCGACCAAAACATAACGAGTATCCAAAAGTAATAAAGGACAATATAGCAGAACGACGACATCTTAGAAAAGTATGGCATAGGACTAGATATCCTTCGGACAGGTTGGCCTTTAACAAGTCCTCTGCAAAACTAAAAAAGCTAATCAAAACACACCAAAACGAGAATCTACAGACATTCCTTTCGGGATTGACCCCATCTATAGACACGAATTACTCACTATGGAAGGCTACCAAAAACCTGAATAGACCTAAAATTCAGATACCTCCAATCAAAAATGCCTCTGGAGACTGGGTCAGATCAGATTCAGAAAAAGTCACAACATTCGCGGAACACCTTCATAGCGTATTTCAACCATTTCCAGAAGCAACTTCAGAACATAGCACTGAAATAAAAGAATATCTGGAAAGTCCACTGCAGATGTGTCTACCAATAAAATCCACAAGTCCCCGAGAAGTGTTAAAAGAAATACATATGCTGAAAGAAGGAAAATCTCCAGGCTATGATCTGATAGATGCAACCCTCCTGAAAAGGCTTCCAAAAAAAGGAATTACACAAATAGTTAAGATATTTAATGCTTGTCTTAGACTCTCGTATTTCCCTGCACACTGGAAGATAGCACAGGTTGTAATGGTGCCAAAACCCGGTAAGCCACCACAAAATGTTACCTCATATAGACCCATCAGTCTTTTGTCGGTCATTGGAAAGCTCTTTGAGAGAATCTTACTAAATAGAATAAAGGCTCACCTTGATGGTATTATTCCAAACCACCAATTTGGATTCCGTGAGCACCATGGCACCATAGAACAGATACACCGTATTATTGACACTATTAGCAGAACGCTGGACAACAAACAATACTGTTCCGCCGTCTTCCTGGACATAAGTCAAGCCTTTGACAAAGTGTGGCATGAAGGACTACTTTATAAAATAAAAAAAATGATACCTAACTCATTCTACCATATAATAAAGTCGTACCTCCAAGACAGATGCTTCGAAGTAAAACTAAATACCGACCTCTCAGCATTGTATAAAATAAAATCTGGAGTACCCCAGGGTAGTATACTGGGACCAGTACTGTACACCATATATACAGCTGACCTTCCAACGATGGACCAAACCATGGTTGCCACATACGCGGATGACACCGCAATTCTATCTACACACTCCAATCCAGTAACAGCGTCTAAACAGCTACAATTACACCTTCTAGAAGTCGAGAAATGGCTAAAAATCTGGCGAGTAAAAGCAAACCAAAGTAAGTCATCCCATGTTACATTTACTCTCAGAAGAGAGCTTTGTCCCCCGGTAAAACTAAATGGTGAAGTGATACCACAGGAAGAACATGCAAAATACCTAGGCATGCACCTGGACAAAAGACTAACATGGCAAAAGCACATAAAGACAAAACGAAAGCAACTAGACATAAAGCTACGCAACCTGTACTGGATAATAGGCCGACACTCGCGTCTTAGCCCCGACAGTAAAATCACTGTCTACAAAGCCATCTTGAAACCTATATGGACCTACGGTATCCAGCTGTGGGGTACAGCCAGCAATAGTAACATAGAGATACTGGAGCGATTTCAAGCAAAAACGTTAAGATCAATCTTCAATATTCCACATTATATAAGCAACAAATATATCTACAATGACTTAAAAATAAACACCATCAAAGAAGAGATCACCAACCACAGTATCAAATATCAAGAAAGACTGTCTGGCCA
The DNA here is from genome assembly GCA_955850985.1 of Elophila nymphaeata. Taxonomy (NCBI): domain Eukaryota; kingdom Metazoa; phylum Arthropoda; class Insecta; order Lepidoptera; family Crambidae; genus Elophila; species Elophila nymphaeata. The sequence goes on from OY039088.1 coordinate 9,221,400, forward strand.
TAGGAATGCACTGGCTACAAAACTCAGTGGGTGCGGATCGCTCCAGCATAAGAGACTAAAAAGACATAGCGTTCCTACGCTCATAGATAGATTCTGCCACAGAAAGTGATAGCCTTCCAGTGAATTGTCAAGGCTCACTGCAAAATAAATCATTACAGATAGCTATATCAGAGAAAAGCAAGGCTTATTGTTGATTTAGAAACAGATTGCCATGATGCAGAATAACAGAAAAAAAAAAAAAAAAAAAAAAAAAAATTTAACAAAACTTGTTACAACTTTATTGCGTACGGCGTACGGGCTGTCCTACGAAATCTATGCTAAGTATTTTTAGTATTTATACCATCATACAGGGCAGAAATACGCTAATTATTTGATATTTAGTAGTAGGTAGGTTTTAATATTAGTGATTAGTGTTTTAATATTAGTAAATTAAAATACATAAAAACGCCCCCCTAAGCTACGACAACGCCCCCTATTTTTTTCTGGGTCCCTTAACGCCCCCTCTAGGTCTCCAACGCCCACAAGGGGGCGTTATCGCCCACTTTGAGAAAGACTGTCCTAGAGCGATTGATTGTCATATCATTAGAAAAAATCGGGAGTGGTCTCCCCTTGACATTCTCGTATACCGGAAATGACTCAAAGGTTGATAAAAACCTTATATTTTGATGTCATACCGATCCCATCCGAGTAAAGACCATGCACTTGGTTGCTTAACTTTCGTGATCGACGGCTCAAAAGTTGATAGAAACCTTATATTTTGATGTTATACATGCTTGTTAAATTTGGTTGAAATAAGTTAAAGCATACTCGAGTTATCGTGCTAATGCACAGACAGACAGTCACACACACAGACATAATTCCAAAAACCGTTTTTTTTTACTCAGGGAGGTCCAAAACGTGTAAATCCGTCAAAATCTCGAGGTCGAATTTTTTGATGATTACAAGACTTCCTCTATACTACGTATACGTGAAAGTAAAAAGATAATATATGATCAATAAAATTATTATGAAATAGACATTTAAAACTTGTAACCTAAATGTGTGCATGCAATTGTCATCCTTAACGTGGTAAACATTTTCTGACCGCGACTGTACAAGCAACAAAGTTGCCGGTGTAAGTACCACTTGTAGGCGATAAACGCGTGGCACTGACGTATCTGATTGGCAGGCGACCCACCCCCTAAATAGAGATAGGAAAACCGATTTGAGCCAATAAGGGCAGACTATGTCGTCGGACACACTCGAGTGAGCGCGGACTTTCGAGATCGGAGTGAAGAAGCTGCGCCTTATTGGCTGCGCAATATTACGTTAATATTTTACTGGCCGGAGTAAAAAGTAGACGGGGCTTGGTGCAGTGCAGCCGTATAAAGGATTAAGTTTGCTAAATGGAATACTGGGGACTTTGATGACTGTACCTAATTATGAACTTTACTACTTTGATATAAGGTTCATTCAATGCACTCATAAAGGGTTGAGGTAACATTTGGTTACACATAAAATCAGTGGCGTAGCGTGGGTGTCGACCGCCCGGGGCGGAACACAATTTTGCCGCCCTCTTATTTAGGTATTTCAATTTAATGTATATATTTGGTCTAAGAATATATACTATACTTTACATACTAAGATGTTTCAAAGTATAGATGCATCGCACACGCTCGAGAATGGCAACGAAAAAGTCAGGCAATTGCCGGATTTACATTCATCCGGGATTGCTCTTGCGTTTCGGTAGCAGTCGCTACAAAATATCACTCAAAGAAAGAGGACTCCCCAAATTCGTCACAGAATAAGTAATGAAAAATTCCATGCTCTTTTTAATCGGTCCGAATTTGTAGTTGCAATAAAAATATGAAATGGTTTCAATATTATTATTACTTATTGAGAAATTTTGCCACTCCCTAGAAAGTGCCGCCCGGGACGGGCCGCCCCTACCGACCCCAATACGCTACGCAACTGCATAAAATCTTTCAGTATGAGTCATGCAGTCAACAGTCTGCCGCCTACACAAAAGGGGTATCAAACCCTACAAAAACCTTCAGTTAAACAACAAACAAAAGCCAACAACCAGGACAAAGGTTACACTGTAAATCAACTCAGCACTCAATTCGGGTAAAAACAGTTGAAAAATGAAAACAACAAATCATGATTTCCTATTCAACCACATATGTCTTCAAAAATAAAGTCTATTGTATTATTTCAACCAACCTTGCCGCTTGTATTCTGTTCCGAACCACTTTTCTTTGCTGTCGTAGTCTATGGGCTCAGAGTGTTTGTTAGAGAGAATCATTATGTTGACTTTATCAGCACGCATCGAGTCCAGCAATTCATTTATACCCTGAAACCAAAACATAATATAATCATTTAGTAATATTCAAATACTTACTTAATATTTCATTTTCCTATCCAGCTCCCAAATTATTTCGAGTCGGTCAGTATGTCTTGATATCGACAATAGTGCTTATGGATTTGGCATAAGATTCTTACGGCTGGCCGCCTGGTTAACAGCGAGTTGAAAGATTTTCGGTCACCCAACTGAGTGACGAACGTGCTCACTTGGTAACTTAACTTTTATGATCGTTACTAAGAACGCACGACCACTTAACTTAGAATTGGAGGATAGAAAATTCATAAATGTTGAATAAATTTATTTCAAATGCAGAATATTTTTCTTTTTGCCAATTGATTTTCAATAATAATTTTTGAACATAATACAAAAAAAAATTAAATACGTATAAAAATTTATTAAAGACACTAACAAATTAATTTAAGTTATCAATTATTGATTGATTATCTATCGCATCATCATAATCATCAACAGCTCATATAATGTCCCCACCGAGGGGCTCGAGCCTACCCCACATTAGGGGCGATTATCCACGCTGGCCAAGTGCGGGTTGGTCGATTTCATACACAACCTAAGAATTTCTTCATATGTGTGTGCAGGTTTCCTCACGATGTTTTCCTTCACCGTAAAAGCGTCGATTAAACGTACATATGAATTCAAAATTTGAAAACACATTGGTACGTGGCGGGGATCGAACCAGTACCTTCCTCCGGATGGGAGACAACACTCTTACGCACCACGCCATCGACGCTCTCTCTTTTTATTTTGTTAAGATAGCGTATGGTTACTTTAAAAATTATAAATTTTGTCAAATGTGTATTATGCAAATAATATGTAATGTGTAAAATAGTAGTTGCATCTTAACGAGAAAAATTAAAGTGACAAATAAATTCAAATGCTTTTACAAAGTCACATCTTTGCTTTTTTCAACTGTCATTGGTATCAAGATGTGTTTTACGAAGTACAGTTACAGTACAGTATCTATTGATTCTTACCTTAGGGTCATATTTGTAATAGAGACGATCCCCCGTGATATAATGCTCTGGGGGGTAGAAGTGCATATTCTCCGCTAGAGTTTCCACGTAATCCGCTGGCTGAGACTCCTCTTCGAAACGGAAACTTGTCTCCTCTATAGCCTAAAACCAATTTTTAAGTGAGTGTATTGAATGTTTCATTTATTACGATCGAAAGGGAGAGTTTTAGGATTTAAACGTTTATTTTAAAAAATCCCTTCGTTTCACTACGCGTAGTAACAAAGGCAATAAAATCTTACCCTCATACTACTAACCGGTCTAGTAGTAAGGCGGGAGATTTTTTTTACCCGTCATACTACTAATTATTTGACAATGCGAAATACGTATATTCCCAAACTGAAGTACCAGCTAACATAACTATGTAGGATATGTTTAAAATAATATTAACTTGTAATCATAATAAAACCGCTTTAAATCGCATAACGGAAGGATATTTTTTTTATGTTACGAGATGGCAAACAAGCTTGCGGCCCACCTAGGGTTACCATCCATCCGGATTAGTCCGGACATGTCCGGACTTTTAACGCTATGTGCGGACTTTGTCCGGACTTTCCCCCGGATTTTTTGTTTTAGATGGAATACGAATAATAAAACTTACGTAAGTTATTTAATCTTTATTAATGTACCACTCATCTAAAAGCGACTGTTAGCTACCATGTCCATACTACATTTACGAAATGCGTACTGAAGTGCGGACATATTAATCACAAAATGCAAACATCAATTTTGTGATTAAAATGTCTTTTCCGGGCTTTTTTGAACTGTCAGGCATTTTGTCAGGACTTTTCAAATTTCTAAATGGTAACCCTAGGCCCACCTGATGTTAAGTGGTCACCACTTTCAATATTAAGTGTAAATCAGTTAACATCGCAAGTGCGTTTGCCATCCTGGGGACTAAGATGATATGCCCTCCAAGCCCAGTAATTACACTGGCTACCTTTCCCTTCAATCCGAAACACAGCGAACTGCTTCAAGGCAGAAATAAGAAAGGCGGTGGGACCTACCCAGACGACCATACATATGGGTCTACCACCTTGTTAGCTATGGAGCAGTCAAAAGCTAAAAGTAGATTAAAGAGGGAATTAGGGATAAACATATTTACTAATTAAGACACAACGACTCTGGTGTCACTATAGTATAACTAGTTTTTTTTTATAAGAAAGCCTCACCGATATATCTGATAAATTATATTACAAAAATTACCTTTATTTCATTGTATATCCGTTCCGAAGGACCAAGTTTCCTCAACATATTCAGATACGAAAATATTGCCTCCAGCACCTGAAAAAAAACATTAACTTTCAAATTCCACTAATTACATACCTTATGCACATGGTAAATAAGGCATTTCAATATGCTTACCTCGTCAACGTGGTCCAGTCCGTTCTTCGTAAGTACTATTTGGGTGGAGAAAAGACTGTACATTGATGTGTAGTCAATGCCGCTTTCGGAGTTGCCAGTGTAAATACCGAGCGCCCATACCCTACAAAATTAACGATAGCAAAAAAGTAAATTTGAAAAGTTTGTAAAAGTCTTCTTCTGAACTATACGCTTCGTCTAGTGCATATGTTCTCAACGAATATCACCTCATTGTGGGCATTACAAACATATATATATTCATTTCACTAATAGCTCTTATTTCAATGCAATAGAGTTTATTACACTTACTTTTTTCTCAAATATGAAAGCAAACTGCCTTTTCCTTCGTGGCCAAGCAGGTAAGATATGTATTGGTGAGGTTTGGACTGGTATTCTGATATTAAGGACCGCATGCACCACGTTAAGTGAACCTGCAAAAAGGTTAATGTACATTTATTAATCATCATCATGTCAGCCGAGTGACGCCCACTGTTGGACATAGGCCTCCAAGGAACTCAAGCCCCACGCTGCCCGCATCGAGTGGCTTCCCGCGACCTTTATCAGTACCCCTAGTACCTATGAGTTTGTTAGTTTTCGAGCTCGATCAAACGTATCGTCTCTTTTCATATATTGCCCACTAGCGCCTCTAGCGTAAACTATCAGAAACAGTGGGCAATGTATGAGAAGAGACGATACGTTTGATCGAGATCGAAAACTATCAACACTCATACATATCGTCGGTCCACCTTGTGGGACGCTACTACCAACGCTGCGTCTCCCTGTACGAGGTCGTTACTCGAGGACCTGTCCTCCCTAACGCCCGTGAGACCTCCTCGCAATGTTTATTACGCTTAGTTATGCAAATGTAATTCGATTGAATTTGCTTACCTAGTATTTTATTAGAGATATAATTTAAAGGTATAATTATCTATAGTACCTATAAAACGAAGTCGCTCTTTCTGTATGTGTGCTAAAAGTTTTACAGTGGACACTGACCCCATATATATTGAGGGCAGGGTAGAGTGTGAAGGAAAAGAAAAACTGCAAACAACGAATAATGATAATAATGAAAAAATCTTTAATTTGAATCTATTCTTCCCAGTGGAGCTCGAATGATGCTCACGTGACGGAGAGCGTCTATTTAACGGTAGAAAGAGCAAGACAAAGGTACTGTCTCGATTGGAAAATAATATAAGTCTCGCACCCACTTCCTATAATTAAGTATGAATTAATTATTATTAATACGGACCTAAAATAAGCATGTCGCGTCGTAGTCAGCATCTTCCCTAAAGATTAAGTGAGAGTGTGGAAAAATTGTTTCCTATTATTAATAAAGAAAACACTCACCTCTGTGGTATCACTGACAGGTTTGACATAAAAAATGCTGCTAAACTGTGGTGTGATGGTTTCAGGTCTGAACGCGTATGGAGAGAAGTCGTCGGGTGGCAGTTTGTTCATGGGGACTCGACCGAAGGTGTTTATCACGTATTGTTCCAATGCTTCCAAATCCATGCGAGCCTAGAAGATGCGTACCTACTTTATTATCTAAATAACAAGGTCAAAATTTTCTTAAAGAAAAGCTTTAAGAAATTTCAGGAATTATTTGTAAAATTGTATATTATATCTTTAAGGACAGATAGGAAATTAACAAAAAAAAGTCAGTCAGACAGTCTTCTAATAAAATAATGTAAGTACTAGGTACAATAATACAATTAACGGTAAAAAAAAACAAAAATGCACGAGGACTGTAGCGCGGGAGGCAGAAGAGCATAGTAGTTCGGATAAGTGGTCGTTCGGTTAATCGACATTCGGACAATCGACGCTCTCCACTGTATTTTGATTTTTATTCCAAAAAACAGTAGTAATGTTAAGAAGGTTTCTGATTTACTAATAGCTGTCGCAGGTGCGCACACGGAAGCCTGCTCGCTAAATCACGCGCGATTATTTTTACAAGATTGTTTAAGTTCACATGTTCTTTCTCGTCTTCGTTTTTGACAAAGGACAGCGGTCGTATAAAGTCTAATCGTGCACGATAGAGCACGGAAGACATTAATTAATTACGTAAGACGATATAGGGTTGGGGGGAGGGGGGGGTGTTATTTTTTCTTATATATCTTGGGATTTTCTTGCATTTCTTTTATTATAGGGGGGAGAGGGAGTCAAAAACTAGGAAAAATTGTCTTACGTAATAAATTAATAGCAAACGCGAAACTGGTTCGTGTTGGAGTGTGTGCATTTCATACGCGCGGCACGAGTTCTTTCCTTTCTCTTCCTACATCCTTTACATACACGCTATTTTGCGTGCGAATTGCTCTTTCGCGCGCGTATGAGGCTTTACATGTTGTAAAGGCCGCTATTGTCTGTTAAAATAAAGATTACCTGAAGGAGACGCAAGTTTGCACAAAAATGAACCTTTGTTAACTAACCTGAACAGCTACTGTCATTCTGTTACCGCTGTAATGTCTTTTTCTGAAGGTATGTGCTGCGTTATAAAGTTTCTCATCATCGTCAATTTCGTCTTTCAAGCTCCGTAAATTACCCCACGTGAAGATTCTTGCCGGATGGCCCTCTGGGAATAGACTGGACAACAGCTGATCCTTACGGTTGGAATCTGATGGAGATGCTATCGCGAATTCTGTGGAAGAAGTGCATCAGGTTGAATAACGGCTTATAATTTCCAGTTTCGTGTACTCCCGTTGTCCCCAATTAGAGGACATCGGAAAATTTTCTCATATTTTCCATACATATTTCTCCGATGTCCCCCAGCGGTGGACATACAATGGGGGCAATGGTAATATGTCTCAGTTTCCACCAAAGTAAGGTTATTTTGTGACCCCCTCATTCATTCTAATCAATATTTGAGGCGGCACATTTTTTACGATTGAGATATCAATGACAATTAGAAGTAGAATAAGTGACTACGGCCTGACGTCCCGGGCGGTCGTTACAGTGCCTAAATTGTGAAGGGATAATAAATACTTTTGGACATTTTGAATCAAAGTTATTATGATCCCCGAATATTTACACAGGTTATACAATAAACTACATAGGATTTTGCATCGTGTCTTAACAGCATATATTTTAGTCAAGGTAAGCGACAACGGATTAGCCGCTCGAATTGGAAGCGCCAGAACTAGGGTAGTAGTAAAGAAGACCAACGTCAGATAAACACTACTTTTTGTGATGTTTTATTTCTGTTGGTGAGTAAGGTCAGAGCTCCACGGGGTAGGGGACTAGGGTTAACAGCGCGCGAGTGTCACATCAGTTTTGCCAGCGTCTTTTTCAGGCTACGGTGACTGCTTACCACCAGGCAGGACATATGCTTGTCTGCCAATCAAATAACATAAAAAAAAATTTAAAATAATACTCAGATAATTAGGCAAACAGAAACACGTTATGTTATTGACACAAGTGTTCTAAATAGGTAAGTGTTACATTAAGTAACTATAATGTTCGTAGTTTTAAACAACTGATCAGTCGACGTAGATAAATAACGGGTGTAAAAAAGACCATGACAAAGCCGAGAACTACGTATTCCGCTCATCATTAGGTCTTTTTTTCTTCTTCTAGACTATACCTTGGGGAATAATAGTTATGTATGAATTGAATGTCAACGGGGAAGGACGCCCTGCCCGGCGGGATGGCGGGAGGCCGTCGAACCCTCTCGGGCCGGTCCTGCAGGACTGGCTCGAGCGGCCACACGAATTCCTCTCATTTCGACTGGTGCAAGTGCTGTCCGGGCATGGTTGCTTCGGATCGTACCTGCACCGGATCGGACGAAAGGAGCCCGGCGTGCCAGGAATGCGGCGCTGCGGAAAATACGGCCCAACACACCTTTGAGGTGTGCCCGGCGTGGTCTGAGCGGCGCCGTAGTCTTGTCACGGCGGTCGAGCCGGACCTCTCACTTCCCAGTGTGGTAAATGCCATGCTGGGGAGCGAGGGGGCTTGGGCGCCGGTCGCCTCCTTCTGCGAGGAGGTCATCTCGCAGAAGGAGGCGGAGCGCGCGTTGGATGATGATCCCGGCGCATCATCAGCAGTCCGCCGGTAGAGGAGGGGCAAGAGGAGGCGGAATCGCCCTCCCTCCCTCACGGTGACGTAGGGAGTGACTGAGCACTCACGGTCATTGCCTGATCCCTCCCCGATAGGGGGGGCGGGGGCGTGAGGTGCCCGCCTCGTGGACGTAAAATCGCCAGTGGGGATTGGAAATAGGGTCTCTGCCGTTTTTCGAATCCCCTACGATGTATGACTAAGAGGGAGTGCCGCTGGGTTGTTTGAGTGGGTAGACCCGAGTTTCGGCCCCGAGGAGTTCCACAGACCCCTCCCGTACCCTGACGAAAAAAGGTACGGTCGAATGTGCGACATTTTTTTAGTGCGATTTGTATTTGTTTTGGTTGAGAGTTGTTTCTGTTGTGTGTGGACTTGTGATCCTGGTGATTATAAGTGAGTGTTGGAAATAAGGTGTCTTGGCTCGGCATGTTTATAGCGCCTGCGAATACGTAAGTAAATATTGTTGCCTGTATACCTGTATACATATAACAGCGAACACGGAACTAATGATCAACAATATTTGACAGTAAAATTCAACATATATCGATACTCTCTCCTGCTCCATTAAGAGCCTCTGATTACTGTCTATCTATCTATACATATACATAATAATCTATAAACCATTCATTGATACCAATCCAATGGGTTCAAACATGACACCTGTCCTGTGGTTTGGTGAGGAGTTGGTTATACTGTAGATTCCAAGTGATGCTGCATCAGAAAAGTTAAAAAAAACTGTTGAGGATCGAGGCATAATCAACATTAACTGGTAGCTAGTATCATATTTGTAAGTATAATTTTCTATTTATTGTTGACAGTGTTAATTTGCTATCTCTGTACACAAGTTGTGTAAACATATCTCTAAAGAACTTCTGGCGTTTCAGGTTATGTCGTTAACATAACTCCAAGAATCAGCTTTTATAAGTAAAGCTTGTACTTGAATTTTCCAAGTTTCGTAATTATCCTTATTCAACAATTCTAGCCTTGAAGATTCCGCCATGATAATTGAAAAAATAAATATTTAGAAGTTATTTAATATTACTAGGCAACTCCCAAGTAGGCAAGCCCATAACCTGAAACGCGAGAAAATTTCGAATCGATTAGATCTGTGTAAGTTATTCAGATCCCTGCATGTTCATCATACTCGTACTTAATATTATAAAGGGGAAAGAATCGAAAAAAGGTCAAGCCTTTTTTCGAGAAGAGGTTGAAAAGTTTGTCTTTTCCAGAATATCTGTAGGTACACTTGGAAAAAAACAAAACGATTTTTATTCAAACATTTATTAAATTATTAAATTAGAGTTAAACAGTCTATATGGTTATGGGGCTACTTAAGGGGGCGTCCATTAGATAATCAATCTGACCATCGATTTTTGTTAACGATATACCCAGAATATAGGTCACTAGACAAATACGACAGTGTTTTTATTTTTTTGATATCTTAAAAAGTGACTGAGATATAAGCGTTCAAAGTTGCCGCACCGTCCGGATTTTTAAAATGAGTCGCGGAAAGTTGATGACGTCACACATCGACAGAACGGGCAGTGGTACTCGCGGCCGCGTACTTCTTTAGCTCTGGCCAACTGGTGCGCGCGCTTGTCTTTAATTTTATGTGGCTCTCAGGTGTGAATCAACATTATGCCATATAATAATATTGTGTAGTACCTATGTGTACAAATTCAACCATTAAAACGCCTACAAAACTATTTTTTCAAGTGCCAATGGATGCCAAAAGGCGTAAAAAGTGGATGAATGTTATGAAACGGGCAGATCCAATTGACCCTAAGACCGTTGGATTTTTTGTGAAGACCATTTAATAGATCTAAGTAAGATAATATGTAATTAGATATTATAAGCTTTGGGGTACATTACCTACTATGAAATACCCTATAACTAAGTTGTATTATGAGGTTTTTGGTACAATATCTTTATTTTGTCACTCTTTATACTAATAGGTACGCGACTAATAGTAGTACAAACATCACACTAAATATTACAATATGGACTATTCAATGTATTTCTTGTCCAGACGCTTACCTTCCATATATATATTTATAGTTCCATGATTGTACCTATATAAAAACCGACTTGCAGACCAAAAGCCCGTATTAGTATACCCTTCTTACAGATTTTAGTATGAAAGAATAACTAAAATCCTAAAAATCCGAGATGAGTTGATGACCAATAAATTACTTACCTACCTACTTCCTTTCACTATAAAATACGACTTACAAGGTTTATTTTAAAAAATGCACTCATTGGCAAAAATATTTTGCGCCACTGCACTACATGCCTAATATTACCTACATAAGTATTTATTATCTATAAGTAGGTAGTAAAAATATTTACCTTTATCAAAATTCGGCCTTTATAACTTGCACACAGTAACATAAATGTTCAGCATCACCTGTTACTGCATTTAGGTTAGGTAGGTCCGTGCCTATACCCAATAAGTAGGTTCACTTATCTATATTGCAAAAATGCTATTCACATGCTAGATGAAAAGAATACCTACTTTACTTGTTTCAGTTTGAGTTGCTATAGGTATAATCAGGGTATAATCACTATTTTCGGAAAAATATTGAGCGACAAACTGTCTACTTTTGGTAAATTATCTGATTGACCTTGTTGAAATCCTTTCTCTATTGTTGTAATTTAAAGGCTAATAAACAATAAAAGTTAAGTTACACAGATCGCAGTAGGTATGTACGACAAAACGCAGAGCAACTTTGAATGACCTGCGACTAGTATAGCGAGCGAGCGGCTGCCGTGTCGTCTGTCGATGTGTGACGTCACCTACTTATAGCGCGCGTACTTGAAAAATTAAATAGCGACCGTAACTTTCGGCGTTAATAACTTTGGAAATACTGCATCGATTTTAATGAAACAAAAACTATTGAAATGTACATAACCATTGCTCTTATTTAATGTGTGTTTTATTGTAAATTTCAAACCTATCGGTCACATTGATTACGTGAGGTATTCAGAAGGGGGTCGATTCGAATCTCGGTCAATCTCACGTGGGAAGAGGGGGTCATATCACGTATTTTTTCTGTCAAAACAGTAAAATTGCGAGAAAATTGGGTTAAATTGAGGTTAAAAATGTTTCTTGGCCAATATACGGGATGAATTTTTCAAGAGGGCCTTCAGGGCCAAATCTTAAACTATAAGGAATATCGAAAAATGCTCAAAGGAGTCGCGAGGCCAATTTTGTAGAAAGGCCCACTTGAAAAATTCAACCTATTTAAGTATACTAATTTTGAACAAAAATATTAAAGCAAATTGTGTTTTGTTAAATATACCCTATGAGTACAAAATTTGAATAATCCCACGTGAGTTAAAGGGACTAAGGAAGGGTCGAACCAAACATCGCGTAATTAATGGACGCCCCTTAATTAATGCATAGTTCTCTCAATAGTTTCTGAAATTCTTGAGGATAACCATCAGGGTGATCAATATAGCAAACCAGTGCTATACCAACACGGTTGAGGTGTTCTCTCAAGCTGATAACTGAAATGAAAAAAAAGCAGGAATTATGATAGATAGTATCTACTCCAAATATTTAAAATTAGCAAATTAATAAAATTTTGCAAAAATTGGCTTTTCTTGGAAATTATAATAATTGTAATTTTATAATTACCTCCTGCCGAGACCCCAGATATTGTATTCGGTTGTTCTAACTTCTGAAACCGATTTGAACGTGATTTAGTAGTGCACACTGTACACATTGTACAGATTTTATCAGTGTCATCAAATGAATCTTCAGAAGAAGACTCTTCATATGACTGGTACTCTGAAAGTGGCTTTGTTTGAATAGTCATCACATCACTGCTTATCACTAGATAAGGTTTAAGCAATTCCACAATTTCGCTACTATGCAGTAAATTGTAATCGTTGATTGCACAAATATATTTATGTGTTTGTCCCATCTTATACAAACTTAGGCCAACTTCTTCTATATAATCCAACAATGCCAGTTGGCTATCTGATTGAGATGTAAGACAGTCATGTAAGAATCTTCCTTCCAAAATGAAGAACTTCTTAATATTTTTTGGAGTGGCTGCATTTCTGCTCCAATTTAATCTGTAAATTAAATAAATGTAACTTGTATTTTTTTGGAATATTCAGAGAAATTATTACAAATTTTAAAACTTTATTTTTACACCTACTCGACGTTGTCCTCCTCAGTTTTGTGGTCCCAGTGTTCCCAAGCAGTACGGGAAACAAGCTCAATTTCTCCGCAAGTACTCATGATTAGAATTACATATTAGAGATCCTTTAAAATAATTAGTTTTGAGACTTTATTCATAATCTCTTACAAATTTATTGCGTATTATAAATAACTTAAATTTTTGTCAATAAATTTAACATACGGCCAACAAATTTAAAAACAGCAATCGCAAGCCAAAGTTAATACATAATTAAATAATAATCACAAATTATATTTTAAATAAAACTACTGTAGGTACTGCAGTTGCACAGACTACTAGTTAGAGATACTACGAACTGTGTTGACATGACATGACAACAACATCTCGTATTGATCCGTAGAGGGTTGACTCCCTCGCCTTCCCTCTACGTATTGATCGTATTTTTTTTATATTAACGGCTTTGGTAAGTTATCCATAAAGCCTGTCAGATATATTACAATTTGGTTGAATTGTAATTTAGCTTCAAATTAAGGGTTTGTGATGATCGTTTATTAGGATACTTTTCCGTAAAAATATATAGGCTTTCAATCGTAGAACTTATGTAGTTATAAATAGCGTCGCGGCGGGAAATTTCTTCAACTTTGTATATCTTCATTTATTAGAAGCAATCTCTGACTATTAACCTTTAGGTACACGTGTTCTTCTGGGTAACATTATGAGTCGTAAAGTATCCACATAAATATTTCACATTTATTAGAGCAGGTCCCGAGCCGTCCCGTAATAGCGCACTGAAGGTCAGGCCGGGGAGGATGTTTAGTGGGTATGGAGGGAACGCCTTTACTTTGAGTCTCACATATCCCCTGCGGTTGGCACCACCCCGCAGGCTCAGCGTTCAGATGGTCTATGGAGGCGACAAGCGCTGTATGTAGCTGCTTATTGAGGGTGCTGCCTTCCAGTATATGCAGGCGCTTTTCAAACTTCCTTATGTGGTCTTCACTTTCAGCAACTTTGTTCGAAAGCAAACTCAGCGTCATCATGTCGTTTGATTTGCTCTCTATTGGGCCTATATTCGCATCTCTTCTCTAAATGAACGTATCTCTAAAACAAATGCTTGAAAATCAGAGATAGGGGCTGTTCATTGACTGACATATGCAGCTGCATAGGGCTTTTTACTGCGCCTCCACGGCGCAACGTGATACTTTCAAAGATCCTCAATTTATTGCAATAAAAAAAAAATTTTTCGTTATTTTGTTTTAAATTATAGACAATATTACCAACTGAATATCTAGTGTACTTAGTTCCCACTGGTTATTACAGTCAAAGTATTTTCAAAAGGTATTTAATTAATTAATTTGCATCATTTGTATTAACATATTCTTACTATATGAATAAAAATATTGTTAGCTAATATATATAAAACTTTTCAAACAAATATCAATGGGGCATACCTGCCTCAATTTCAAGGGAATAGATAGGCGTGAAAGGCACCAGTGTTGATTGCAAGCCCCTTATTTTGCTTCACTTCTAATTTACGGAATAAATTTGAACAATTAGTCCGTAATCATAGTGGCTTCTAACAATTTCCTTGTAAAATAAATTTAATAATTTAGGATCCATACCCTAATTTACACTACTCAAATACCTCATTATGATTACGTGTAAGTAAGTAAGATTAATGTAGCATACCCCACCATCGATCTCATTGAGTCATTGTTGTTAAAATAATGTATCTCCGTAACGTAATCGTAGAATTTCGACGGTTCTGTTTACAGACTTTTAGCACCATTCAAATATTTCATTAACATCCGGCTTATTTAGAAATGACTAAGAGTTTAAAAACAAAATTTATTCATAATAATCACAACAACAGCTAAATACGCAGATTTTCAAGACACTTTGATAACATAGTTACGTGAATTGTCTTTGGAATTTTTAAAACTTAACAAATTGACAACAAGCGAGAAGTTTAAAAAACTAAAAAAATTAAACTAATTATTTAACCTCCGACGTAAATTTATAGCTAATAACCATCTCGAACACGTCAGTTTTCAAACAAAAAAAACGCATCAAAATCAGTCCATTCGTTTAGGAGTTACGATGCCGTAGACAGACCAGATACACAGACAACTTATAACACCCCTTTTCTTGTGTCGGAGGTTAAAAATTGTAACCCGACTACGGAAAAAAGAAAGGAATGAAATCAGTTAAAATTGGGGTTTACAAGGTAAATCGACTGCTCCTAATATGAATTAAAATGTAGCCTATGGACCCGGACCATCATAACGTACCACAATATAAACCGAGTACTTTGTACTTCTCTAGGGGTCAGACACTAGCTACGGAAGCAGTCAAACTTGTCATTCATAATCAATTGTATATCATCAGGAACTTGTCTTACTGAGCAAAAACCACAAAATGTTGCAAGTGTTTCTGTCTGCGGAAACAAGTGCCGCACCCTCTCCTCACACCACCAGGCTAGTTTATAAAAAGGCTGTCAGCCACAGCTGTGGATGCACCTCCGCCCCTTCTGAGGGGGCAGCTGCTTCCGATAGCATTATAGCCACTTTGGGACTAGGCAAAGAGGCTTACACCCGTATTCAAGGTCAAGGTCGTTGAATAGAGCTCTATGATTGGTTCGTTTCTTATCCAAGTGTCGAGTGATCTCATAGTAATGTTTGTGAATACGGGTGTTAGTCGGTAAGAGTCCAACATAACCTGAGGGCCGCCCTTCAGGTATCCATGATAACAATTTACACCTTCCTTTGGGATCCGGAAGGTCTTATCACTTTCGCAACTTTCTGCGAGGGTAGGAAAAGAAGAGGAACTGGGTTAAGGGGAAAAACAGATGTGGCGCATTCAATCGTTAACGTTCGAAGTGAACGCACCCTGCTTCCAATTTTTTTGGAGTCGGTGCAGTGTCTTGATATCGACAATACTGCTATAGGTTTTGGAATTAGATTTTTGCGGCCGACCGTCTACCTGACACTAACCCTTCTTGGGAGCGACTGCTTTCTTTCGACAGCAGGCGGAACCACCAGCTTAACGTGCCTGCCGAAGCGAATTGAAAAATTTTCGATCACCTATCCAAGTACCAAATGCGCACTTGGCAGCTTAACTTTCGTTACCGTTACGAAGATTGTGGTTATGTAGTTATAGTGTGGATTGTGTTTGAAAGTCTATTTGTGGGAAACATCCCCTCCTTTTACATGTACCTAGTGTGTAACTCTTACCAGATTCAATCGCCTCTCGTTCCCGTTGCATGGCTTCTTTGAGCATGAGAGGGCTCACGAAGAACTGGCTGAACATGTCCATAGCCTGTGGCAGGTGTTTCTCTTGGATCTCGAAGTAAAACGTCGTCACTTCGCAATCGGTCGACGCGTTGTCCGAACCACCTTTTTTCTATGGCAAATAGGACTTATTTAATAAAATGGGTTTTTAAATTAATATTATTTAACTTTATATAATTGGCTTTGGATCATTTACTCAAGTAATTATACGTTGAAGTAACAAATAATCATCCATAAGGTGTAACAAAGCAGGAAGTCATTTTTGTTCCGACCATTTAACGCGGAACGTAATTATTACGAAACTTTCCGATAGAAGCGTTTTTCCTTCAAAACCGTTTATGTACGTAGGACAGGATATCATATTACACTTATTTATTTAGTGAGTAGGCAGATTACAGAATAATTTCTATTTCTGAAAATGTTATCTATTACGCTCAAGAACAAATAGGTAATTTGAAAAAATATCTCTTTTTATTCCTAGTGTTTCCCGTAAAAATGTCATACTGTTGGTGACTTAAGATATTTAAAATGTATATGTCACCGGAAAATAACAAGAACCGTAAATTTATATTTTTTTTAGGAAATTTATAAACTTTCGTAGGATTCTAAACGAGAGATAAATTTTATTATTTTATGCCCACATTTTCGCAAATTTATCAATTTGAGGACCGTTTATACGCGACATTCTTTGGCATCGGCATCATTGCATTGGCATCGTCTTAATAGAGACAATCCACTGAGCCAATCTATTTGGCATCGTCTAAATAGACAATCCACTAAGCCAGCCCAATATTGGCATCATCTAATAAGAACAATCCACTGCAGTGATTGTCCTCGAGCCACTGATCAAGCTAATCGTATGATATTTGACAGAATTATTTACATGTTTTACTCGACGGGCATGTCTTGGCTCTACTATTCGTCAATAACATTCTCTAAAATTATTTTTGAACCTAATTTTCAGGGAAGATAAGATATTGCTAGAATATTTCATATTTCTTCCGTAATTACACCCATCAGCTTTAGTAGTCATCTAAGTGTTGAAATCACAACTCACCGTAATTGACAAGATGACGGAGTAAGACGGCCTTGCAGACATTAGAGTAGTTACCGCCTATTCGCCTGCATTTGCCTATGTTTGTATTCTGTGGTTTTAAAAGTTTCTAGCATTGGAGTCAAGATCCGATATTGCTCCAAACTGTCTCACCTCAATTTTGTTTGGTTTTAGCGAGCATTGTTTTTTATTATTGTTTGTAATATTAAAGTTAAACTATTTCCAGTAAATTAATGCCTTTTTATCCACCTACACTAAACTAACACGTCTTTTCTAGTGTATAGAGGGATTTCGGTTATTAAGTTCCAAATTACCTTTATAAATGAGTCGAATTCATTTTCTTTCGGGTACTTTTCACTGCCCATAAACACCATATGCTCCACAAAATGCGCCAGACCCTGTATGTCTGGGGGGTCGCTGTAGCTACCGACGCCCACGGAGAGCGCACAAGCTGCCTGTGAAAAAAATTTTGTGTTAGATTTTTGTTGTTTCTATGATGTGGAAGTGTCCTTCATCTGATCTAATATTATAACCAAAGGTGGGTGAACTTCACGGGTATCTTCACCAGAGGCGAGATAGAGAGTTATAGCCAGTCCCGCCAGGGAGAGACCGACTATCTTTCTAAGCCCACATTGCTTAGGAGTGTAACATCAGTCTTGGTTGTCGATTGTCAGATTTTGTTTGTTACTTCACTGAAAAATATGTTACTTTTTGCGTTTGATGGTCCTTTCATGTAGGACAGGCAACAGACTGCTAGATTACTTTGCAAGGACTGACGGCCGTTGGACTGGAAACGTCCTCGAGTGACGACCGCGTACCGGGAGACGCAGCGTTGGTAGTAGCGGCCCACAAGGTGGATTGACGATCTGGTAAAGGTCGCGAAAGGCGCTGGATGCGGGCAGCGCACGACCGATCGGGTTGGAGATCCTTGGGGGAGGCTTATGCACAATACTGGGCATCTCTCGGCTGAAATTATGATGACTATATATTACCTAAACCATGGCATGGTGTATATATTTTACACTACACTACAATGAGGATTGTTGTTTTGGCAGCAGATCTAATACAATGGTATCTGTAGCCAGGTCTTTTCTATTCTTGACAGGGAAGTTCTTGACCTTCATCTCATTCTCACCTGATGCTAAGTGATGATAAGGCCCAAGGTGGAAGCGAGAGACCTAGGATCCTCAACCTCGATTTGGGCTGTTTGGGCTAAAGGCTATTTTATTAACACTAAATGCCGAACCAAATAATGCTGTTAACACTATTGTTATGGCTGCAAACTTTGCAGATAGTGGTACTATCGCGGTCACCGTAATCTTCCACCTTAAGGGTCGGTTTTGAATTACACTGTCGACGACTACCCTTAGCCGGTTGACCAATAGAATTATGAGTGAAGATCCCAGAGTGATGCAATACAATTGCCTTAGCAAACATTGCCGTAAAGACATCTGGTTGCAATTTGTTAAAACAATAGCTTTTTTTATGAATTTCCAACCAGATGCCTTACAGAACAAAAGAGGGTATTCTATTGGTCAACAGTAATAGAAGGCGGGGTCAACAGAAAGGGCTCGCTTCAAACGAAAAAAAATTAAACCGTAAAGTTTAGCAAGACCCTGATAGTACCTAAGCAAGCTTCAAATGTGTACTCCCATGGCCATAGAACTAAGGACCCTAAATCTACTGTTGGGGATGAACTACTAGATCCCAAAGCGTGTTCTGTTTATGTCAGTGAAAGTTCCAGAACTCTATGAAATAGGGGGAACGTTTACAGGCTACGTTGACCGCTTCACTTCAGGCGGGCGGCTTGTAACAAATAAACGCGTAGAAAATATATAAAAAGTTATTTCGCCTACACTTTGCAAAACTCCTTTGTTCCTTACTGCAAGCGGATGCACTGTCTTCAATAACTTCTGATATAATTTGTTCTCATACCTATTAGCGAAGTAAGTGAATGAAAACTGTATTAATACCCTATACATTATCGCATTCACTGACTTTATGTGCAGAAATTAATATTGTAATTTATGTTAAAGTGAAGTCGGAGAAGACTTAGAATGCTAATTGACAATTTTCTTTGTTATTCTCCCGACTTGTAAAGTGTGTAAATTAATCTACACAAATGTTATAAAGAGAAAATATTTGTATCGAATAAGAATAATTCGCTGAGTAACATTGGCTTGGACCTAGATTGCTGAAATTTTGCACAGAGATTCCTTTTATGATGTAGGCAAGGGATAAGGTCGGATTTTTAACCCATAAGGTAGTAAAATAGGGGATGACAGTTTGTATGGAAATCCGTAATTTTTAAAGTAAAATCTAAAAAATTTGTATGTGGCCTTTAGATTAAAAATTAAGAAAAAGATTTATCTCCTATTGGTAACCCCGTTAAACTATTTCACGGGGACGAAGTCGCGAGCAAAAGCTAGTTTCCAATAAAATTCCACGATTACGAAGTCTAGCGCTTGTATCTATCACTATCTGTTAGTGTTATGCTCTATAAACTATATTTTCACCAAATCTTGAAGATATGCCGACCATCACTTTGATAGGTGCATTGGTTCAATGAATCTCGACATCATTGCTAATATAATATAGCTTCACTCGTGTATTACATTCAGATATATACATACATACATATAATGACGCTTATAATCCCAAAAGAGGTTATGCAAAGCTTTATACAGGGTGTAAAAGACATGAACAGTCAAACGAGAATCATGTATTCTGCTCACCATCATAACATTTTTTTTCCTTTAGACTATACCTGGGAAATTGATAGTTACGATTTTATTGAAGGTCAAAGTCATAATTTTTTTTTCATTTTGTTATGAAAACGTGTTCTATACGTTATTTCTTAATTATTGTCCAAAGAAACATTATCATATTTTTTAGTATTTCATAACAAAAAATGGCTACAAAATGTTAGCGTTCAATGTAGCTCACTCGATGCGCACGGACACTAACGAACGGGGCCGCCCGCCGTCTGGCAAAATTATCGCGGTTGTGCGAGTTGAGCCCTTTACATTGCGCGGTACAATTTGCAATTTTTTTAACACCAAAAAATAAAAATCATTTCCCAGCAATATTTTTTTTGAAATATGTCTTATTTTGATGTATAGAATACATGGTTCTCGTTTGACTGTTCATGTCTTTTACACCCAGTGTAAGCCACGTCTGGAAGCATGCGCTACACGGTGCCTCAAAACAGTGACGTTTTCCAACCTATAGTCTCTAAGAGAGCATCAAACCCAAAAAGTAACAAACCTTTAGTGAATCAACAAACAAAAGCTATCTTTTTTGACAGATGAAAGTCATAATCACTGAGTGAATTATACATGACAAGGGCCATAATAGCGTGTCCTGTAAAACAGCAATGAATATGTAATTCACTCGGTGACTATCACTTTCATCTGTCAATAAAAAGTTAGCCAATAGGCCGATAAGACAGATGTTTCACTCTAAAATTTAGAGTCTAAATAAATCATCTCAGCCCGATCGGGTTTCGAATTCAGATTTCGATAGATTAGAATTTAGATGTTAGGAAATATCTAGTAATATTAATAAACAAACGAAGCAATGTAGAAAGTTGGCTTTCTATTAGCGAATTAAAACATATAATTTATCACTCCATTCACGTTTGTCGATAAACACGAGGTGGCCTGACCAGCAGAGCTGACCATGACCAGACGCTCGAGATAGTAGCGCATAACAGACTACCTTCAGCTTACGGAAGAACGTAGTCAAATTCTCCCTTTCCTGTTGTCGTACTTATAAGAGTACATACATTATTCTCCCTGTCCTAATGCCGTACATAGACTATACATATATAAAGTCATGCCTTTCTCCCTTAGAGGCAGGAGACATCCCTTTTTTCCACTTGCTACGATCCTTACATATTTCTTCATCTCTTATCACAGTCCTCCTAATTGTTCGGCGATTTCGAGTACATAATTTCAATCATACCGGCCTATTCGCTAACTTTTTTGACACATGAAAGTGATAATCACTGAGCTATTTACTAATCCACTACCACTTTACTATAACGCTTTTGTGGTACTTGTCCTGTAAAACAGCAATGGGTATGCACTCGATAGTTATACATCGATCGATGCTAATGCGATCGATAAACGTTCGCAAAGGTCTTCCCCGTACCGCGTCTCATTTCACTTTTAATTCATATCCTATAATATCCTTATCGTCAACCTACTTTCACTCATTCTTTTATGACCGAACCATTTGAACGCCCCTTTCACAATTCTTATCACGTCATTTGTATAACCTGACTCAATTTTACCCCATGCATGCTCCTCAATACATCGTACTTATACTAGTAAGAGCTGTGAGTAAAATATAATTCCTATTCACAGAAGATGAATAATTAATTGAATTGTATATATCTATCATTAGAAAACATTATTTAAGCGATGAATAAATCTAAATTTCTAGCTATATATTCTTACGAAAACAGATTAAAATAAGTTTAATTAATACTCTAAAGCTAATGTTTCAAAGGACTTTTATCAGACTTCTTAAACACGTTTTGAAAACAAACATTTTAAACTCAATCACGTACAGTTTATTGTTACTGATACTTTTACTTGGCATTGGCATAATGCATGTATTGTATCTAATTATGGCGAAGCCATTATTAATTAAGATGATGAATTGTTATGAAGTACTTCTAATCACTATCATGCCTGACTGCATATAAAAAAGAGGCGTGAAGAAGTACCTTGAAGGTTGGAGGTCGGCGAGGGTGGCTTTAGCAAGTGCGGCGCATAATATTATACAGGCTGTGATATTATTATCTCTCGCTAGTTTTTCATTATTTTGGACTCCATTTCTGCTCACCATCAGGTGGAATGGAGTCATTTGCTAGAGCTAGACCTAACCATTGGACTATTGATTCGTATAATTAAATTAATGAATTCAGTTAGAATTTTAAAATGGGAAACTATGGTTTTAACTTATGCTGACCATTTTGTATGCTTAAAAGGATGAATATGCATTTTCTCTTGGAATATGAACAAAATATCAATAGATAATTATGTTTACATTCGAAGCATTTATCTATCTGCCATTGACTTTACGTGCATACGAATGTCTTGGATATGTCTAAAGAAATATGAAGAAAAATATATTTTTTAATATTAACGAAGAAGTTCGTGGTTCCGATGTCACCTTATGTAAGCAATGAAAAGAAGGGGGAAACTCTCTTTAATTGCTCTTGTCAACACTATTGTTACGTCAACAGACTTTGATACGACGGTGGTAGCTATTGGCGGACTTAAAACACTATTTGTACTCCGCTGGGGGTCGTACCCACCGGTAACACCTCTGAATCTAATAATTGGGCGACCCACTAGACCCCTGAGGCGGTTGTATTAAACTCTTTTTATATAAACGACTTTGTAGACCAATATTTTTAAGCCTACTAATTTAAAATGCAGTGATCAACTTAATGGGTGAATTGAAACAGTTAATATAAAACCGGTAAGTCATACCGTGTCGAGAGAAAGCTCAGAGCTCAGCCACTTGCATCGCTTTCTAGATACTTTGTCGTATGTGATCTTCAAAAGCCTAAGTAAATTTCTTTTGTAGCGATATACCTGTTGAACGTAAGCTGTATTATTTAACGTCAGACGGGAAAGTCGGAGCAGCAGTTGGCCAAAATAATATTCCATCTAGTTTATTCTTTGGGTAATTGTATACCTACATACATACTATCACGTTCATAATCTCAAAACGCTTGACCAGAACTTTAGTTAACGTTGATTACATATAAAGTTTTAGGTACTTATCTCAAAATAATAGCCAGGCAGTGCCTCAAAATAATGACACTGCCATCATTGCCTATAGATAAAAAGGGGTCAAAAACCCAAAAAGCAATTAAATCTTCAGAGAACCAACAAACAAAAATGAACAACCAGGACAGGACACAAAACCAGGACATGGACTCTTTCAACCATTTCAGCAGTCCGTTAGGTAATTGTATTTTTAACACATTTCCTCGTAAAGGGTCTCTTATTTCACCAATTTCAATATCGTATTGTATCTCATTACGTACGTGTGCGATAATGTAAAGTAAAACGCACGGTTTATCAAGAAGCTCCGCCTAAAAACGAACGGTACTTTTTTAAATCTTAGCAAAGAGTTTTTATGTCAGAAAAGTGGTCAACATTTTATGAATAAAATTAACTTTGGGAGATAAAATATAATAGATAAACATTTAATTCTTTAATTTAATTAATTTTGAAAATAAATTATAACCATTTATCTGTTAGTCATACTGGCTGTTTTTTGTGACTGCCTAAAAAAAGCACTGATGCGCGCGCTAGCTAATTTGTGAACAAGTCAAAATTATTCCGCGCGCTTTTTCTTTTCGCTGTATTGAATTTGAAAATGTCGTCAAGTAGTGATGAATTTAATTAATTATTTCCTCGAAATATGTTATTAAACGTCGTATGACATACGTGCGCTTTGATAATTACAGCCTCTGCTTTCTTGTAGCCCTCGACAACATTACCGTGCCTCGACTACGGCTCGGCCTAGCAATATCGCCTCGGCTGTAATTTTCAACTTACCGCACTTATATCATAATGTTCTATTACAATAATAAGGGCTTGATGCACAAGTTCAAAGTTCCCATTAAGAAATAGAAAAAAAATTATTTGGCACACATCATAAATTACATATACAACTGAAAATACATAGCAGATATACAAACCAAATTATAAAGTTTCATAGCATTATGATATGAAACCAAAATGGTTAGCATTGGTGTTTATCTGACAGATAGTCCTAATATAACTGTCTATTTATCTGCTAAATATCTCCTAAGCGGAATCTGTAAAACAGGCCCTAAAACTATGTAATGTTTCTTTTTTAACTTGACGGTGAAGTTCTCTTTCAACTTTCCTGATGGCAAATAGTAAGACTAAAAGCGAGCTTTTTCTATCACTGTCTTAACGAAATAACGCTGCCGACACTATTATATCGACAGATTGTGATAAGATTAACACGGCCAAAATATGGTGCGAATATTTACCACAGCTATGTGATGCCGGATTGCCGGCAGAGTAGAATAGCATCACCCCACATCCTAAAATGGGTGTCGTAGAAGGCGACTAATGGATCAGCAAACGGGTATTGATCACCTTATACTCCGTCCACCAATCCGCATTGGGCAAGCGTGGTGGACTACTGCCTAAACCTCCTTCGATGACAAGGAGAGGCCTTGTGCAAGCAATGGGTCTATTTATAAAGGCTGTTATGATGATCATATTTACCATTGCTTTAGGTTTAAGCAGCGGTAAATACATTCCCACCATATTTTGGACCTTTAAGAACTTCGGCATAGGAAAACCAATGAATTATCAAAAGTACTTATGACTTATTACGGATTAAACCCAATCCTATCACCAACAAAACCTAGCACAAAGTTGTACCTTTCTGGGGATCATTGCATGATACACACACGCCTCTTATAGGTAAAAGTATTTTTTGTTTCTAAACTACGGATGCTGATCTGAGGCGAAAGTTATTCATTCCTTGGGTCACCGTGCACCTTCCATCCTATTTCGGAGCCAAGCATCGTAGCCAGCTTCGTACCGGAAAATAAAATCACGTTTCATTGCTAGCTACGAAAGAGGAAAGTTCGTTTTTTAAATTATATTTTTTACTTCGAATTAGAATTATGTATTCCCAGTTCGTAGCTAGCGATGAAACGTGATTTTATTTCCCGGTTCGAAGCTGGTTACGCAACTGAAGTGCGGGCGCCGAGTCCATCGCGTTGCAAAGATTTGCCAGGAGTAGTGAGACATATGACCCATAGGTGGAGTTGACTCTTTTGATGCATCGGCACTCACCTTCACTACCCTGACTTCTCTCTTAACGCGCTATTAATCGTGTACTAACCAATTCCCAAACGCTTCCGTTTGCATAAATTTTGACAGCTGTCAGATTTTAAATGACGGGAAAGTTAACGAATTGGAGTTTCTCCCGAGTTCTTGTTGTAAAAACACGTGTTGAGAGACTCCATTTTTAACCTCAATCAACCGTACAATTTTTGTTACTTTAGTTACATTTTCACTTGACATTGGCAAAATGCGTACGTTTAATGCGACGCGATGCCATTAATTAAGAATAGAATAGAAGTTAACGAATTGGTTTTTGTTTACAGATAAGGCCCTGACCTAATCAATGTTAAGCTTTTCACTAAATCGGAACTAGGTCAGGTCAAGTTCAAAATATACTGCCTCATCTCGCAAAAACTATTACCCGATGTAAGATCAGATACAAGCTATTAACCGTGAAACTTTCTCAAGATTTGATAACAAGTATTGATGGCGTTCCACTCAATTATAAACGAGGTTACACGTTCGAGTTGATAGGTTCGAAAGTAAAACAAGTGATAGTGGTAATAATAACACCAGCGTACCTAGAGAAGTGACCAATCTATTGCGTCGAACTTTAACGAAAATAACATGTTTGGAACAGACGTATTCTTAGAAAACCCATGATGCCCCTAAGCTGTGTATCTGGTTGAAGATGAGCCAAGCGGGGCTGAGCTAAGCTGTATTATAGCTAGCTGAAGTTAAGCCGAGCGGGTCTGTGAATATATTTTGGTTGCAAGGAGCACTCCTCAAGGAGCGTGACGCCACGTAAACCCGCACCGCCCCGCAAAGCCCTGCTCAGCCCCGCCCGGCCTCTCTTCACCTAACACAGCTACACAGCTCAACTCCGCATCGCTGTGCCGCGCTCAGCATGGCAAAGCTCCGCTCTGCACAGCACGCATTTTAATATAATTCTTCTCAACTCAGTTAATACTGTTTCCACTGAAGCGGAGCGGAGATGAGATATGTGATTTCAGCAATATCATTGGTCAATTTTTGTAAGTCTCAGCTCAGCTCCGCGCAGCTCCGCTTCTATGGAAACGCAACCTAAGGTGGTGACAGCTACGTAGTTTTATGACAAGCGAAGCACAAACCAAAAACAAGGATAAATGTGTACCCTACACACAGACCATTAATTCTATATTGGTCTGGGTCTGAGATACTTGGGAATGGCACCTATACGTCTAATAGCCAATAGCTCGGCTCCCAGAGAGCCAATCCATCCATATTACTTTTATAACGTATCCGAACCGATAGCTTCACTGGTTGGCAGTCAGCGTCACCGATTCTCAACCTAAAAGTGTAATAGATCGAAACAATTGTTCAATTTACGGAAACTAATTAAATTAGAAATTATATCGAATGTTTGTAATAAACTTGTTTGTATAGGCTTTACACGTGGATAACAATTGAAGGGGTGAGTGGACAAAGGTGTTAACTAACAAGAAGTTCAAAATGAGTTATGAGTGTTTTAATTTAATATGGATCATATTTAGATTAAATGAACTTAAAAAGTCTTATGTGTCTTATCTAATATGTTTTGGCACGAATCAAAATTTGCGCGTTTTGAGCTCATCAGTCGATTTTTCGGCACATAAAACCTATGTTCATTCAAAAAAGTTGTTTTTTTCCGTCTTGTTAGATAACACCTTTGTCCACTCACCCCTTCAATTTTTATGCTCGAATTTTTGCTCGAACGCCTTCGGGGAACTCCGTATCACAGATACCGCTGATACGGAGGTAGCCCCCAACTGCTTATTTAGGTACCTATGTGGTATATTCCCATAGAGCAAAATATCTCTACTAATTAAGAGGAAATTTGATTTCGATTTTTTAAAGGTGGAGATGAATTACCTTCCTATACCGAAAGATAGAGCCAAATTCGCTGTATTTTTTGTATGAGTGATGAACAAGAAGGTAGCGAGTGAAAGGGATAAAGGACTATACAAAATGGCGTTTAGTTTGTTCACATAATATATTCTTAATCGAATTCGGCAAGTATTAGCTGCAGGCTGCATTCAATCTTCTTTAAAACTATTTAAATAAGGCATTCATTAAATTTCAGCTACTTACGAGTATATGATAGTTTTTATTTCACCTCGTTTATCGCATTTATTTTAGTTTTATTTTACACGCAATACATTAAAACTGTTACGAATTTCAGCTCCAACATAACTTGGTGCGTAACAAAAATGAATAAACAGTGGAAAGAATAGGTATTTCACACTTCCAAAGCGAATTAGTAAGAACCTCATATTTATGAAAATTGCCTAAACTATAAGAACGAAGAACCTTTTCTATTTCAGCCTTGAAAACTGCACTTTGCTATTTTTCGGATTGAATGGAAATGTAGCCAGTGTAATTACTGGGCATGGAAGACATTTCATCTAAGGCCTCAGGATGACAACGCATCTGCAATACCAAGTGAGTTTCTTCCTTGTTATTGCAGGTGTTTATAGGCGACGGTATTCACTTACCAGTTTACCACCAGCCAGCCTATTCGCTAACTTTTTTTGACACATGAAAGTGATAATCACCGAGTGAATTACATTTTATTGTTTTTACACGACAAGTGCCATAATAGCGTGTTGTGTAAAACAGCAATAATCTCTTTCATCTGTCAAAAAAAGTTAGCGAATAGACTTACAGGTGGCGTCAGCTTGTTTGTCGTCTAGTTGCATAAAAAAATATACACAAACTCATAATAAGCCGGTCACCAATAGGACTATAGGTATACCCTTTCTCATCACGTGAGGTCACAAAGGTCGACTGAGGAAGATTCTGGGCCCCGTGTAGGCCATCGCACCAATAGGTCATTCGCGCGGTGTCAGTCCCTACCACAAATGCCTCAATATGCCTCTTACCATTCGGTGATCGCTCTCCGTGTTAAACGAATTGATCACAGAGACAACATTGAACATCCGAGTCTTGGTCGACATGATGAAGTCCATTTTTTGTTGTACAGACAACAGCACGTTGGGTTAATACAAACTGTTGGGTAACACATTTTCTCAATCGATTATGGACTTTGTATTCAATATCTTAAGGTTGAAAATCGTTTGCAGAAACTTAACAGTTTTGTATAGGCTGACGTGCTGTTGACTGTACCATAAGGGCTTTCCTAGGTCCATTTCCAATGTAGCCGCTTCTTGAAGGAGTTCATCGTATAGAGTCCCTCCCTCTCCATATATTCGTCTTGCACTGTCCACGGTAGTTCCGGATTCCAGCTCCAAATTGCAACACTTTCAACTCATCATCGCCACGTTTGCCTAGCCTTGCGTTGAACTCTCCCATCACAACAGTGTAGTGGGTCCTGGAAGCATGTATTGCCCGAGAAATGTCCTCATACATCACTTTCACTTCCTCGTCGGGGTGTGTCGAGGTCGGGGCATACACCTGTATGACCTTTAACGAATACCGTTAGGTGATTCTGAGTATAAGGTACGCCACCCTATTCGACATACTTCCGATCTATACAATGTTGTTCACGAGAGACTTGTGGACAATAAACCCGACATCACCTTGGGACAGATCCTCGCCCTCCCGGAAATAGAGCAGGTTGCCGGATTTAAGAATCACCGTGTCCTCGCCCTGTCCTCGGACTTCGGATAACAGCGAATCCTACTCAATTCTTCCTCTGGTTCTAGCAGCTTCTCCTCGGGCCACAGTATGCGTGTGTTATAGGTTGCTAGGGCCAAAGTCGTATGACGGGAGGTCATCGGCGCCCGGGGATTCTTGGCGCCCCTGGTCCCGGCGCCTCGCCAACGTGCATCACCGCTGGCACGGCCTCCGGTACCGCCGGACACTTGGGGCCTTGGGTTAGGTTTGAAGTTCATTGGGGGGTTTTGGCCTTCTCCACCACGCCATGACCCATTGCGGGTTGGTGGGGAGCGCCAGAGCCTCGTCTGTTGTTCGGCAGGGTGTACCACGTGCAGGTGAGGTTGAGTTGGGTTCCGTAAGATGTTGTTTGGAATCTCTTACACCCCTGTATGTTTATGCATAATTAAAATATTATTTGAATTCTTCACTTTTACTATTGTTTATCTTTCCGTCTTACTCACTTTTAACTGGATAATTTTATAACCAATGTAAATAGAACATATTTTATGCAAAAGAATAAATATTAGACAAACAATAGAACTTGTAAATAAAAAAAGATTCTCTCCCTATTGCAGAAGGTTAAACTCGTTTCCATTTATTTTGTGAAGATCATAAACAAAAACTTGTAGCAAAAACATCAATCTATTCAATGCTTCTTTTAACACAAAAAATTAAGACTGAGGTGAAGGTTACATTATCATTATTATAAATATTCATTTCAGGGACGCTATTATGCTAGCTAACAAAATGATGTAAAAAAATCACTTTTGATAATAATTTTTTAACTGTTTTAATCTTATGAAAACTTGGTGTGAGTTTGTTCAAAAGTATTTTGATTTTCTTTTTGTGTTATGTTATGTTATGATAGGTCAATTATTTTTCCAATTAATATGTTTGCTATGACATATGTATATGATAAATAAAGATTTAAAAGATTATGATAAAATGGAATCTAATCTCATATCATTTATATCAGTCACATCACATGCACTTATATATAATAATAACCCTAACCCACAGTTTCTAAAGGTATTAGTGACTTTCAGTGGGCAGTAGAACACCCAGAGAATATTTTATATATTGGGACTTTGAGATGGCATTTAATAAAAAAAATTGTGAGCATGCAGGCAGGCAGACTTGGTTTCTGTGTGAACGGAGATAGATCTCTGGCCGCGTTTAGACTACCGATGTGAATCCACTCCTAGGAAGCGCATTGGCTTATTTGGAGGTGTTAACAGGATTATTCCTTATAAAAAAAAGTGACAGATGGTAAAGAAAATTAAGTAGGGTTAAAATAAAAACATATTCTACTAGGACTTCTTCTTTAATTAAATGGCGTTCGTGATATGTAACACATTTTGCCAATGTCAAGTGAAAATGTACTATATAGTAGTAACAGACAATTGTACTGTAGGTTGAGGTTAAAAACGGAGACTCTCAACACGTGTTTTTACAGCAAGAACTCGGGAGAAACTCCTATTCTATTAGTAGCGGCTGGTGGAAGTTGTGTTCTAGAGTAAATCCTACTAATATTATAAACAAGAAAGTTTGTATGGATGTTTGTTACTTGTTCATACAAAAACCTCAGACCAATAGACTTTTTTATTGGTCTGAGACAAAAACTACTACATGTATTATAATGAAACTTTACAATAATATAGCTTTATTATTGTAGACTCTAATTATACTATCAGCTAGAAGCTAGTATCAACTAATTGTAGTATTTTTTTTCTCTTTATATTGAAAATAAGTATATATTGATTTCTATTAGCGTGTAGTGCAAGTGTGTATGCAAGTACAAGGGTTCGGCGGATTAGACAGGGGCCTGATTACCGCAGCTCCACTGTTTTTTTACTTGTATTACTGTCTATTTTTATTGCAAATGGTGAGCATTTTTGTAATAGGTCTACAGGTTTGTTTATAATATTGAATTTTTAGATGTGTATCTTAGATTGTAGCCTGTTATTGTGCCCTTAATAAAAACACTGATTAAAGAATGTTACTTTCAATTACCTTATGGTTGTTATTGCTTTTGTGTGGATTTTTATTCATTATGTTGGCCTAAAAGATCAATTATAGAATAGATCCTTTTAGTGGCTGATAATAGCATAGATTAGTTTTTCATAATTCAGTAAGTTTAATTAATAAATTGTTTGTTTGCCAGCTTAAATGCATAAAATGCAGATTAAATTTATGATTTTTTTTACATAGGAACTTATCTGCTCAGGTAGAAAACTTAAATATTTTCTAAGAAAATTAACAACTTTGAGAACATATTTATTAAAATAGAAAGCACATTATGTACTTACCAATTTTTCTTCATCAAATTCTCCTCTTCTCTTACTGCCATGCTGATCACTTCCAGTCGACTGTGCTGATTGGCCACTATCACTCTCCGGTCCTGATGATTCATCAGAACCACTACTATCCTCTTCACTAGAGCTACCCTCTGTGGCAGGAGGGCGACTCGGATCTGATATCAAGAGAGCAGTAAGCCCATTCTCTAATCTTATTGTCCTAAAATAGCAGAATGATATTTCAAATTGGAAGCACTTAAGAAAGAAGTACCAAATTTAACGCTTTTTTGGGGTGGTGGCGAAAAGAAAGAGAGAGGCTGCTAACCCCCTCCTACACATTTTTTTCATATAAATTGAATAGATAAAAAAAAACTAAATATAAAAATTCAAAATACTATTAAATCACCAAGAAACACAGAACAGTTTTTTCCTCCCAACTTCTGCAAAATTGTCAAAAAATGAGGAATAAATTCTTAATGCATCATAAAAACCATAAAGACATATAATAGTCCTTTAGTAAAATGTAAAAGTCGTTTCTGGCGCTTTGCCTAAGTATGAACCTATTCTAAAAGGTACCTTTTTCTAATGCTGAGCCTTCAACTTTAAGAGAACTTTTTAGATAAGTTTTTCTTTTCAAATAAATATGTTAGCTACATTAAAATGTAAATATATTTTATAATAGTAAAACAAGTTTATTATTGTTTTGGTGCCTTTTAAATGAAAATATTTCTTCATTTTTATTTATAAGACCAATTAAAAACAAACTTACTTGTATATCTTTTTATCAGATTCAGATTTTATAGGCTCTGACAAAACCTCAACTTTCTCCTTTCTTGCAGTTAATGTAACAGATTGCTTTGAACGGCTATTTAATACCTTCATTTCAGGTTTGAACTTGGGACTTTTATGAAAACCAATTCGTTTAGACATTGTGTTAGCTTTGAGGTTTGTCTTGAAATATCCAGATGATTTTTGAATAAAATTGGACAGAAATTTTGACATTTAGGTATCAGAGCATGGTTAGGTGTTGCCGTTTGTTTGTAGTAATTAGTTTTTGCCTTTGGTAATATTTTACCATAGACATAGGAAATTGTAAATCGGCAAAGTAAAAGAGAAAAGCATGAAGATAGAATTAAGAATGGAGTCATTAGTCAAATGAAAAAAGTGAGGGCAAAAATTTTGACAACCCTTGACATTTCATGACATTTCTTGACATTGCTAGAGAGGCCCTGTCTCTTTCTAGTAGGGTGCCTGTAGCATAAATTAATCACGGACAGTCTTGTGCCACGGGTAAGGTCTCACGTGCTCCCACGGTCCTAAGATATAGGGAGTTAAATGAGACACGAGAGATCCGTGCAGAACAATTTATTAAATGGTGGTATAATGCCCAATAGCGTGTACTCCCCTGGTGGTAGCCGGAGATGGTCTCGGTGAGGGTCGCTCGGTGGGACGAGTTAGGGCGGCTTGTACTGCTGCTCACTGTAAGTCCAGCCCTGGGCGGAAGTGAAATAGCGGAGGCGACAGCGGCTACCTTAGCCTAATCTTGGACCCCAATTAGGGGTTAAACACATTAAATAAATAACTATTATTGCACACGATTATCAAATTAGTTAATTAGTATTAGGTAGGTCTTGTCGGTGCTCAATTTACTTAGCGAACCACGCAAGCGCAAAACCGAATCACCAAGCCTTTGTTTGCGATTCCTGACTCGATCGAGACTGCCCGGCGACGCAGGCGCAATCTATCGGAGATTGCCCGCAACAGTCGTACGGTCACTAAAATGTAGCTTATCAACGTTAATATGGAGCGCTAAAACCTATTGATAAATTTAGGAGGCGAACTTTAAAGAAATATTTCAATTAGATGAGCTTCCTTTATATCTTAATTTATGTAATATTTATAAATAGTGTAATCTGATTTAATTAAAAAAAAATTATGTATGTAGGTCGATAAAATATGTATGTGTAACGTTACACTTGAACTTCGTTACGTTAATAAAACCACAAGTTGAAAATAATTTGAGTTTTGAGTTTTCCATGACAAAGAATCAAATTTCATAATAATTACTTTAAACTTTTTTTCCTGAGTGCCTTTTAGCACGGTAATGTTATCTATTTTCGGCTCCCAGGAAAAAAATCAGCAACCGAAATACGAGGATTTATCGCTTCTGTGACTCTTGATTTTAAGAGGCACGTTACAGTTTATTATATAGCTTATCTCATGTCACGTCAACTCATAGACATTAAATTATTCTTGTTTTTTAGGTGCTAAGCATACATTTAAGGTTTTCCGGTTAGCAATGCTATAAAAATACATTGTGTGGTATACCGATCTAGCCGTTCTTGAGTAATGATAATAGGGCCGTAATGATGCGCAACTTACCAACTTACTACCAGACTTTCTTTATATTGATAGATATTACGGCTGAAAGCCGAAGTGCGGTTTTTTATACAACAGAAGAAATTGTTAGCTCTAGTAACTTTCCGTGAATTAGTTACATAAGTAACAGCTACTGGCTACAAAAAAGTAAGTTTAGTAGCACTTGGTTTTTAGTATAATACAGGCTGTAACATGAAGGGTACTTAAACATGGTACCCTACATGTTACAGCCTGCATTATATGTAATATTTGGGGTGTTTTAGGCCATCAATATAAACAACTTTTTGACGCCGTCATGGTGGAGTGGTCAGTATAGCTACCTGTGAGCGCTAAACCTAGTTATAAGGTTTGTATATTCTACTCAACACAAATTTGAGTATCACCATAGGTCGGAATATTTTGATATTAGCGTCTGTTGAAAAGGAGATAGAGATCCTATGGGAATCACTGCATTCTACAATCAACGAGAGTAAAACAGCAACTCACCTTTAGCAGCCACACCGACCCAGTACTACCCGGGCAATGTACGCCAGAGCAGACCTCTTCCTCGTTCTCAACAGCCCTCGAAGATGGAGCGATATTTTGAAGGACCAGCCTTGACTGAGCATCCGCCAAGACAGCGGGTGGTATGCGTATACTTCACAACAGTATATATGAAGCACTAAAGACACTGCACTATAGGTTCACAGCGCTAGCGGTGGGTTGAAAGTACGTAAACCCTAAGAATAGCGGTGAGAAACCTCCCAGGTCGTGAAGGTTCCAGAAAGCGGGAAAAACCGGGATCAGCGAGTACGCAGCCGGTCGAGTCGCCGTCAATTCGTAGACTCTAGAATGCAGCGGTATATTGAGCGATCACTCTTATAAACTAATATGTGGGTACTATTGAAATTCATATTGAAGGCTAACAGTTAGCATGAACATTGCCCCCGGCCTTAAAACCTTCGGTTTTAATGAAAATGTAATTGAATATGAACAACGGGTAGGGGACAAGTAACTTAAGGTTAAGTCATTGAGATGGTAGCGTACAAAGACGCACGACTGGTCGTTTATAAACGCCCGTCGAAGTCTTTACAGAGGCAACTCTTATGATACCGTCCTTGCCTGGATAAGCAGCAACTACGACGCCAAGAGGCCAATGAAGCGGAGAAATATTGTCAGTAACAATGAGTACAACGGAACCGATACAGATCGGGTTAGAAGCGGTATTCCACTTTGTTCTGGACTGCAACAAGTGTAAATATTCTTGCTTCCATCGCTTCGCGAATGATTGTAACATTTGATCCAGTAAAGAATAGCGATTGCGTAAATTATTAGAATCTAATGACACGTCATAGGTAGGCAATTGTTTTAATGGGCTTGACATTAAAAAATGTGCAGGCGTTAACGCACTAGGTTCCGATGGATCATCACTAAGCAGCGTAAGTGGTCTTGAATTTATCACACATTCGATCTGTGTGAGCACAGTCAAGAGCTCCTCGTATGTAAGTAGCTGCGTACCTATAACTCTATAAAGATGCGTTTTAAAAGCCTTAATATAAATTTCATAATGACCACCAAAGTGTGGACTACGCGGCGGGTTAAGTTTCCACTCGATTCGATTGTTGACAAGTTCATTAGCGAAAGACGATTGGAAGTTTTCAGAATCTAAGAATTTGTAGATTTCAGAAAAACTATTTTTAGCACCAATAAAATTGGTTCCTCTATCCGAATACATGCAAGATACTGCACCGCGGCGAGATAGAAAACGTTTAAGTGCGGATAAGAAGGCATTAGTGGTTAAATCAGATGCTATTTCTACATGCACGGCTCGTGTCACCAAACACGCAAAAACGCATAAGTAACATTTTATGGAGCGAACACCACGCTTCCTATAGGGAATTATATTTATAGGGCCACAGTAGTCGACGGCAGTGTGAGTAAATGCCTTCGTTTCATTTACTCTGCAAGCAGGCAAGTCAGCCATCATAGGATAAGTAGGCTTAGGGTTCACTTTAAAGCAAAAGTTACATTTATGAATGCAAGTTCTAACAAGTCTTCTGCATGACAGAATCCAGTACCTCTGTCGCAGAATGGACATGAGAGCCACAGAACCTGTGTGACAATTAGAGCGGTGATAATGTATAATAATAAGCTCGACTACCTTGTCTTTACGAGGAAGTAGCACAGGGTGTCGTTGCTCGAAAGACAAGTCAGCGTGACGTAGTCGGCCACCAACCCTTACAAGGTTATTGGTGTCAAGGAAAGGAGCTAGGCGATTAATTGCGGGAGAACAACGATTGTTTCGTTGAAGAAAATTTATTTCACAAGCGAAGTAAGTATATTGAACAGCCTTTAATATTTCAATTTCAGCAGTTTGCATTTCACTGGCTGAAATTCTACTATTAGAGCGGGGAAGTTTTTTAATAAAGCGTAGAACATAAACTGTAGAGCGGAGCATCAACAGCCAAGAGGATACTCGCTGCGATAGCAAAAGGAGCGGATGAGTAGCATCATTTAAAATAGCGGTTAATGCAACTTTAGTTTCAGGTAAGTCAGCGGGATTATAATTATTTTCTATAGCGGTAATAGGCCAACTAGAATAATCTTTACTCAACCAGGACGGTCCAGTATACCAGGGAGTATAGTTAAGTATTTGTGCAGGTGACAACCCTCGCGACAAACAATCACTAATGTTGTCCTCTCCTGGCACATAATAAAAATAATAAGCGGGAAGTGAATTCAAAATTTTGGTAACACGGGTAGCAACAAAGGTTTTGAATTTATGAGGCGAACCGTGGACCCAATGAAGAGCGACCATAGAATCTGATAAACAATAAACCTTATCAATTTTATGACGTGATTCTATCATATTTATGACATGTCGAACCAGCTTCGACATCAACAGAATTGCACAAAGCTCAAGCCTTGCGACAGACTGAACAAGCAATGGTGCCACCTTGGATTTGGCACATACAAGTCTAACAGAAATTAATTCGTTTAAAGCGGATACAGAACGAATATACACTACACAACCGTAAGCTCGCTCGCTAGCATCGGCAAAGGCGATTATCGAAATATTTGAATTTTCATAAACTTCAAGGTGACGCGGTATACGTAATTGTTCTAGGCAAGGTAGTTCTGTAATGTAATTTTTCCATATTTTTAAAATATCAGCGGGCGGTTGTTCATCCCAATCAATTTTCAAAATAAACAATTGTTGGAGAATAAGTTTAGCAAATAAGATTACTGGTGCTATGACACCCAGAACGTCGAACTGACGAGCAATAACAGAAAGAATGTTTCGCTTGGTACATGGGCGTGGAGTAAGCGAGACAGAAATTTTAAACTCGTCGGTAACTGGAGACCACTTCACACCCAGCACCTTCAAGTCATCACAGTCACTAAATGGAACATCAACTGAGTACCGGTGAGAGCTTGGCAGTGAATCAAGCAATTCAGGTGAATTGCTGGACCACTTTACTAGGTCAAAGCCTCCGGCCTTGAACATCCCTAACAACTCATTTCGGAGGCGTAAGGAATCCCGGACGGAGGGCATGGAGAAACAAATGTCATCCGTGTAACAATTGTTAGTAGCGACCTGAGCAGCTAGCGGGAACGAGTCGCGTTCATCCTGACAAAGTTGTCTTACCACACGGATCGCTAAGAAAGGGCTACAGCTCAAACCGAAGCAAACGCGGTTAAAACAGTACGTAGTAATCGGTTCACTAGAATCAAAGCGGTATAAAAACTTCATATATTTACGAAACCTTTCGTTAACTGAGACCTGCAAGTACATTTGTTTTATGTCTGAAGTGAAAGCTATTTTGTATATACGAAAATCAATTAATATAGACAGTAAATTATTTTGTAAGTTAGGTCCCGTATGTAAAACTTCATTCAACGAGACATTCGAGTCTGTCTTGGCACTAGCGTCCATTACCATGCGTATCTTAGTAGTAGTTTTATCATGTCGTAGTACAGCATGGTGCGGTATGAAGTAACCTGAATGATCACCAGTGTCAATAACGCGAGAGATATAATTTTTATCAATATATTCGCGGATAATATTGTCGTATTCTTGGCGTAATTCAACACTAGCATTAAGTTTGCGTTCCAGTGACAGGAATCGTTTTTTAGCGGTACAGTATGAATCACCCAAGGTGGAGGGATCATCCGAGAAAGGTAATGCGACAGAATAGCGGCCTGTGCTATCGCGCTTAGTATTATTAACAAAAATATTTTCGCACTCCCTTTCAGCCGAACTCAAGATAGGCTGACAAGGCAATACCTCCTCGAGCTGCCAAAAGGTTTGCAAAGTTTTGTCTAAGTTTGAATCAGTTTGTATAACAGCGGTTAAAGAAATAGAATTGTTATGAGCGGTGTTTACGGTATATGTATTACCTAGAATCATGTAACCAAAAATTGTATCAAAAGCGGTAGGCATGCCCGGTGGCCCGGTAACACGGCCTTGTAGTAAAATATCGGCGAAAAATGAAGCGCCTATGAGAATTTCAACCTCACCGGGAGAATGAAACTCATCATCAGCGAGACGAATATTTTGTAAATAAGAAAATAAAGTTTTGTCAATATTAACAGTCGGCAGATCGTCTGTAATGCGGTCAATAACACACACATCTATCGATATTGATATGTCATTAAAACGAGAAAATAAAACTAATTTTGTTGATCCCCTAATTGGATTAGGAGATGAACCAATGCCCTTGACAACAGCGCGCGGTAATTTATTAAAAGAAAGATTTAAGTTTTGACAGCATTTTGTAGTTATAAAGTTAGATTGAGAACCGGGATCGATAATTGCACGAACACAATTCAAATTGCCGCGCGAATCAGCTGCGTATACCTTGACTGTACCAAGTAAACAAGTAGTATCGTTTTTACTGAGCGGCGGCGACATATTACACAACGAAATATTTTGCGCGTTTGTGTTATCCTTCTCAGTAACAGGTTTCTGTCGCACGGCGTCATATGCGCAAGGAGTGGCGGTGGAGAAGCGTGTACGCTCCCGTGAGCCGACATCATGACTCACGTCAGCAGCGCGCGGGGCCGGCGGCTGCGCGGGATGTGACGGCGGCGCACCGCCGGCGCCGAGCGGGGCTCGTTTGCGACATAACAGCGTGTGATGTCTTGACGCACAATTTCGACAAAGACTATTTGAGTTACAAGTTGTAATTAAATGAGTTAAGCTTAAACAATTGGTGCATCCATTGTGAGATTTCACAACGTTATAGCGGTCTTCTATTGATAAATTTTTAAATGTCGTACAAAGAAACAATTTATTATGCGAATTTTGTTTACAAAACGCGCAGCGGCTATAATAATTACCGAAAGAAGTGTGAGTAGCGGCTACTAAAGAATGAGTAGGTTTATTACGAATTTGATATAAATTTTGTTTAGAAGTGACGGTATTCATGGACGAAGTGCGATCTAGTACCTTACATTGTTCGCGTACAAAGGCAACCAAATCATCGTATGAAGGAAAAGATGAGTCACGCTTATGCATTTCAAACTGACGAGCGGTTTCTGTATCGAGTTTTTTAAATGCGAGGTAAAATAAAATAAAATCCGATAAATTATTTAAATTTAGAGATTTAAGACTAGAAACAGCTCCACAAAATTTTTCCAAAAAGGATTCAAAATATTTAGTATTGGCGGAATTAAAACATTTAAAATTAAACATTTCATCTAAATACGCGGAAGCGAGACAACGCTTGTCTTCATATTTGTCGACTAGCGTCCGCCATATTATGTTGTAGTTAGTGGCGTTCGGTGTGATTCCCGCACAAACGGAAAGTGCCCGGCCAGACAGCTTACCAATCAAGTACTGCATACGTTCATGGTCAGTTAAGTCAGAGTTATTGTGAATCGTGTTTTTAAATGATTCGTAAAACATAGGCCACTTAATAGGGTCACCAGAAAATCCTATCAAATCTAGCTTAGGCAGTTTTACAGCTGGTTTTTTATAACAACTATTTTTGGTGTCTGTAGAATCCGACTTGATTGTTGCTGCCGATGCAGACAACTTAGTTAAGGTGCGTTTGCAAAAACAATAAAGTTCTTCAAATGCATTGACACTTTGATAATTAGGTTCAGAGTCAGGCTTTAATTGCAGTTCAGCATCAATTATTTGATCAGTAATTTCCTTAAACTCTGAGCGTAAATACTCTAAAGACTCAGTACTAGCAAGGAATATTTCCGTAGATGATTCATCAGAAAATGCGTGTGTAGCCTCGCTATAGATTTTTTGTAAGCGGGAAAATAAATTATTGCGTTTAGCATTATATTTTTTCAAGTCCATTTCTAACTTTTCAATTCCCTTTAAACCACCTGCACTTCCAGGCGGCATTATGAGCTATAATATAGGTAATAATAGACAAAGTGTGAAACGTCTGATTTGCGAAATGTGTCTGCAACACTGCAACGATAGGAGCAAGAATGTTCGGTGGCGTGATTATTTGCAATCTACCTTTTATTTACTTATTGCGTAAATACAAAAATATGTGTAATTAAGTTATTTAAAGCGTAAGCGGTGTAGTAAAATAGATATTAGGTTCAATGAATGCGGCTCGAAGGCCAAAAGAACGGTGTGAGCGCTAAACCTAGTTATAAGGTTTGTATATTCTACTCAACACAAATTTGAGTATCACCATAGGTCGGAATATTTTGATATTAGCGTCTGTTGAAAAGGAGATAGAGATCCTATGGGAATCACTGCATTCTACAATCAACGAGAGTAAAACAGCAACTCACCTTTAGCAGCCACACCGACCCAGTACTACCCGGGCAATGTACGCCAGAGCAGACCTCTTCCTCGTTCTCAACAGCCCTCGAAGATGGAGCGATATTTTGAAGGACCAGCCTTGACTGAGCATCCGCCAAGACAGCGGGTGGTATGCGTATACTTCACAACAGTATATATGAAGCACTAAAGACACTGCACTATAGGTTCACAGCGCTAGCGGTGGGTTGAAAGTACGTAAACCCTAAGAATAGCGGTGAGAAACCTCCCAGGTCGTGAAGGTTCCAGAAAGCGGGAAAAACCGGGATCAGCGAGTACGCAGCCGGTCGAGTCGCCGTCAATTCGTAGACTCTAGAATGCAGCGGTATATTGAGCGATCACTCTTATAAACTAATATGTGGGTACTATTGAAATTCATATTGAAGGCTAACAGTTAGCATGAACACTACCTACACATGAAGCCTTTCGGGTTTGAATCCTGGTGCCGGCAAATATTTGTGCGGCGAACACGAATATTTGTTTGCGAGTCACGGTTATTATATATTTATTTAAGTTTATTTATAAAAATATCTAAAGCTATTAATTTATATTGAAAAAATGACCGTTATCTACACTTACGTGCAATAAAATCGACCCAACTCGTCGGTTTCGATTCGACATTTATCGGTATATAAAAAGAAGATTAGGCAAACAAAACTTGTAAATATAATTCAAATCAAATCAAATAATTTAATGCATTCATGAATGTAAATAACAGATGTTCACAAACAACACCAGCACATCATGGTGCCCATTTGGGCATAGCATAATCAAGATAAAAGTGTAACGGACTAGATTAGAAATTATTCATACTATATTAACTTAATTCGAATGTATAT
This sequence comes from Elophila nymphaeata, assembly GCA_955850985.1. Taxonomy (NCBI): domain Eukaryota; kingdom Metazoa; phylum Arthropoda; class Insecta; order Lepidoptera; family Crambidae; genus Elophila; species Elophila nymphaeata. The sequence goes on from OY039088.1 coordinate 9,262,461, forward strand.
TTCTTACGCTTTATTTAACCTACTCTAAACATCGATAAATGAAGTGTTGGTGACAATAGACTAATTACTTCGGAAATCCTGGTTTCTCATTTTTGCGTCATACGGCATTTTGGTGACTATACAGAATGTTAAAATTCAATTGAGTCATTGTATATTCAATAATTGATGATGCCTGATGCCCTTAAAATTATTTCCCCAAACATTTTAGCTCTCTGTATTAACTGTACCTATATTATCAAGAAAATTTGTACTAACCAATTCAAGGGTTGCCTTTGAAAAGTGATTGAGTAGTGGTTTTATTGAAAAAAGGGCTTGAAGTTTGACATAAGCAGTTGCCTTGAAAGTGTCGGTGTCTTGAAAGTGGAAGCTACATATTTTCAAATTCATTAAAATTTTGTTTTTAAAGACACAATAGACAACCATATGGTCCGTCGCTTCGGAAATCTAAAAAGAAAAGAAAATTTTATGTATACAAGTTAAAAGTGTATATAAATATTTATGTACACTTTTAACTTGTAATCAAATAGCATATTAAAAACTATCATTTGATAGATTTTAATATGCTATTTGATTACAAGTGCAGAAGAGCGCAGCCACAATTTTATTAATACTGTCTGTCTGTGTGCAATGTATCTGCGTTGCATGTTAGTACATGCAAATGTGAATGATAAACATTATTACACTAGTACAATCCAATCAATACTCTCATTATCTTTTTCTCAAATAAAATAATTTACATTACACAAATTACATATTTTATTTGTAAATAAACATTTCGAACTAAAAATGGGTAAAACTATTTATGTATTTTATCTATGTAATAGTTATTTCAAAGAATTAAATAAAATAATCTATCAATTTTGATTACCATTTATAAAAGGAATGGATAGAAAGGGATATTATTTCCTTATAATTCCGGAAATCCTAGTCACCCTAGTCATTTGTTTACAAATATTTGAATAAGTAAATTATGTACAAAAATTCATTAAATTCTAAGATAGGATTAAATACGAGTATCAGAAATTTCTCCCTCTTATGGAGTTTTGCAAAATAACGCTAATAATCTGGAATTACGGGTGAAAAATGAAATTTATAGATTGAACAATATTATATGCAATTATGACACTTACAAGTGAAATTCACACTGCATCCTCAATACTACTCACTTCTACCACCACGAAATAACTATATCTGTATAATTTTGCACTATTTATCCTTATTTTAAACTAAAAAGCCGTACCAAAATCGCGAGTCGATATTTATGAATACGTCAATTTCGACAATTTATGTCATGTTGAGATTTCGGGACATTGACACATGAAGAAAGTGCTGCCATTACATAAATCCTTTCATTTCCCATAAGTTATAGAAAGAATCACAGTGATGATTTTCAAAATAAAATACAAACCTAAACATTAAAAGTAAATATATTATATTTATTTCTTTCATTGATAATAAATACTGATAATTGAATACAATATGTTAAGTTTTTAGCTACTTTTCTACTTTTGTTTTAGAAAGATGGCGAAATACTGGGGAAATCTTGTTTCTATGTAGTCGTGTTTAGAAAGAGATGACGACAATTTCTAGAAAGAGAGATGTGTAATTTGAAATGTCAAGTATTGTCAAAATTTTTGCCCTCACTTTGTTATTTTGACTAATGACTCCATTCTTAGTATAAGCTCCTTGGAGAAAAGGCATACTAACGCGCATGAAGATAGAATTAAGAATGGAGTCATTAGTCAAATGAAAAAAGTGAGGGCAAAAATTTTGACAACCCTTGACATTTCTAGAGAGGCTCTGTCTCTTTCTAGTAGGGTGCCTGTAGCACAAATTAATCACGGACAGTCTTGTGCCACGGGTAAGGTCTCACGTGCTCCCACGGTCCTAAGATATAGGGAGTTAAATGAGACACGAGAGATCCGTGCAGAACAATTTATTAAATGGTGGTATAATGCCCAATAGCGTGTACTCCCCTGGTGGTAGCCGGAGATGGTCTCGGTGAGGGTCGCTCGGTGGGACGAGTTAGGGCGGCTTGTACTGCTGCTCACTGTAAGTCCAGCCCTGGGCGGAAGTGAAGTAGCGGAGGCGACAGCGGCTACCTTAGCCTAATCTTGGACCCCAATTAGGGGTTAAACACATTAAATAAATAACTATTATTGCACACGATTATCAAATTAGTTAATTAGTATTAGGTAGGTCTTGTCGGTGCTCAATTTACTTAGCGAACCACGCAAGCGCAAGACCCCATCACCAAGCCTTTGTATGCGATTCCTGACTCGATTGAGACTGCCCGGCGACGCAGGCGCAATCTATCGGAGATTGCCCGCAACAGTCGTACGGTCACTAAAATGTAGCTTATTAACGTTGATATGGAGCGCTAAAACCTGTTGATAAATTTAGGAGGCGAACTGTAAAGAAATATTTCAATTAGATGAGCTTTCTTTATATCTTAATTTATGTAATATTTATAAATAGTGTAATCTGATTTAATTAAAAAAAAATTATGTATGTAGGTCGATAAAATATGTATGTGTAACGTTACACTTGAACTTCGTTACGTTAATAAAATCACAAGTTGAAAATAATTTGAGTTTTGAGTTTTCCATGACAAAGAATTAAAATTCATAATAATTACTTTAAACTTTTTTTCCTGAGTGCCTTTTCGCACGGTAATGTTATCTATTTTCGGCTCCCAGGAAAAAAAATCAGCAACCGAAATACGAGGATTTATCGCTTCTGTGACTCTTGATTTTAAGAGGCACGTTACAGTTTATTATATAGTTTATCTCATGTCACGTCAACTCATAGACATTAAATTATTCTTTTTTTTTTAGGTGCTAAGCATACATTTAAGGTTTTCTGGTTAGCAATGCTATAAAAGTACATTGTGTGGTATACCGATCTAGCCGTTCTTGAGTAATGATAATAGGGCCATAATGATGCGCAACTTACCAACTCACTACCAGACTTTCTTTATATTGATAGATATTACGGCTGAAAGCCGAAGTGCGGTTTTTATACAACAGAAGAAATTGTTAGCTCTAGTAACTTTCCGTGAATTAGTTACATTAGTAACAGCTACTGGCTACAAATCGGCTAAAAGTAAGTTTAGTAGCACTTGGTTTATAGTATAATACAGGCTGTAACATGAAGGGTACTTAAACATGGTACCCTATATGTTACAGCCTACATTATATGTAATATTTGGGCTGTTTTAGGCCATCAATATGAACAACTTTTTGACGCCGTCATGGTGGAGTGGTCAGTATAGCTACCTACACAAGAAGCCGTTCGGGTTTGAATCCTGGTTCCGGCAAATATTTGTGCGACGAACACGAATATTTGTTTGCGAGTCAGGTTATTACATATTTATTTAAGTTTATTTATAAAAATATCTAAAGCTATTAATTTATATTGATATAAATGACCGTTATCTACACTTACGTGCAATAAAATCGACCCAACTCGTCGGTTTCGATTCGACATTTATCGGTATATAAAAAGAAGATTAGGCAAACAAAACTTGTAAATATAATTCAAATCAAATCAAATAATTTATTGCATTCATGAATGTCAATAACAGATATTCACAAACAACACCAGCACATCATGGTGCCCATTTGGGCATAGCATAATCAAGATAAAAGTGTAACGGACTAGATTAGAAATTATTCATACTATATTAACTTAATTCGAATGTATATTTCTTACGCTTTATTTTACCTACTCTAAACATCGATAAATGAAGTGTTGGTGACAATAGACTAATTACTTCGGAAATCCTGGTTTCTCATTTTTGCGTCATACGCCATTTTTGTGACTATGCAAAATGTTAAAATTCAATTGAGTCATTGTATATTCAATAATTGATGATGCCTGATGCCCTGAAAATTATTTCCCCAAACATTTTAGCTCTCTGTATTAACTGTATATTATCAAGAAAAATTTTACTAACCAATTCAAGGGTTGCCTTTGAAAAGTGATTGAGTAGTGGTTTTATTGAAAAAAGGGCTTGAAGTTTGACATAAGCAGTTGCCTTGAAAGTGTCGGTGTCTTGAAAGTAGAAGCTACATATTTTCGAACTTCATTAAAATTTTGTTTTTAAAGGCACAATAGACAACCATATGGTCCGTCGCTTCGGAAATCTAAAAAGAAAAGAAAATTTTATGTGTAAAAGTTAAAAGTGTATATAAATATTTATGTACACTTTTAACTTGTAATCAAATAGCATATTAAAAACTATCATTTGATGGATTTTAATATGCTATTTGATTACAAGTGCAGATTTCATTAATACTGTCTGTCTGTGTGCAATGTATCTGCGTTGCATGTTAGTACATGCAAATGTGAATGATAAACATTATTACACTAGTACAATCCAATCAATACTCTCATTATCTTTTTCTCAAATAAAATAATTTACATTACACAAATTACATATTTTATTTGTAAATAAACATTTCGAACTAAAAATGGGTAAAACTATTTATGTATTTTATCTATGTAATAGTTATTTCAAAGAATTAAATAAAATAATCTATCAATTTTGATTACCATTTATAAAAGGAATGGATAGAAAGGGATATTATTTCCTTATAATTCCGGAAATCCTAGTCACCCTAGTCATTTGTTTACAAATATTTGAATAAGTAAATTATGTACAAAAATTCATTAAATTCTAAGATAGGATTAAATGCGAGTATCAGAAATTTCTCCCTCTTATGGAGTTTTGCAAAATAACGCTAATAATCTGGAATTACGGGTGAAAAATGAAATTTATAGATTGAACAATATTATATGCAATTATGACACTTACAAGTGAAATTCACACTGCATTCTCAATACTACACACTTCTGCCATAGGAAAATAATGGTTAATTATCCATTTTGCACTATTTATCCTTATTTTAAAGTAAAAAGCCGTACCAAAATCGCGAGTCGATATTTATGAATACGTCAATCACGACAATTTATGTCATGTTGAGATTTCGCGACATTGACACATGAAGAGAGTGCTGCCATTACATAAATCCTTTCATTTCCCATAAGTTGTAGAAAGAATCACAATGATGATTTTCAAAATAAAATACAAACATAAACATTAAAAGTAAATATATTATATTTATTTCTTTCATTGATAATAAATACTGATAATTGAATACAATATGTTAAGTTTTTAGCTACTTTTCTACTTTTGTTTTAGAAAGATGGCGAAATACTGGGGAAATCTTGTTTCTATGTAGTCGTGTTTAGAAAGAGATGACGACAATTTCTAGAAAGAGAAATGTGAAATTTGAAATGTCAAGTATTGTCAAAATTTTTGCCCTCACTTTGTTAATTTGACTAATGACTCCATTCTTAGTATAAGCTCCTTGCTAACGCGTATATTAGAGCGAGATAGATAGACGAGACCATTTCACGTACACGCAAGGAGCTTATATTACCTATAGAATGGAGTCATTAGTCAAATGAAAAAAGTGAGGGCAAAAATTTTGACAACCCTTGACATTTCTTGACATTTCTAGAGAGGCTCTGTCTCTTTCTAGTAGGGTGCCTATAGCAGAAAAAATAATTACGGACAATCTTGGACTTCGTTAAGTTAATAAAATTAATTAGTACTCAAAGTTTAAAATACTTTTGAGTTTACCATGACAAAGAATTAACATTCATAATAATTAGTTTTAATCTTCCGTACAACTGTCTGTTACTATAAGTAAATTTACACTTAACATTGGCGAAATATAAAAATGAAAAAGCTCTTTATTAAATGGACTTTGCTAAGTACTTTTAAATCGTCAAAAGCCCTACCACCATTTCGGGATGAAATAATAATTATTATGCTGAGATGGAGCAGAAATGGCGAAAGACTCCGGCGAAGAACTCCACAGCTTACAATTTTGTAATGATTTCCAAACATCAATACAAGTCAATAAATAATTATCAATTTAATTTAAGTTACAGTTTTACATGCGTATATTTTGGGTAGTTATTAAAAATAAATAAAGTAGTAGTAGTGGTAGTTTTATAAATTCTGTAACACACTAAGTTTATTCCTTAATAAAAACTTGATCACAAGAACTGTTCTATTTTAAATCTAAACATAAATAACAATCTAAACATTCATATATTACATATGTGACTCAAGAATTTATGTAAAACAAAGTTATATATACACACAATATTGAGACTTAAAAGAACAAAATCCTTTATTATTATATGATACAGTGATATCCGCAGAATATAGTTACATATTCACATAGATACTTCTAAATTACAAAATATTGACATAAAATATATTACTTTTATATCAATCGATGTTTCATAATACTTTATAATGATTGGCAAAATAATCGATTCTGTAAAACAACTAAGAAAAAAGTTACAGCTAATTTTGTACAAGACAAACTTAAAATCGCTCTGCTATAAAGAAAGAATTATGCAGATGTGACTTTATTCTATCATGAGACCAACAATTAAAAATATGAATACCGGTAAAAGATGTAAAAGAATCATTTGTACTCGTAACTCGATTAATACTGGTTAACGTATGACAAGGTATATAACTTTGTCATGTGTTAACCAGTATTAAAAAAATAAGCATAAAACGATAAGGATTTCCTATGTAAAGTTGGTCGGTACGCAACGTATCACACCATATATTTGGAATAGCCCGTATTAACTTTTTTCGGTTTCAAAGAGTTTGTACCTCATTCTTACTTTAAATTGAACGCCCTACGTATATATATATCAACTTATTATTTTATAATAATTCTGGAAATCCTAGTCACCCTAGTCAATTTGTTTACACATATTTGAATAAGTGATTTATGTATGAAAATTAATTAAATTCAGATAGTATTAAAGCCGAGTATCAGAAATTACTTTCCCCTATGGAGTTTCGCCCAATAACGATAATCATATGGAATTACATGTGAAAAACCAATTTTACTTAGGTGAACAATAATATGCAATTATAACACTTACAAGTGAAATTTCAGACTGCATCCTGGATACCACTCACTTCTGCAACCACGAACTATACAGCGATGCACCATTTTGCACTATTTATAGTTATTAAAATGTAAAAAGCCGTACCAAAATCGCGAGTCGATATTTATGAATACGTCAATTACGACAATTTATGTCATTACGACAATTTATGTGAGATTTCGGGACATTGACACATGAAGTGAGTGCTGCCATTACATAAATCCTTTCATTTCCCATAAGTTATAGAAAGAATCACAATGATGATTTTCAAAATAAAATACAAACCTAAACATTAAAAGTAAATATATTATATTTATTTCTTTCATTGATAATAAATACTGATAATTGAATACAATATGTTAAGTTTTTAGCTACTTTTCTACTTTTGTTTTAGAAAGATGGCGAAATACTGGGGAAATCTTGTTTCTATGTAGTCGTGTTTAGAAAGAGATGACGACAATTTCTAGAAAGAGAAATGTGAAATTTGAAATGTCAAGTATTGTCAAAATTTTTGCCTTCACTTTGTTACTTTGTCTAATGACTCCATTCTTTAGTATAAGCTCCTTGCGTACACGCAAGGGGCCTAAGGAGGCCTGTCAGTCACGTAGAAGAGACAGCAACTGTCAGACTGCAGTACTATTTTTCATGCACACATGCGCATTACTCACACACTGGGGTATTTTTTTTGGTCTCACCCTAATCGATTCATTGCTAATCTATAAACGTCAGTAATAATAAAACTACGGGAGCACACGTATTAGACGGTCACGTGACGTGACGTCACACAATACGTACGAACGAACGTCATCATATTATTTGTGCAGAGAGTTAGAAAGAGACAGGTAGGAAACGGATTCGGAAACATTCAAAGTTTAATAGGGGTCAAAAAAGTTGTCTTCACTTTTTTATTCTTAGTGTGGCTTCCAGATTTTCTTCAGATTTTTGGTTCAATCAAACAAACATCCAAACTCTTCAGATTTTTATGTTAGTTTAAATAATAATACTTAGACAACAGGATTCTTTGTCTAAGTAATAATATCAATAACCTGACAAGTATTTTTGAATCATTCGTTAATACAGACTTTCCATAATTAATGTATAATTATTTAACCTTTGACAAAATTGCTAAAAAAAACAAATGTCAAACTTAGGCGGTTGGCGTCAAACGTCAAAGTGCCGTTGATGTAGTGAATTTCAAATTTTCTAAAAGTTCTCTTTACTGTGTAAACATTAATTTTTAACTCAAAATACCATAAATTAATTACATACTACTACATAATGGATATTTCTCACAGTGAGAGCGATGTGTCAATTTCTCCCTCGCACATATTGGAACGATTACAAGTTTTACGACAACTTCAGCTACTTCAACAAGGGAAGCTTCAAAAGCAACGTTTAGAATATCAAGAAACTACTGAAGACTCGTCGAGCCTCACAGAAATAGTTAGTCATTTTAGCAATAATATTACAAGTTATACTACATTTCGCAGTTTACTAGAAACACCAGTTGAATCTTCAAATGACGCTACACCTCGCCTAAACACAAGCAACATGCTGCAAAACGTAAACGAAAAGGACTTGATTGATGGCGTATCAGTGTTAAATTTGTCCCAAGAATCTGAATACATTTTAAACACTACTACATCAACACAAAGCCCCTTTTCACATAGAAAACAGGCATCTAACTCTCCAAGCACTAACATTCTAGAACCAAAATCTGTAATTAGGAAACAGATTTCACTTGATGAAATGCCTATCTTATCTCCTAAAAAAGATTTTGAAGCCTTAGTGATAGAAAAGTTACAAAGTGAATTAAATAACAAAGTTATAAAAGACCCAAAGGGTACCTCACTGAATGTACAAAATAAGAAACAATTCCTCAAACGAGGTCAAGGTACATCAAGGTTTGGTTTGCAAAAAAACGATTTTGTTATTCAAAATACAAAATCTTTGCCTTGGCGCAAAAACACATCAATTAATAAGACTGCACAGCCACCCATTGTTAAGCAGAGAAAGATATCTGGCACAAAAAATAAAAAAGTTCCCATTGAAATTGTTATTACAGAATCAGATAAAACTGAATCAAGAAGTACAAAAAAAAACAACAAAGTAGTAGAGAAGGTTGAAAATAGGAACAAAAAGATACCACCATTTGAAAATAATAAACACACAGTTCAACAGTCTACTAAGAAAGATTATGAATGTTCAGGGAAAGAACCCGAGCAAAGAAGTATAGTAGAGTTGCCTAAAGGGAAACATCCTTTATCTTCTAAAAACGGAAACACATGGGCGTCAGTATTAAGTAAAGAACAGAATGATTTTCTGCAACAGCTAAAACAAAGTGAATATTATAAAAACTTTGTTTCACCAGCTAAAAGTACAATTTCAGATGCCAGTTGTGATGGACATCTGATGAAACTGCGACAAGAACGAGAAGCCGCGGAACAAAACATGTTCAATTTGCTTGAAAATAAAGTTGCCCATGAAAGCTTTAGTTTAGAAAATTCATTTTTCAACAGATTCTTAAGACGAAACGAACTTGAGAGTTCTGGAGAGAGCACTCCACTTGTTTTGCAACAATGTATTGCTAAAAATCCTAAATTGATGCACATTTTTCCAGATGTAAATCAAGGCAAAACAAATTGTCATCAAAATGTTGAAGACACATTTAACAGTGAATGCTCAGATTGTTGTAGTGAGACATGTTCATCAGTATCTTCATATTGTTCATGTAAAACAGTGGAAGAAACTCCAAACATGTCAAGGGAGAAAAACAAAGAGAACATTATGCATGCAAAGACAAAAAAAATCATACACAAGAAAAATAGAGCAGTCCAAAAAGATATAACAACTCCACAAAACAAAGTTAGTGATGTGACACATGACAATGTAAAAAATGACACTGTCAACAATGATGATAGTATGAAAGCTAACATGGTTGAAATGAATGCAAAATTGATTGCTACAAGTGAACTTCTGAAAGACAGACTCCGTGAATTAGAAGATGAGATAGAAACTTTCCGGCAAGAGAATGCTAACCTCACGAAAATGCGTGAAGAAATTGATGCTGAAAGGCAAAAATTCTATGAGGAAAAATCACAGTTTGAACAAAAATTTAATGAAGAAAAAATCTTATCCGAATATTACTTAGCTGAGGAAAGGGAAAAATTAACAAAGCAGAAGCAAATGTACGATAAATATGTAAGAGAAATGAGAGGACGACTAAATAAAAAAGATAAAGATGAAGTTGTAAATTTGAAGAAGGAAATTAATGATTTGAAAGAAGACATGCGTTTAAAAGATGCTAAAACCACATCAACAATAGCAAGATTACGTAATCAAATTAAAATTATGGAAAAGGAAAAGAAAGGTTTTGAAGATGAAATAGAGAAACTAAAAAAAGAAAATAGACGAATCCAACATAGTAATGATATTACAAGAAGGATGACAAATTTGAAATATTTAGAAGAAATAAACAAAAAGTTGACGAATATGACTACAAAAGAAACACAATCTGAAATAAATATTGATAGTAATACAAAGTATAAAGCATTTGAAATAGAAAAACAATGTAGACCAAGAAAAGTACAATCAACAGGTAGTAGGCCAATGGTGAGAGCTAAGAGTGTTCCAAATCTTAAAGTGACATCTAGATATGCAAAATATTTTAGTCAGAGAGATATTGTCAGTGATATGGAAAGAGATAAAGCTGTTAATGTGGAATCTGTCAAGACATATTGTTTATCAGATAACGAGTCAGATGATGAAATAAAGAATACTGAGGAAGACTTAATAAACTACAAATATTCTGATGATGAAGATGAGAACAATTTGGAAAAAATGTACATGGAGAAATTTCATTCAGTTTCCCCAACAAGTATAAGATCAAATGCATCCAATTCAAAAAGAGACATTGACAGTAACTTCATAGAATCTAAGAATACTCTTTCAAATCCTGATAAGTTTTTAATATCAAAACCGAACTCCATTTACGACTCAAGATCTAGCAATACTTTATCACCTATGAATAATTCTTTAGGATCACTTTCTAACAGGTCCCAATCACCCGCTTCACTACAAAGTAACAGATACAGTGACCAAAGATCATCGAGAAATATCAGTGAAGAATTACACAGTATTAAGAGTATTGATCACCACACCTCACATGATTCTAGTAAATCAACAGTATCCAAATCCCCTATTTCAATCCTAACAAACAAATCAAGCTTAAACCCAAATACAGTTATACATAATCATTATACCAATAACACTTTAAATTTAAGTCCTGAACCCACATCCAGCAGATCAAGTGTTACTAAGACGAATTTGCATCCAACAGAAATTAAAAAGCCAGATGGTTCGAGAGAACTTCGGTTTCCTAATGGAAATTTGAAGTTTATTTCTGCTGATGGTAGATATAGCAAATTCATTTACTACAATGGTGATATTAAAGAAAACTTTTATGATGAGGGTAGAATAAAATACTTTTATGCTGAAACAAAGACATATCACACAACTCACCCAGATGGATTGGAAGTGCTCGAGTTTCCTGAGTATGTGACATACCTACTGACTTTATTTCGTATGTTTACATGTTTGAATTGTATCTAACACTTTGCTTATTTTTAGTGGTCAAGTGGAAAAACGATATAAGGATGGTTCAACAGAAATCCGACTGCCCAATGGAAGTATTCGCTACTTCGATCCAAAGAACCAGCACGTTAGAGAAGAGTGGCGGTTTCCTGACGGAACAGCACTCACAGTCTCCGCATCTGGCGAACAACGTATCGTCTTCAGTAACGGACAAGTGGAGGTGCATGCTAAGGATCATAAGGTAACATACATGCTATATCTCATACCAAATAAAAAAGTGAAGACAGAGTTCGGCGAAGAACCTGAAGCCGAATAAGGCAAGGCAGTATTGTTACATATGTGTGTAGTTTTAGAGGCAACAGAGCGTTCTTCGCAGGACTGCATCTTCGCTTTTTTATTTGATCTGAGATTTATTTGGGGTCGGTAAAGTATCGTCTTAATATTGTCAATACTGCTAAATGTTTAGACATTAGAATGTTACGGCCGTGTGCCTCCCTGACACCTACCCTCCTTGGGAACGACTGCTATCTTTCGACAGCAACCGGGATCACCAGCTTAACGTGCCTTCCGAAGCACAGAGAAAAATCGAGTTCGAAAAATTTTCGGTAACCCGTCTCAGTATTTTGTCTGAGTATAATGGGTGTAAAAAGACCTATGACAAAGCAGAGAACTACGTATTCCGCTCATCATTGGGGCCATTTTTTTCTTTGAGACCTGGGAAATTAATAGTTATGAAGTTATTGAAGGTCAGTTAGACTTTTTTTCAATATTTTTATGAAAAAAGAAATTGTAAACATTATAAATTTTTAATTTTTGTCTAAAGAAACTTTAAAGAAACATTAAAATTTTAAGTATTTTATACCAAAAAATGTGTTTGAAACGTCAGCGCTCAATATAACCACTTGATATCGGGGCCATTCAACTCAGCCGACCGAACGTCGCGCACGTCTTCCAAGTTGCTAAGCGCCGCCGACTAACGCGCTATACTGGGTGTAAAAGACATGAACAGTCAAACGAGAACCATGTATTCTATACATCAAAATAAGACATATTTCAAAAAAAATATTGCTGGGAAATTATTTTAATTTTTTGGTGTTAAAAAAAATTACAAATTGTACCGCGCAATGTAAAGGCCCAACTCGCACACAACTCGCAAAACCGCGATAATTTTGACAGACGGCGGCCCCGTTCGTTAGTGTCCGTACGCATCGAGTGAGCTACATTGAACGCTAACGTTTTGAAGCCATTTTTTGCTATGAAATACTAAAAAATATGATAATGTTTCTTTAGACAATAATTAACAAATAACGTATAAAATATATTTTCATAAAAAAATCAAAAAAAAAATTATGACTTTGACCTTCAATAAAATCGTAACTATCAATTTCCCAGGTATAGTTTAAAGGGAAAAAAATGTTATGATGGTAAGCAGAATACATGGTTCTCGTTTGACTGTTCATGTCTTTTACACCCTGTATACATTGCGCGGTTTTTTTGGAGTTTTTTTTTAACATCAAAGAATTAAAATTGTTTCCTAAAGCAATAATATTTTTATGTTTCTTGTGTATAGAATGCGAACACTTCGCCTTTGTATTAGGTCTTTTTACAGACTTGAAAACGACAACAGTTACGCTGATTGTGCACACAGGAATATAAAACTGTTTTTATGAACTCATATTCTTATCTTATTCTTCTTTTCTTAATATTGTAATTAGTTCCAAATCATACAAAAACAATTGTTTAGTAGATATTTTAAAGTGGATTTTTTCCTAGCAAATGAGGGTCTTTAAATGCGAGAATGGCAAACAAGTCGCCAGCCCGCCTAGCATGACCACCGAAACACGATATGATATGATATAGCCATTTATCGCGTTGAACTGTCAAAAATTATTGGATATAACCACAATCTTGAAAACTGCGAACATGTATAAGCTTTATACATGTTCGCAGTTTCGATAAAATTTCAAGTTGACGGTTATATCCCATAATTTTGGACAGTTCAACGCGATAAATGGCTATATCATATCGTGTTTCGGTGGTCATGCTAGGCGGGCTGATACGCCTTTTACACATTAACTCGTATTAAGCCTTTGAAGAGATTTTTTATCATAGTTAGATTAGGCAAAATACTTATAGTCAAAATTATAAGGTAAGACATTTTCAATTTGAAATATTTATTGTTTCAAAAGAAAGCTTGAATCTATTTAAAAATATTGATAGTTTTTTTACGATTTCGTTTTGATTTCAGCGTCGCGAATTTCCTGATGGTACAGTCAAACTGGTCTATAATGATGGCACTTCAGAAACACGATATGCATCGGGCCGCGTGCGCATAAAGGACAAACATGGAAACCTTATCATGGACTCATCATCTAGATGATATTACAAAAAAAAACTTATGATGCATTCATTACTAAAGTTACTTTGTGCAATAGCAAACAGTTTGTAAATGTTACTTTCTTCAGGAGATAAATCAGGGACTGGAGTTTCTCCCGAGTTCTTGTTGCAAAAACACGTGTTGTGAGACTCCATGTTTGTTTAAATACCGTACATTCTTATGTAAGACATAAGTTTACTATTTTCAATTGACATTGGCCGAATGCGTAATCCCGCGAAAGCCCTTTATTAAAAGTCTGGCACGTAAGTTAGTCTTTAAAGTTACGTGCCAGACTTTTAGAATAGGATATTCTTATTTATTCTTCATAAAGACCTGCACAGATGAGGACTTATTTCCAGATTGCTGAGACTTATTCGTATTTCTAAATTAACATGCGCGCCTAAAATAGGTACTTTGATTTGAAAAGTCAGGTCATTCTTGAGGACACTATCCAAACAATTCAGAAATTTTCAACTCCATGAACTTGTTCCTCTTATTGCCCCAGGAATTAATTACAGTATGAATGCATCATTAGAAAATAAGTAGTAAGAAAAAATAGCTAGTAACTGATATGCACAGAAGGAGTATATCCGTTTTTTTTTATAAATTGTGTCTGGAAAGCCTTAATTGAACTGTGATAATGTAAAGAAATAAATTTAAACAGAAATTAGAGATTTAGATATTTATTGTTATGTATGTAGTGAAGACAATAATAAAACATTTGCATCTACGGATGTGTTATTGTTATAAAGTGCGTGTTGAACATTTTCTACACTAATAAATTTAATTAATATTGTAAGCATTTATTATTTATACGAATTTATTTTTTAAGGAATGATTAAAGTATTACAATAATGTTATAACTGTAAATATTTGGTAAATTTATATAAATAAAACAAAGTTGTATAATTACAAACTATTTTATTTCTATAGGCATTCATTCTCATATAAGCATAAGTCTAATGCTTCTGTTTTAACTAGAGGATATTTGGTAACGAATATTTTCGTTTGGTTTAGGTATGCCTTTCAGTTGAAAGTTTATAGGTTTCATGTGGTCTTCAGTTCGAAATATTTTTTTGAGAGCTTCCCGTGCTGCCATTTCTTTAGCAGTTGCTACATTTTCGCCAAAACCTGAGAAACAGTACATTTATAAACTAGGACGGTAAAACAAAGAATGTCTCGATCTATTTGAGATAATTATGATTATTATGCAATAGGAGGTTTCTTTTTTATTACCGCCTGAAGGCTTAAGATAATGATGATGTGATGATGATTGGTTGTATGTACACCATGCGTCACTGGAGATTTTTAAGGTGAGGGCTTTAGTGAGATTGTCTTGCCTGTAGGGCGGACTTCGGGTTTTTAGTCTAAATGTCCATCCTGTGTCTGTATAGTCTCACTGTCTAGTCTGCTGGATAAAGGGAACAGCAGAACTTAGGGTGCCTCTAAAGGCACGAAATTGCTCAGATACACCATGTGATAAAATGTGAAGACTCAAATTTGCAACATCACTTCGTGTGATCAACCTCATAGATTAAATTATACTTTCTGATAAATTAGATATGAAAAACATATTTGAAATACCTGATGAAATGAGTTGCTTGTCCACATACAGCCCAACCCTGTAACAGGCGAGTAGTGTATTCTTTCCAACTTCACCGATCAACCGAGGTTCAACCATAGCACCATCTTTTTTCAAAATACTTGTTAACATACCCCAAGGGTCTTCTATCTTCCAATATTCGTTAACATCTTTCCCTGTAAGATAATACAAATATTTTTCTTATTGTGTGGTAAGACTGCTACACAATGACACAGGCACTGACGCAGGTATAGAAAAACAGATGTCTGACATTAGCCGGGTCCACACTGGACGATCCATTTTGGTTCGGCGATCCATGGTCCTGGACCTCGATTGTTGACATACTATAGAATGCGGGTCCTTGGATTGCGTTGGATCGTCCGGTATGTGGTGTAAACCCGGATTACACATTTGCAAGATAAAAATATTGATACAATGTGTAGTTTAGTGCCCGAGTTCTTCGCCACTACGTTTTTAAATGCCATTTTTCAGAGTCAGCTATAAAAGTCTTCAAAAAATGTATTGAAAATATTTTGATCATCCATACAATCTCCAGTCGCGAACTTAAATGCGACATTTAGGTTTCAATTCAATTGCTAACACATTGCAATGCACATTCATATAGGTACCGTGAGGGTTCTCGTTGAAAGGTTAGACATTGGCAAAACCAGCATTGCAAGGACTTTTACTGTCCAGTCACAATGAAAATGTTAGTTATATTAAGTTATAGCTAGAATTACCTAATACTAATTTAATCTTATGAGTACAGTATTTTTATCTCACAAACAAGGGTGATCCATGACTGTTGTGCATCTGAGTGTGCGTCATTGCGCAATAAGCGATCCCGTACGGCGTGGACTCATCACCCCAGAGCGTGGCGCCGCGCCGTAACTGTGAACACCACCGTACCGTAATAAGCCGTACCGCGGCACAGTGCCATGTACGGCGTCGCGTATACGGGATGGGAGGTTTAAAATGAATAGTTTGTCATTCATTTTTGTCAAATGATAGGACACCCCCTACCTCCGATAAAGTTATATATGTATGTTTACCTTGTAATTGTGTGATGACAAAGTCTCTGACAAAGTGAGCCGTTCTTTCATCTCCAGACGACTGCAATAAAGCTCCCACAATAGCTTTGAATGCATTTGCTAAAATAATTGTGTCAACTGGATATTCCTGAAAAATATATTTCATACATATTTAAGATAAGAAAAAACAAAAATGTTTTCAAGGTCAATAATTATATTTTTTGTTAGTACTTAAATAGATATGCAAACTTCAGAGCAATATTCATTACCAAATTGAATTTTCAAATTCGTATTAAAAATATAAAAGAGACTGATGTTGCCTAGAACCAAATACCGCTAAGTCAATTGAAAGTTGTTGATTCTAGACGACTCATATGATATCTCATCTTTTTGATTTTAAATATTTATTTAAAAAGAAATAGTAAATAAATAAACAATGTGCATATTTTTACTTGCTGTTACAATAAAATCAGTAAATAAACTCATGAACCTTGCAGCAACTATTACTCAATAAGTATAAAAAAATCCTTAGATAAAAAGGTAATAAGAATGAAAACTAATATAAAGAAAGAGAGAAAGTATTTATTGGCCAACAATTAAGAATAAATATACGTAAATAAAAACTAATATAATAATAAGCCAACTTGGTCACAGCCTCAACAAAATGCCACAGCAACAAAAGACACTGTGGTGCTGGTATTCTGGCAGGGTTATAATAGGTTGGGGAAAAAGTTTCTTCGCATTTTTTAAGAAAATTCAAAACATTTTTTAATATAGTTTATTTACATTTAACTAAAGTATGTAGGTACCATTTTGTTCGATAACTTTTTGCCATCTTGTAGGTAGGGACATGATCCCATTGCTATAGAAATTTTGGGACTTCTGGTCAAAATACCGCGACAAGTGGTTTTGGCAGTCCTCTCGTGATGTTAACCTGACACTGCCTAAAGAATTCTGAAGAGACCGATACAGGTGGAAATCTGAAGGTGCAAGGTCAGGACTATACGGCGGATGCATTAACACCTCCCAGCCAAACTCTCTTAATTTTTGCTGAGTGGCTAAAGATGTGTGAGGTCTAGCGTTATCATGATGAAAAACCACACCCCTTCTGTTGATTAATTCCGGCCGCTTTCTCTCAACTTCTTGCTTTAATCTCATCAGTTGTTCGCAGTAGAGTTCAGAATCGATGGTCCTGCCTGGTGGTAACAGCTCATAATTAATAATGCCCTTCCAATCCCACCACACACACAGCATCACCTTGTTGCGAGTTAACCCGGGTTTCGCCACAGTCTGTGAAGCCTGACCGGCCTTTGACCACGACCTTTTTCGCACGTTTTTGTCGTACGTGATCCACTTTTCATCACCAGTTATCAGCTTCTTCAAAAATGGTTCGGTTTCATTACGTCGTAATAAAGAATCACAAATGAGTACACGGTTCATTAGGTTTCTTTCAGTGAGCTCGTGAGGTACCCAAATGTCGAGCTTTTTTGTGTACCCAGTTTTTTTCAAATGCGCCAAAACTGTTTTGTGGTCAATTCCCAGTTCTTCAGCTACGTCGTAACTACTGACATGCCGATCTTGCTCCACTTTTTCAAAAATGGCATCCATTTTATCTGTAATAGGGCGACCAGAGCGACGTGCATCTTTGACATCAAAATTTCCGGATTGAAAACGCTTAAACCAAATTTGTGCTACTCTCACAGACACTGCACTAGGTCCATAACATCGCAAATTTTTTTCGCGGCTTGCGTTGCATTTTTGCCTTTTTTGTTGTAAAATTTTAAAATGTATCGAATTTCTTCATTAGATTCACTCATCTTGGCGGTACGAAAAACAAATGAAAATCACACATTTTCCTAATTTGAATTTGGAATTATGTTCTTTAAAATTTAAACTTTCAATGATACCAAAACCAGCCAGATACAAATAGTATAGCCAAAGAGATTTTATTACAAGCTTATACATACTATAATGCGAAAAGACTTTTTCCCCAACCTAATATATATTAAAACTAATACATTTACCTTGATTACAAAACAAAAATAATAAACAATTGTAACAATTGGAATTGAGGCAATACTGATTTAAAAGCAAATTTAAAACATGAGTGTTACTTACTGCTGCTAGAATTATGTCTTTGGTGCCAAGGTATAACGAGATGTGTGCAAGGGTTTCATCACTTAAGAGACTGTTCTTAATAGAAGAAATAGCTTCCAGGGGGAGCTTAGGCAATTCTGCCTCTAGGTACAATCCAATATATTGTTTCATAAAATGTACACCTGTTAATAATTAATTTTATCAATAAACTATAATGTTAAAAATAGTCACCTCCAAATTCGGTATCATGATTTGAATTAAAGTACCAAAAATAGATACACAAAGTACATTAATCCTGTAGTGTATGCGCATCCTATTCACCCTCTCACTTCCACAGACAATAACTGTCTCGTTCGCACCACGTCAGTTATACGAGAACCGTCGGCGAGAGCAGAGTGCGAGAGCCATTCGGTGAGAGTAAGCGTGTTGGTAGTCTGTGCCATTAAGTGCGTGTACGAGCCAGTGTAAGACAGGTTCTACAATTGGCGACGAGGACAAAGGTCAGATTGTTTAAGTTATTTAAACAAAAAATGGAAATGTGTATGTATGTATCACAAATGAAAAAAAATAGGTAGGTAGGTACTTGTTTATAGCGTTGCAAAATGAGAGATTTATGCTGCCTACTATAAGTATAGTACTGCAGTAAGCTACGAATACTCTTGTCTAAATTGTAGATAAAAAATGTAGGTACTTATTACCCAACTTAAATAACTTTTACCCAAATACTCGTGGTGTAATTCTTGCAGGTGTTGTTTATTTTGTATAACAAAGTGGGCAGATCTGTAAAGCGGTTTGTTACAAATAAAAGTGCCTTAAAATAGTAATAGTGTTTACATTCAGTATTTCGTTTCGTTCAACTTTAATTGCGGGACAGATGCGCCATAATAATAAAATGGCCTGGACATTTGAGAGTACACCTAAGTTCACATTTTGTTCTTAATACTATTATCTACCTACAATTTTGTCGGTTTCCTCAGTATTTTTTATTTGTTCTAAGAGGTGTGTTAAACAGTACATATACATAAAATATTGCTTAAAATAATAATATATTATCATGATTTATCGATGTATAGATAAATAAGTATGTATTGCCTTGGTTAAACAGCGCCATCTGTTGCAGACTAGCAACAACAGCTTGCAGCAAGCTGCTTGCTAACAAATCAATCTGAATGCTACCGAATAGGTTAAAAATTGTAGTCGTAGTTACATAGATGTCGCTAGCAGTACCACTTTGTACATACGGAGTTCATTCCACGATAGCTCTCACAATTAATTGTATAGCTCTAATCTCTTAATTGACGAAAGGTAATAATCAACTTTAATAAAATTCGTAATGATTTCTTATAACTTTATATAGTAATTAAATTAACTTATAACAAATGTATAAATCATACTAGTCCACTCTTATTGTTTAAATGTTCATCGGGTGACGTGTAAAATAAATAAATATATAATAATAATAATTAAAATATGAACTGGTAAATTGCTCACATACGGTAGAATTATACCTAGCCAAATAAGTAAAATCCATGATAATGTGATACATACATACCTTAAGTTGTTCAGTCGGTACAAATGTGCCGGGGTAAAATTGGTACAAATGTACTATGGCAAAGTTGGTACAAATGTACCATGGTTAAGGTGGTACAAATGTACCGTGGTTGAATGGGTACAAATGTCCCATGGTTGAGTTGGTACAAATGTACCGTGGTTGAATGGGTACAAATGTCCCATGGTTAAGGTGGTACAAATGTACCGTGGTTGAATGGGTACAAATGTCCCATGGTTAAGTGGTACAAATGTACCGTGGTTGAATGGGTACAAATGTCCCATTGTTGAGTTGGTACAAATGTACCGTGGTTGAATGGGTACAAATGTCCCATGGTTGAGTTGGTACAAATGTACCGTGGTTGAATGGGTACAAATGTCCCATGGTTGAGTTGGTACAAATGTACCGCGGTTGAATGGGTACAAATGTCCCATGGTTGAGTTGGTACAAATGTACCGCGTTTAAATAAGAACTTGGTACAAATGTACCCTAATGACATTGGAACGATACAAACAAAGTAGCAAAAGTATATGGTGCTGCCATTAAATTGGTAGGTTATGTCATGCTGCCATTAAATTGGTAGGTTGTATAATGCTGCCATTAAATTGGTAGGTTATGTCATGCTGCCATTAAATTGGTAGGTTATATGATGCTGCCATTAAATTGGTAGGTTATATGGTGCTGCCATTAAATTGGTAGGTTATATCATGCTGCCTTTAAATTGGTAGGTGCTGCCATTAAATTAGTAGGTTATATGATGCTACCATTAAATTGGTATGTTATGGTGAGGGAAACATCGTGAAGAGGCCTGCACGCACCTATGAGGAAATTCTTAATAGGTTGTGTGTGAGGTCGGCCAGCCCGCGCTTGGCCGGCGTGGTTGACTGGGGCTTGATCGCTCCTAGTGTGGGGTGGGCTCGGGCCCCTCGTTGGAAATGAGCTGTTGATGCGATTTAAGTGGTAGGTAATGTTGTCATTTAATTGGCAGATTATAATTATTATATGCTGCTATTTAATAGGCAGGTTTTGTGTAAGGCGGTCTTGAGATAAAAAATGGTAATTTAGATTACGAACTTATGTCGTTAAAATTAATAATTACATTGTAATTAAATTACAGCAATTTGAATTATTTACTGATTTCACGACATAGCAGTTCGTTTGCTAATTGCAACACAAAACTGTAGCGATAAAAACGCAATGCTGTTAGTATTATTTTTGTGAACAGCTTTATAAGAAGGTATAAATGTAGTTGGTTAGTTGCAATTACATTTTGTATTCCTAATTGTTAAAGAATTACATTGAGCCCAAAAAGTAGCACTTTGCAAATTTTATGTGTACGTAAAGAAATTAATATTATGACGACTGTATTGTCGTAGTTATAATTATTTTGTTATTCCGTGTCATTTTAAACGTTGAGATTAGTTCCGTGTCATTTTGTGCAGCTATGACTGCAATATAGTTTACCTTGGTTTTTATTTTTATTTTACCCTGGTGATATAAAGGGTTGTATTTAAATACATGTCACGTAAATTAGGTCCGAGTCGTGAATAATTAAAAAAAAAAAAAAAAATCTAACTCGCGGAGTGCTCTATTTTGTCGTGGTGTGATCAACAATTAATTTAGTCAAAACTTTGGTTTCATTAGACTTGACGGATTAGACCTCATGTTTGTATAGTATGGACAAGTGACTGGTAGACTGACTGGTATAGTCACAGGTAGTATCATGGGCGGTTAGAAACATAGTGAGTAAAGCTGCTTACGTAAGTAACGTTAAATGATTAAGATGGGAGTTAGGTGGCTACTCACGACATGCATTTGACTAATAACTATTGGAAACCATTAACTGTGTGATATGGATTCAAAAAACCGAGGGACTGAGTTTTGATGTAGCCGAAGGACTGTACTGCGTTATTCGAAGCCGAAGTACTCTTGACTGAAGGACTGGTTGACATTACTGATAACACGTGTTTGCGTGTGTGCCGTAGTGTGATCATGGTCATATTTGATGGAGCGGAGGGTAGTAAGAACTTGACAGTCAGTCTTGTTTCACAATTGTGCCATTGAATCACATGTGTTGAGTCACATGTGTGGAGTCGCATGTGTGGAGTCTCAAGAGAGTCTTTTGCGGATTTTTTGCAAGTTTCTTGTGAGTCACGTGTAGGGTAATGTAGAGATAAATGCCAGAATGTTGTGTACCATTCGGAAGTTAAGGTCGAGGTCTATTGCGGCCTAAGTGATACCTAATGAGTCTCGAATACTATACGAGGACTCGAATAGTGTTCTAATGGCCGTATATTTGACCGTAGCGTGTAGTAAGTGGATGATGCATACATGCGCAGGGTTCCACGGTGTTGGACGCGCGTGTCATTGAGAGAAATTGTGATCGCTGTTCGGCTGCGAGTCGTAAAATTAGAGGTTTAACTCCAGTTAATTCAATGCAGTAGCGACGTTTGATATGCGGTACATGACCCTAGTTAATGATGTTCATGTTTTATTATGATCTCTAAGTTGCAATACTTAGTTCTAAGCATTGATTTAATGTACTAAGTCTTTAAAGATCTTA
Organism: Elophila nymphaeata; assembly: GCA_955850985.1. Classification (NCBI taxonomy): domain Eukaryota; kingdom Metazoa; phylum Arthropoda; class Insecta; order Lepidoptera; family Crambidae; genus Elophila; species Elophila nymphaeata. Next base: position 9,285,246 of record OY039088.1, read on the forward strand.
TTCCATGTAATTTCGGTAGAGATTTCTAATGTTATTTTTGTTAGAAAGACGAAGAAAATACTGTAAAACTATTTTATTCACATACAAAGCAATAGTTAAGAGTGGTCGAAGCACATACTTTAGTAATTTTGATATTTTCTGGTTCTGGTTGAAAATGAACAGACCAATTAGATTGAGTTGGACCTGGAATTCAGGGGGCCATTTAAAATTATATGAGTACTTGACAATGACCGTTAAGTTTTAAAGGCACTAAGCTCTAGGCGTAGATACAAGTCTCTCATTCTCATGGTAGATTAAGCCCGAAGGAAAGTAGCTGTGGTCATCAGTGATTCAGTCTTATATAGAGTCTAATGTAGAGTCTTATGTAGTCTTATGTAGAGTCTTAAGTAATGTTTTATGCAGAGTCTTACGGAGAGTAATGTGTGAGGTCATATTATGTTAATGACATGAGTATGCAATGCAGAAGATTGTGTTGTGAGGAATGTTAAAAGGACATTCTTGTCGAAGAAATATCCTTCACTCGAAAAAGGTAGAAGGGAAAGGGAAAACTGTAGTACAGGAAAAGGAGAAGGAGAAGGTGAAGAAAGTTCAGATGAATAAACAAGGCGTTTTGAGTTATTTACAATTTATTTTATTTTTATTTGGTTCAATGCTTAGCAGTTGAATGAATAAAAAAAAATGTGATAAGGAAGGGATGTAGTGTATGCGCATCCTATTCACCCTCTCACTTCCACAGACAATAACTGTCTCGTTCGCACCACGTCAGTTATACGAGAACCGTCGGCGAGAGCAGAGTGCGAGAGCCATTCGGTGAGAGTAAGCGTGTTGGTAGTCTGTGCCATTAAGTGCGTGTACGAGCCAGTGTAAGACAGGTTCTACAATCCTACTATTTAATATTATAAATGCAAAAGTTTGTATGAATGGATGTGCGTTTGTCTTTCACAAAAAAAACTACTGACTGGATTTTTATTAAACTTAACAATAATATAGCTCATACATCAGAATAACACAGGCTATAATTTATTATACTAATCCAATTCAATCAAATTCAAATTTGTATGTACCTTGTTCACTCAATTCTCTGTTGTCCTTCATTTTTATATCAATATTCATTTCTTGCTGCTTCAGTTCCTCTTTGATAACGTACGATCTATCGGTAAAAGCCTGAAGTAGAAGATCAGAATCGAATTCTTCATTCAAACGTTTTCCAAAAGCAAATAGTTCTGCTTCCAAATTCCATTCAAGAAATGTATTTCTAGGATTAGTTTTCTTTCCACCTAACTTTTTCTCCCGATTTTTCAATACCATCAATGTAGGAGCCACCCATCGATGTATATTTTGATCTAAAAAAATTATATAAAACGGTAAAAATCAGTCTGCAACCCAAAATTAAAAACTATTTTGAATTTTCCTTACTTTGAACTGTTATCGGAACAACTTTCATTATTTTTGAGCTAAACACCCAAAGGCGGCCAATCAATGATATTTTATTCATTTTTAAAATTACTTATTTACGAAACAAACATTAGATTATATTTGCATTGCAGGCAGCAAAACAAACGATTGTATAATTTTAAGGTTATGATGGGGATACCACACTCAACACATCATTTCCTACTCAATGTCAAATTAATTTTTATATCTACCCAGTAGGCCAGTATGTACATGAATCTATACTACAACTGGATTGCGCACTATGAGCTTGAAAACGAGCCGAAAGAGAGGCATAAAAGTAGTAGTGCGTCTCTTTCTAAAGAGTGTCTGTTTCTTAATAATTTCTACGGACACAGAAAAAAATAATATTAGATGAATAATTAGATGATTTATTTTCTGGTATAAAAACTAAAGTCCAACGCGTATGTTGCGCTTTCATAGATTTGAAAAAGGCTTGTGACTGGGCGTATAATCGTGATAACCGATATGGTCTAAGTCACAGTTTCTTTATTCATTTAGGTACAATTTGTACACTAATAAAATTCAATTTTGATGCAATCTGTTCAAAAGTCTACCAGGAGGCTTTGTTCTATGGTGAGCAGCTTCTGATATGATTATTGAAATCTCTCTATAGTAGGCTCCAATGCTTCTGTTACCTTAAATGGTCCGTACACTGAACCGTTTAACATTGGAAAAGGTAATTATTTCGGATTAGAACGTGCACATTAACATAGAAATTTCGGCTACCTAGTCGCGGCTGAGGCCTTAGGTACTATCTATGTTTATGTGCACGTCATGACATGAAATCTAGTTTAACCGGTAAGCTAGTTTGAAATGAAAGAAGGGTTGTATCAGGTATTTATATTTATTGATTCTACTTCTGTAACCTTATTATAATATCCTTATAATATGTAAGACAATAATTGCTTTCTATGTTCATAATTCGCAAATCATGTTATACATTGCTAAATAAAATAGTCTTATGTAGTCTTTGACGCATTGTCATGCGATTACCCATAATTTTGAGGGTCTCTTCTTTCGCGTACGTTTTGAGTCTCATGTTAAGATAATTGTTTGCTACACATTTAATTACTTCTATTTCATGTTTTGATTCGATGGTGCGTGACTGTACTGGGTGGGGAATATTTTTTAGTTGGGTGTAAAAATGTTGTGTGATTATATTCATCATATATTTTCTCTTAAAATCTTGTTTTGATTGCAATGATAGCGTTAAGAACAAATTTTCCGTGTACTTCACAATATCGAAAACTATTTTAGAAGCATGCTTATGACCGCCTCTGTCGACGAAAGCTGTGAAGGATGAAAAGTTACAAATGTCAACAAAATAGGCATGATCTACATGCTCCCGTTTAGTTAACAAGGCAGATTTGCAATATTCACAAGTAATTTTTTGTAACATTTTTCCCACGATATATCCCGATATACAGGGTTACAGGAAAAGTCGTGCTAGATCCGTTAAGGGCGTGTAGTACCCATCATTTGGGACTTATTTCACTATGAAACACCCTACCCTAAACTTAACCCATTTCGAGATATTCGACTTTTAATTTTTTTATTGAAAATTGCCGATTTTTAAGCTTCTAAATTAAATTTTGTTTATTTTGTGGGTCTTATTATTATTATTATTGCATGTTTACATGTGTAATAAGATGCGATAGGATGTCAATTATTAAAATAGTGTATAAGTTAATTGAACAGGCCGTAGTAGACAAGTTAAAGTTAAGAAATGAAAACAAATATTAGAAAGTTCATTTTTCTCTAAGGGATATTACAAAAAAATAGTATGGCATTTGTTCCGAAGATGGGTTTAAAAATATCAACGTTTAAAAATTTAAAAAAAATTTAAAATTAAAAATCGGCAATTTTCAATAAAAAAATTAAAAGTCGAATATCTCGAAATGGGTTAAGTTTAGGGTAGGGTGTTTCATAGTGAAATAAGTCACAAATGATGGGTACTACACGCCCTTAACGGATCTAGCACGACTTTTCCTGTAACCCTGTATATCGGGATATATCGTGGGAAAAATGTTACAAAAAATTACTTGTGAATATTGCAAATCTGCCTTGTTAACTAAACGGGAGCATGTAGATCATGCCTATTTTGTTGACATTTGTAACTTTTCATCCTTCACAGCTTTCGTCGACAGAGGCGGTCATAAGCATGCTTCTAAAATAGTTTTCGATATTGTGAAGTACACGGAAAATTTGTTCTTAACGCTATCATTGCAATCAAAACAAGATTTTAAGAGAAAATATATGATGAATATAATCACACAACATTTTTACACCCAACTAAAAAATATTCCCCACCCAGTACAGTCACGCACCATCGAATCAAAACATGAAATAGAAGTAATTAAATGTGTAGCAAACAATTATCTTAACATGAGACTCAAAACGTACACGTGTTTTTACAACAAGAACTCGGGAGAAACTCCTTGAATATATTTCTCTGATTTGTTCTGCAGTTTACGTTTTTTGCTTATTGTGTCTATTGTTGATGGTCCTTGAAGCGGTTCAACCAATGTTAAACTATTGAGCACTTGAATTTTCTTGTCAGGTATAACAATCTGTAAGCATTATTTAATATGTTACTTTCATAAGGGCATACAAATAAATAATGGTTTTCAACCATAGAAATAAAAACTGAAATATCTTCATACCTTTGCAAATATTGAGGGGAGAGCTGTGTATTTTAACCGTTTTCTTGATTTGTTCATAAAGTCTAAATCCTTAAAATGTAAACCACAAATGACTGATGTCTTGTTCACTTTTCCATGAATACTTTGCTTCCATCTTTCGGCCATTACATTGTCCTTAGGAATCCTATAAAATATTATCATATTATAAAGTAATAACCATTACATAACATTTGTACTTTACAGACAATCAGACTATACAGACCGTTTGCCCAACAGAGCCCATTACTATGAGAATTATTACTGCAGGTATGATCATTAGTACAACAAGTGAAAATTAAACTTATTTCATTATCATGATATGAAAATTAATTCTGGCCATAACGCGCCAGTAATATTAGCTCAATGATAGGTATCTGAAGACTATAAACTTGTAACAATGTCAATTTTGTAATTATTGTAGTAGGTAGATACATACATTATTTTGTTTAGTTTTACAAATTTTCTCACATTGTACACATGTATAGATTTGTTTTAAAGAGCCCAGGTCAGATTTTAGATACTTACTACCTACACTCAAAATCAACGCAGCAGTCCGGGTTAGTAAATAATGTTAATTAGGTCACCCTACATCGCTACACTTAAAAATATACTATATTAGCTTACCTGTGGAAAGATAAGCCGCAACCGGGATACCATTCGGTTTTACATCCGTTTATACAACAAAAATAAACCATTTTCACTAACACTTTCGTAAGCTTATTACAACAAAACTGAAAATAAGATAATGTGGAAGTGAAGACGAAAACAACAGCAGCCATATTGAAATTTCAATCCTACCACAACAACAGTACCACCTACGTAAATTACAAAAAACTACTAAAATTTTAAAATATAAAATCATGTCATTTCAAATTAATTATATTGTTTTGTAATTTTATGGTAGCGAAATAATTATCATTGCTTATGAACTACTTTCAAGTAAGGTCCTAAGCAAAATAACTAGTATTTCTTCCATTCCACATACCAATAATTACCAAAGAATATTTTATTCAATACTGGCAGGTAGGCTAGACAAGGACAGACTACTACTTTTGTGCTATCTCACTGAGCTCGGATTTTCTACTTTGCGTAGGATACAGGAAAATCTACTTTATTGTAACTACATAAGGTTTAAACTTTTAAAAGTGTCATTTTGAAGTACGCAATCCAGTTGTAGTATAGATTCGTGAGTATGTATGACTGTTTAGACTTCCTTTGCCTTCTTAACACAGACTATAGTTCGTAAAATTTAGCTTGATCGCTGCGACAGCTGTCATCGACCACATGCCCAGCAAGTTTAGAATTTTGTAACATGTAATTTACTCTACGAAAACGTCATACTTTATTGACAGGATTGCAAGAATAGTGTTGTACGGGATGTACGACTAAATAAATAAATCTACGACTAAATGAATAAATCGAAAATAATATTTAGAATAAACGGTATTTAATTTAGTGTACACTACATAAAAACGTAATAAAATGTGTTACTTACCTCGATCTAAAAAATCGGTCCATTTTGCTTAAATTTATTTATAGAACAATTTTATATACCATATTTTGCAATCATCGTGTTTGATTTCCTTATACTTAATTCGCTTTTTTGTAACAATAACACACTTTTTTGTAACATGGCATTTTTATTAAAATTACATAAAATAATTTTAATAAAAATGTCATGTTATTGTCGAAAAGAATCGAATTAGCCTGTTGAAATTATCCAAACAAAAGCCACATAACAATAATCGATACCTAATTAATTGACTTGATTCGATAAATATTTTCATCTATCAACATTATCCCAGCCCTAGAAATGTGACTTTGACATCTGTCGCAGCGATCAAGCTAAATTTTACGAACTATAGTTAAAGCTTATCTAAGAGTTAAAGATACTTCTTAAAAGAGTTAATATAAATAATCGAACAAGGGGTGTTCGGCGCGAAAATATACAGAAGATAAGGCTGTATGGGCCAATATCCCTTTGCCTTCCTGTGATTTGGCGCGAAATAATAACCCCCCATCCACTAACGTTTATTCCTGTCGGAATATCCAATTTTTAAAGAATAAATTCTAGTCAATTTTATAGGTAAAACTGGAAGAAACACTACCAATAAAAAGGTGAAGCCAAAAAAAATTTCCTTGTAACGGCTTACTGCCTATTTGTCCCTTTCTAACCTCTAGTGCACACGTATTAGATGGTCACGTGACGTACGTACGCTACGTCATCATAATATTACTTGTCCGTCGAGTTAGAAAAGTTGTCTTCACTTGTTTATTGGTATTGTGGCTTCCAGTTTTTCCTATAAACTTGATTCTAGTGGATGGACAAAGCGCGAAAGACTGACTCAGGACAGATGGGAGGTGCAACGAGGTCTGTTTGTCTGTTGCCATATAAATTTCTCGCTCTCGCTCTTCAAAGGAGGAATCATTGAAACAAATGTGTTATGGTGATAACGTTATGAATTTTGTAGAGGTCATGATAAAATGATGATGCCACATATTTCTCGCCTGGCACTCTTTAGATGCATATTTTAAACCAACTTGTAAGATATATTAAAAGTTAAAAAAACGGTTAATTACTGCCCAGTTCCTATTATCTATGATTAAAACATATTTACTCTTACATTAATTTAAGATAATCTAAGTTTATACTATTAAATTCCTTTGCCTTCCCTGAATAGGGAAAAAATAAAAAACAACTATTTATATACGATGTGGTTTCCCGAGGAGCAGCGGTACAATTTCGAGAGGCTATTTTTAACTACGGCTAATCAACAACAACAGCGAAAACCTTCCTCCGGCCGTAGTGGTCTGTAACGCTGCTGCTTACACATCAAGCGGTCTGGGTTCGAGTCCCGGTAGTGGCAAATTTAAAGACACATTTTTAGTATTTATATGGATTATTTTAAGTTGTTTAAATATTTGAGGGCAGAGCAGAGTAACAAAATATCACTAATAAAATTTGCTAGATACCTAATATTTTATTTAAAAAAAAACAGCACGTAAAAATACACCGCTGAAAAAGTATTACAATACAAAACAAAAATTCACAAACGCATATTTAAACTCAGACCAATAAAGACTTTTTTATTGGTCTGAGTATTTAAATTAACTTTTCCGACTTGATAAAAACTCTCGTACTGAACTAAAAAACCCACGTTTCATTTTAGTATTCACTGGGTAAATGCTGTGATTAGTGTAAAATGATGCCGAGGTATCGTAGATAGATGAACTCAATTCCATAGCCTGTAAAATAATAGTTTTCTATAAGTACGATAGCAGATCAGTCAGACTGTACCAAAACTAACGAATTTTACTAATTTATTTTCAATCTTAAACAAATGTATTATAAACCGCAAAATCGATTGGGAAAATTTTATAGTTTGTGGTAATGTGTGCTGTTGACTGTACATGTAACAGCTCCTTCCATGCCAATTAGCCATAATCAGCGTCGTCGGCGTTCGATGAACGTCAGCGCAGCGTAGACGCCGGTCTGAGGCTTTAGACAACATGCATTTCGACAATCGCTCTCGCTATCGCTAAGTAAAAAAATGTATGGGATTGACATAAGCAATCGATCACTTTTCGATTGCTTATGTCAATCCCATACATTTTTTTACTTAGCGATAGCGAGAGCGATTGTCGAAATGCATGTTGTCTAAAGCCTCTGCCTCGCGTTGTTACGGCGATCATGCACACCCTCAGCCACACACGATCAATTTTACCGGACGCAGTGGCGGATTTACCAGTAGGCTGAGTAAGCTGGAGCCTAGGGCGGCAGATTTTAGGGGGCGTCAAATTTTGCCCAAATATTTTTATTACACAGAAAACGAGCCACGAAAATTTTTATTTTTTAATAAATTGAAAAAACTGATGTAATGAGGAAGACAGCGCACAATAAAGTTGCAAATGTAATTAATATGATTGTGAACTAGGCATATTATGCTTGGTGTCACTAGGGTAGGTAACGAATTTCAGAAAATTATTAGAGGCAAAAAATTATTAGACTACTGGCTGCAAAAAAATATTAATTATATAGCCTACTGAAATCTGCCACGACCGGACGCCCCTCCACTTGCGCTCCCTGTGGGCGTCCACGAGGCGCACAGATCATTGATACCTATAAGAGATTGTCTTGTCACCTCAAAGCAATAATGAATCACTTACACCCAGGGACGTGCTAATATGATAAGAGTCGATTGTACTCTCTGAAGGCATCTTGGGTGACGGCTTATTTATTGGAGTATCCTCTGCGACTCTAGCTGATCTCATCACGAGGCAAGACATAAGCCTTCTTAGAAAAGGTTTCTTCTGTTTTTCAGGAATAGGTTTCTCAGGTTTTGGAGCCAAATTCTCTTCTTCCGAGTTTAAGGAATATTCTGATGTACCAAGGTTTGGGGTTAGACTTCTTCGGCGACCTGCAAATGTTGTGTCATACAATACCTGATAGTACCTAGTATAAAGAGAGTATGAGAGTATCACCTTATGTTTTTAAGACAAAGATTTAACTCGTTGGATACGCCCTGATGTTTAAAAGTAGGTAATAACCAATAATTTGACAAGACAATACCGACCTTAGCGATCGAAAAAATATTAGTAGGTTAGTTAGATATTAGTCGTTATTAATCGGTTTCAATTACAACTGAAATAAAAGAAATGAAGAAATAAAACAGTACTTTTAAAAAATTAAACTGACTTCAAAACTAAAATGAAGAAATAAAAGTTTTATGTTTACATAACAAAATCTAAAAGTAAATAAGTATGTAAGTATGCCAACAATTATTTTTGAGATTGGTGCTAAAATGACGTAACAGGGTCCAAGTATTGAGAGAGAGGCTGGTACCGGTAAAACATAGGTAAAGGTAAGTGCAGAGCGCGCACACAATTAAAGGGATTCTAACGATTTAAATCTTTGCTTTAAGATGAACCTTTGAATATCGTATGAAGGGAAAGTGAGTCTCGTTGAGTCACCGCAGTAGCAATTGATCCAGCTTCCACGTTTGTTGACGAAAATGTTACGTGTCGCATATACGTGCTGGTGCATCGGAATTCCACCGATGAAGCAATTTCTCTCGGTGTCACGTCGGGTTTTCCACTAACTTTGCATTGCTTAGAAAATAGAACTAAAGTTTTATGTTTTCCAGTTCGTTCACTGGACTTGCTATTGTGGATGTTAGGACTGTCTTCGGTTATTAAAGTTTGTGTGTCCTTATCGAGCGGTTGTGCTAGCCGATGCTTGGTTTTCTTCCTAACATCACCCACAGAAATTAAGCTGCTTTTACAAATTGATCTTTGTCGTTTGGCAGATTTATTTGATATGGTGTTCTCGATTGTTCTCTTCACTTTGTCGTATTGCTTTCGGGACAATATAATTGGTTTCTGCTTCGAAAACTGTTCGACTTGCAAGAACACTTGAATATTTCTATTCAAAATCAGTTGCTGGTAAAGTGAAGTTCTCTGGACCGACGGTTCATTATGCATGTCAGTAATACTCAGTTTTGTGGTAGAAGTTGATTTAGAATTTTTGGATGTATTCGTTTCTTTGCTATCAATAGGGGTAGGTGCATGACATTCACACTGTTTTATTTTCTGAGCATTATTGGGCGGAGTTTTACTGTCAAAATTAAATTCACAGTGTAATTCTACTCTGCTGGGTATTGTTTCTACTGGTATAAGCATTGCACCAGTAACCGTGCTACTTTGATTGCAATTTCCTTTTAGACAATCACAGGATAAACCGCGTTTGCTAGAACTTGATTTGCAATCAAATTTCGTGAAATTTACGTTGCTTGGTGCAGCTGAACTTTTTATCTCATTGACATTGGAGCAAATACAAGATAGAGATGTCTGATCTTGTAATAAATCTTTCGAAGCTGGGATTTTCAATTCACTGAAATTTCAAGACTAGTAAGTTATGTGCAAACTTTATATCTTCTAAGTATCGTATAAAAAAAGAAAAATAAATGTAACCATTTTTCATCGTGGGATCCAGAAGAACGTTTAAATATATTTTTTACTGGATACACCTACAAAACAAAATAAAAATAATCAGTCCGTGAAAAAATAAGGGTTGTCTGAAGGTTTTGGTTTGGTTTTTATCATATGGACTATGACGTCACACTAAGCGCCAAAATGGCGAGCGTTTAAAATGCCCGTGCAGTACCTAATCAATGACTGTGGCTATTCTATTCTTTCGATTACCTACTATTTTTTTGATGATTAATTTTTATACTATAGGGGATGTAAACTTTAAAAAATAATACATATTCCTGTGCACACCAATACAAACAACTTCACTAACATAAAATACTAGGTCCAACTTAAAAATCATAATAAAATCGCATGAGGTTTACAAAATTAACTAATTTTGCGTCTAATTCTTAAACACCATAAAAAAATAGAGTACCTAACTGATTGCTAATTCACTATTTCCAACTTGCTTCATGACAAAGTTGTTATACTAATAACTAAATCTAATATCCTTTTCTATATATCTCCTAAATATATATAACTCAAAGGTGACCGACTGACTGTCATAGTGATCTATCAACGCACAGCCCAAACCACTGGACGGATCGGGCTGAAATTTGGCATGCAAGTAGATGTTATGACGTAGGCATCCGCTAAGAAAGGATTTTTGGAAATTCCACCTCTAAGGGGGTAAAATGTCCACGCGGACGAAGTCGCGTGGCGGAAGCAAGTCTAGTATAATCGGGAACATATTAACTTACCAAAGCATTGGTTTGTCTACCCTTATCAATACCAAGAAGTGCTCTGATTTCTTTATCTCTTTTTACTGGATCTGGAATGACACAGCTATCACCTCTGTAATGTTTGCCTAGAGTTGAAAAAATATTAATTTATTGGTGTCATTAGAAATCTAGTTGTATGAAGACTGTAAACTCCATTTACATTACGTTTTGATTTTCACTGGCAAAACAAGCTTTACGAGATTGTAACCGACATTACAACTCTTCCTTTCCTAGAGGAAATCAAACAGAAATACTCCAGCAGTAGAATCTTGAAACCTAGTGTAGTGCTTTCCTTAAGTGGAGGTAACAGAATAGTCAATCATCAATACGCTCATAATCCCAAGAGGGGTTGAGCAGTCTTAGGTAACATTTCGTTACATATAAAGTCACATCTGGTGAATATAATGAAAATGTTGTTCCTAATATATTTACCATTGAACTGTTTACTTTTTCCTTTGACCCTTTTATGATTTTTGGACTCTGAATTTTCTCCGCGTCTGTAAAGAAAGATAAATAACATATTCGTACCTTTTAAGTAAATATTTATGATATTTAATGATTAGCATATAAAAAAAAACAAAAAATATTCTTATTCTACCTCTGAGATATTTCGATACTATCTCTCACTCGCAAACTTGAGAATTTATCTTTTACTGCCGAAGCATTTTGTGACTGAAAATAAAACGAATTTATGTTGAAGCGCTTTATACCTGCCCCCCGATCGCGCTATTTACGAACGTTATTGGTTTAAACCTCAGAGCAATGCGAGGTTTAAACCAAAACCAAATCATTAACGTTTTCATACGCTTTGACAGCTGTCAAACTGTTGTCAAAATGTACGAAAACGATAACGATTTGGTTTTGGTAAAAACGTTGTAAATAGAGCGATGAGGCCCCTGACACATCAATTCACAATAATTTTGAAAGAACCACTAACGTTTCGTTTGGACTCAGGTTGATTCTGCGAAGATTCTGGTATTAAAATTCTTTGCGCACTAGTAGATGCTTTTTTTTCTTGTTGTCCTGTTACTTTCAACGTTTTTCTTACTTTCAAGTCCGTTGTCCTATTTTCCTGACTAAGTAAAACGTTGTAATGTTCTTTATCTCCATCGATATTAATTGCAACTTTAGAATTATTAGGTGGTGCAATATTGCTCTCGGCGTCATCTTTATTCAAGAAAGACATTAATTGCTTTGTGTAATTCTCTACTAAAAGTTTCTTAGTAATAACATGTTCCGTATTAGTGCTTTTATTTTCTTTCTTCACAATATTATTATGTTTAGCTTCGCGCTTATTAGCTTTTTGTTGATTTGATCTAACTAGGAGATTAGTTGTTCGATGTGGCAGTACTTTTGCGTCTAATCCCCGACCTGGACTTATTGTTCTTTTACTGTCTCTCAAAAGTCTTCTATTAGTTATATTTGTTTTACTTTTGTTTATTCTTTGTGGAGACTTACTTAACGATCTAGGAGTTCTGCTAACATTCATTTCATTATTTCTACCAACACCTTTATATGAATTATGATTTACATTTCCAATAAATTTTGTACCATTCTCTGATATGAAACCTTTGTTTTCTCTTTGTGGATTAGTTATAATTTGAACATTTTCACAGCCATCTTGCACTGGATAAACTGAAATTACTACCACGGGACTTTGATTTCTTTTTAAATCTTTATTGTCATTGTCTTGGGTAAGTTTATCTTCTTTAACCTGAGTTTTGGCATTAATACATCTACATTGGTCAAAATCATAATGGATTGGCTGATTTTGTTGGGTAAAATTGACAAAGTTTTTAATACCTACATCTAAATTTACTTGTGTGCCTTGTGTACCCCTTCTGAAATCAAATAGAAAACTATTATATCGATTTCAATCAATAGCCCTTTGCTTTGATGACCAAACCTTTGATTGTAAAGTTTATATTCAACTTTTATGTGTTGTTGGCAATCGGTGGTCTTTACTCTTTGGGGTAAATTGTAAAGTTAGTTGGGACTTGGGACAAGAGTGCCATCCTTCAATTTAAATTGAATAAATTCAAACAATTTAGTTTAGCATTAGTACTTTTGCGTTGCGTTATCAATACTCTAAGATTATTATAATTGATTACTGTTCGCCAGTAAGCGACTCGCAAAAGATTTTAATATTTTCAAATTACCTTGGTATAAACCCGACGTTTTTTGTACCACCATCATTCATAGGCTGCATATTATTTCGTTCTTCTTCGTAAAGATTGGTTTGCATAACAAAATCTCTCTTGTTTCTAAATAAAGATAAGTAATATGTAAGTATAAATGATGTATAATCGTGTGGTTAATTTTGTAGTCAATTTTGAAATACAGGAAATGGTTATCAGTTTTACGTACCTATTTCTATCATAATATTGTGTTAAGCAGTTACACGTCGTATTATTTAACCTGTAATGTTTAAGAACATAATAACCCTTGTTATCGCAAGCTATATGTCAAAATCAATTGCAAATCACAATTACCTAGGCATCATATTTCTAGTTCTGGTAGGTTCAATGTTGCTTGGAGTTTCTTGTGAAAATTCCACTTGAATATTGCGGTCGCGATCGCTTCTAGATAAATGCACGATTGTGATGATTTGTGTAAAATAGACAAAATTGGGGCAATGGTTTTGCATTACTTAGGTCAATATCATACAAGCTGGAGCGCACTCTGCTCCGAATGCAGTTCAAGGAAGTGACTTGCCTATCAACGATTGGCGCGTAGAAACGTTGTCGTTAGGCGCTGTTGTTTCGCTCGCTGATTATTTTCGGTAATGCTTGGACACAAGGGCTCTCCTGGTCATCGAAGGGAATTTAGGCAGGAGTCTACCAAGCTTGCTCAATGCGGATTGGAGGACGGAGTATAAGGTGTCAATACTCCTTTGTTGATCCATTAGTCGCCTTCTACGAAAACCATTAGATGAATAGGGGATATGGGTGATGCTGATCTACTCTGCAGGCATCGCAGCATGGCGAATATTTGAGCTTGTTAACATAAATATAGTGTGTCATAATGCATTTCTACTAGAAATAGAAATGCACCCAACTAACCGCAGGCGTCAGGCTCCATTGTGCTACAATATAGCCTACATAGATACTCCTTACAAAATTATTTTGATACCTGTACTTTTCAGTAAGTATAATCTTTCAAGTATCTATAGAATATTTTATCAACACATGTAAAACTAAAAGGAAGAATCCATTTATGTATAGGTATAATATCGAAAACATTGATACGATTAAATTTTGTCTATAATTACCTTTGTTCATCTTTGCTCTCCATTGAGCCCAATTCTTGAAAGAATTCTGTTTCCACTAAAAACATAATATAACCTTTTCAGTTTATACAGTTCTCAGTAAAAAATAATAGTTATGTATTATAGTGAAATAAATTCGAAAAACCAACCTGGCTTATCGTTTACAGTCGCAGCATATCGTAGGACATAATGATCACCTTCACTTATTCCAAGTTGACCAGTAATTCTTACACAGTCTTTAGGCGAACCCATATTATTGCCTCGGGATACATTTGGACAAAAGCATTCCCTAAAGGACTGTTCTTCTTGTACATTAGCATATTCTAATGAGTTATCTAAAGGAACTTCCACTTTCTTAATTCTTTTCTTTTTCTTCCTATCCCTTTCCACGTTCTGATCCATATTCAGTGAGTCCAATACTAATTTTAAGCTTGATATTTGTTCTAACGGAACATTTTCGTCTCTGGCCTGATGCAGACTAGATTTTTTAACTAATTTAACACTTCCAGTAGCTTTAATCTCGTAAACTTTTTCTTTTTTGTGGCCAGATAATACTAGATATAAATTTTTAGTTGCAAATGAATTTTCATGATTCGAAAGAGAAGCGTGCACTCTTTTCGCTATCGGTTTACGTTTTCTAATGTTGCATGATTGGGTTTGGGTCGATTTTGGAGTAACAGTTTTTATAATCGGTTTCTGGTTATTATGGGCAATTTCGTTTGTTATATCTCTTGCACTCTGCTCAGAACTATACAAACTGGTGTAACTAAGAACCGTGTATTGTTCTAAAATCTGTAATTTAAAAGGATACATAAATATCGCGCATGTAGCTTCAAAGAAAATATCACCACTATTAGTTTTAGAGACTTCGAACTGTGTTTTGTGTTGTATCAGTTACAACAAAGGTCTGTAAGGAATGTAACTACTGATCAAAAATTTTATCGTCCTACAGTATATCGGTACCTATCTATATAATCTATATATGATACTAGTATAACAGTAGGCCCTCTTATACTAAAATCTGCTGCTAACATAACACAATGTTTTGCAACTTTAACACAATTTATTTTATTTAGACCTATTATAGTTGGGCTTCTTGCTAAAATGCTGTTTAAAATATGCGGAAGATATAATTTTAGTGCAGCAAGTGTACTAAGTATCAGCAGGTGTCCTCTGTCGTCCCGATCCTGATAAGTGTAGTGTACTTATTGACTATCAACAGAATTGATGGGTAGGTAGCCAAATAATTCAGAAGCAATAAATGAACTTACTCGCGTGCACCGTCTCAGCCAAATAATTCAGAAGCAGTATATAAACTTACTCGCGTGCACCATCTCTAATCTTATCCCTAACACTGTAAACTTTACTTTGGTTTTGAGCCTCTTTATTATTATTTCTGTGGTTTTGAGTTATTTACTGAACGACCAAAATATGAATAAGAGAGGGTAATCATTTTTGCTTCTCTTAATGATGTCTATCAACTGGAATATTTAGAAAGCTATCTACTTATTTTTTAGGCATCCCATCTTTTTCATCATCATTTACCATTATTTATGATGATGGCCAAGAGCTTAATGTAAAAAAGATAACTAAGTAATGACATTAATCATTATCAGTTAAAGTGTATTTCGATTAACGTACCTCCCTCTCTGTGTTTCTCTTGAATATCAAAGACGTTGATGGTTGGACACCTTTCTTCTTGAATTGTGGATACTGTGTTGCCTTCGAAATATTCTTACGGAACTCTTCTAATACCTTAATAGTCTTTAAGCTGCCTTCAAATGTTAAGTTATTATCAATTTGTTCTGGCACCCTCTTCACTGGTGGTCTTAGAAAATCCAATGACTCTACAGACACAAAAATAAAATAAAAACAAAAATAAAACAAGACTGCAAAAAGTTATTTAAAAAAACACACCTATTAAATCTGAGTTGGCGCTGCTGTAATCCATGCTGAATTTAGGAATAATTATAAATTATTTAACTAGGTAATAAAAAATACCGCGGAGCCGAATACGACCACATAATACAAAAATAAATATGCCAGTTTTGACAACAAACAGTTGGCAAGAGGTTGGCAAGATTAGTTATATTTAAAATTTATAGTTTCCTAAATCTATGGTAAAACATATCATATAATCACTTTACGACATCGAAAGGTGGAGGTGAAAGCCAAGAGTATTATCCTAGTGAAAAATCAAAGAAACCGTAAATATGTTACTAGTCGTGAAACTTGGATTGGTTATGTGCTCGATGCTTTACGAAGAAGTTGAGTAGGTACCTATTTGGCGCGCTTGGCGTCCTGTCGGCGTCAGTTCGTCAGTCCTCATCATAAATTTGAGCCCTCATGCTTTTAAAGACAGCTATACCTATCATTTTACTAGCGCTGCGCTCGCGACTTCGTCCGCGAACATTTTATTTGGAAGTATAGCCTTACTACAGATGCAAGAATTTGTCTTTACAAGGAGGAGTGATGGGCGTAGGAAAGTTCCTCGAGTGACGGCCGCGTATCAGGAGAAGTAGCGTTGGTGCTCCTCACAAGGTTGACCGATGATTTGGTAAAGCTTAATCGCGGGAAGCCGCTGGATGCGGGCAGCGCATGACCGATCGGGTTGGAGATCCTTGGGGAGGCTATATTGTTCAAGAGTGTGCGTTTCTTTGCTGACATGATGAAGAATTTTTAAAATGAGCCTGTTCATATCATAACAAATACCTACATACCTAGATTTTTTAACTGTCTAATCAAGAATAAATTAGGCATAGTAAATATTTCACAATGCAAACTCCTTAAATATTCTGACCACATAATTTGATTACCTTTGCCAATCAATTGTCAATACGTCATTAATCATTTGTTAATCATCCAAATTTTAGGCGTGCAATGTAAGCTCAAATTATAATTTAAACCTCAGACCAATAATTCTATGGCGAGCTTTCTCGCAGACAGACTTAGAACTCAAATGGTGATACCAGTTTCGAAAGAAACTTATTTCAACACAAAATGGACACCCAAGAAAGCCCCGCTATGCGCTTATGACATGTTGTACCATCCTCCTGACTATAACCCAAAATCTGCAAGGTCTGATAGACAAGAACCGAAGATTATTAGAAACAATATTTGGATCCAGGTATGAACATGAGAAACCGCAAAGTTTCTTTCATTTGTCCCTTTGCTGGAACGTCCTAAAGGCTCTAGACTGCATCCAATAAAACCGATCACAAAGATCTAATTCCTATGGGCGTACCACTAGACCACAGAGGCTGTTCAGAAATTAAATGTGGAAAATTTAGAAACGCATGTTTTTTTATAAATTCGTGAGCTCAAAGTATAGTATAGAGCTCCAAATTTTTTTGTAGGAGTTGCACAAGGGCATACCGTCTACGACCCACTTTCGTCTCGGTCGACCAAAATGGAAGTTGATCGATGTGCCAACGAAGCAATACGTGAGAGCCCAAGGTAACTTGTCTTTTTTTATATAATGCACTAAAATATCTATTGTTATGTCAGTGAGTCTCCTGCATAAACTATTTATATCTACATAATATATCGTGACTTTTTAACCATGACAAATATTTCAAGGCGTGAAAGTGCCAGTCAATAGAAACAAACTCTTGCTATGGGACGGCTACCTTTTTTTTGTTGACGGGGAGGCCAAATGCATTTACGCATCGTCCCTGCGGGGTGGTGCTAACCGCAGGGGGTATGTGGGACTCGAGGTAAAGGCGTTCCCTCCATACCCACTAAACATCCTCCCCGGCCTGACCTACAGTGCGCTATTGCGGGACGGCTCGGGATCTGCGCACGTGAGCGCAACCACACCGAGACCGTCCCAACGAAGGAGTGCCTGTCTAGGCACTCCTTGTGCACCAATTGGTAGCCAGCAACCCACAGGGGCTACCGACTAACGCCAGCCCCTGTGGGCCGACGCCGGCCTTATAGGTCGCCTCCTCACCGATGGCTGCTCGAGGACACCGGGAGCAGCCATCGGACTGCATCCGGGGACTTCGGGCGTGGTCGTGGCCCTGAAAAGGGCCGTCGGGAACTAGCTGTGGTGGGAAAACAAAAACAACTCGACGGTGGCGTGTGACTTCGAATGCCAAGGGGACTTGACATCAAAAGCCACACACCCGACGAGAAAGTTTCTCCACCACGTTACCAGGGTCCGCCACGAGGAGGCTTCCGGACGTGGACTCCATGGGACAGGCTACCTATCTATCCCTTTAATCCGAAACGCAGCAAACTGGTTCAGTACTGTCATAGGAAAGGTGCCTACCCAGACGACCTTACATACAGGCCTACCACCTAGTTAAACCTTCGGTAATTTTACTGAAGGTTTTTAATAGGTAAACGGAACCACTAAGCTCACTTTGTTTGTTACAGTGAAAAATGAAAATCCTAACATGAGAATATACAACGTTCTAGAATGGGCAGAGCTACTAAACGAAGGAAAACCTTTATGTGACATGTAGCTGATGAACACGCAATTCAAGAGGAGACGAGTAGAGCTATTGTTTTCTTGGTAAATAAAAATCAACTCTATTAAATTGAATATGGCTTTTGGCTTGCTCAGGCGCAGTAAAGACGAGGGCCTAGTCAAGTGGCAAACGCTACAAAACGTTTCTGCGAATAACAAATTTCAGTACATAAATGGTGTTTTCTCACAGCGGCGATTCCTGTAGGCCTATTCATATTCCTGTAGGCACAGTGAATTATATATCCAATGCTGTTTTACACGACACGCTAGGGTTGGCTGCGGGCAGAGGCAGCGTGTAGTAGGCACAGATTAGAGAGTATGTGTCTAATAGGGGTACCCTTATTTTCATTTTCCTAGAATAATATGTATATAAATATTACCTATATTAAACATTTTAGACTGGCATTCATTTCAGATGGTCCTCCGAGCCGGATATCTTCAAGAAAAACCGAAGAACAAAACAAAACAAGAATGTTATAAACTTATTATTTTATTTAATACATTATTTAAATGTAATAACTGCCTACTTCAGAACCACTTAAAAATATCACCATATCGTTAGCCGTCATAACATGTCATTGACGAATTACAACTAGAACAAAGTATAGAGGAAGCGGCGGAAGCAAAAGACTCGTTAATTAGAGCACCTCGTATCATACAAGTGGGTATTCAAATTAGTATTACACGACTTCTTCAAAAAATGAATAGGTACATAGATATTTTGTCTTTATTGACCGACTTCAAAGAAGGAGGACATTCTATTATGCATTTTACTCTTCCAAATAGAAATTCAAATTGTTATTTAGTAATTCTGCTATAAAATCATCATCAAATGGCTAGATCGGGCCCTGATCATCACCAAACATACTATAATTGGAATTTTTTTATGTTCCCGTTTGAAAGTCGTCAAGTTGTAGTGTGTAGACATTATGAAAATTTACGTACTAACCTATAATAATGAGCTGCCTGTAGACTATATGAACATGTATAAGACAAAGCTTAGCTCGCAGTTCGATATTTAGTGTAAGGTCGTTCACCCCACAAAAACATTAGTCCGATGTCGCAGTGTCATTTGTCATTCAAAACTTACCAGCTAACATAGATATATCTATATCTTCATGTAAGTACCTAGGTACGTCTAGAGATTTTAGCAAATTCTTTTGTGTAGTGTTGCCATAGAGGTAATTTATTAGTGTTGCAGAGTCAAAGCGTCTATTTAAAAAACTGGCCAAGTCTGAGTCTGACTCGTGCACGAAGAGTTCCGTACCGTTTTAGGTATCTATAAAAAACAACAAAAAAAATCACTCGTTTGTGGGATTGTGGGATTTTGATCAACTAGTGCCCCCCAATATTTTTTTCATTTAAATTTAATTGTTTTTAAAGTGAATATAATATGACTTAAGTAATACTCTGTGAATATTTTAAGCGTCTATCTCAAAGACTATAAGTATCTGTTGCTATTATTAATATCGAGCAAAAACAAGCCAAAATAAATTACGTTTGTTGTATGGGAGCCCCCTTAAATATTTATTTTATTCTGTTTATTATCCTGGTGACAGACGGACGCACGGACGGACAGCGGAGTCTTAGTACCTAATAGGGTCCCGTTATTTTTAGCCTTTGGGTACGGAACGCTAGAAATTACGTATAACACGCCGTATATAAAATGTTTATTTTTTATAAAATATTTCTTGTTCCACCTTGTTTGAAGCGATAATCAAAGCGATGATCATTATTTTATCAATCAATCCAATGATGCAGTTTTTGTTTTCATCAAAATCGGGCTCGTTATAGTTTGGGATTTGGTTCTGAAGGTCCACTTGAAAAAATCATCCTGTATACCTATTATGTAAAAATTACTATACCTACAGCAATACATATTTATAAATGCAATATATAGGTACACATATACATACAATATGTAGGTATATAGGTACCTACAACTTAATGACAGGGAAGTGAGAATTTGAAAGACAAAAGCCATAATAACCGAGGATTCGTGATATCTGTGCTCTTACAAATAATTAACTGTCCGTACGTTTAAGAAACCGTTATTTGTAAGTATGTTATTTTAACTATAATTGTGCACAATACACTTATTCAGTTAACATATTTGATCGAACGACTAAATGGTCTAAAATATTACACTTTTTTCTTCTTTCCAAAAATTTCTTGGTGCAGTCTGAGGGTGCAGTATAGGTTTGAGGCTAGCGGCTGCCTGTCTCACAACCAGGGTTGCAAAAAAAAGAAAAGCTCCTTACTTGTCATATTGCCGATCCTTTCACTCGCGCACAAAAAACCGACGAAAAAGCGGGCGTTGCTTGGGCAGCATGACGTGCGGCATGACGAGTAAGGTTGCCATACTACGTCTCTGCCTCCTTTCTCGTCTCTTCTCGCGTCTTCTTCACTCGTGGAGTGTGCAACATCGATGCCGATTGCGTAAAATTTCACAGTCGAGTCTTTTATTAGGGAAAAATAATACCGAACCTCCCATACTTCGGTATTTTTGTCATACCGAACACGGTGTTAAATAAAATACCGAACGGTTCGGTAGAATACCGAACACCTGGCAACCCTGCTCACAACCCTCTTTGGGAATTCATTCATTGTTGGAAATTTTTAATTTTTCCTACTTTTCACAACATTGAGTGATGTCATATATCAACCCTCCTTGGGTTGATGTTGTGGGTTGTGGGGGCTTAGTTACCTCGTCGTCACCGTGCGAGTAATTTTTACCGCACCTTAGTATGAGTTTTGATAGTTTTCGAGCTCAATCAAACGTACTCGTCTCTTTACATACATTGCCCACTGTTTCTGATAGTTTACGCTAGAGGCGCTAGTGGGCAATGTATGGAAAGAGACGATACGTTTGATCGAGCTCGAAAACTAATTATCCTCCTACTAGGGGTACCGTTTTTGTTTTTTACGTTTGACGTGCGAGAATCGCCGCTGGCTAATGTAGGTAGTTGTTTAAAAACAAAATGGCGCTTGCCGCACGCACGTTCGCTGCGTGTGCGTACCTATGCCGCATAAAGCAACCCCTTTACGAGACCCACGGAAAGAAGGAGTAGATAGACCTATTTATGTATTGGCTACACCGGTAATGGCTTGAGCTTAGTAGGTATATTACTTTTATCGCTTATAATAACCTAATATTTAAAATATATTAGAAATAAAATGTCGAGCACATCCAGCCGTATGAATAGTTTCCCATTAAAGTAGGTAAGTAACAGTAAGCCTTTTCCGAACAATTCCATTGTGGCAAACACAACGCAACGTCCAGTATTGATAATGGTTTTAACTATTCAACATGCATGAAGGATAATTATATTCAGGACGATATAAATGCATGATATAAGGTGAGATAAGCTACGTGCTACAGAGGAAAGCAGCTAGTTCTTCTACGGATACGATACGCTGCGGTATGTTACAATTATTGTACCTAATATCCTCAGACCAATATCTTACTTACATGTCCGACCGAAACTATTTTTTACGGCCGAAACCGAAAACTTTCATACTTATAAGACTTCATGTTATTGCAGGAAAAATAGTCATTCTAGGTATCAATTAGTATTTATTTTGAAATCATAATATTAATAAAATTAAATAGAAAACAAAAGACAAAAAAATCCTGTCCTGATAAGTGCCTAAGACAGGACCCGAACCCGTGACTTGTAACGTACTACGTTACAACGTACTACGTAAGACCGCTACGTTATCGACTTGCAAAAAATAAATCTAGGTATTATTATCCAAGTTCTTATTCCAAGTCTATTATATATTTTCAGGACTCATCGTCTGTTTGAAATTCACAAGTCAAAATGATTTTGTCGGCAGAGGTAAGGTTTTATCTCTCTTCTCCTACTTTTAATGCAAAAGAGTTTATGATCGAGAACACATAGTTACGCTTCGCATTAAGTTTGGGGAAAACGGGCGAGCGAGACGATTAAAACAGGGTGTATCTGTACTACGAGGACCGTAGACAGAGAAACACTCGATATCGTATTCGTGGGTAGTGAAAGTGTGCGTGTGAAATTTTTGAATGTAGAAGTAAATATACGACCACAGTATATCAAGAACAGTGCTAGAAAAATGCACTGAAAAAAATCGACTTGCCGCAGGCGGGACTCGAACCCGAAATCTTTCCATACAAACTGGCCGCTATCCATCAAAATATGTGCGTGCGTACTCGGCGCCGTGTACGCACGCACTGTGACGCACACATTGACAAAAATATGGAGGCATAAGGTGGTCTCGCCGTCTCGGTGTGATCGCGCGTTTTTATGTCATTGCACATTCGCTCGCCCCTCGTTCCCGCCCGGCACTTTTACGATATCCCTAGCGTCAACGCAGAGTAGCCTAATAACTCGCCGACAGCCCGCAGATAAACTACTGTTCTTGGTATACTGTGCTGGTGGTAAGCGTCACCGTCTATTACCTATACTTGAAACACTGACGTTACACTCGCGAGCTAGCAACCCTGAAACCCCTTCCCTACCCCGTGGAGCTCTGCTAACTTCACTCAGCAACAGAAACACAACACCACAAAATGTAGTATTATTTAACATGGTCTTCTCTAAGGTGGTGGTACAACCGGCCTAGTCCGCTGGCTACCTTGATTTGTAATAAGATAATTATTTTCAGGGATGCCAATGCCCTTTAGTGGACGAAGGCGTCTCATTAGTAAACTCGCCGGTATGCAGTGGAGCTATATACTTCATGATACTCTTGGAGGCGTTCCTCAAAGGTCGTTGCAGCATAGCCACTCCGTGTGACAGAATCGAATCAGTCAAAGACGTGGAATCGGAGTATGACTTCATAGTAGTCGGAGCAGGGTCGGCGGGATCCATTGTGGCTGGTAGACTTAGTGAGAATGATAAGTTTAAGGTATGAGAAAATATTTATTACCTATAACTTGATCTTATGCCCGTTTTATACAACATGTAATTTTAAATAACCAACATCCTGAATACAGGTGGGTTGGGATAGGCTTCCGAGTTGATTTCAATAAAAATATAAAAGATACTTATATTTTTTTTTTATCGTAATCAACTCAGAAGCCGATCCCAACCCACCTGTATTGGATGTTGGTTATTTAAATTACATGTTGTATAATAAGACAGTGTTTTAGGGAAGTTGACAGTAGCGAGCACAGTACCCGATAGTGTAAGTTTTTATCGTAAAAAAATGTAACTTGCGTGGTTGCGTTAAGAGCTCGATTTTTATAGGAAACGTGAATAGCGCCCCTAGCGGAAAGAAGCGCAAATCTCCCATACAAATTGAGCTCTTAACGCAACTACAATAGTAACGTTTTTTATACGAAAAAACTTACACTACGGGTACAGAGTGGTTAGTGTAAGTTTTTTAGTATACAAAACGCACCGATTCTAGTTGCGTTAAGAGCTCAATTTGTATGGGAAACATGATTTGCGCTTCTCTCCGCTAGGGGCGCTGTTCGCGTTTCCTATACAAATTGAGCTCTTAACGCAACTAGAATCGGTGCGTTTTGTATACTAAAAAACTTACACTAACCACTCTGATTTCTTCGTTACCATTCTCGAGGAGTGCGACGTATCTATAACTACTTTTTAAACATCTTAGCCAAACTGCTGGAAGTTTTGGCATAGTTTTATATCCGTGAGGCTGTCTGACACCAACTCTCCAGTAAACCATCTACAACAGCATTCCCAATGCTGTTGTAGATGGTTTACTGTCACCGCGCAAGTGACCCCAAGCTGCGATGTCCTGCATTTCAGACCTCCCTCAGTCGGCTTTTACGACACACATACTGGTGTAAAAAGACCTATGACAAAGCCGGGAACTATGTATTACCCTCATCATCAGGGTCATTTTATTCTACTAGACTATACCTGGGAAATTAATAGTCATGAAGTTATTGAAGGTCAAAGTTAGATTTTTTTTCCAGATTTTTATGAAAACAAATTGAAAACTTAATTTCTTAATCTTTGTCCAAAGAAACATTATAAAATTTTTAAGTATTTAATACAAAAAAACGGCTTTAAAACGACAGCGCTCAATGTTACCACTCGTTATCGGGGCCATTCAATTCAGCCGACCGAACGTCGCGCACGTCTCCACCTTCAAGTTCTAAGCGCCGCGCGACTTGCGCCCTGATACATGATGCGGTATTTTTTGGAGCTCTTTTTAACACCCAAAAATAAAAATCGTTTCCCAGCAATAATTTTTTTATGCGTTTCTTGTTTTGATGTAAGAATGTGCAGACTTCGACTTTGTCTTAGGACTTTTTACACCCTGTGGCAGCCTTATTCGTGACCGGGATCTTCGCCAGTAATTTCTACTGTTTCACCATTAGAGTTTCAATTTTATCGTACTCTAATTTCGCCGCAGGTTTTGCTGATAGAAGCTGGAGACAATGAGCCAATAGGCGCACGGCCACCATCTTTCTACAGAACATTTTGGTCTCACGACAAACTTGATTGGAATTACCGCACTGTACCTTCGAATTATTGCCTGGATCAGGAGGGCAAAGGGTGCTTATGGCCTAGAGGGAAAGTACTGGGTAAGTTTTGTCAAATCAAGAGTATGTTCGCCGATTGTTGGAGGTAGGTTTCCCTCGTGTCACGCCACAGTTGTCGATTCAGCCAAAGCAAGCATGAATTTGTCGATATACATACATCGATCGACAAACATAGTCTGTCCTCATGTTAGCTGTCTTTTTGTCTCAAATTAATAATTTTACTGTCAAATGTTGCGTGCTACCCGCATTCTGCCAGTCCCAACCGTCCTGTTGAAATCGTCAGTCTGTTGAGTCGCAGGAAGTTCTAGACCACCTACTTCCTTCGTCCTGGAATTAGAAGTTAAGGGGTTCGATCCTCAGGGGATTACAAATTTGTGCTCGGTTAGAGGTAGGGCTTTTTTGGCTGGCTTTAATATATTATAATAATAATTTCCACGCTCGCTCACACCAATTATCTAGCACAAAAACCCAAATTAAGTATCTTTAAGAACTTGTGCTATGGATACTAGATACCGGATAAATACACACATTAATCTAGATATTTCATAAATAAGCTTAAATTATTATTATTATTAAACAACCATGACCCGTGTACAAATATTTGCCATAACAATAACATTACCAGGACTCGAACGGCTCAACGGACATCTGTCCCAATAACAATGTAATATTTGTATATTATTGTGACAATTACCCATACGAATTAGCTACCTAGGTAGCTCCAAGCGAATGATACTCCGAAGACAGAGGTCGATTCATAACTGTGTCCTCTTCTTAATATGTCTCTAAAATTCTACCAGGCGGATCAAGTCTCCTAAATGGAATGATGTACCATAGAGGCCACGCTGCTGATTACGATGACTGGGTCAAGGCAGGCGCAGAAGGATGGTCTTGGGACGAAAGCAAAGTTTACTTTGACATGACAGAAGGCAATAAGCAGATCGGATCTCTTGTCAGCGAAAAATATCACTCTAGTTCGGGACCTTTGCCTGTACAGCAAGTAAGATACTTTATATTTTAAATATATTCAACTTCACTGGCACTGGTATGTTCAAAGCATTTTGTTCCCAAGCGACATACGTAAAATTCCTAGACAGACAATACGTATGATTAATCCTATTAACATCTGCAACACCAGAATCCATTTCCTAGATGTCCATCCAATGGATATGTCGTGACCCGGTTCACCCGGTCGTAGAGATAATTGGCCAGATAACGAAATGGCGGCATACCATGAAACGCTACTGGACCATAAAATTGTCGACCACTGGTCGAATAACCCATTTTCTAAATAAAAATGGTAGTGGTCAGGACAGGAGTGATCAATAGTTTGAGTTTTTTTTTTATATCTAAGGGGGTGGACTGTTTGTGGGTGAGGTAATATATATAAATCTGTGTGATCGGTAGGTAGACGATTTGCCCAGGCATTTCATGATCTGGCCAATTATACGATTGGGCCACGACATATACAGGGTGACTGATAATTAGTGACTGACCCGTTAAGGGAAGAGAAGAGGACAATATATACTAGTCGATTTCACTATGAGATATCCGAAAGCAAACCGTTTCTGAGATAGTATTTATTTTAGAATTTTATAAAAATCCGAACGCAATAAATCGCAGGAGAGGGGTTTGCCAGCCCCTCGTTTCTGCTAACTCTTGCTATAGACCGCTCGCTCATACTAACTAGAGGAGCACAACTTAAAGGACTTGATTAAAAAGAGCAAATCAAAGAATATAATCAGTAGATTTTCATCTACATTTGCCTGCCCTGCTTCCAGGTATTATCAGAACAGAAATGATTTACTTACCTAAGATTAGGTATTGTGGGGTGCTGGTACCCACATTAGTTTTCGTTGCAGGAGTGTAGAGGGCTGGTACAATCAAAGAAGAAGCTTGTTGGAGAATAATGCCGCCGCCGCGCTTGGAGTGAGAGGGAAATTTCTTTCTTCTTAGTAGTAGTAGTAATTAGTTCGGAGCCAGAGTGCCTACTGAAATTAGGTCACTGTATATATCCATTTGTTTCGTGTCGCAATTAGCGCCGTCCCTGACACGATGCGCGTGCCTATTGGTGCGGCGCTATGTGCGACCGAAATGGCCTATTCCTATCCCTCTCGCTTCAATGAAACTTAGGCATTTCATATATTTTATTACACAAACAAACATTACAAATAAATCAAAACACAAATAAAACATATTAAACATAAACATTAAACATTAAACAAGTAAAAACACACAAGTAATTAATTAAGTAAACAAGTTAACAAGATCTTATAACTAACTTATAAATTTCACACTAACGAGATAAGAGGAATACTTATACATTATTATGGGACCTAACAATAATAACTTAGGTCATTTGTAAACACTAAGGGAACCTAGGTTGTCGCGAACATATCTCCCGCCGCAGCTCGTAGCTGAAGTCCTAGGGTTCGCGCGTTCCCGATGACATGATGACCACCAATTTCTTCGTAGGTCGTCGGAGCACCCCCTTGGTAGTCCTGACGTCGACTGCTCGTACTTCACCATCTGGCCCAGGGTAAGTGGCGGTGATGACTCCCCGCGGCCAACAGTTGCGCGGTAGAGTGCCGTCGGCGATGAAGACTAGGTCCCCAAGTTGTAGGGAACCGTTGCTCGCCCTGGGCTCCCGCCGGTGTTGGAGCTCCGGTAGGTATTCTCGCATCCAGCGTGACCAGAACATGTCTGCGAGGCGTTGACTGGTCCGCCACATCTTCTTGCAGTTGTCGTCATCTTCGGTGAACGCTCCAGGCAGGGGCACGCGGGAAGGCCCACCCAACAGCAGGTGGTTCGGGGTCAGGGCTTCTTCGTCGTCAGGTGAGGTGGAGACATGCGTGAGCGGCCGACTGTTGAGAGTGTGTTCAGCCTCCACCAGCAGTGTGGAGAGGACTTCTTCTCTTGGTGCTCGCTCGTGCAGAACCGCGTGTAGGGCCGTCTTGACGCTTCGTACTAGGCGCTCCCAGGCTCCACCCATGAAGGGAGCACTGGGTGGTATGTACCGCCACGTGATCCAGCGGGCGGAGGCGTCTCGTTGTAGGGCTTCGGTCGCAGCGGCCTGCAGTTCTCCGTCGGCACCCTTCAGGTTGGTGCCCTGGTCAGACCATAGCTCGGTGGGGCACCCCCGGCGCGCTATGAAGCGCCTGAGGGCCATGATGGCGGCGTCGGTGCTGAGGTCTCCGGCTAGCTCGACGTGTACCGCCCTCGTCGTAAGGCAGGTGAATATCACGCCGTACCTCTTCTGTCTTCCTCGTCCCACGGTGACTTGCAACGGCCCGAAGTAGTCAAGGCCGGTGAAGGTGAAGGGTCGTTGATGATGGGCGAGGCGACTTCTAGGGTGATCGCCTGTAGACGGTTGTGGCGGGGTACTTCGTCGTATGCGGCATAGAGGGCACTTTTTCAACACCCCACGTACTGCGACACGTAGCCTCAATAACCAATATTGTTGGCGTATCTCGTTCGTCGTGATTGCGAAGCCTCCATGGTGCGTCTGTCTATGGACCCAGGCGATGTATAGGCGCGTCCATGGGTGATCGCCGTCCAACACGGCCGGTGATTTCTGTTCTTCAGTTATGTTAGCCGCCGCTGCTATTCTTGATCGCAGTCGTATAACTCCGCTGTCGTCCAGTAGTACTGCTAATTTTGCGAGGCGGCCTGACGCGGCCAGGGGGCTTGTCCCCTTTTTCAGTATGTTCATTTCTTCGTGAAAGACTTCCTCTTGTTGAGCGCGCACCCACAGTGTTTCAGCCGCGCGCAAGTCTTCAACTTCTATATTTACGTAATTTCGATGTACTTGTTTCTTCGTTTCCATGGCAACCGGCGTCTTGTTTTTTTCTTTGTTCTTACGCCACGTAGGGTCGGCGTCGGCGTTGGCTTTGTTTCTTTTGGTGACCGCTGTACACTGTTGTTTGTTGCGTCGTAGGCTTCTGACGAATTGTAAAACTCGAGCGGTCGCTCTAATAAGGCGAGTCCAACTTGAGAAACGTCGCACATCGGGCAGGGCTTCCAATAGACACGTCGTTTGGTTTACGACGTGTACGCGTTCTTCCTCAACTTCGTCGATCTGCTCGCCGTCGTCGATGTTTTCTCGGGGCCATTCGCTCTCGTCGTAGTATAGGAAGGCCGGCCCCTGGTACCACCGATGTTCTGCGTTGAAGTCGTGGGGTACTGAACGAGTCGCGTCGTCGGCCGGGTTCAGCTTGGTCGGTACCCATCGCCATTCCTTGGTCTTCGTGTGTTCGCCTATCTCAGCCAAGCGATGTGCGACGAAGGGTTTGTACTGCCGCGGCCCGTTGCGTACCCAAGTGAGTACAGTACGCGAGTCTGACCAGAAGTGACGGCTCGCAGGCTTGAATTGATGTTCTTCCACGATGGTTTCCGCCAGCCTGCTGCCCACCACTGCCGCTTGGAGTTCGAGTCGTGGTATGGACACGACTTTCAATGGTGCCACCTTCCCCTTGGCGGCCACCAGCGATACCCATATATCGCCGTCTCTGTCTTCCACGCGCCAGTAAGAGATAGCTGCGTATGCCGATGAACTCGCGTCGACGAATGTATGAAGTTGTATGTTGCGCGCGTTCGATAGTTTGTTGTAGCAGCGTGGCACGGTAAGCGTTGAGAGACGTCTCGCTTCATGTAGCCACTGTCGCCAGTCTGCCGCTTGCTCTTCTTGTAGGTCGGTGTCCCATTCGATTCCCGATCGCCACACATCTTGCATTATTCTCTTCGCTTGTATTGTTATAGGCGTGGCGATGCCGAGAGGGTCAAATATTGACATGACCGTTCGGAGTGCTTCGCGCTTCGTTGGTGTCTTCTTGCCATCAAGTACGTCGGCTGGTATTCGCTGCTCGTTGACGTTGAAGGTCAGGGTGTCTTCGGATGGCTGCCACACCATGCCCAGTATTTTCGCGCCGTCTAAGTGTAAGACGTCGCCTTTGGTGCCCGGCGCCATGTTGTCGAGGACCGCCGTCGAGTTCGATGCCCAGCGTTGTAGGAAGTAGTTGGCTTCTTCATGAATCTTCGTGACTTGTGTTGAGATTCTGACTGCTTCCTCCACGGTGTCGAAGCTGGCTAGGTAGTCGTCGACGTAGTGGTTGTCGACAATGGCTGCTGCGGCTTCCGGGTATTCTTCTTTGAACTTCTCGGCGTTCTTGTTCTTCACGTAGATGGCAGTGCATGGTGATGAAGTGGCACCGAAGATCACGCTCTTCATTCTATATTCTGTTGGGGTTCTGTCTGTTTCCCCGTTTCTCCACAGGAATCGTTGCATGTCTCGATCTTCCTCCCTTATTGTTACTCGCATGAACATATCTTTGATGTCCGCTGACACGGCGATCGGTCGTTGTCGAAATCTCATCAGTACCCCCGGCAGTGATTGTAGCAAGTCTGGCCCCGGTAGTAGCATATCGTTGAGGCTCACTCCTCTTGACTTGGCGGCAGCGTCGTGTACTATGCGTAGCTTCCCTGGTTTCTGCGGATTAATGACTCCAAAGTGCGGTAAGTACCATTTTCGTGCACTCGTTAAGGGGGTCGCTAGTTCAGCGTAGTTGTTTGATAGCAGCGTCTTCAATTGTTCTTCGTATTTTTTCTTGAGATTTTCATTTTTGTTGAGCTTCTTTTCGACGAGTTCTAATCTTCTCAGTGCCATGCCATAACTGTCGGGCACGGCAGGGTTGTCTTGACGCCACAGCAGACCAGTTTCGTATCCTCCCGCCGGTAGACGACGAGTGTTTTCTTCTAATGTTTGTAGCGCGCGTCGTTCGTCATCGTTGTAGCTGCGTCGCGGTGTGATGGCCAATGACTCGAGACTGAAGTGTTGCTTCATCATAGCTTCTATAGATTCTTCTTCATCTTCATCTATGATGGTGGCATGATGTACTCGGTGATATAGCTTTCTTCTTGTTTCTCGGACACCGTGTAGAACCCAGCCTAGGTCTGTGAGCGATGCTATCGGTTGATTCTTCTTCCCCATTCGAAGGTCGTGTGCAAGTAGTAGTGCCCAGTTGTCTTGACCGAGCAGTATCTTCGGCGAGGCTTCTTTGTATGTGAGGCAGTCTTCGAGGTCGCGTAGGTGTTCGCAGTTTTCCATGACATCGCGCGTTACTGCTTGTGATGCTAGCTGGAGGCTCTTCGTGATGTGGTGAGCTTTCCTGTCGGCCCCTCGTAGAAGAATCTTCACGCGTCTTGAGTCTTGAGCGTCGATGCGTGCACCGGCGACGCCTTCGATATAGAAGGGGTCTGGAGAACCCGTGGCGCCGATTTTCTTCGCTATTTCGTTTTCGATGAGGCTGCAGGTGGACCCGTCGTCGAGGAGAGCATACGTTGAGCAAGTACCCTCCGGACCTTCGACTTCCACTGGTAGAATCTTCAATAAGGCTGTGGTGTTTTTTCTCTCTTTCGCTGAAGCTACGATGTGCGATAGCTCCGTCTCTTTCGTTGATGCTACGGTGTGCGATATCTCTGTCTCTTTCTTCGGCGGCGGCGGCGACGGCGTATTCCCATGTAGTAATTCGTGATGTAGATATTCGCAGCCGTTGATATCGCATTTCTTCGGTTTGCAAAAGTGTTGCAACTTGCGCGTGCGTAGACACCTAAAGCATAGGCGGTGTTTTTTCGCTATTTCCCATCTTGTAGGTACGTCTGCTTCCTTCATTTTGTAACAGTCTGTTGTGGCGTGACCCTCCCTCTTGCATACGGCGCACGTCGGCTTGGTGCTCGTAGCTCTTGGTTCTTGCGCGTGGTAGCTTCTCAGTGGTTTTCTTGTGGCATACTCCCGCCGGTCTTCAGAGGCAATGTTCTCAGCGGGGGCGAAGTTTCCACAGCGCATGGCGGTGCGTTCCATGAACGCGGACAAGACCATGAGGTCTGGAGTATCTTCAGGCTGTTCGGCGGCGTAGTCGTAGTATCGATAACGCAGTGCAGACGGTAGTTTCTCGACGACGCTTCTTACTATCTCCGCGTTGTAGAGATAGTGGTTTTTCTTCAAGGCCTTCACGGTTGCTGTGACGTTGATAATCTTCGATGCGAAGGTGCATATATCTTTCGGGTTCTCGGTGAGTCGGGGTAGGTGGCGAAGTTTGTTGAGCTCCGCTAGTGCTAGTGCGTCCGGTCTTCCAAATCTTGACTCTAGTAGACGCATGACTTCGTAGGCCGATGTCGCCCCGACGAATAGGCATTGAACCGCTTCTTTCGCTGCGCCCCTCAAAGTTCTTCTTAGTCTTGCTAAGTTTTCTTGCTCGGAGAGTAGGGGGGCAGATTCTTCGAATGCCGTCTTGAACGGCAGCCAGTCGCTCGATGATCCGTTGAACGCTGGTAACTCTTGATGTCTGTTCGTTATGTTCGGCTGGACAGCTCTTGCTGCTAGGGTGATCGCGCTGGCCAGCTTGTTGTAGTCGAACGTGTTCGTTTCACGCCCGTAATACGGCACGGCGGCGTGATTCTCTTCTGTGGGCTCCGGTGGCATTGCTATTTCTTGTTGGTTGATCGGCTTCATCACATTTGAAGTGGGTGGAGGTCGCTGAACGTCGGCGTCGCACGGCTGCGGCGGCGCCAGTTGTTCGGCACGATCTCTTGGGCATTCCCTCTTCGTATCTATATCGGCGGCTTCGTGATGTGGTTCCAACGTCAATGCCATGGTGCTCTTCCTTATCCACTCTGTCGTTCTTTCTTCCCGAACTGTGCTCTCTTCGAAATCTTCCTCAATGTCTGTGTCGTCTTCTTCAAGCGCGGCGACTCTGGCGGCGGCGAGTTTCACTTGCAGGGCGAGTAGTTCTTCTCTGGCTTTTGCTAGGTCCTTCCGCTTGCTCTTCGCAGAAACCGTCTTCGTAGTCTTCGGCGTGGTACGTGGTCGAGAGGTCGAGGCTACCGGTGCTTCGTTGGAGACGGTGGCAACGTTGGTTTCTTCTATTGCGGTTGTCCGCGGCGTTGCGTCAGTTTCTGTGGTTGCTCCGGTAGTTCGTGTGGCGTAGGTAGACCTCGTATGTTCCGAAGGTGTGGCTTCTGTTGACGTGGGAGCGGAGGCCGTAGCGGAGGCCGCAGCGTTGTTGTCCACGGAGTAGGACTTCATGCTTCTCGTGACAGGCATTTTTCTTCGATTGTTCTTTTATTCGGCTTCAGAAGGACCAGAAAATGTGGTCGTCGTCGCTGGTTCTGTTATCCGGCTTCAGAAGGACCAGAAAATGTGGGGTGCTGGTACCCACATTAGTTTTCGTTGCAGGAGTGTAGAGGGCTGGTACAATCAAAGAAGAAGCTTGTTGGAGAATAATGCCGCCGCCGCGCTTGGAGTGAGAGGGAAATTTCTTTCTTCTTAGTAGTAGTAGTAATTAGTTCGGAGCCAGAGTGCCTACTGAAATTAGGTCACTGTATATATCCATTTGTTTCGTGTCGCAATTAGCGCCGTCCCTGACACGATGCGCGTGCCTATTGGTGCGGCGCTATGTGCGACCGAAATGGCCTATTCCTATCCCTCTCGCTTCAATGAAACTTAGGCATTTCATATATTTTATTACACAATCAAACATTACAAATAAATCAAAACACAAATAAAACATATTAAACATAAACATTAAACATTAAACAAGTAAAAACACACAAGTAATTAATTAAGTAAACAAGTTAACAAGATCTTATAACTAACTTATAAATTTCACACTAACGAGATAAGAGGAATACTTATACATTATTATGGGACCTAACAATAATAACTTAGGTCATTTGTAAACACTAAGGGAACCTAGGTTGTCGCGAACAGGTATATAAAATCCAATGGCAAAGCCTATAACAGTATGTTGATAGTAAGACAAGACGTAGGTAGTAGGTACTACACGGAACCCAAAGAAATTGGGAGCGAGTAGGAGCAGTGGCGGACTAACGCTGAATACTTAACTAAATTTGCTTGGTAGGTACCTATATAAGAGGTGGTTTGGAGTTGGTAAGTCCCATACAAATATCGACCCCCGACGGGCTTAGTCCGCAACTGGGTGGGTAGAGGAAATTATTTTTTTGTAATGAATCTACTGGACAATTTTCAGTTCCGATATCAACCGCTCGCCGTGCATAAACTTCTGGACGCTATTAATGAGACTGGTCTTCCTATCGTGACAGACATGAACGATCCCGACACACCTGATGGATTCATGATTGCTCAGACCTTTTCAGAGTAAGGAAATATTTATTTATAGTTATTTATAGTCTCTTCTAAGAGATTTGCATGTGATTCAATAGAATGTAACATGGTCTTGCTTGATAATAACTTGAGATTTTTGTTTAGAAATCATGAAAGTAACAGGAACCAACCATTTGTATGCTATGCTAATCGTCGTACTGAATACGATTGTGAACGCGCGACTAACAACGTTGAGTATAGGCAACCAATAATAAACACCTGTAAATAGATCACGCTCTTTCGATGACAATACAGGTCTAATCTAAGACATTAATTATTGAGAAAATCAAGATAACGCATATTTACAATATAAAATTGATTGGACAATTACAACATTTACAATGGGACTTTCGGCAAACAAGATAATAAATAATGCTAAAGTTGAACTCCCTATCCTGGGTAAACAATACCTAGGTATACCTACCTTGCAGAAGGACGCATTTAATATTTTAATGGTATTTTATTGCGATGTTCTGTGACGTGTCTTCGAGTGTTGGTCTGTCTGTGAATAAGATTCCCAGAAGTAACGCGTGATTGACACCGATCGGTCACCGCTAATCATCTGGAGGGCCGTGCTTGTTTGCAACCTTTTTAACTAAAAAAGAGAAACTATGTTGGGTTATTATATAAATTCCAATTATTATATTCCAGTGATGGCCAAAGATATACAACAGCGAGAGCGTATCTGAAACCAAAATCCCAAAGACCTAATCTTAGTGTTAAGCTTAATTCTCACGTAACGAAAGTGATACTAGACGGTAAGAAAGCAACAGGAGTCGAATTTATAGACGAGAATGGTGTGAAGAGGACTGTGCAAGCTACTAAAGAGGTAAGTGACTACAGGGGCCTTAGTATGAGTTTTGATAGTTTTCGAGCTTGATCAAACTTATCGTCTCTCTTCATACATTGCCCACTGTTTCTGATAGTTTACGCTAGAGGGCGCTAGTGGGCAATGTATTAAAAGAGACGAAACTAACAAACTAATACTAGGGGTACAGGACGCTCGCAACCCACAATCTGAGTGCAGTCCTGGCATGAGGTGAGGCGCGAAAATAAGTACCTCTTCTTGCTTTCGGCAGACGTTGCCTCGCATCGCATGCCTGCAGTATAGTGCAGACAGACATTAATGTCTTTCGTACACGTATCGATAGCGTCTTTCTTTACTCAATCTAAGTCTCCCATGTTATGCTGTGCATTCGTACTATTAAGAGCTACTTAAATTGTTTACACATTCCAGTCCAGTATTTTTATTTCATAAACAATAAGAGTCAAAACAAATATGGATATTTATTTTTGTGACCGTATCTACTTTAAGTATGATTTTAGAGCATCGACTGGTCTGACTTGGGCAGGTAGGTATATAAGTCACACAGCCTCACAGACGGTGAAATATTTAGACTATTTAGAATATTTAGACCTAGACTTTTCCCATATTTTTATCTCCAACACCTAGTCTCACACCTATCTAGGATTCATAGAATTTTTCAATCTTGTTACCTTCGCATTGAGATAACGACCTCAGTAATTTGACCTTTGTAAGTCAATAAAAGCTGTAGGTTTGTCAACCAATATTTTAAAAATGTAAGTAGATATACGGGTGAGATAATGATTCACAATGACTATGAAATTTTAAGGCGTAGAACACACGAAATTATGGCATGCTTTCTGCCGCGCCACTATAGGTGTGAAGCGGATCAAATTCTGAATAATTATGTTTTAGGTTATCTTGAGCGCTGGAGCCCTGAACAGTCCACAGATTCTAATGCTGTCTGGTATCGGACCTCGAGACACTCTGGAGCAATTCAAAATACCAGTAATAGAAGATCTCCCAGTCGGTCAGAACTTAAGGAACCATTACGGCATAACACTCTACTTTGTACTCACAAAGCTAAATAACACAGAGAACTTAGATTGGAGCATGCTGACAGAGTACCTGTTAAAACGAGAGGGCTCTATGTCGGGAACTGGAGTTACTCAGGTAAGATTACCAAAAATTCTATACCTACCTACGCTTAATTTTTTCCGCCAGAAGCAAATTAACGATTGAGGCTTCGTATTGAAAATTTAGTAGGTATTGATCTCAGTATTATCACTTGTATTTATTTTTTCAAATCGCTTTTTGTTAAGTTCCATAATCTATATTACCTAGGAACTACTGACGGTTACCTAATAACCTGTCTAGATTTGTATTGTTCTCTTTGATTTTCGTGAAAATGTGGGAAGAATAAATCATCCCCTTTCAAGTTCTCTGATGTTTCCTCCTTTCTCCACAAGCTCACAGGTCTCCTGTATTCAAGCTTAGCAAACCAAAGCCTCAAGCAGCCGGATCTGCAGTTCTTTTTCAACGGTTTCTACGCAGAATGTTCTAAAAGTGGAATGATCAACGAATATCGTGATGACGGCTATCAAGGAAGAAATGTTTCGTAAGTACCTATCCAAAGGAAAAGTAAACCTGAATGTTGTTGTTAAAATTGACTATTTTTGCAATTCACGAGTAATGATGAACTATAATGTAGGTACCTAGGTACATCTTTATGGAACATAAAAATCGGGAGTGGTCTCCCCTTGACTTTCTCGTATACCGGAAACGACTCTAAAGTTGATAGAAACCTTATATTTTGATGTCATACATGCATGTTAAATTTTGGTTAGGTACCCAACCGAGTACCGACCGCGCACTTGGTTGCTTAACTTTCGTGATCGACGACTCAAAAGCTGATAGAAACCTTATATTTTGATGTCATACATGTATGGTAAATATGGTTGCAATAAGTTAAAGCATACTCGAGTTATCGTGCTAACGCACAGACACACATACGTAATTCCAAAAACCTTTAGGTATATTGTTTTATAGTAATTTACAATTCCAAAATATCAGATCTGCAAATAGGAGAGTTGACCTTTTAATTACTTCACACTGTTTCCTTTGTCCGCAGAGCAAACGCAGCGCTACTACTTCCTCGTAGCGTAGGAAACCTAACTTTGCAATCGGCAGATCCACTGGATCCCCCACTTTTCTATCCTAACTACTTCGCTCATCCAGAAGACTTAGTCATGATAAGAGATGGAGCTAAATATCTGCAAAGGATCTTCGAAAGTGATGTAAGTTGAGGCAAAACGTCGAATTGCGGGCATCAAAACATCGCAAATTACATAACACGTTAAATTTTTGAATTTTTCTGCAGACGCTCAAAAACAAATACGGCTTGCAAATAGACAACAAAACAACAGAAAAGTGTAGCAAGTTTGAAGATTGGTCAAACGCTTGGATCGAATGCATGGCCCGCGTAAACACTGACCCCCAAAATCACCAGTTGGGCACAGCCGCTATGGGGCTGGTTATAGATCCCAAGCTGAGAGTCTATAATATTGAAGGTGAGGTTTATTTAAAATACATATTCTAAAACAAATGCTAAGCCGAGGTGTTTTACTGGATGTAATCGTATTTGATGAGAACCAAGGTACCTACAGACGAAAACAGATCATATATTTTTGCAACGTTATTCCATAATTGTAAAGTTCAAACTCTATTGTAGAAAGTCCTGATTGACCTTTTTGGTAGCCTGATCCCTTTTTGGTAGGGGGAGATGAGAAGAAATTTAGAGGGTATTTACTGCATCTGGTATGTGACATCATTTACCTACTCGTGATTTGAATTTATAGAATGGTGTGTTTAAGAATTAGTGAAGCCACAAAGGACACACACATTGTATTTTTAAAACCGCAAAAAAGTATTACCTACCTACATGGCTAGACAGTGAATATACCTATAGAATATTCTTTAGTATAGGTCATGTATAGGTACACCTATCACAGAGTTATCATAAAAACACAGGAGAAAAAAATGTACAAAGTCTTATCGATGAGCGATGAACTATAGGAGCTGGCCCTTCCAGACAACCTTTATAACAAAAAAAAATCTGTTTATACGATCTGCAATCAGTTGTTTACAATGAGCAGACTTGTTTAACTATTCGATGTCAGGTAGAGTATATGTCCTCCAGCGAAGAGAACTACTCTTTTATTCGCTATACTACTATGTCTTTACTTTTGAGGCGTTTTATATATCCTCTTGTAATTAGCCCACTCGCCAGTTCGTTGGGATGCCTTTCCAATTTTCTACGGTAGTTCTCGTACAGTTTGGATTTCTTCCAACACCGTGTTCACTCCCAAATGTTTATGGATTTCGTTGTTAGTTGTAAACCATGGAGCGTTGCTCAGTTACCTCAATTTTGTATTTTGCATCCTTTGTAATTTTGTGATACTAGAGTTACTAGCACTTCTCCATAGTTGTATTCCATACATCCATACTGGTTTTAAGACGGTCTTATATATGAGAAGTTTATTGTCTATAGACAGCTTGCCATTTCTTTTCAGTAACTAGTGAAGATTTCTGGACTTGATGTTGAGTTCTTGTCTCTTAGTTTTAATATGATGGTTCCATGTTAATCTTCGATCAAGATGTAGGCCAAGGTAACGCACTGTTTCACAGTGTGGAAGTGTTACATCTTCAAGTTGTACTAGTGGGCAGTTTTCTTTTCTAAGGGTGAAAGTAAAGTAACCTGCACAGATTTCGATGCGCTTGCCTTTATAAGTCACTTTTTTAGCCAATCGGTAATTTCATTTAGCTCTTCCTGTAATATTTGAGTAGCTATAGAAGACTTCTTATGGCTTACAAGAATCGCCGTGTCATCATATACTCTTTGGTGTCATCTGCGAAAGTAGCAGTTGTGATACCGTTCAATTGTGGAAGATCAGCAGTAAATAGGTATAAAGGACAGGTCCGAGCACAGAACCCTGAGGTACTCCAGCCCTGATTTCAAAGAAGTTTGATGTCGACTCTGCCTCCTTTACTTGGAAGATGTGATTTGTTAAATAAGATTTCTGCCGTGTAGAAACTATGCGGCAAACTAGCGCGTACCTTGTAGAGAAGCCTCTTATGCCATACCCTATTGAATGCTTGCATCCAAGAATGCTGATGAGCAATATTCCTTTTCCTCTAAGGTCTTTCTTATCTTATCCACTACTCTATGTACCTGTTCGATGGTTGAATGACGTTTCCTGAAAGCAATTGTTTAAACAAATTTTCCAACCTTTATAATGACAGGAAAAAATAATGATAAATAGGGGGATTGATGTACCAAGCAAGCAGTATGGTCTTTACATTATAACTATGTTGTTATTACAGGTTTACGAGTGATAGACGCTTCTTCGATACCAACACAGATGACAGGCAATCCTCAGGGTGCAATCATGTTGGTAGCTGAGAAAGGTGCCGCGCTCATAAAGAAGACGTGGGAATAACACAATCGACAACGCTATAAACTTGACCTACCTAATAAATAATATAAAAAATAGTAAGAGTGACTAATTTAATTATATGAGTATACTTATAAGTACAGACCATGGTATACTATGTACAGACGAAGGCAGACCAGAATAAGGTTAAAAATTATTGAAGAAATTTGAGTTTTGCTCGCTGCAGCTCGTGCTGTCTTCTGTGCGTCCTATAGGCGACAACGCAAGTCCTAGATGTGTCTAGTTTATTCTATGTAAAGCTTTACAAATA
The DNA here is from genome assembly GCA_955850985.1 of Elophila nymphaeata. Taxonomy (NCBI): domain Eukaryota; kingdom Metazoa; phylum Arthropoda; class Insecta; order Lepidoptera; family Crambidae; genus Elophila; species Elophila nymphaeata. The sequence goes on from OY039088.1 coordinate 9,325,125, forward strand.
GAAACTTATGTATGATACAGACATATTATGACGTTTGCCATTCGTCTTGTAATTAATAAGTGATAAAATCAAACAGTCATGTTTTCTTTGTGATATTGTTAGTTATTCTTATGTAATTGTAGATAGAAATACTTATAAACTGTTGAATATTTTCACGTTTAAAATATATCTTTGTTGAAAGCGTTAATTTATTTTCTCCCTTATCGGGCTAAATTTAGAAGTTGTACCTACCATTTTATAATGCGTTATTTGCGATCGTAGAAACCAAAACCAAATCGTTCTTCTTATTATTCTTATTATTTCGTATTACATTACATATATATTCGTATTACAGAATTGCACTCAGAAATCAATCATGTCTTGAGAATCGTTTATCCCTTTCTATCAAGCACAAAGTGATAGAGACGTACAACGCTCAGTACGGCGTTGATTCTTGAGATATAATAATACCAGCCAAGTCGATGACTTCATTTACACATTTAGCCAATGTCAAGTGAAAACGTATTTAAAGTATATTTACATGGAAATTCGACATGATTTTCGTCTTATCCATGTTCATTTTAAGACCCACTTGTTGGGAGACATCGAGGAGGAATAGGATCATCGAGTATTGTTCCCAGGTTTTCCGAGTTCTCAGCCATGACTAAGATCATCTGCTGCAAAGCGAAGGTTATAACTCTCGAAAACAGATTGTAGGTAAACATGACACAGGAGCATGATGGGTCTATAGTTCTTCAATTGGCTATCGCCTCCCTATCGCCTTTTTGAAGAAGAGTCTCACCACGGGCGGCGCCTGTTGTTCTTGAGCTGCTTGAGAGCTACTACGAACGTACACTACGAATGAATTACATGAGTAAACAATGGATACCTATTAATTTTAATTACCACCAAAATACATTTTAGGTGAGTTAATAATAAATGACGCCATCAACTTGTCAACAAGGAATTCTCGTTAACTAGGTAAATCTAAAATTAGTCACAACAAACCCGATATAATTTACGATATAAAAGGGTAGGTACCTAATATTGCGGACACATGTGCTTGAGCACCATTTGAGCACCCATAAGATGAAAATCGATTGCGCTCTCGTAGCAAAACGTAGTATAAAAAAGAATAATCAAAATCGATTCATAATTGACGGAGTAATCGCGGAACATAGATACAAAAAAAACACATACAGTCGAATAGAGAACTTCCTCCTTTTTTGAAGTCGGTTAAAATACTATACAGTTCACGCGTCAAAGGAAACTGCAAGCACGGAATTCCGACACCATGTAGGACATATCATTATTTAGGTATAAACCTTTTTATAGAGTAGCCAAGGGATGTTCTAAAGGTGGTTGTAATCATCATCATAAATATAAAATTGGATGTTTTAATTTAACCGACTGATGACATGTTTTAGAGTGTTATTAATCTCTGTCCTGCCGGTCTATTCGCTAACTTTTTTTGACAGATGAAAGTGATGATCACCGAATGAATTACATATCCATTACTGTATTTACATGACAAGTGCCATAATAGCGTGTCGTGTATAACAGCAATGGATATGTAATTCACTGGGTGATCATCACTTTTATCTGTCAAAAAAAGTTAACTAAAAAAAAGAATAAGCCTACTGGTTGTCGGCTTTTGTTTGTTGGTTCACTGAAGGTTTTGTTACTTTTTGGTAGGCTGGCAACCTGTCACTATTTTGAGGCACTACATGGCCCATACTGCGAGATATGGCTTATGTGTTACCAAGTGATGTCTAAAGCTGTATTGAACCCTTTTGGGATTACGAGTGTGATGGCACAGTGTAAAAACAAAGAGGTTCGATCGACGCCTTTGAAGCTGAGGAAAATGCCGATTTTGTCTAGACAGCGTGGCCGTGCAGTAGACATGCAGTAGACCAATGTCTACCAAACGAGTGTATAGCAGTTTGTTGGCACCACCGCGACCCTCTCGTCTCGAATTCCCCTAGCCGTGCTCGTTGGCTGACTGTGAGAACCATAGATTCATAATTACTGTCGTTTATAGATTGGCAATGAATCGACAAGTCTGAGACCAAAAAAATGCTAATGTGCGAGTAATGCGCATGTGTGCTTGAAAATAGTACTGCAGTCTGGCAGTTGCTGTCTTTACTACGTAACTGAAAGGCCGACTTAGGCCGCTTGCATGTACGTGAAATGGTCTCGTCTATCTATCTCGCTCTAATATACGGGTTAGTATGCTCTTTCTCTTTCTCATTGCCGACCTACAGTTTCCTATATCTATGGTAAGACCTTATAGGCTGTGGTGATAGGTAATAGATACATTTGTCGCACCGCCACAACGAAAGTGACTCAACTCAAAATTTTGGTGAATTAAGTTAAAAACAAGAACTGACTCACAAAAATCTGATCAATCTGCTAGTCTTTCAAAAACTGACGAATTCGTGCTAGAACAGGATAAATAGACATATTGTGACTCTTTCGTACCCGCGCGTCCCATCCCTTCCCCCGGAACAACAGTGCCCGATTCAGTTTCCGTCTGCGGTGGAACGTTATTTTGGTGTTATTAAAATTAACTAAGGCTCAGTGCGTCGTTGTTATTTTACACAAAAGTTATTCATCATTTCAGCCGAGAGACGCCCACTGTTATTTATTTATTTATTATGATAGATACACCATCGACAATATCAATTTACATTAAAAGAAGATCGTGTGCAAGTATTTCAGGTTAAAAGATATGTCTTTGCAGGTATATACAACATTATCAATAAAACTAATAAACCAAACATCATTCTAAAAAGATTAACAATAACAATTTAATTTTTTTTTTATGTATGTACTAACTAGATTAATTTTCTACAATTAGGTAAGTATATGTTGTACAGGTAGGTATCCTGTCACTATTTTTGAGGTACTGTAAGGCCCTTACTGCAAGATGTGGCCTCATGTGTAACCAAGTGCTATCTAAAGCTCCGCTCAACCCTTTTGGGATTATGAGCGTGATTATATGTATATACAATTAATAGTTGTGCAAGGCGAGCAATTCCTTGCACTTTCTTTTGAATACTCGTTCGGGGTCGCTAAAGATGTCGATGTCATGATTGTTCAGGCTGTTGTAAGTTTGCATACATCTATTTAACGGTGAAAACTTACCCAATTGGTTCTATTAAAGGGAATGTTGAAAACATTAGTCATTGGGTGTCTAGGTATATGATAAGAATTGTAAGGCACACTTGCTGCAATAAATTGGGTGAAATTAATTTGCCATGAAGAAGTTTGTGCAATGACATCAAATCCAACAGTTTACGCCGGTCAGCTAGTGAAGTTATGTTAAGATGAGAAAGTCTGGAGTTGTAATCTTTAGGGCATGGGTAACTTCGAATTCTGTATGTGATGTAACGAGCGAAATTTTTTTGAATACGTTCGATTCTATTTATATGAACTTTGTAGGAAGGATTCCATATCACTGAGGCATATTCTAAACTACTACAAATTGAGGAATTATAAATAGTAATCAGGGTCTGCGCATTTTTGAAATCATTGCATGTACGCTTCACAAAACCTAACATTTTCTAGGATCGCGTGACTGTTGGACATAGGCCTCCCCCAAGGATCTCCAAACCGGTCGGTCCTGCGCTGCCCGCATCCAGCGGCTTCCCGCGACCTTAACTAGATCGTCAGTCCACCTTGTGGGGGGCCTACCAACGCTGTGTTTCCCGGTACGTGGTCGCCACTCGAGGACCTTTCCGTCCCAACGGCCGTCAGTCCTCCTCGCAATGTGCCCTGCCCACTGCCACTTGAGGTTCGCAATTCTTTGGCCTATGTCGGTGACCTTGGTTCTCCTGCGGATCTCATCATTTCTGATATGATCACGCAGAGAAACTCCGAGCATAGCTCTCTCCATTGCCCTTTGGGTGACCTTGAGCCTTCTTATGAGGCCCATTGTAAGCGGCCACGTTTCAGTTCCGTAAGTTATCACTGGCAACACACACGAATTAAAGACTTTCGTCTTGAGACACTGCGGTAGATGGGCCGAGAATATGCCGCGTAGCTTTCCAAACGCTGCCCAGCCGAGTTGGATATTATTTATACAAAAGACTATATTTATTATACAAAAGTTATTATTTAAATATAATCCTAATCTTAAAATGACCAATGTTTGTATAAGGACAGTTTTAGACTATAAGTGAAGCTAATAGTACTGACCTAAGTCTACATTATTTTACTATATATGAAATTATGTGTAATGACTTAAGTCTAGTTCGGTCGTTTTATTTATTTCATCATTACCATTTCATTGCAAGTTTTAAAAATAAAACTGACCTATTTCTAAATAAGGCATTTATATTTAAATTATCATAGTAGGTACTAAAATGGCATTGTTTTAGGATGTTATTATTTATTAATAATTTTATAACCGAATATACAATAAGTAATAGTCCTAAAAATATACTGAGCTTTAAAATAAATAGATTGCTTTTAATTTTTAAAAGTTATGACAGGTTTTGTTGTAAACTCTTCAAAATATAAACACATTCTTGCCATTTCCCACAAAACGTGAATTTTGAATTGAGTCACTTTTGATCTGGGGGTGCGATGTATGAAAAGTGGTTAATTAAATATTATCTAACTAATTGAATGCAATGTGTATGAAATTTTGGGACGAAACTTCGCTTAGGAAATAATTGTCTGTAGAATATAGACCAAAACCATAATGGACATAATCCTATTTGTCATAAAATAAAAATACTACTGCATTGTTTTAATCATGAATATAGGAAAATGTAGATCGCCAATGTGAAATACAAAGTGCATACTAACGAGTATATTAGAGCGAGATAGATAGATGGGACTATTTCACATACACACACGATACACACACGCATCCTAAGGTCTGTCAGTCACATAGAAAAAACAGCAACTGTGAGACTGCATTACTATTTTTCACATACACAATCATATTCATCAGTGCATTATTCACACCTTGACGCATTTTTTACTTTCTCGTATACATAGTACTTACTTATAGAAGGAAATCTTGTAATAGTCAAAAAAATTTATTAATTATATTCTTTTCAAACTATAAAGCTTCCATGTAATTTTCCTAGCAATATAAACACTAAAATATTTTTTTTATGTACTCGGAAGGTAATAAATAAAAAGGATGTATATAGTAAAATTTTATATTAAATACATACATGATTACATGACTACCATCATACAATACTAGGCGCATAATAAGTACTTTATACATACATAGAAATATAGCATTCATTTTCTTTTGATAAATTTCAATAAAAGTTTGAATCAAATTTCTTGATAAAAAACAACAACATGGCAACATTTGTATTTTAATTTTATTTTATTCAAATTTACCAAAACCTAATGAATTTTAACTTAATTCATAATTTATTATCCATGTGATTGTTAAACTTAAAATACTTCATTTTCAAATCTACTAAAAATCAGATTTCTACCAATTTGGGGAATGATTAATAATACTATTTTGGCCATCGAAAACACCATCAAATAAGAAAACACATCAAGAAATCAATTTAGTCAAACTATAGTAAATTGGAATTGTATATTGGCAAATGCATGGTACCGTTGAAATGCAACAATTAATAATAACTAGATTCCAAAATTAGCACCTTTACGTACTGACATTATCATGAAATCCGTATCAAATCAACTTAGAACTAATATTCTTTCTTATTTAATACCAATCTAATTATCTGGTAAATATAAAAATCTTATAAAATATATGCAATATTGTCAGTGACAAGCAGATTGCACCAAGCTATGACCATTTTAATTTTATTTATGTAACATCTGGAATCCAAAATGGTTGTCGTTATTTAATATTATAAACAATGAGAATCTTCAAATGCAATCTGCTAACAATGACATCTTACTGTTCGTCCTTATCCTTAGCGCCGTGTTTCAAGATGCGTGTGAACTCAACATAGTCGAAGAGCCCATCCCGGATGGGAGCCTCGCGTAGCATCTCGTCAACGTCATCATCAGTAAAGCGATCACCCATTGTGGTCAATAGTTCACGCAGACGATTCTCATCAATCACACCCATGTTTTCCTCATCAAAACAACTGCAAAATAAATAACAAAATTGATTAAAGTATTCTAAATAGGAAATAGTGAGTAACATTGAAATACCAATACCTATTATGATTTTGAAATAATTTGAAGGTCATGATTATAACTGATATCTATCTAGATATCTGTAACATCTGTCCTGGTTATTGACTTTTGTAGGTTGGTTCACTGAGGGTTTGTAACATTTTGGGTTTCATGTCAGTTTTTTGTAGGCTACAGTCTTGCAACCTGTCACTATTGAAGCACTACTTGGCCTATATTGCCAGATGTGGCTTTAAGTATAACCTAATGCTACCTAAGGCTCCGCTCAACCCTTTATGGGATTATAAGCGTGATTGTATGCATGTATGATGTGTATTTTAATGTCACAAATGCAGGTGACCCACAACTATGTGTACATGCATTGTGACAAAAAATAAAAATACCATACCACAAAGTTTAAGTAATGTTGAGATGGTTGCAGGTGCTTTTATTACAATTTATAACTTACCCAAAAGCATTCTTGATAACATCCTCGGGGTCGGTGCCCTGCAGTCTCTCACCAAATAGGGTCAGGAACATTGTGAAGTTGATAGGACCTGGAGCTTCATTCATCATGCCCTCAAGGTAATCCTCAGTTGGGTTTTTACCTGCAAAAAGTAGATGTAACATGATAATAATGTAACTAATTTTTTTGTACCCTCACATTTGCAAAGGTGACCTATATCGTCACCTTTATGGTAAACTTACGAAACTGCAAAAAACAAATTTTACAGGAGAGCGTTTTGAAACATTAAATTGATAATAACTTTTGTTATGATGCAGATGTAATAAATTCTTAGATACATTTGATTTTCAAAATCCTGCTGTTTTTAAATACAATGAATGGATCACACCTATGTAGTACAACATAAGGTGCAATTTTTTTTAGATATGTCAAATTTACAAAAACTGTAGATTCGTAAGTTTGCCGTGGAGGTGACGATATCTAGGATTGGGGGTTAGGTGTAATACAAAAATAAATAAAAACAGAGAGAGAGACAAAGCAAGAAGCATGCCATAGACTTATTATACAAATTTAAACTGTAATTAAGAGGTCTGTTGTCGGCATGGGGCTTTTTTTAAAGATTATTAGGCTATATTTTATTGAACAGTGTTGAACTTTGCTAAACTAAAATAAGAAAAGAATTGTATTGAGAAATGAATTTTCTTCAAATAAAATATTGATTCTAAATGAAAATAGATACCCACCAAGAGAAGCCAGCATATCATGCAGGTCATCCTTGTCTACAAAACCATCTCTGTTCTGATCTATCATATTAAAGGCCTCTTTAAATTCTGCTATCTGCGCCTGATCGAACATAGCAAAAACATTAGAAGTGGCCCTTTGAGCACGTTTCTTGTTGGTGCCACGACGGCCAGCTGTCTTGCGGGATGACATTTTGTTTATCTAAAAATAAAATCAAAATAGATTAAAAAAATACACTTACAAAAAGTAAGAGTGAAAGTATTTGGAAAACGAATGTTTTATTATGCAAAGAACCAGAACACTGCATTCTAATCTTGATGGAATTAATTACTTACTTCCACAGCGAATGATACAAGTTATTAGGCGTAAGCGCCGCAATATACTAAGCTGAACTAAACAATGAATAAGAGGTATTCTACGTAAGTTTATAAATAAAATTAATGAAGTAGGCGCGTTGACATGTGAGTTGTCTTCACTTGCTCACGTTACTAAATTTGATATGAGTCATTTGTGATCAGTAAGGTAAGTCCGCCGCTTTTCTTTAAACTAGGGCAGGGCACTAGATGTCACAAGTTCCAAGGATTTCCATAAAAGGCTGTATAATTTACACATACACACATGATACTTCAATTAAATAGTTTCTGCATAACAATGATCTGGAAGTACTTACATGATATTGTCTATAAAGGACTGATGAAAATAAATACGTTAATGACCGTTTATAACGAAAATAAGCGTAATTCTCAAATAAGTGAATGACTAATGCCTATACAAATTATTAGACACACAGATTAGAAAGAATATGATTAGACATACTACGCTTACATACGTCACAAAAAATGACAGTAAAAATTTTTTTTTTTTTTTTTTTTGGTTAATTTTTCCCTGTTACGGGACGGCAAAGGGATCTAGCCCATACAGCCAAGTCTTTAGTTTCATCTTCATTCTTGATTTTTGCATTAAAATGTGGGTGCCACACTTTTTAATGCATTTAGGGAGTGCTTGGCGAGAAATACATGGTACAGACCTCATGATGGTGACTGATGAGAATTGTATAATGGGATTTCCAACTACTATACAATTCTCCACTCCACATACACAAAACCTTTATTTCAATGATTCCTCATAACTGTTCGTCAACACGGATGCTTATGCAACAAAACGACACTACTTTCACTGCACAAAAACCACTCCGAAGCAATTTTGAATTATCGAAATAAAGATCGACATCCAGACGCCATGATTACCCGCCAAACACCATTTTTTTTTTTTTTGGTTAAATTTTTCCCTGTTACGGGACGGCAAAGGGATCTAGCCCATACAGCCAAGTCTTTAGTTTCATCTTCTTTCTTGATTTTTGCATTAAAATGTGGGTGCCACACTTTTTAATGCATCTAGGGAGTGCTTGGCGAGAAATGCATGGTACAGACCTCATGATGGTGACTGATGAGAATTGTATAATGGGATTTCCTACCACTATACAATTCTCAACGCCACATACACAAAACCTTTATTTCAATGATTCGTCATAACTGTTCGTCAACACGGATGCTTATGCAACAAAACGACACCACTTTCACTGCACAAAATCCACTCCGAAGCAATTTTGAATTATCGAAATAAAGATCGTCATCCAGACGCCATGATTACCCGCCAAACACTCCTTTTTTTTTTTTTTTTTGGTAAAATTTTCATTTTCCCTGTTACGGGACGGCAAAGGGATCTAGCCCATACAGCCAAGTCTTCAGTTTCATCTTCTTTCTTGATTTTTGCATTAAAATGTAGGTGCCACACTTTTTAATGCATCTAGGGAGCGCTTGGCGAGAAATGCATGGTACAGACCTCATGATGGTGACTGATGAGAATTGTATAGTGGGATTTTCAACCACTATACAATTCTCAATGCCACATACACAAAACCTTTATTTCAATGATTCCTCATAACTGTTCGTCAACACGGATGCTTATGCAACAAAACTACACCACTTTCACTGCACAAAATCCACTCCGAAGCAATTTTGAATTATCGAAATAAAGATCGACATCTAGACGCCATGATTACCCGCCAAACACCAAAAAAAAAAAAAAAATTTTTTTTTTTGGTAAAATTTTACCTGTCACGGAACGGCAAAGGGATCTAGCCCATACAGCCAAGTCTTCAGTTTCATCTTCTTTCTTGATTTTTGCATTAAAATGTGGGTGCCACACTTTTTAATGCATCTAGGGAGTGTTTGGCGAGAAATGCATGGTACAGACCTCATGATGGTGACTGATGAGAATTGTATATCTAGGGAGTGCTTGGCGAGAAATGCATGGTACAGACCTCATGATTGTGACTGATGAGAATTGTATAGTGGGATTTCCAACCACTATACAATTCTCAACGCCACATACACAAAACCTTTATTTCAATGATTCCTCATAACTGTTCGTCAACACGGATGCTTATGCAACAAAACGACACCACTTTCACTGCACAAAATCCACTCCGAAGCAATTTTGAATTATCGAAATAAAGATCGACATCCAGACGCCATGATTACCCGCCAAACACTCCCTGACAGTAAAAATGTCATGACAAGGCAAGCGATCTGATATTATGCGGCCTATCTTAAAAAAACTAAATACTTGATAAATAATATTATTGCATTATTCGATATTTTTTACCTTTATTTCAATGATTTCTCGTAATTGATCGTCAACATGGATTTTTGAAACTTTTTGACAACAATAATAACTATGAAGCTATGGGTAAAACTGGAGGCCACACCCAGTACTAAAAAATGAGGCTTGGTAGGTATGAACTCAAATGACCTTTCGTAGGGCTCCTGGGTTACCACATTAGGGAGTTTCTCCCGAGTTCTTGTTGTAATAAAAACTATTGAGATAGGTACTTCATTTATAGCTTAATGTACCGTACAATCAATTGTGACTCGACATACATTTTCCAATTGACATTAGTTAAATGCGTAATCCGACGAAAACCATAAAATTAAGAATAAGATACAATAAAATAAAAGATACCACACCAGAATTTACCGTGGGGGTTACCCACTATGTCATTAATTTTTTTATTGCTGTGTTTGAAAGATTTCTTGGTTTGTTAATCAAAGGAGGACTTGACCCTAGAAAATGTCATGGTATCTACACTCACGCGAACTTCTCAGAGTTCTTCTTTCTTTTGCGTTCTCAATCGTTATGCGAAATGGACGACTTTGACAGTGCAGCAGCTTTGGTATTGTGTGCATTAAAATAATATTATGAAAAAGGAAGGCCCAGGCGATGGCGAATGACACAAATTCATCGAAATAGAACAAGGTTTGTGAATCTTATTTCAAACCACTCTCCACGTCGCACTGAAATCGAATGAGAATGTGATACGCTTCTCTTTTCTCGCCCGAGAAACCCTTTGAAGCGGGCCAAAATACCGACACCGAGCGGAGAACAGGCGAGCACGAGAACGAGAAGGCGAGAAACTAATCACATTCACGATTCTCAAGTGTTCTCGGGGGTTCTCGGCGTGAGTCTGGAGGATTATTTTTCGATATTCCTTGTGCGAAAATAAGAAGGGTCTATTATAGTTAATGATTTGGCCCCGAAGGCCCACTTGAAAAATTCACCCTTTATATTGGCTGTCAGTCTAATCTAAAAACATTAATAGCATAAGATGAGTTAGAGTGAAACATGTCAAAATCAGAACTTGTGACTCGCACACAAGTCCCAGAAGCTGCTTCGCTCTTTGCAACACGATTAATTATCTTGATTTTTTTTTTGATGTAATGTCAACCACCTGGAGTTGAAGAAGAAAGCTGCCATAACTATGTTTCTAATAGTATGGTATGCGAAATTAGTTTTTGACGTGACAACGTCTTATAATTCGATAGAGCCGGCTGCACGCACGAAAAAACATGACGTCATGCGGCGTTACCTCGCTCTGAGGCGTTCCATGTAAGGCTTGAAGTGCAAGCGAGTCTATTAAACAAATGAAATGAAATTTTTCTTTTGAAAAATGCTACCATTCCATCAGTATTTTCTTAAGACGTTGTCACGTTCAACTATCGTCAGTAAACCGACTTTACAGACAACCAATTTTTTGTTACCATTGTGGATATGTAGTTGTAAATAAATACCTATTTAAATTGTGTTAACATTGTGGATAGTTGTAAATAAATACCTATTTAAATATTAATCTTTTATTTCTTTTCACAAATATTTTTTTTTTATATCTAGATAGACTAGAACAAACTTGCTTAGATATTGATAGGTTCTTATTTAGCTTATTTTTTATATACTGAGAGAACTCAAATCAAAAAGTTATGTCGACAAGAATGGCTCTCTCGTTCTAAATCCCGAGAAGAAATATTTTCAAGGTGGAGAGAGATTTTGTCCACCTCGATTTAGTCTATTAATAGTTGAACTAAAAAAAAGGAAAGTGCAAATTTGTGTCTATCTTTACTGTTGTTTGTTTATAGCAAAAAAAATGGAAAGATACACCCCCCATTATTAAAAGTAATATAATGGTTATCTGTTACTATTAATCTCATGAAATAACTTTATTTTAAAATATATAGGAACTTCAAATTTAAGTCCTTTGTGATTGTGATAAAACTTAATGACACTTACAGTCGGTAAGTGATTATTTTCAAAATTCTTCTTAGTAATGCTATTTTACCGGAAATCCCATTATTTTACTCTCTCGTACATACATACGTATGCTGGCATATAAATAATCAAGTAGCAAAGTGATTGAAATAACATATTTTTATTTTGTCCTTCACTTTGTAGTTGTGTGGACACCTAATTAGAAAGAGAGGCCCTAAGTGAAAGAGATGGTATTCGTCAAGGTCAGCTTCATGTAGGTATTTAGGAGCGTGGCCTCCAGTTTTACCTATAGCTTCATGATAATAACAGACTACTAAAGAGATATTATTATTATAATAATAATTATTATAATAAAACTAATTATTATAATAATGATTATTTATTAGAATAATAATTATTACTTACTTATAATAAAACTCTAAGAAGCACCGCGCATCGCACGCGGCGTGGTGTCCAATGTGCGTTGCTCTCAAAGAGTATTATCATTATGTTGCTCTGCGGCAGGTGGCTGGCACTGGCACACGGACACTGTGCGGCGCTGTTTATCGGCAATTCTTGCGGATACTTCGTGTTGACGTCAAGCCGAATCACAAGGTTCAATTTCCATTCAATATTGCTTTCAGTTACATTGCTTCAATGTCATTGAGACGTGTAACATTTCAATGCCATGGCCCAATTTCAGTGAAAGCTTAAATTTACCGAATGCTTTCAATGGCATTGCTTCAATATTGCTCATTGCCGTTATTGTTCAATGCAATTGAAACGTATAAACATGAAGATAGAACGATAGCTCATTCCGTGCACGGCAGCGAAGGTTTTGCGAGCACGAGTCAGCGCGAGATTGCATTGCGCTAAGTGAACATTGAATGTGGTGCTTCAAATTCACCAGCGTCGGATCGCGACGCTGCGCCACACCACGTGAGATGTGCGGAACGGTGTGTAGATACATACTCCCTAAGTGATTAAATACTCCTAACGCTCCTAACAGATTACATGAAAGCCTTAAGCCGGGTACAGATATTATGTATCATTTGCAGCGTACGTATCCGTATCGCCGACGTGTATCATGATCGCATATGTGTAAGGGTGATGATACGCGATCTTGATACGCCGTTATGATACGGCCTGTCCGATATTGAGTGTATTACTGTCCCGTAGGAGCCTATTCGCTAATTTTTTTTGACAGTAGAAAGTGATGATCACTGAGTCAATTACCTAACCATTGCTGTTTTTACACGAGAAGTGCCTTAATAGCGTGTCATGTAAAACGGCAATGGATATGTAATTCACTCGGTGATCATCACTTTCAACTGTCAAAAAAGTTAGCGAATAGGCCAAGCAATGACGTAGGAGTTACGTCATTAAATCAACATCTCAAGAATCTACGGAATAGGCCGGGGAACCGCCCCCCTGAAACAAATCCGTAAAATAGCTTCTTGGGAAATCCCGACTTCCGTTTCCGTTTGTCAATGTCAGTGGAAAAAAAAACAACGTCAATGTTTGTTTTGACAATGGTCAATGACAGTAACATAACATTATGTAAATGTAAATCTTCCTTGATGTCCTTGATTGGAAAATTTTAATAAAAATGATAAATTTTAACATTTGCTAAAATTTTTCTCTTTATGAAAGTAATATATCACTAAAATTAAGGTAGTGCAGTCGTTGAAGGTATGCACTTAATATATAGTTTAAATTAGTTGTGTTGTTTATTAATAACCTAAAGCAACATTTTGTGTTCAAAAGATGCAATGTCAAGGGAAATTACGGTATATATGTTGCTTGATACGTTCCTTGAGTACTTCTCCAAAAGTCTGTGCTAGCCACTACGATGTTCTTGGAGTTACACCTAAAGCCACTCAAGGAGATATAAAAGCAGCTTATTACAAATTATCGATGATTTACCATCCGGATAAATCCAACGTAAGTTTACTTCTATCGCATCTGAATCTTACTTATACCCATACAGACTCAAATAAGTATTGTTTGAGATGTAGTGATTGAAATGATTTAGTAGATAAGAGGTTCCCAAACTGAATACACACTTGGGCCTAAAAAAAGGAAGTTTGAAAAGGTATTTTCTAGACATTTTAGGCTTAATTGTGGTCAAACGCTAAGTTTTATGATAACCTACTATTAAAAATTTATGCTGTGTCATTTAAAGTAATTATTAAATCACATTTAAAATGAAAAATTTATTTTAAAAGTTTTGTGAACTGCAAAGAAATAATCTTGTGGAACAATTGAATACATAGACTTTTGAACTGAGGTTTATAAATATTTTCAAAACTTGTTATGAAAGTACACATAATTTATTAATCCATAAAATATTGAAATTTTTTCAGGATGAAGAATCAGCAAAAAAGTTTCGATCAATAAAAGAAGCATATGAAGTACTAGGAAATATAAAATTGAAAAAAATGTATGATAGAGGTAGAGCTATGCATGTTTGATTTAATTTTATAATCTTAATTATGGTTTTGCATTAAGCATTTAGCCAATGTTGAGTAAAAATAGTTATTCTACACGAAGATTGTATGGTAGATTGAATAACAATGGAGTCTGTCAATATGTGTTTTTACAACAAGAATTTTGGATAACTTTTTAATCTCAATAAAATTTAAAAATTTCCTGAATTAAACTTGTCAAATTGAAATTTTGTGTGACTGTTAAGGTGGACACACATTTAACTGAACTGAACTGTTTCAAACCTGCAAACAAAAATCTGTAAAAAAATCTGAATTATTCTACAGTAAATATTATGATTTATTTATGGTAAAGTAATTCTTGTCATTAATTTCCAATGTAAAGATGCTAGTTGAGTTCTTGATTTAATAACATGTCTTGTGAGATTCCATCCTTATTTCAATCTACCAAACCATTTATAAAAAAATCACTATTTTCACCCGATTTTGGCTGAAGGCGTATACAAAGCAATAAATTAAGAATAAGCTAAGATGCTAGCCAAAAGTTATGCTTTAATTCTGATAGATCTAGTACACTTGCTAACAATAGTACACTTTAAGGTCATAATTATCTTTTCAATCCATTGAATATGTAATTCAATGGAATGAATTTATAAAGTCAAATAATCATATGAATACAAATAGAATGAAAAACAAAATTATTAACAATATAAAAAATACCTTTTATTAATTGAGGTACCTCCTCACTATCTATGTCCTTCGGTATGTTTTTGAATCTTTGTTATAGTGTCCTAATAAAGGCTTAGGTGTCTCCAGCAGTATATGAACAATTTTAAGGCAGTGCTTTTACATTTAGGCCATAAATGTGATAGTAATTAATTATTATATTACTGTTATCACAGTGAAAACAGTCATAGTTAGCTATATCTTAATATAGCTAATTATTTGATATTTTTTAGGTTTGCTAGTTGGAAAAGAAAATTTCTCAAGGGTGGAATATCACCCTGATCCAGAGCCAACAGATCCTGAACTCAAATTCTACAGATCTCGCATGAAACACAATATTACGCGCACAATTGATGGGACTACTCCTATCTATGATTTTGATGCATGGTAAGCAAAGACACATTTTAAATGGCTACTTTATAAATAGTTTCAAGTTTGGAGACCTAATTATTTGTTTTAAAATTGTTTTAGGTCCAAAAATCATTATGGTGATCTTTTTAAAAAATCGCAGTATGACAGACAGGCTATAAAAAAACGTAATATTAATCAGGAAAATTTAAGACAGTCAACCAAACAAGATTCTCTTCTGTATACGCTATTTGTGATAGGAGCACTGTTTTTTATGTTTGTGGCAGCTGGCCAAACAGATTACGATATTGTACAGGAGGAAAAAAATAAAAAAGAAGACAGATAGATGACGAGCCAACATACAATTTCTAGTTGTTTTAAAAATCATAATTTAATTTATTATTTATTTTAAAATCTATGTATATGTTGTACATAATAATTTCAATCATTTCTAGTGTAATGTAGATAAATTTTGATGATAAAAAGAAGAATAATATAATTAATTTTGATGATAAAGTGGAGAATAATATATTTTTTTAATACATATTATACAGGTGAAATTTTCTAGTAGGCGTGGATGGCCAACTCCGAAGCTATGAGGAATAGCGAAAAGTACTCAAAGGAGTCTCAGGGCCGATTTTGATGAAAACTAAAACTGCATCATTGGATTTTTGATAACCAATATTCCCAGCCAGAAATCGAAACCATTGATTTTGACAAAAAAAAAGACCAATGTGTTATTACACAACCTGTATTATTCAATATCGACACACTTAAGGAAAGGGCTCATTTTTAACAAAATACTTTAGTATTTTTCTCATCTTACCATTATACGTTAACTAATTAATAGTTACAAACCAATGATGCAGTTTAATGAGTTTTAGTTTTTGTAGTGTATGCGCATCCTATTCACCCTCTCACTTCCACAGACAATAACTGTCTCGTTCGCACCACGTCAGTTATACGAGAACCGTCGGCGAGAGCAGAGTGCGAGAGCCATTCGGTGAGAGTAAGCGTGTTGGTAGTCTGTGCCATTAAGTGCGTGTACGAGCCAGTGTAAGACAGGTTCTACAATTGGCGACGAGGACAAAGGTCAGATTGTTTAAGTTATTTAAACAAAAAATGGAAATGTGTATGTATGTATCACAAATGAAAAAAATAGGTAGGTAGGTACTTGTTTATAGCGTTGCAAAATGAGAGATTTATGCTGCCTACTATAAGTATAGTACTGCAGTAAGCTACGAATACTCTTGTCTAAATTGTAGATAAAAAATGTAGGTACTTATTACCCAACTTAAATAGCTTTTACCCAAATACTCGTGGTGTAATTCTTGCAGGTGTTGTTTATTTTGTATAACAAAGTGGGCAGATCTGTAAAGCGGTTTGTTACAAATAAAAGTGCCTTAAAATAGTAATAGTGTTTACATTCAGTATTTCGTTTCGTTCAACTTTAATTGCCGGACAGATGCGCCATAATAATAAAATGGCCTGGACATTTGAGAGTACACCTAAGTTCACATTTTGTTCTTAATACTATTATCTACCTACAATTTTGTCGGTTTCCTCAGTATTTTTTATTTGTTCTAAGAGATGTGTTAAACAGTACATATACATAAAATATTGCTTAAAATAATAATATATTATCATGATTTATCGATGTATAGATAAATAAGTATGTATTGCCTTGGTTAAACAGCGCCATCTGTTGCAGACTAGCAACAACAGCTTGCAGCAAGCTGCTTGCTAACAAATCAATCTGAATGCTACCGAATAGGTTAAAAATTGTAGTCGTAGTTACATAGATGTCGCTAGCAGTACCACTTTGTACATACGGAGTTCATTCCACGATAGCTCTCACAATTAATTGTATAGCTCTAATCTCTTAATTGACGAAAGGTAATAATCAACTTTAATAAAATTCGTAATGATTTCTTATAACTTTATATAGTAATTAAATTAACTTATAACAAATGTATAAATCATACTAGTCCACTCTTATTGTTTAAATGTTCATCGGGTGACGTGTAAAATAAATAAATATATAATAATAATAATTAAAATATGAACTGGTAAATTGCTCACATACGGTAGAATTATACCTAGCCATATAAGTAAAATCCATGATAATGTGATACATACATACCTTAAGTTGTTCAGTCGGTACAAATGTGCCGGGGTAAAATTGGTACAAATGTACTATGGCAAAGTTGGTACAAATGTACCATGGTTAAGGTGGTACAAATGTACCGTGGTTGAATGGGTACAAATGTCCCATGGTTGAGTTGGTACAAATGTACCGTGGTTGAATGGGTACAAATGTCCCATGGTTAAGGTGGTACAAATGTACCGTGGTTGAATGGGTACAAATGTCCCATGGTTAAGTGGTACAAATGTACCGTGGTTGAATGGGTACAAATGTCCCATGGTTGAGTTGGTACAAATGTACCGTGGTTGAATGGGTACAAATGTCCCATGGTTGAGTTGGTACAAATGTACCGTGGTTGAATGGGTACAAATGTCCCATGGTTGAGTTGGTACAAATGTACCGCGGTTGAATGGGTACAAATGTCCCATGGTTGAGTTGGTACAAATGTACCGCGTTTAAATTAGAACTTTGGTACAAATGTACCCTAATGACATTGGAACGATACAAACAAAGTAGCAAAAGTATATGGTTCTGCCATTAAATTGGTAGGTTATGTCATGCTGCCATTAAATTGGTAGGTTGTATAATGCTGCCATTAAATTGGTAGGTTATGTCATGCTGCCATTAAATTGGTAGGTTATATGATGCTGCTATTTAATTGGTAGGTTATATGGTGCTGCCATTAAATTGGTAGGTTATATCATGCTGCCTTTAAATTGGTAGGTGCTGCCATTAAATTAGTAGGTTATATGATGCTACCATTTAATTGGTAGGTTATGGTGAGGGAAACATCGTGAAGAGGCCTGCACGCACCTATGAGGAAATTCTTAATAGGTTGTGTGTGAGGTCGGCCAGCCCGCGCTTGGCCGGCGTGGTTGACTGGGGCTTGATCGCTCCTAGTGTGGGGTGGGCTCGGGCCCCTCGTTGGAAATGAGCTGTTGATGCGATTTAAGTGGTAAGTAATGTTGTCATTTAATTGGCAGATTATAATTATTATATGCTGCTATTTAATAGGCAGGTTTTGTATAAGGCGGTCTTGAGATAAAAAATGGTAATTTAGATTACGAACTTATGTCGTTAAAATTAATAATTACATTGTAATTAAATTACAGCAATTTGAATTATTTACTGATTTCACGACATAGCAGTTCGTTTGCTAATTGCAACACAAAACTGTAGCGATAAAAACGCAATGCTGTTAGTATTATTTTTGTGAACAGCTTTATAAGAAGGTATAAATGTAGTTGGTTAGTTGCAATTACATTTTGTATTCCTAATTGTTAAAGAATTACATTGAGCCCAAAAAGTAGCACTTTGCAAATTTTATGTGTACGTAAAGAAATTAATATTATGACGACCGTATTGTCGTAGTTATAATTATTTTGTTATTCCGTGTCATTTTAAACGTTGAGATTAGTTCCGTGTCATTTTGTGCAGCTATGACTGCAATATAGTTTACCTTGGTTTTTATTTTTATTTTACCCTGGTGATATAAAGGGTTGTATTTAAATACATGTCACGTAAATTAGGTCCGAGTCGTGAATAATTTAAAAAAAAAAAAAATCTAACTCGCGGAGTGCCCTATTTTGTCGTGGTGTGATCAACAATTAATTTAGTCAAAACTTTGGTTTCATTAGACTTGACGGATTAGACCTCATGTTTGTATAGTATAGACAAGTGACTGGTAGACTGACTGGTATAGTCACAGGTAGTATCATGGGCGGTTAGAAACATAATGAGTAAAGCTGCTTACGTAAGTAACGTTAAATGATTAAGATGGGAGTTAGGTGGCTACTCACGACATGCATTTGACTAATAACTATTGGAAACCATTAACTGTGTGATATGGAATCAAAAAACCGAGGGACTGAGTTTTGATGTAGCCGAAGGACTGTACTGCGTTATTCGAAGCCGAAGTACTCTTGACTGAAGGACTGGTTGACATTACTGATAACACGTGTTTGCGTGTGTGCCGTAGTGTGATCATGGTCATATTTGATGGAGCGGAAGGTAGTAGGAACTTGACAGTCAGTCTTATTTCACAATTGTGCCATTGAATCACATGTGTTGAGTCACATGTGTGGAGTCGCATGTGTGGAGTCTCAAGAGAGTCTTTTGCGGATTTTTTGCAAGTTTCTTGTGAGTCACGTGTAGGGTAATGTAGAGATAAATGCCACAATGTTGTGTACCATTCGGAAGTTAAGGTCGAGGTCTATTGCGGCCTAAGTGATACCTAATGAGTCTCGAATACTATACGAGGACTCGAATAGTGTTCTAATGGCCGTATATTTGACCGTAGCGTGTAGTAAGTGGATGATGCATACATGCGCAGGGTTCCACGGTGTTGGACGCGCGTGTCATTGAGAGCAATTGTGATCGCTGTTCGGCTGCGAGTCGTAAAATTAGAGGTTTAACTCCAGTTAATTCAATGCAGTAGCGACGTTTGATATGCGGTACATGACCCTAGTTAATGATGTTCATGTTTTATTATGATCTCTAAGTTGCAATACTTAGTTCTAAGCATTGATTTAATGTACTAAGTCTTTAAAGATCTTATTCCATGTAATTTCGGTAGAGATTTCTAATGTTATTTTTGTTAGAAAGACGAAGAAAATACTGTAAAACTATTTTATTCACATACAAAGCAATAGTTAAGAGTGGTCGAAGCACATACTTTAGTAATTTTGATATTTTCTGGTTCTGGTTGAAAATGAACAGACCAATTAGATTGAGTTGGACCTGGAATTCAGGGGGCCATTTAAAATTATATGAGCACTTGACAATGACCGTTAAGTTTTAAAGGCACTAAGCTCTAGGCGTAGATACAAGTCTCTCATTCTCATGGTAGATTAAGCCCGAAGGAAAGCAGCTGTGGTCATCAGTGATTCAGTCTTATATAGAGTCTAATTTAGAGTCTTATGTAGTCTTATGAAGAGTCTTATGTAGAGTCTTAAGTAATGTTTTATGCAGAGTCTTACGGAGAGTAATGTGTGAGGTCATATTATGTTAATGACATGAGTTAATGCAGAAGATTGTGTTGTGAGGAATGTTAAAAGGACATTCTTGTCGAAGAAATATCCTTCACTCGAAAAAGGTAGAAGGGAAAGGGAAAACTGTAGTACAGGAAAAGGAGAAGGAGAAGGTGAAGAAAGTTCAGATGAATAAACAAGGCGTTTTGAGTTATGTACAATTTATTTTATTTTTATTTGGTTCAATGCTTAGCAGTTGAATGAATAAAAAAAAATGTGATAAGGAAGGGATGTAGTGTATGCGCATCCTATTCACCCTCTCACTTCCACAGACAATAACTGTCTCGTTCGCACCACGTCAGTTATACGAGAACCGTCGGCGAGAGCAGAGTGCGAGAGCCAGTCGGTGAGAGTAAGCGTGTTGGTAGTCTGTGCCATTAAGTGCGTGTACGAGCCAGTGTAAGACAGGTTCTACAGTTTTCATCAAAATCGGGCTCCTTTGAGTACTTTTCGCTATTTTCGGATTTGGCCATCCACGCCCGCTTGAAAAATTCACCCTGCATACTCAGACTAATAAAAAAGTCTGCATACCTATTTTTTATATTATTAACGTAGTCAATACATATAAAGGCGGGTCCAGATATGATCATTTGGACGATCCGATCAGCGTATCCGTATCAGCGTATCAAGTTGTGGACGCTTCGATTTGCTCCGTATCCGTATCTTCATAATAGTCCTTTGATGATCGAACAAAAACCGACACGACATGGGACCGTCCGTATCATAATGGCGTATCGAGATGGCGTATCATGATACGCGTATCATTACCCGTCCACATAGGCGATCATGATACGGATACGTCGGCGATACGGATACGCTGATCGGATCGGGCAAACGACAAATATCTGTACTCGGATTTAGGTTCCTAGACTCGTCCGACGAGCACAGCATGTCAGACGACTGTAAGAACTTGCTGTGTTCGTTTCCCGCCCGCCAATCAATTTTTTCAGTGTATTTCCTTATTTTAAAAATATTTGCGCGTTTGTTGACGCAATAATAACTGGACGTCAAATATTTGTAAAAAAATATTTCGTTAAGATTTGATGAAACAATGTTACCATAAAAACATAAGTACCAAGCACTGACAAATTTCGGCGTAAGACCTTTTGCACATCATCAGACACGCACATCAGACAAGAAAGTGTCTTGTCTGATGTAGCGTACACATTGTAAGCAAGATGCGCACGATGTCTTGTCCGCAGCGTGTAGCCATAATTCACGGTCAATACACGCGTACCCTTTTACTTTCTCGTGTACGTAGTATAGAAGTCTTGTAAATTTGTAATCGCCAAAAAATTCGATCTCGAGATTTTGACGTATTTACGTTTTGGACCTCCCTGAGTCCAAAAAATTTTTTTTTGGAGTTATGTCTGTGTGTGTGTATGTGCGTTAGCACGATAACTCGTGCATGCTTTAACTTATTGCAACCAAATTTAACATGCATGTATAACATCAAAATATAAGGTTTCTATCAACTTTTGAGTCGTCGATCACGAAAGTTAGGCAACCAAGTGCGTGGTCGGTACTCGGATGGGTGACCAAAATTTAACATGTATTGTATGACATCAAAATATAAGGGTTCTATCAACTTTTGAGTCGTTTGCGGTATACGAGAAAGTCAAGGGGAGACCAATCCCAATTTTTTATTGCGTCAGAAAATGCTTTACGCATATTTTGGGGCAGGTGGGGCCACCCCAAAGTTATGTGGGATTCACCGTGTCAGGGCATACCCACTAAAAACTGACGTGTTCCTCTAGGTCGTGGCTTTCAACGCACACAGGGTACTTGGCGCAATCACTGTGTGGAATACACGCGTACCTAATGTACAGACGACAGCGTTTAATAGTGATAGATATTGGTTATGTAAAAAAATAATATTGATACGATATGATTTAATACATATTTTACATGTATTATATACAGGATGTTCGGTACATGGAGTATCAAGCGGGCACCTACCCATGCTAACAGGCATATAGATACTATGGTGATATTAAAATTTAAAAATTGTAAAAAATAATTTTATACATTGTTTTTCTGATCCAAATGTTTGTATGGAGAAATCTTTATTTTTAACAATTTCCAAATGTTGATATCGCCATAGTATTTTTATATGACTATGTTAGCATGGGTGATACCCTATGTACCAAAAATTTTGTAGTAGTCAAACGAGAACCATGTATTCTATACATCAAAATAAGAAACATTTAAAAAAATAGCTGAGACATGATTTTTATTTTTTGGTGTTAAAAAAATGCAAATTGTACCGCGCAATGTAAAGCGCTCAACTCGCAAAACCGAGACGGCGCGGCGGGCGGTCCCAGTTCGTTTTTGTCCATGCGCATCGAGTGAGCTACATTGAATGCTAACGTTTTGAATCCATTTTGTTGTTATGAAATACAAAAAAAGATGTTTTTTGGACTATAATTAAGAAATAATGTTTAGATTAGAATATGTTTTCATAAAAAAAAATGTATGGAACAGCTGTTTTTTTCGCGATTTCGATGTTGTTCCCATTCGTCGATCAGGTCAGGGTCAGGACAATGGCGCCGCGGTCGTGCGTTCTTAGTAACGATTGCGAAAGTTAAGCTACCATGTGCACGGTCGATACGGGGATGGGTGACCGAATTTTTTTACCTCGATTTTCCTCCGTGCTTCTTCGGCACGTTAAGCTGGTGGCCCCTGGTGCTGTTGAAAGATTGCAGTCGTTCCCAAAGAGGGTTGGCGTCCTGCAGTCGGCCGGTCGTAAAAATACATACATACTGCACCTACCCCAAATAAATTGGGAGCAGGGTAGGAAAATGTTGAATAAAGAAATGATGTTATTCCCATTGCGAGAGTTTGTTTTTTTTATAAAAAAAATTGGTTGTCTGTAAAGTCGGTTTACTGACGATAGTTGAACGTGACAACGTCTTAAAAAAATACTGATGGAATGGATACTCGATAATTAAGTAGGAGAGAGACGGATGTCGAACGCTGCCGAACGCAAAGCCGATTGTGCTTCTTTGTCGCTCGTTCCGCGCTCTCGCTTGCACTTCAAGCCTTACATGGAACGCCTCAGAGCGAGGTAACGCCGCATGAGTCATGTTTTTTCGTGCGTGCAGCCGGCTCTATCGAATTATAAGACGTTTGTCACGTCAAAAAGAAAAACATGTGTAGTCTAAAGGGAAAATAATGTTATGATAGTGAGCAGAATACATGGTTCTCGTTTGACTGTTCGTGTCTTTTACAACCTGTACCTATAGAATTATATTGTAGGTACCTCTAACTACAAACCGTATTTAGTTACGTTTTGATTTATAGGTCTCGTGCATAGGTTTGTACCTTTTTTGCGACAGAAGAGATTTTGTAGGTATCTCGATAACTATGTAGGTGTATGAAGGTACTTTAAATTTTACTGTAAGTCGGTATGCTCAAGAAAACATTTGACAGTATTAGATTTCGCGGAACATTTTTCATCGCAAATTACTATGAAAAGAACATAGGTTAGGTATCTACCTATAGTTTATAATAATAATAAATTTTCTATTAAGTAACAGAAATTTTTGACGTGACAACGTCTTATAATTCGATGGAGCCGGCTGCACGCACGAAAAAACATGACGCATGCGGCGTTACCTCGCTCTGAGGCGTTCCATGTAAGGCCGGCAAAACAAATGAAATTAAATTTTTCTTTTGAAAAATGCTACCATTCCATCAGTATTTTCTTAAGACGTTGTCACGTTCAACTATCGTCAGTAAACCGACTTTACAGACAACCAATTTTTTTAATTTCATTCATTATAGGACTGTATTTATTTTGTTTCAATGACTAGTTTGTGTTACAGTTGTCTTCTAGTATTTCTTTTACTGATTTTTTTACTTGTACCTTAATTTTTCAATTTTGAATATACAGATTTTTTGGTACAATTTATTGTCATTCATACACTAAAGTATTTAAAAAAAAAACTACATATGAGGATAAGATCTTTCTTTTATTTTGAGACCGTATAACTTTTTTATATATACAGGATGTAAAAGACATGAACAGTCAAACGAAAACCATGTATTCTGCTCACCATCATAACATGCTTTTTCCTTTAGACTATACCTGGGAAATTGAGAGTTACGATTTTATTGAAGATCAAAGTCATATTTTTTTTATGAAAACTTATTCTAAACATTATTTCTTAATTATTGTCCAAAGATACATTATAATTTTTTTAGTATTTATAACAAAAAATGGCTTTTAAACCGTTAGCGTTCAATGTAGCTCACTCGATGCGCACGGACTACAGAAATAACAATAAAGAGATGATGAAAAAAAATTTAGAAATGCTTTGGTTCGCATTTAATACCGGAACAGTGTACCCTCTACTTAGTATTAATGCACACACGCAAAAGAACGAAACTGTACTACGCAATCACGCCTACAATTTACAATTATGAACCTTACGTTTAAGAGACAGTGTTGAGTAACACTCACCATAAGTCACACTCACACTTACAACGTCGCCCTTCATTGGTCGCGTCGGCATTATGGCTGTTATCATATCCGTCCGTATCGTGTCTGTACCATGAACTTTTGTGCTACAGAGAAGGAATATCGACAATCACAATACATTGTTGTGTATACTTTAAAACGCTCTGCGATTTTAAAGGCATGAGCAGCAATGCTTATTGATGAGTGAACAACACGCCTAATAGGAGCGGGAACTTTGGATTTGTATTGTTGGTTTTCCTACAACTCCTTCCTATTCCGATCCCGTTCCATTCATTCATACAGACTGATTGATGACTCGTCATTACCGGTCTAAACGTCACGGTTCATGAGCGGATTCGATCGCACGCGTCGTCTCCCAACGGAACTCACCTTTCTTTCGGAAAATCACCTCACAAATCCTACACGGTTCGCGCCGCGTAATATCACAATTCGGAAAATCAACTAAAGTGCTGAGGAGAGCGAGGACGCCCGGACTGCTGAGAGCTATCGAAGAAGGAAGCAACCAGCGACCCAGGTCAGTCAGTCTGTTCCTTACGCATTTCCTCATCATTTTCCTTGGTCCTTCAATCCAAATATCCTTAATTCTTACACATTTCATCCTAAAATCATCTTTCTAATCGAAATCCTATAATTTGCAACTTATTTATTTTCTACCCTCATAACCTCAGACCAATGATTATAATAGACTCCGCCTTAGCATTTTGAAGCGTGCCGTTTTCTGTTATTTGACATTTCTCGATTACGTCATTTTGATTGATGTAGGGATGTGACTAATGTATAATAATCATTTGAGTATCGATAACTGTTTATATATTTTTGCTATTCTAATTTATTAGAGCTTTCAAGAGCAAATCAAACACAAAACACCAAATAGAACTAAAAAATTATTTTTGTATTTTTTTTATTTATAAATTTACAGAAAATATTTACGAAAATGTTTCCATAAACGGTGTAACAAAAACCAATTTTGGTTTGCATTGATTCCTCTCTTCTTGTATCCTCTTCAGTTTCCTAGGAGATATTTAAATTTTATTTTGGCGCTGAGGTAGTTTTTTCTTCTTTAGCACTTAAAATACCGGCAAGCATACAACATGTATTACAAGCACATGCTTACTATATACATATACACCATACAGCACCTAATAACCTACAGAACATGTATGTATATGAATATACTATTATAACTAAGTACAAAATACAAATTTAAGTAATTCTATTTACAATATTATTGCCTTGGTCGTGCTACTGGCTTTAATATATATACAACATGTAAATTAAATAACCAACATCCTGAATACAGGAGGTTTGGGATCGGCTTCTGAGTTGATTTCAATAATTTTTATTTTAAAAACGATTCTTTTTTTCAAAAGAAAATCGTTTTTGAAGTGAAACTTCTTTATCGGCGTTGGAAAAAAATTTACCGTCACATTTTTCGGTTACGCGTCACATTTTTCCGTTACGCGCCATCTTTTTTGTATTCATGTCTATGTAAGGCCATAAAGAAGTTTCACTTCTTACGTGTGTACACTAGTACACGGACAGATTTTTTTTTTTTTAAAATCAAATATTGAAATCAACTCAGAAGCCGATCCCAAACCTGTATTCAGGGTGTTGGTTATTATTTTACATGTTGTATATAATTCCCGTCTCACGATGTTTGTCCGTTATAAACTCAGAAACTAGCAACCTGATTTAATCTTTTTTGATAAGTATTCCTCATTTTTTTTTTAAACTGCAAATTCAATGTTATAGGACAGGAAATTACCACAGCAACGCGTGCCCGGGGCAGCTAGTAGTATAATAAAATCTGAATTTATGTTAGTGACTCGCCATACACAGCCAAAACAGCTTTAGGTGTACGGATTATGTATTATGAGTGTTTATAATAATGTATTGAAAATAAACTAAAAAAAACATGCAATGGAAGCATGCATACAGTATGCAAGCAAGCAAGAATACAGCAAGCAAACAAATAATTCGCGTTAGCTTCGGTTGCCCTTGTGAGCGGTCAAAAATTTAATCTAACCTAACCCAAGGTTTTCTTTACTAGGAAATAAAAATATTTACATGAAAATTAGACTTGCAACGAATAGTATATTCGGCCATAAGAGGAATACCGAATATTTGACGAAGTGCTTGGCCGAATAGCCCAATAGTATTTGGCCGGTGAGTGACACCAAAACTTGTATCGACGTGATTGTTTCGCGCTCATTTGTACACATGACCACACACAAAATGGGGCTTCCAGAACTGTTAATTTTATTCAAATAATTTTATTATTTTATAATCTTAGATTTCAAAGTCTGTTGAAGAAATAAGTACCTTTTACCGATTTTGATAGTATGATCTGCCGCCCTCTGCACCATTAAGTTGATTATGTACAGATAACAGCAGAGGCTTTAGACAACATGCATTTCGACAATCGCTCTCGCTATCGCTAAGTAAAAAATGTATGAGATTGACATAAGCAATCGATCACTTTTCGATTGCTTATGTCAATCCCATACATTTTTTTACTTAGCGATAGCGAGAGCGATTGTCGAAATGCATGTTGTCTAAAGCCTCAGATCAGACACCCAATATAGTAAAAAAAAAAATATTTTAAACCTTTTTCGATAATCAGAGTTCAAAATCTATTTGACAGTTTGATCAGATCTGCCGTCGTCTGTATTTATGACTACCTACTTTGATGATTATAAGAGAAAATATGTCTACTAATATTATAAATGCAAAAGTAACTCTGTCTGTCTGTCTGTTAAGCTTTCATGCCTAAATCACTGAACTGATTTTGATTGTTTGGTACAAATATAGACTACAGTTTGCGAAAGTACATAGGCTCGATTGTAGGGGTTGAAAGTTTGTATAAATGTTCCATGAAACTTTGTTCCTTAATTTTCTACCTACATGAGGATGAAACCGGAACTGAAAGTTCTTATCTAAACAAACAAAAAGTTAAAAAAAAACTGTAACCCGACTAAATTTAACGGAAAAATGAAAGAAATTAAAACCTCCTCCTATTATTAAAAAATATTCAAATGTGATAATGGTATAATGTGATAAATGATCATAATAACAGGAATTTGAATAGTAAATTTATTACTACACAATGAAGAGTGAGTGCAGCATCACATACCTATAAGCAGTTGGTTGGTCACGGACGATATTTCGAGAAGCAAATATTATACAAGATTCCCCTGCACCTCCAGAGCGGCTTAATATTTAACATCGAGGATATCATTGGCTAGAAGAAACTGGACGTTAAAAAGGCATTAAACATTTTTGCAAATAATTACAACAATCCACATAGAGTAGACGTAACAGTAATATTAACTTATTTGAGTGATTTATACCAACATAATAAAACTATAAAACTGATTTATTACCCAGAGGCTTTAGACAACATGCATTTCGACAATCGCTCTCGCTATCGCTAAGTCAAAAAATGTATGGGATTGACATAAGCAATCGATCACTTTTCGATAGCGAGAGCGATTGTCGAAATGCATCTTGTCTAAAGCCTCTGAAGTTATTTAATAGATCTTTATTTTCAATTAAATAGCACCCTAAGTTGAATTAAGACTTACTTCGTAATATTAATAGCTAATAGTCCATTAAACTTTTTTACTAGGTGGTAGACCCATATGTAGGGTCGTCTGGGTAGGTACCACCGCCTTTCTAATTTGTGCCGTGAAGAAGTTCGCTGTGTTTCGGATTGAAGGAAAAGGTAGCCAGTGTAATTACTGGGCATGGAACGCATATCATCTTAATCCCCAGGGTAGCAACGCACTTGCATTGTTAAGTGATTTACTCTTAATATTGCAAGTGTCTATAGGCGACGGTAACCACTTAACACCAGGTGGGACGCAAGCTTGTTTGCCATCTTGTAGTATAAAAAAAAGTTAAATAAAATATTAGGCAGGTTCTTTGTCTTTAGATAATATAACTTTCCCTCTCCTTATTTACCTCCACCTTTTCATATCAACTATCATTACATTGACATGCAGCGCCGGTAGAAAATAAACACTTCTCATGTACCCTTTATAGTGAGTCAAGCGAAGATCGGACACCTAAATAGCAACGTTTTCTCCCCGAAGGGTAGAAAACGTATAATTAGTTTCCAGCGTAGCTTGACCCACTATACTCTTAAGGCTTGCCGGCTGAGGAGCCACGCTAGTCGCCTGGCGCAGCAAGGTGGATGGAGAATAGCGCGTGCGCGGGGAGGGGCACGGCGCGCGCAGGATGATTTTGAGACCGGTTTATCATGCTGTCTCACTTAAAATCCAAGAGGTTATCTCATGTACCCTTAATAGTAGGTCAAGCTACGCTGGAACCTAAATATACGTTTTCTACCCTTCGGGGGAAAACGTTGCTATTTATCAGACAACAAAAATCCATATTGTGTTAGTAACTTTAAATCTTAATTACTAATGTTAGTACTTAATAACTAAAAGCGAGCTAGTTAGCCTGCATAGATGCTCAACAAGTGGACAGTCCCCATTGTCGGCTATGGCCTATTTTAAGTTAAAATGTCTGTATGTGTTTTTTTTTAATTATTGTCTCTAAAGTTGCTTTACGGATGATAAATTTAGTGATAACGTCATACATAAGCCGAACGCTTTGGCCGATCGTGCCTCTCTATCACTTGTTCCGCGCTCTCGTTTCACGCTCGGCTCAGGTGGAACGTGACAATGAGTCATACTTCATCGTGCATGCAGCCGGCGTTCATCGATTTATAAGACGGTATCACGTCAACAATACCGTTCCCACTCTCATTGTAGTAGGATTAATGTTATCGATAAAACTAAATCACATCACTAAAATTATGTCAACAACAAAGCCTTTTTAATTATGTTTATTTAAAGGTTAAAACGTGATACTCTTCAATATTTTATGCGACTGTGTGACTTGGAACAAGTAAAATTATATGTTTTGCTGCTTTTTGATAAAATCGAAATCATCGCAAAGCGTAAAATAGTTTGTCAATAACTCACCTGTGAAATGATAATTCCGGGACTTTCACTCCTCGTTTCGTTGTTCTTGACAAACAATAAATAGCTGCACAACACATTATTATTATTTTTTAATTTAAATAAACTTAAACAACTGAGATTGCTAGGTAAAATAAAATAAAATTGCTCAATACTGAAATGTTGTGATCCAAGTACCGTGCCACGACATGGCACGTTTCACATGATAGAGCGTCGTTGTCAAACCTACATTCACTGTTTCTTTACTCTTATCAGTGTAACATAAGACAGACAGAGATATAAGATATTTGACATATACACCTATGAAGAGCGGCAACGTCATATGGCGCCGTCTATTATAATCATTGGTCTGAGCTCATAACTTTTACAAAGTTCGAAGGTTCGTTACTATTTCAAAGTTTCGTTCGTGTTGTTCACTCACTTATTCAATCTTTAACTTTTTAAATTAATGGGGAAGAAAACGCAAAACTTTTTTACAGAGGGCGCTGTGTGTTTGTTACCTGTCAAAGTCTGTTGTGAACAACAACATCAGTGATTTAAACACAGTTTACTTAAAAATTAATGTTTTTAAAATTATTGTATGTATTGTACATACATTAAATGTCTTTTGAAATAATTATATGTCACTTGTGTGCTGAAATTTTTTTTTTCTATTTAATTCTAAAAATAATAATATAGGTATAAATGTGTTTACTGGAACACACCTGTTTGTCTGGAAGTAGTTTCAAAATCAGATTCTTTGAAATGCTTGCTGTATGTTCTGGAGTACTTAGTAGCTTTAAAATTTACCCTTCTCAAAGCCTTTTCTCACTTTTTCCTGAGAAACAAATCTGTAGAAAACTTGTGTGTACCGGTTTCTACGCACTGGAAAGCTACACATCGTCCCATATTTCTGTTTATCTAGAAATACTAAGAAATCCCTATGAAATGTACTGAGTTTGACACATCCTTTGGAACAAACACTCAGCGCCACCTAGGAGAAACTAGTTGACAGTTGTCTTCCCCATTGTACGGGTGGCAGCACTGTTGATCGAATGACTGATCTATGACCGATTGAGTTGTCAAGTGTCATAACTGTCATTGTCAATTTAATTATTTTGTTTAAGTACATATTGCAATCATCTTTTCTTAAATTTTATTAATTCAAACAATTAATTACATCATAATGTCGAAAGGCGGACAAAATATTGTACGTTTTAATGTATTGCAAAGGCGTATGCGAGAGCTTTACGATATTGCCACTAGATGCACCGCCTCTAAGGAGCGTGCCGGTGATGGTTTATTGGAGGAACAGTTTCTGGTCAGATACAGGGATATTGATAGGCATCGCGAAAACATGGATAATGTTTTTGCCGTGTTAATGTCGGAAACGTCTCTTGATGATAAGGAGCGGTCTAATTTAGAGCGTAACTATAACGAGTTCCAGGAGCAGTATTATTCCATACAAGTTATGCATTCCAACATAAAACCAAAACAATACAGTGCCTCTACGATCCCTGAGCGCAAAGTCAGCCATGATTTTCACTTGCCTAAGATTTCTTTATCTAGATTTAGCGGTGTATGTGTTGAATGGCCCAATTTTATTTCTATTTTCAATAGTTTGATTCATAACAATGCAAATCTTAGTGAAGTGGAAAAAATGCATTATTTGTTAAGCGTTTTGGACAAAGAGCCCTTATCTTTAGTGAAGCATCTCAGTATCACAGCCGAAAATTATATTGTGGCCTATAAATTACTAAATGATCGCTACCAAAACAAAAGGATAATTGCTGACAAGCATATAGATGCAATTTTAAATTTACCTAACCTCACACAAGTTAATGTCAAGTCTCTTAGCAAGTTTGTTTTTACTATTAAGGAGAATACACAGGCTCTGATTGCCATTGATTTCAATGTAAATTCTTGGTGTTTCTTACTATTGCACATTATCTTGAAAAAGCTACCTATAGACATGCGTAGTAAATTTGAGTCTACAATATTTATGAATTCTATTCCAACATTTGAACAATTGATGGTGTTCTTAGAAAATCAGCTGCGAGTTTTAGAAAACATTTCTAGTTCCACACATAAGTCAACGCCAAGCAATTCATTCAATGTTGTTGACTCAAACAACAAATCACAAACTAAAAGTGATTATAGTCTATGCCCTTGCTGCAGTGAAAATCATCTTATTTATAAATGCCTAAAATTTGATAAAATGAATCCTATGGACAGGAAGAACTTTATTACACAGCATAAATTATGCTATAATTGTCTGCGTTCTCATCATGTATCTAAATGTTTGTCGCGTAGCGTATGTCAGATATGCCATGTTAGGCATCATACCAAATTACATTTAGGTAATAATCAACCTGCTACAATCCATCCAGTATCTGTACAAGCGGTTGATGCTCCGGTGCAGGGCCAGTCTTTGCACAGCATCGATGGTACATCTACCATGGTTCTGGGTACAGCTCTTGTACAGATACAGGATGTGGATGGTCACTATCACACAGCTCGAGCATTGATTGATGGTGGTTCGCAGGTGTGTATAGTCACCGAGTCTTTAGCACAGCGGCTAAGGTTGCCTCGCACTAAGTCTGGTGCCTTATATGGTTTAGGCATGTCAGTTAGTCAATCAACAAATGGAGTAGTACATAGCAGCATTAAATCAGTGCACAGTACTAACAATATCTTAACTTCTGATTTTATTATTTTGAAGAGTATAACAAGCAACCTACCCTCGGTTATCATACATAAATCAGTTTTAAATAAATGTAACAATTTGAAATTAGCCGACAAATATTTTTTTACTCCTGGTCGCATTGACCTTTTGTTAGGTGTGGGTCTGTATGACCAGATTTTCGATGGCGGTAAATACAATCTTGGTGAAAACATGCCTACTGCATACTCATCTGTTTTTGGCTGGGTTATCATGGGCTCGGCACCATCAGCAGCAGCTCATGTCGCTAACATTGTGACGATGACATGCACTATGCAGCTTAGTGAAGCTCTTAGTCGTTTCTGGGAGGTAGAAGAGCCACCTAAGCAACTTATACAAGATCCTGAAGACATTCAATGTGAGAAGCATTTTTCTGATACTCATAGCAGGGACATCACCGGTCGTTTTACTGTACACTTGCCATTCAAGGTCAATCATAAACCTTTAGGGGACACATATTTTTCTGCGACCAAAAGATTTTTTCACTTGGAGCGTCGACTTCTTCGAGATGATAGGTTGCGATTACTGTACACAGCCTTCATGCGCGATTATTTAGAAGCTGGTCACATGCGTGAAGTCGTTACTCCTGTTTCAAGTGATCGATATTACATCCCTCATCACGGCGTTCTCAAGGAGCAGAGCAGCACCACCAAACTGCGTGCTGTTTTTGATGCCTCCGCGCCTAGCTCGAACGGTGTGTCACTCAACCAAGTCCTAATGAGCGGCCCTAAGTTGCAGAAAAACATTGAGGACATCATCCTGCGACTTAGACTACATAAGATAGTTTTTACTGGCGACATCAGGCAGATGTACCGCCAAATTAATGTCTCTCAGGAGGATTGCAAATACCAAACAATTTTGTGGCGCGAATCGCCAGATCTTCCGCTCAAACAATACGAGCTGACCACCGTTACATATGGTGTCTCCAGTTCTGCGTTTCAGGCGATTCGTGTTATTCATGAGCTCGCCCAGCTCAATTCGGAACGTTACCCTGATGCCGCTAAGGTGCTTCTAGAGGATACTTTTGTGGATGACGTCATAGGCGGGTCCTCTAGTGTCGAGTCTGCCTTGCAGTTGCAACGGGATCTTGTTGCCATTCTCACCCAGGGGGGATTTTTCCTTCGCAAGTGGTCAAGCAACAGCGACGAGTTCTTGTCCTCTTGTCCTATCGATCATTGCGAATCTCCGTACAGGTTCGAAGATGGCGACAATGTCTACAAGGTGTTAGGCTTAGAGTGGAATTCCAGGGCCGACAATTTCCTTTACCATGTTTCCGAGATGGGGAGCGTCATGACAAAGCGTGGTGTTCTATCGAACATCGCCAAACTTTATGACCCTTGCGGTTTTTTAGCTCCTACAATTTTCCAAGCCAAGCTTTTTATGCAAAAGCTTTGGTTGTTGGACGCTGGTTGGGACGATCCACTGCCTTCCACTTTCGCGAAGGAGTGGCATCACTTTCTCTCGGACTTTCCCAACTTGAATCATATTTCTATTCAGCGACGTATTCTTCCTGATCAACCAGTGGACATTCAGCTTCACGGTTTCAGTGATGCGTCCGAACAAGGGTACTCAGCTTGTGCTTACCTTCGCGTGGAGAGCTCCGATGGCAGCGTTTTAGTACAGCTCTTAGCTGCTAAATCCCGCGTAGCTCCACTTAAACAAAAATTAACCATTCCCAAGCTAGAGCTGAATGGTGCGTTTTTACTTGCTCGATTAATGGAACACACATTTAACGTTTTACAAGGTAAACTCAACATAAATAGTTCATTCGCCTGGACCGATTCCAGCATTGTCCTTTCATGGTTGAGCATTTCCCCTCATAAGCTTAACATTTATGAAGGTAATCGCGTTTCACAAATTCAAATGCTATTGCCAAATGTCTCATGGAAACATGTCCCTACATCAGCAAATCCCGCCGACTGCGCCAGTCGAGGGATTTCACCACCAGATTTAGTGAATCACAGCTTGTGGTGGTCTCCAGCATGGCTCGCAGCTGAAGAGTCGTCATGGCCTGGTAAAATACCGCTACTTAGCGAGCTTGATTTGCCAAGCATAAAGCCCTTGCCCTTAGCTGCAGTGGCACAGGCCAGTGCTGCGCCATTCTGTTTCGATCGTTTTAGCACTTTTACGAGGCTGCACCGCGTTATAGCCTGGTCAAAGCGTTTCATAACCAACTCCAGAAATTCCAAACAACGTCGTACTGGTCCATTATCAGTTTCGGAATTGAGCGACAGTCTTGCGTCTATAGTCAAGCTGGTCCAGTCTACGGCGTTCACTGACACTTTGGAATTACTGCGGGCAGGCAAGCGCTTGAAAGGCAGTTTGTTGCGCTTGAATCCTTTTATAGATCAGGCGGGTCTATTGCGTGTAGGCGGCAGGCTTGTGAAGTCTGGTTTAAGTTATGCGGCTAAGCATCCCATGCTCTTGCCCAAAGATCATTTTGTTACGTATCTTATCATCGAACATTATCACCGATTACATCTTCACCCTGGTTTGGGTACCATGCAGGCTTTGCTTCAGCGAAAGTTCTGGGTGGTATCGGCTCGACGCGCGATAAAGCACGTCATTTTCAAGTGCCATCGTTGCTATCGTTTGCGCCCAAAAACTATAGAGCCTTTCATGGGGAACTTACCCTCAAGTCGGGTTACGTCATGTCGACCCTTTCAGCGCGTCGGTGTGGATTTCGCCGGCCCGTTTTGGTTGAAGCAGTCTAAACTTCGCAATGCCAAAGCACTGAGGGCATATATGTGCTTATTTGTATGCTTCTCTACTAAATGTGTCCACTTGGAAATTGTTTCAGAGTTATCCACTGAGGCCTTCATTGCGTGTTTGGATCGCTTCGTATCGCGTCGTGGCTTTCCGACGGATATTTATAGCGACTGTGGCACAAATTTTGTAGGTGCACGTAATTATTTAAAGGAAACGAGTAAGCTTCTGCAAGCGTCAACAAATAGTATTCATCAACATTTAATCAACTATCAAGTCAACTGGCACCTTAATCCTCCTGCTAGCCCTCATATGGGTGGCCTGTGGGAAAGCGCAGTAAGGTCTGCTAAACTTATTTTAAGTCGCGTCATAGGGGAGCGTATTTTACTTTTCGAAGAGTTAGCGACAATCTTTGCAAAGGTGGAGTCAGTTCTTAACTCTCGGCCACTATGTCCAGTTACTAGCGATCCTAGTGATTTAGATGTTTTAACGCCCGGTCATTTCCTGATAGGGCAACCACTCTTGTCTTTGCCGGAAGAAGACATCGCCGACATTGTTATTAGCCCATTGAAGCGTTGGCAATTAACGCGCCAAATAACGCAACATTTTTGGAAGCGCTGGCACTCTGAATATTTGCACACATTAATCCAGCGTCCAAAATGGTTATCTAAGGAGTCCAATATTCGAGTCGGTGACTTAGTACTCATAAAGGACACCTCTCCTCCGCTCAAATGGCGTAAGGCTCGCGTTGTAAGGCTTTGTCCTGGCACTGATGGCGTTGTCAGGGTAGTAGAACTCAAAACGGCTACTGGAACTCTGCTTAGACCCGTAGTCAAACTTTGCCCGCTTGTGTCTGACTAGAGGCTACTCAAATCAACTCCGTATCTGCCTTATATTATATTATAGTTCATATTATTTATATTTAATTTTATTTGTATATCGCATACATTTTTGTTAATTCAACTAAGTAATAACTTTTTTCTATCAACTTTATCAACTTAACAATCAACTTTTATCTTATCCAACTCGAAAGAGCTAACTCGCTCTTTGGGGGGGAGTATGATGAGTGAACAACACGCCTAATAGGAGCGGGAACTTTGGATTTGTATTGTTGGTTTTCCTACAACTCCTTCCTATTCCGATCCCGTTCCATTCATTCATACAGACTGATTGATGACTCGTCATTACCGGTCTAAACGTCACGGTTCATCAGCGGATTCGATCGCACGCGTCGTCTCCCAACGAAACTCACCTTTCTTTCGGAAAATCACCTCACAAATCCTACACGGTTCGCGCCGCGTAATATCACAATTCGGAAAATCAACTAAAGTGCTGAGGAGAGCGAGGACGCCCGGACTGCTGAGAGCTATCGAAGAAGGAAGCAACCAGCGACCCAGGTCAGTCAGTCTGTTCCTTACGCATTTCCTCATCACTTATGATATGAAGTTTTATGTTAATAACGTATAGACCAATATTTCACGGTGAAAGATTTTCTCAAGGTGTATTTTGATAAAAAAAGCATTATTACATCAAAACAATACATTCCAATGAAATGTTATCCCCTTATTAGTGTAATTACATACTTTGGATGAGTTTCCGCAATTACCAATGCCTCAAAACACCATTTTAAGGCATTTATCACACCGACGTTCGAGCAGCACTGAGCCGCAACTGCCGCAAGTTGCGCGCTTATATCCTACGAGACACAAGTGCGGCACTAAGGTCACGCGGCTAACGGACTTGTATCTCCTTTATTATTATTTCTGTGGCACGGACACAAACGGGGCCACCGTCTGGCAGAAACAACGCGGTTTTGCGAGTTGAGCGCTTTACGTGGCGCGATACAATTTGCAATTTTTTTTAACACCAAAAAATAAAAATCATTTCCCAGTAATTATTTTTTGAAATTTTCTTATTTTGATGTATAGAATACATGGTTCTGGTTTGACTGTTCATGTCTTTTACACCCTGTATATGTATAGCCGTATGCAATAATGTATACTAGAGATGAAACGACTGATCATAGCCGATTGGCGATTACACGACTGATCCGCACGAACCATCGGGTGGACTCTTATGACTGGCGAGTTCAGGCCCATTCGTTTAAGAGTGAAGGTTGTGTTTTATTGTGTTATTGAATTGATTGCAAACATGATCATTTGAGGTGACGAAAATTGATTCTCTTTGTTATGTGAATTTTATTTTGTATTTTTTTTTAATCTGGTATCTGGCCTTAATTTAAAATCCGACCGGATAGATAGATACTGAATATCCGTTTCATCGTAATGTATACGTCACCGGAAAATAACAAGAACCGCAAAATTATAAATTTCCTAGGAAATTAACATCGACCATTCAGAGAGCAGTGTGTTCTTTGCCGTATTTTAAAAAAGCGTCAAATTAATAGAATCTGTGATTAATCGAACCGTTTAGAATCTTACGAATGGATATCCGTTAATTTATAAATTTACCACGAGACGTCGCAAATTGATAAATTTGCGAAAATGTGGGCGTAAAATAATACAATTTATCTTTCGTTTAGAATCCTGTCTTATTATTTATTATATTATACTTATATTGCGGATCTTGTCATCTTCCGGTGACATATTCCTACACTTTTAAAATTCCAGCATCTTTATTTTCTACGCAATAAGTGTCACAAAGGGTAAACTGCAAGAAATTTACAGGTAAAACTGAAAGCTACACTATCAAAAAAATAGTGAAGTCAAAAAAATTGTCCTTGAAACAGCTTACCTCCTATTTGTCCCTTTCTAACCTATAGAGCACACGTATTCGACGGTCACGTGACCGTCTAATACGTCATACGTACTCTAGAGGTTAGAATGGGACAAATAGCAAGTAATCGGTTTCAAGGACAGTTTTACCTGTAAATTTCTTGGTAAAAATGTTATTTATTATTGCTCGTGTGCGACTGTACTATGAAAAGAACATTATTTACTGTAAATAATCTTCTCTTTGCAAACTGTTATAAACAAGAGTGATATACAAATACATATAATGACTTAGATTGATATAATAATTATTATCTATAAAAGATGCCATGAAATAGATATCGTATTTTATTTAAACTAAATTTTATTTAACAGTTTATAATTTTTTACATTGGTGCATATTCATTGTAGTGATCAATACATTTTTTCTAAATAAATTTACACATTAAACTAGTTATCATCACATCCCTTTCTACATAAGCACCAACATCAAGCGGACTGTTTAGATACATAGAATTGTCGAAATAAAGACATTACAATTATTACTTATCAATAATTCCACATAATTGACATACAAATTATAATTTGAATTTAAAGTATGAAAAATAACCACTAAACCTATTTTTTAAATAATTCATTATCATAATAGTAAAAGATTCTCATATATTGTGTATATTATCTGTAACACTTTCCGATTTGGTAGCATTCATTGGATATTTCAAATTTCCCTTACATGTTCATGCTGAGTCCGCACAAATAAATTTTTTGTACAGAATGTGTTACAATAAAATATTATGATAAAATAAAAGCGACTGCACTTTTTGCCGACTAACACACAGTAAAGTAATAATTGCCACTGTTATGTATGAATATTTATTATGACAAGGTACTATAGCGTTAATGGGGTGACAAAGACAGCAGCAAAAAAGGGTGACAACGTTACAGTTACAGAATGCCACAATTTAGTGCATAGTAACCGCGATTGAAGCGTCAGACCATCCCAATCTACCCTACGCCGCCACTGCTGTCTGTAGGTACAACCGAAAATTGAATGGTTGATTTAATGCATCTCTTTTAATCCCACTAGGTACATCAACTTAATAATTAATTGTAAGAACAACTCATAAAAATATTGATTTTAATAATAAAGAAGGGTCACTAATAAGCTCCACTCCACTTAGTCAAAATAAAGCAATATCATTGAACCTACCGATGATATGGAGTTCAAAAAAATCCGTCGCATTATACTTATACTATGCAGATCAGGGTTTCTTAAAGGGAACGCCTCTTTTTTT
Source organism: Elophila nymphaeata (assembly GCA_955850985.1). Taxonomy (NCBI): domain Eukaryota; kingdom Metazoa; phylum Arthropoda; class Insecta; order Lepidoptera; family Crambidae; genus Elophila; species Elophila nymphaeata. Next base: position 9,364,622 of record OY039088.1, read on the forward strand.
ACTATGAACGCTATGAAATACGGAACGTATCGTGTGCTACAACCTACAATCTTGATGTGGACTAAATGTGAACTTACTTCAAACAAATTCCATCTGCGAACATTTCTTCGTCGGAAGTTTAAGCGAGTGCTATTAAAACAAATATACTAAGATTACGTTCTGTTTTAATTTAGTTGAAGTCCGTCGATGCCTCCGTTGTTTGGGGGACTTACTTTGCCCCTTGTAAGCATTAATCATGCAGTTCTAAGTTCTTTATCTGCGCAAGCCTTTATTTTACACCATATGTGTGTTTAGTCTCTTGAGCACACTATTCCAAAGTTTTAGAATTTTGTACCTTTGTTATTTGTTCATCTGCTCAGCCCGATAGAAAGGGCACTGCAGAAGAGCAGAGTAGTCTGAAAGTGTAGTAACTACCAAATCAGTGTTCACCCTTGGGAGAATGATGTTTAAGATTAATAATATTAACTGAACACAGGCACTAAAAACTCAAAAATGGTTGCCATACATGCCTGGCATTGGCATGTTTATAGGTCCGACTGGATATGGCACACTCTGAGCACTTGGAGGTCCGTAACTATGGTGTGGCAAATATGGCCTATAACCATTTCCTTGTGATGATTGGCTGGCTCTCATTAGTTCATTCATTTTTTCTGCTTTAAACTTTCTCAGATGCATCTTTTTGCGAATAGGTTCAAAATCCTCTAGAAATTTATCAACATCTATTTTTCCTGAGAGAAATTCCTGGGCTATTACATCTGATTGTTCTTCTGATTCAGCTGCTGAAGTCTGTAATAAAGCTTGAGTGGTGTCTGCGGAAATACCAGCAGATTTTGTTTCTGGAAAAAAATAATGAAGTTATTTTATATTATTATTGATTCAAAAGTATATTTAAATGGAATATTTGTTCAATTAGTATCCATAGCATAAATTCATAATGATACTTTATTTGGGCTAGATCATTGGTTCGCAATGTGGGCATTAACACCCCTTTTGGGTGTTTGGAAAAAGTATAATAATTTTACACATTACTCATTTAAATATAATTGTGGCAACAACCAATTTAAAATCACAACAGATGGTAAAGAAAAGGGTAAGTTCTCGAAAAACCAACATTCAATGGGTGGGTAGGCAAACCAAGATTGAGAAACAATAGGCTAGAAAATGATGTGAGACTGGAAATATATCATTAATACATTTAGTAATATCCAACAAAAAGCGGTTCCTTACATTATAATAATCTACACCTACAGATAAAATTATTGATTGAAAGATCCAAAGCATCCTAATCTGCTCTCACAAAACCAACATACAGCAAAAGATTGAAGCGATCTACGGTCTTTGACCACTTCAAGCAGCAGATATAACTATGAAATTGAGAAGAGGCACTTCCTAATGGGGAGGTGCTCTGCAAAAGCCGAGACACAGAACATATCTGATTAAAGTACAAGAACTGATTGCAGATTTGCATGCTGTGTTTGTCTATAATAGGTAGTGGCAATTGGTTTATGCAACTACAGTCTGTTTTTATTAACAAACGAGTACCGAGTATGTCTCTCGCATATCTCCAATAATGACAGAGTGAGATGGGTCATGTTACGGGCGGGGCCGACCAGACGCCTGTTCTTGTTTTGAAATTGTAAAAGCCCGTTCATATAATACTTCTAAACTTATTGTATTCGTTAACAAAATTTTCTGTTCACATGATATTATGATATTTTCATAAATAAATTACAATAAAACAGTATTGGATATAGAATTAATATTTTATGCACTAGAACTTATAAATCAAATAAGTATTACTTATATAATTCTTGTAATCTTAAAAGTTGTCACTTCCTTCTAATAAACTTGGTATTTTCTACATTATTGTCGACTTCGTACATTTTTGTTTCGATCTTGGTTATCACATGATTGACACATGTCAACCACTTCCGACTATCCACCTTAGTTACTCTTTGTAACTTGCTCTCCCTAAAAAACATGAGGTTAATCAATCTGACCATCGATTTTTGTTAACGATATACCCAGAATATAGGTCACTAGACAAATACGACAGTGTTTTTATTTTTTTGATATCTTAAAAAGTGACCGAGATATAAGCGTTCAAAGTTGCCGCGCCGTCCGGATTTTTAAAACGAGTCGCGGAAAGTTGATGACGTCACAAATCGACAGAACGGGCAGTGGTACTCGCGGCCGCGTACTTCTTTAGCTCTGTGCAACTAGTGCGCGCGCTTGTCTTTAATTTTATGTGGCTCTCAGGTGTGAATCAATATTATGCCATATAATAATATTGTGTTGTACCTATGTGTACAAATTCAACCATTAAAACGCCTAAAAAACTATTTTTTCAAGTGCCATTGGATGCCAAAAGGCGTAAAATGTGGATGAATGTTATGAAACGGGCAGATCCAATTGACCCTAAGACCGTTGGATTTTTTGTGAAGACCATTTAGATCTAAGTAAGATAATATGTAATTAGATATTCTAAGCTTTGGGGTACCTATTACCTACTAGGAAATACCCTATAACTAAGTTGTATTATGAGGTTTTTGGTGCAATATCTTCATTTTGTCACTCTTTATACTACATAGGTATAAAGAGTATCTTTATACTACTACCTATGTATGATTAAGTAAGTTGACTTTTCTTGACGGTAAAATGAAGGTAGGAAAATAGGTACCCAAGTTTATAAATAAACTTCACCTGCTTGGTGTTGCGTTAGTTTCTTTATCGCGCCACAGCAGCAGGGCGACGCGACGAATAGTGTACAAACATCACACTAAATATTACAATATGGACTATTCAATGTATTTCTTGTCCAGATGCTTACTTTCCATATAAATATTTATAGTTCCATGATTGTACCTATTTAAAAACCGACTTGCAAACCAAAAGCCCGTATTATGGCATGTATGTATATGTATATACCCTTCTCACAGATTTTAGTATGAAAAATACCTAAAATCCTAAAAATCCGAGATGAGTTCATGACCAATAAATTACTTACCTACCTATGTATGTACCTACCTACTTCCTTTTACTATAAAATACGACTTACAAGGTTTATTTTAAAAAATTTTGGTCACCCATCCGAGTACCGACCGCGCACTTGGTTGCTTAACTTTCGTGATCGACGGTTCAATAGTTGATAGAAACCTTATATTTTGATGTCATACACGCTTATTAAATTTGGTTGCAATAAGTTAAAGCATGCTCGAGTTATCGTGGTAACGCACAGACATACAGACACACACAGACTAAAATTCCAAAAAAAATATTTTTGGAGTCAGGGAGGTCCAAAACGTGTAAGTCCGTCAAAATCTTAGGGTCGAATTTTTTTACGATTACAATACTTCCTCTATACTACGTACCTACCTATACGAGAAAGTAAAAATTCACTCATTGACAAAAATATTTTGCGCCACTGCACTACATGCCTAATATTACCTACATAGGTATATATTATCTATGTAAGTACAAATATTTACCTTTATCTAAATTCGGCCTTTATAACATGCACACAGTAACATAAATGTTCAGCATCACTTGTTACTGCATTTAGGTTAGGTAGGTAGGTACCTTACACGACTAGAGCTTTTCTTACCTTCCGTGCCTATACCACTTATCTATAGTTCGTATCGTAGGTTCACTTATCTATGTTGCAAAAATGCTAGATGAAAAGAATACCTACTTTACTTGTTTCAGTTTGAGTCCTCGCATTTCCGTTGCTATATAATCACTATTTTCGGAAAAATATTGAGCGACAAACTGTGTGTCTGCTTTTGGTAAATTATTATCTGATTGATCTTGTTGAAATCCTTTCTACATTATTGTAATTCAAAGGCAAATAAACAATAAAAGTCAAGTTACACAGATCGCAGTAGGTATGTACGACACAAAACGCAGAGCAACTTTGAATGACCTGCGACAATATAGCGAGCGAGCGGCTGCCGTGTCGGCTGTCGATTTGTGACGTCACCTACTTAGAGTGCGCGTACTTGAAAAATTAAATAGCGACCGTAAGTTTAGGCGTTAATAACTTTGGAAATACTGCATCGATTTTAATGAAACAAAAACTATTGAAATGTACATAACCATAGCTCTTATTTAATGTGTGTTTTATTGTAATTTTCAAACCTATCGGTCACATCAATTATTTACTAAACTTTCACGAACCTGCACTTTTTGCTTTATCTGAAACGTGGCTCAAGCCACATCTCCAATTTAATTTTAGAGGCTATAGCAGTTACCGCGATGACCGTACTGACGGTTATGGGGGTGCTGCTCATTGTTTTGTAAACAATTTAGTCCCTTCATTCACCCTCTCACTACCCCCTCATGGAGATCAGATTAATGCTGTTGTAGTCTGTATATTGGGCATTAAATTTATTACTGTTTACATACCTTCACCCAATCCTTTTTGTATGCAATATATTAAAAATCTTGCACAGTCCACTACGGGTCCTTTAGTACTCCTAGGAGATTTTAACTGTCACCACTTTCTTTGGGGATCAGATTACTGTGATAACTTTGGTTCTGACCTAGCTGATGTCATTGATGAGTGTGGCCTGTGTGTCCTCAATGACGGAGCTGCCACGAGGCTTCCCCGTCTTCCCCGGTTCGAGTCCCGCCTGAGGCAAGTCGATTTTTTTCAGTGCAATTTTCTAGTATTATTAATACTATACGCATTTGTAAACGCAAAAATAATAATTAATCTAAAAAAGAACTGAACCAATTTCGGTATAATTTATACGGGACCATCTCTGAAGTATGACCTTTGTAACGAAAAAAGGATCATCAAAATCGATTTATAATTGACGGAGTAATCGCGGAACATACATACAAAAAAAAACAACATACAGTTGAATAGAGAACCTCCTCCTTTTTTGAAGTCGGTTAAAAAGAGAGTGCAACATCAATATATTTGTTCATAGCACATTTATCATACAGGCCAGTCTTTTGTGGTGTTTGTGTAAAAAACTTACTTTATTATATGTTGATTATGTGGACCAATAGCAATGCAGTCAAAATTTTCGGTACTCGTTTCTTAAAAAATATAGACTAAGTATAGGTTTGGATATTTATAGTCTAAGATCCGAACCTAAATCGACCTTCACCGAGCTGATAATAGAATGAAACATATTTTATTATTAATTTAGTATATTAGAAAATATATTAAAAATGGGTTGTCTAAAAAAATCCTGGACAGACTATTTTTAATTATTTTTTGAAAAATGATTTTTAATAAAATATTGCAACATCAAGATAATAAGAAAATTTTGTCGCGCGCTTATGATGATATAAATTTTTTTCTATTATCCAATCGAGTGAAAGTAACTGATATCGACATACCTGTTCATACCTGACAACCCAGTAGTTCGCGCAGGTAAATAATAGACAGCCCAATGCCTGCACATTCTATACGGTTTCTACTATCAGTCAGGACAAAATTTTCTTATTATCTTGATGTTGCAATATTTTATTCATTTTTTTTTAAAAATCATTTTTCAAAAAATAATTAAAAATAGTCTGTCCAGGATTTTTTTAGACAACCCATTTTTAATATATTTTCTAATATACTAAATTAATAATAAAATATGTTTCATTCTATTATCAGCTCGGTGAAGGTCGATATAGGTTCGGATCTTCTACTATTAGTTATAACTGTGGACAAACTTAATAAATAAAAAAAAACTCACTGTATTCCTCTAGTAGTTCCTTGATGTGTGAGCACAACTGTTCTCCCAATTCAGACTTTTCAAGAACTTGTTGTTTCAGGTTCTCTAGCTCTGGCTCTCTGCTTAAATTAAATTCGGCCAAAGATCTATTGCTAGCTATTATCATTTCTTTATCAACCTCCCATGCTTTTACCTGGTAAGAGAAAGTCATATTTTTTTAACTAGATGCAAATCTTATACTTCATAAGTTCTAAAGACAAAGCATGTAAAACTCAGGTTCTTTTATTTCATTTTATTTGCAGAGTAAGAAAAGTATTTATGTTGTGGCCCAATCGTATTATTGGCAAGATCATGAAATGTCTGGCATACCATGAAATGCTACTGGACCATAAAAATCTCGCCACTGGTCGAGTAGCCCATTATCTAAAAATGGTAGTGGTCAGGAGTGATCAGTAGGTTCAAGGTTTTTTATTATAAATAAGTAATTTGGTTTATTGACTTAAAAATAATGAGAAATATAATCCAAATTATTCAGGCTCTTGTTGTCCAACAGAGTAGGTATAGGTATAACAATCCTAGATATGTGATATCTTGACAACTTGTAAGATTATGGGATGCCATATAGTATTGAGTATGTAATAATTGTTGAAACTAAAGAGGTTTCATTGTCATTGATAGGTCTACTATATTTTTTTTATGTCATGATTAGTGTGTTGCCTAGTTACTGTGTCAATGTGTCTTAATTCTATTACAAAAGTATATTTTTCAAGTCTAGATTTTTATTTATTATACTCATAAAAATCCGTGCACTTCATCAGGTTATGGGCCCAGTGCAACGTAATATGAGTTTGTAAATAATAATAACTGATTTTCAAACCGAAAAGAAGACATAAAATGGATAACTTATCGTCGAAGATATCTATCGGCCTTCTCGAAGGAAAATCAAATTGGTCGACTTGGAAGTATAAAATTCTCGTCCTTCTACGTAACGTCGACAGAGCGCTCGATGTAATCGAAGGAAGATTTACAAAACCGTTGTCACCAATACAAGGATCCGGTGATGCAGCCGTTGCAGCACATACAGCCGCATTGCAAGCTTTCGATAGAGCAGATACCAATGCTTTACTCCTTGTAACGACAAATTTGAGCGAAGACACTTTGAAGAAAGTAATGCGTTATACCACATCTCGCGAAGTTTGGCTGGAATTACACAGACTCTACGACGGCGTTAGTGAAGATCGATCATATAATCTTTGCATGCAATTTTTCGGATTCAAGCGAGATACGAATGACGATATAGCCACTCACTTATCGAAATTGAAAAATATTTGGACGCAACTGAATCTAGAAATGACATCCGAACGTCATAGCGACTTACCTGATTTGCTCCTGGTATGTAAAATTCTAGATACACTCGGCGAAGATTATTTCTCATTTCGTAGCAGTTGGCTATTAATGCCTAAAACAGAGAGAACTGTAGAGAATCTAACAAGCCACTTATGTGCTTTTGAAAACGCCTTATCGAGTAAAACCGTACAAGATCTAGACGTCCTGTTTGTTAATACAAGTACACAAAAGTACAAGAAAGATGTAAAGATGAGATGCAATTACTGCTTAGAAACTGGACACAGAGTAAAGAATTGTCCTAAATGGTTAAATGATGGGAAACCGCCCAAATCAAAGAATCCAACGCCTTCGTCTAAGCATACGGCATCAAATAGAAGCAATAACGCAAATCTAGTAACGCAAGCTCTAATGTACACGGAAAGTCTTCATACATTCACTGTATCGGAATATGACCGGAATGGCTGGTGGATTGATAACGGCGCCACGAGTCATATCACCAATCGGAGTGACTTATTCCAGACATTCGAAAATTTCGTCGAAACGTGTACAATAGTTACCGCCAATGGACAACGAATCAACGCCAAGGGCAAAGGTTGCATCGTTATCAAAGCAAATGTAAATGGTAAAACCGTACCAATTACCCTGCAAGATGTTTGGTATGTGCCGTCGATACAAAGAAATTTATTTTCAGTTTTAGCAGCACACGACAAGAATCCAAACAGCACGTTCTCCTCGACTCCGAGACATTGCAGTATGTCTATCAATGGAGAAATTAAAGTAAAAGGAAGTCGCTGCCTCGTAGGTGGTCTCTACAAATTAGATGTCGAGAACGTTATACCTAACAAACGACCCGAAATATTTTTAGCAACAGAAACTCAGCTATATCATGAGAGACTGGCTCATCAGAATAAGAGACATGTCAGAGCATTCGTGAAGCGAGAGTTTGGTATTGATCTACCGCCAGATCACGATTTATGTGAAGGTTGTGTAAATGGGAAAGCACATCGACTTAAATTCGGCACGAGAGCAAGAGCTTCTACCCCAGGCGAGATTTTTCATACAGATTTATGTGGACCTTTTCCGCCTTCTTTTTCGAAATACCGTTATTTTTTACTTTTTAAAGATGATTATACAAAATTTCGAAGCATTTATCTTTTGAAACAGAAGTCAGAGGTTTCAACTAAACTTAAGCTGTTTTTAGCCGAAGTGAAAAATGCTGGTCATACTGTCAACGAACTTCTCAGCGATAATGGCCGTGAATTTGATAATCATATAGTAAAATCGATTCTACAAAAAGAGGGAATAAGGCAAAGACTCGTCTGTCCGTACACACCTGAACAAAATGGTTGCGTTGAACGAGAGAACCGAACAGTTGTTGAAGCAGCACGAACAATGTTGCACGCGCACAAAGAACTTCCACAGGAACTTTGGGCAGAATTCGTCAACACCGCGGTTTATATTCTCAATCGTTCCGGTCCAACACCCGTCGAAGGAAAATCGCCGTTCGAGCTTTGGTATGGGAAGAAAGCAAGCACAAAACATTTGCGCATAATCGGCAGCACTTGTTATGCACACGTCCCAAAACAAAAGCGACGGAAGCTTGATAAGAAAGCTACTAAAGGTATCTTAATCGGTTACGATACTGACGGTTACCGTATATGGGCAAAGCAAGGCAAGAAGAATATCCTCATACGGTCACGCGATGTTATTTTTGAAGAGAGGCCGCTAGCATCAGTCGAAGGTAATCTGGAAGAAGAGCAGGGAGATACAACTAACGACGAGAAAAACCACTTTGAAGTATCTCTACCACGTCCTCCAGTCACCTCCTCAAACATGGAAGGATTACGGCCTGCGCCTTGTTACAGCAGAGATGACATTCGACAAAGAGAGGGAGATAATATTCTTCACGATGCGCCCACTACTAGCAACAACGATCATTATCACCCCATCGATGAACCTCACCCCATTGAGATAGAGGGAGAAGAAGCACATGACGAACATGTTGAACCATCTCCAATGAATGAGCTTTACGATTCAGACGAATCTGACAGTGGACTAAGATATAGTTTACGAGATAGAGCTAATCTGAAACCTCCAGCGAGATTCGAGGATTACATTATGGCTGCTCTAACCTACGAGACGCAGGAACCTCTGACATATGCAGAAGCTATTCAGAGTGGTGATAGTGAAAAATGGCTTGAAGCTATGAAAAGTGAAATAGATTCACTCCATGAGAATCGTACATGGACGTTGCAGGAATTGCCTAAAGGTCGTAAAGCGATACCCTGCAAATGGGTCTTTAAAATAAAAAGGAATCCCAACGGCAGTATTGATAAATACAAGGCACGTCTGGTCGTAAAGGGGTACAATCAGAAAAAGGGGATAGACTATGCTGAGACCTTTAGCCCCGTTGCGAGGATGGCAACTATAAGAGCAATGATCAGTGTTGCTGCGAACGAAAACATGCTACTGAGACAGTTCGACGTAACGACAGCGTTTCTTCATGGACATCTACAAGAAGAGATATTCATGAGACAACCAGAAGGTTTCGAAGACGGAACTGGGAAAGTATGCAGTTTAAACCGGAGTCTTTACGGACTGAAACAGGCTCCACGATGCTGGAACATGAAATTCCATCAAGTACTTATGGAGTTACAGTTCAAACAGAGCACAGCAGATCCTTGCTTATACACGAAGAAAGTAGGCGAAGAGAAAATACTACTTACACTTTTTGTTGACGATGGACTTGTCGCCGGATCGAAGAAGAACTTATTGGACGAGTTTCTTCGACAGCTTCAGGAGAAACTAAAGATAACGACGAAACCAGCAACTTTTTATCTTGGTATTGAGATAAGTCAAGTCAACAACTCCATTATAATAAAACAAGAGGCTTATACTAAAAAGCTATTAGAACGCTTTGGGATGAAGGATTGTAATCCTATTACAACTCCTATAGAGAAGGAATCGTTTGAATCAGGGAACACGTCCACTGATGATGAAGAGAAGCCTCCTTTCCCGTATCGAGAAGCGGTGGGAGCGTTAGCTTATTTGATGGTAGCCACGAGACCAGATATAGCTTATGCAGTCGGAGTGGTCTCACGGAAGCTAGAATCGCCGACAAGAGATGATTGGCTAAAAGTTAAACGGATAATGAGATATGTAAAAGGTACGAGTTCCTTTGGCATTCGATATAAAGCTGGTCACTTGTCCGGATACTTAGAAGGCTTCAGTGACGCCGATCATGGCGGAGACCTGTCTACCGGAAGGTCAACAACTGGAGTTGTATGTCGCTATGCAGGTGGAGCTATAGCTTGGATGAGTCAGAGACAAATCTCTGTAGCTATATCCACAACAGAGGCTGAGCTAGTAGCAGCAAGCGAAGGTGCTAGAGAGTTGGTTTGGCTGACACGAGTTCTGAAAGATATGACAGTATTGAAGTGTACTCCTGTCTTAAGCGTCGATAATGAAGCAGCAGTACGCTTAGCGCATAATCCCGAGTTTCATAAACGGACGAAACATATTAGGATTCGGCATTTCTACGTCAGAGAACTCGTTGCAGAAGAAGAGATCGTAGTAAAACGAGTTTCTACGAACAGTCAAGTTGCAGACATCATGACGAAGAGTCTCGCTAGACCTGTCTTCTATCCGTTACGAGAAGAACTAGGCCTGCGAAATGCATGACTTCATTTTGATGTTGACCATTCAATGAGGGAAAGTGTTGAAACTAAAGAGGTTTCATTGTCATTGATAGGTCTACTATATTTTTTTTATGTCATGATTAGTGTGTTGCCTAGTTACTGTGTCAATGTGTCTTAATTCTATTACAAAAGTATATTTTTCAAGTCTAGATTTTTATTTATTATACTCATAAAAATCCGTGCACTTCATCAATAATATGTTGAAGATAAATGAGACCATATTATGCCATTCATTTAATTTTTAACTTAACACAGTTTAACAACAACAAAATTATATTGATTGCAGTTTCTTTAAAGGTGCTCCAAATTTTTTGAATTTTGATTTGAATTAAGAAAAGACAAAATATTTAAAAGTCTTAAGTTTTTCTTTCAAATCTGTAGGTATATTAATCATACCAAAGTTGGTTATTTTGTATTGCATTTGCATTACTCTTTGTTTCTTAATTCTTATAGATGTACAGAAACATTTTGCTTTTTATAAAACAACAAGGTAAGATCTATAATAAGTGAGTCACGCAATGAAATCATGTTTATAATAGCTTTACTAGTACAATAGGCTATGATCACTTTGGGTTTTCGTAAATTCTGTTTGTAGACATACGACAGTTGAGAAACCTACCTGCTGAACATCCTTCAGGACTGAATCAAATTTGTTATCGTCGTTCAGTACTTCTTTGAGTTCATCAGAGTTTAAATGTGACAATAAGCCCATGGCGGCCGAAGTATCTGGTTGAATCATTTTGCAGACTCCAAGTTACCGCGAATTAATGAAACTAGACAATTTGCTTTGAAACAATTAAACGGCGTAAATAATATGTTTGCAAAACAATTTACAATTCACAAGCAATATGAAATTCATTGGAAGTATTTGACATTGACAGCACAGCAGATTGACACTGACATTTTTTTTTTTTTTTTTTTTTTTCATGGCAACAGAATGTTAACTATTTGCCAGTATCAATGTGAAGATTAAAAGGTAGGGAAGTCGAAAATAATAGAAAAGGAATGGGTATAGCGGAATTAGAAATATAGGATCAGGGAAGTAGGATATAAAAATATACTAAATCTTAATATTGTTATGATGAATATATGCCGATAAGATATTTAAATAAACAACAGGATACATCAATAAGCAGGATAAACGAGTAGGAAATGGAACACGTAATTTGATTAAGGAATCTAGGAATGAGGAACGGTCAAGTAATGGGCAGGAGAAAAACATGTGGTCCAAATCACCCACGTCTTCTCCACATTCACATAAATCACTGGTCACAATATGTAGTCTTGCCAAATGGGCAGGAGTACAGACATGACCTAGACGCATACGAATAACAGAACTGACGGAAGATTTACTGCAATCTTGATTACGGAACCAAGGTTTATGCGAAATACTAGGTTGTATTGTGAAATATTTTCTGCCTTTCTGTCCACTGACCCATAAACTTGACCACGAATCTTGAAGGAAATTTTATTTGTTTTTTTTTTTTTTTTTTGGATATATTTTTCCCAAGGAGCTTATACTAAAGAATGGAGTCATTAGACAAAGTAACAAAGTGAAGGCAAAAATTTTGACAATACTTGACATTTCAAATTTCACATTTCTCTTTCTAGAAATTGTCGTCATCTCTTTCTAAACACGACTACATAGAAACAAGATTTCCCCAGTATTTCGCCATCTTTCTAAAACAAAAGTAGAAAAGTAGCTAAAAACTTAACATATTGTATTCAATTATCAGTATTTATTATCAATGAAAGAAATAAATATAATATATTTACTTTTAATGTTTAGGTTTTTATTTTATTTTGAAAATCATCATTGTGATTCTTTCTATAACTTATGGGAAATAAAAGGATTTATGTAATGGCAGCACTCTGTTCATGTGTCAATGTCCCGAAATCTCAACATGACATAAATTGTCGTAATTGACGTATTCATAAATATCGACTCGCGATTTTGGTACGGCTTTTTACATTTTAATAACTATAAATAGTGCAAAATGGTGCATCGCTGTATAGTTCGTGGTTGCAGAAGTGAGTGGTATCCAGGATGCAGTCTGAAATTTCACTTGTAAGTATTATAATTGCATATTATTGTTCACCTAAGTAAAATTGGTTTTTCACGTGTAATTCCATATGATTATCGTTATTGGGCGAAACTCCATAGGGGAAAGTAATTTCTGATACTCGGCTTTAATACTATCTGAATTTAATTAATTTTCATACATAAATTACTTATTCAAATATGTGTAAACAAATTGACTAGGGTGACTAGGATTTCCAGAATTATTTTAAAATAATAACCTTTTTCCTTTCAGAAATGGCAATCAAAATTGATATATATATATATATATATATATATATATATTTTTAAGTCTTTGAAATAGCTGTTATATAGATATATATAGATTATATATATAGTTTATAGATTATGTATATGTAATATATATATATATATATATATATTACATAAATCGTTCTACCCATTTTTGGTTGGGAACGTTTATTTACAAACAAAACATGTAATTTGTGCAATGTACATTATTTTAATTGAGAAACATATTCAAAATGATTGATTGGATTTTACCAGTATAATAGTGTATTTTATCTTTCACGTTTGCATCTACTAACATGTAACGCAGAGTGCAATATGCACAGTGACCTCAAACTTCACTCGAATTTGGGTTGGTAAAATTGACACAGCATTAATAAAATTGTGACTGTGCTATTCAAGCCTATCAAATGATAGTTTTTATTATGCTAATTACAAGTTAAAAGTGCCTGTATACATAAAATTTTCTTTTCTTTTTAGATTTCCGAAAGACCCTAGGCGGAAATTACACTATTACGGCTATAGGAACAAGGCTCTTATCCTTCTGACTTCGTAACTGAGTAACAGGTACAGAAGGTTGATATATATATACGTAGGGCGTTCAATTTAAAGTAAGAATGAGGTACAAACTCTTTGAAACCGAAAAAAGTTAATACGGGCTATTCCAAATACATGGTGTGATACGTTGCGTACCGACCAACTTTACATAGGAAATCCTTATCGTTTTATGCATATTTTTTTAATACTGGTTAACACATGACAAAGTTATATACCTTGTCATACGTTAATCAGTATTAATCGAGTTACGAGTAGAAATGATTCTTTTACATCTTTTACCGGTATTCATATTTTTAATTGTTGGTTTCATGATAGAATAAAGTCACATCTGCATAATTCTTTCTTTATAGCAGAGCGATTTTAAGTTTGTCTTGTACAAAATTAGCTGTAACTTTTTTCTTAGTTGTTTTACAGAATCGATTATTTTGCCAATCATTATAAAGTATTATGAAATATCGATTGATATGAAAGTAATATATGTTAGGTCAATATTTTGTAATTTAGAAGTATCTATGTGAATATGTAACTATATTCTGCGGATATCACTGTATCATATAATAATAAAGGATTTTGTTCTTTTAAGTATCAATATTATGTGTATATATAACTTTGTTTTACATAAATTCTTGAGTCACATATGTAATATATGAATGTTTAGATTGTTATTTATGTTTAGATTTAAAATAGAACAGTTCTTGTGATCAAGTTTTTTTTAAGAAATAAACTTAGTGTGTTACAGAATTTATAAAACTACCACTACTACTACTTTATTTATTTTTAATAACTACCCAAAATATACGCATGTAAAACTGTAACTTAAATTGATAATTATTTATTGACTTGTATTGATGTTGTGAAATCATTACAAAATTGTAAGCTGTGGAGTTCTTCGCCGGAGTCTTTCGCCATTTCTGCTCCATCTCAGCATAATAATTATTATTTCGTCCCGAAATGGTGGTAGGGCTTTTGACGATTTAAAAGTACTTAGCAAAGTCCATTTAATAAAGAGCTTTTTCATTTTTATATTTCGCCAATGTTAAGTGTAAATTTACTTATAGTAACAGACAGTTGTACGGAAGATTAAAACTAATTATTATGAATGTTAATTCTTTGTCATGGTAAACTCAAAAATATTTTAAACATTGAGTACTAATTAATTTTATTAACTTAACGAAGTCCAAGATTGTCCGTAATTATTTTTTCTGCTATAGGCACCCTACTAGAAAGAGACAGAGCCTCTCTAGAAATGTCAAGAAATGTCAGGAAATGTCAAGGGTTGTCAAAATTTTTGCCCTCACTTTTTTCATTCGACTAATGACTCCATTCTATAGGTAATATAAGCTCCTTGATTTTTCCTGTTACGGGACGGCAAAGGGATCTAGCCCATACAGCCAAGTCATAAGTTTCATTTCTTTCTTGATTTTTGCATTAAAATGTGGGTGCCACACTTTTTAATGCATCTAGGAAGTGCTTGGCGAAAAATGCATGGTACAGACCTCATGATGGTGACTGATGAGAATTGTATAGTGGGATTTCCAACCACTATACAATTCTCAACGCCACATACACAAAACCTTTATTTCAATGATTCCTCATAACTCTTCGTCAACACGGATGCTTATGCAACAAAACGACACCACTTTCACTGCACAAAATCCACTCCGAAGCAATTTTGAAATATCGAAATAAAGATCGACATCCAGACGCCATGATTTCCCGCCAAACACTTTTTTTGGGTTAAATTTTCCCTGTTACGGGACGGCAAAGGGATCTAGCCCATACAGCCAAGTCTTCAGTTTCATCTTCTTGATTTTTGCATTAAAATGTGGGTGCCACACTTTTTAATGCATCTAGGGAGTGCTTGGCGAGAAATGCATGATACAGACCTCATGATGGTGACTGATGAGAATTGTATAGTGGGGTTTCCAACCACTATACAATTCTCAACGCCACATACACAAAACCTTTATTTCAATGATTCCTCATAACTGTTCGTCAACACGGATGCTTATGCAACAAAACGACACCACTTTCACAGCACAAAATCCACTCCGAAGCAATTTTGAATTATCGAAATAAAGATCGACATCCAGTCGCCATGATTTCCCGCCAAACACCCCTTTTTTTTTCTTCAATTTTCCCTGTTACAGGACGGCAAAGGGATCTAGCCCATACAGCCAAGTCTTCAGTTTCATATCTTCTTTCTTGATTTTTCATCACACCGCATCCACCTTTAATTGTTTAAGTTCATTAATGACCATGGCGCATGCAACTGTGCCGAAATATCGGGATTTAATAACAAAACCGAGATACGTGGTAAAAATCCCGTTTTCACACAATTTAGTGTTAATTTACATGTGATCCTGACTGTATGTATGTACATACAGTTGTTACACCCAACTAATATGGTTTACTGATATATGTAAAAGCGCAAACGACAAGATATCGACAATTTTCACCTTCAAAAATTCAGAAAAAATAAAATGTCTATCGTTGACACAAAGTATGGATACCCTAATAGTCACACATCGGGTCATTTTCAAGTCATGAGATCTGTCCTCAAGTACCGATTGATACCGTGTTCTCCATTTTTACCTACAACCTTCTTGGTTTTTGCCATGGAATTAGTTTTTGCATTTTTGCTTCGATCTCTAAGTCAAAGAGTATATAATACACTACGTTTACTCTCTTTAGACATATTCTTTCTAATCTGTGGTTTACTCTAAGTTCTAACTAGTCTGCAAATTTGCTGAAAAATTACTGCATTTTTATCTTTTACTATTATTTTAAATAGAAATTTAAATTTATAGATATTTTAACAAATGACTATCACAGCGTATTCATATGCCCTACGAAAATATATTATAATTTTTAGTCAGAAATGTTAAGTATTAGCTCATTAAGTGACTTGGATATTTTATATAGTTTTTACTCGAAATTCCTAGCCGAGGTATTGTTGTACTTCAGGAACTTTGCATTGTACATTAGTTTGTGGCTCTTGGGTTATTTAGTTGTCTGTTGCATGGTGTATCGGAGATATGCCCGCCGGCTTCCAACAAGGACTCGCGGAGCTTTACGTGCGAAGAGAGTATTGATAGTGGTAGCACATCCCGACGATGAGTGCATGTTCTTCGGACCTACAATATATAGGCTATGTGAGCAGGGTGCTGAAGTGCACTTACTTTGCTTATCTAACGGTGAGGAAATTGCCTGGCTCTAGTTTGTATATTTATATTAATCA
The DNA here is from genome assembly GCA_955850985.1 of Elophila nymphaeata. Lineage (NCBI taxonomy): Eukaryota > Metazoa > Arthropoda > Insecta > Lepidoptera > Crambidae > Elophila > Elophila nymphaeata. The sequence goes on from OY039088.1 coordinate 9,381,473, forward strand.
TATTTCAAAATACTATTATCTTGAAAATTTTGTAGGTACAAGTATTATAAAGACAAACCTTCATTGTTTTTACAGACATAATTTTTTTATTTTATTGGATTCAATATAGTGCTAGATGCAGGCAGTGCAGGACCGTTTGGGTTAAAGATCCTTGGGGGAGACTTGTGTCCAACAGTAAACGTCTCTCGTCTGATATGATGATGAATATAGGAGTTATTTAATATAAGATTATTTGCATACCGATTATTTACACACCGTATTATAAAACGGTGCAGCAGATTGTAGTATCTCCTTTGACAAGTCATGAAAATTAGTCAGTGTGCATAAAAATTACTTTTAAAAATATAATTAGGATGCTTGTGTTAAACTAATATGTAGTAATATTTGTGTTTTAGGGAACTATGAAGGCAAAGGCAGTCTACGGAGACAAGAACTATGGACTGCTTGCCAAGAACTGGGTGTGCATGAAGAAAATATCTGTTTGGTCACCGATACTAGACTACAAGACAATCCAAGGTTACACTGGCCAGTCCCAGTTATTGCTAAGCTGATACACCATGAACTGGAAGCATTGGAGATAGACGCACTTGTTACATTTGACAGAGGAGGTGTTTCTTCACATGCTAATCACTCAGCCATTTTCTATGCTGTTGCTTATATGTTTGTTGAGAAAATTATGCCTAAGAGTAAGTGTTCTTAGCTTAGTAACTCATCTAGCTTTATTATACAGGTGGAAACTATCAGCGGGGCAGTAAGGGAAGTACCATAGTAGCACCACGAAAATGATGTTAAGATATCATAAATATTTTTTGTGAAATTTCAATCACCATTCACAGATTTTCAAAACAAATTGCTGTTAGCAAAATAGATGGCCATTTTACACAAAAAAAAAATTAATGCCATTCGATCCTGTTTCTAATACAGATCAAAATCTTTATCTTCTAGGTCTCATAATGAGACCCACCCTGGTTGTAGTACTAAAAAATATGAAATTACAATAAAACTGTTCTAATATATTTTGTAAGAAATACTTGCTAGTCTTAAAAAAATAATTTGTGAAAATGAAATAAACAAAAATTAAAAACAAATGATCACATGCCTGGTATCATCTATTTATTACTAATGTAGAGACAGATACACTAAACTGCCAAGGTTCTATAATGAATTTGCAACCTTATACATTAACAGCTGTAGAGCTCAAAGTCAATTGTGATACTTGTCAGTATGTGTAGACTTATTTGAAGTGTAATGTAACTTTAAATTTGATGGTAATGTTGAGTGATTTATATAATATACTTAAATGTAAGAGCTGTAAAACAGAAAACAAAATGAAATTTCAACCATTTTCTGAGTATTTAGAAGCTGAATTAAAAAAATGTATCCTTTACACTTAAATACAAATCCAATTTAAGGAATAATTTTTTCATTGTCTCTTCTTTATTTTTTCAGGGTGCACTGTATACACATTAGATTCTGTAAATATAGCAAGGAAGTATATATCTTTTCTGGATATACCACTTAGCTTCATACTGTCTTCCAAAAGGTGAGAAATATTGACATTTAAATTATTAATTTATGAGATTTATTAAAGCAGGAGCATGTGAGAATCCCTTCTTGCCGTGTATGTGTGTGCTGTCAATGTGCCACTAAAATTTTATTTTTGTACCACTAAAACTATCTCACCAAAACGTTTGTTAAGTATTATCGCCAATAATTATATAAGTTACGCTTTTGGCTAACAAAAAACATAAACAAACGAAAAACGGTGACTTTAGCAGATACGAAACTTCAAAAACGAAAGGCACCTCGCGCCGCTCATTGTTTGTACGCAGCTACTTATATGGTTGACGCTTTGAATGGCGCCAATAACTACGGAAATTTTTGTTGTAGGTACCTATTACATTGATTGCTTAACTTTTTTTTTACTTCAAATGACAGATAAGATCCTGTTTAAAATAAAAAGATGGGTAGTGTATCGAAATCTATAATTAAAAAGCTTTTAGAAAAACTTAAATTTCAGTTAATTTTAGTTTTTTATTGGAAAAAGTACCTAACTTTAGCCTGGAGCTAACCCTTAGGCTACACGCCAGGAATCTCCACTGGTAGGTAATTAAATAAGCGCTATAGTTTGTGATTGTGAGATTGTTGGTTATAATTTCAGATGGTGTTATTTACCTCAAACCACCTGACTTACCTCTACGTTTTTCAACAGATACTTCCTAAGATGGACGGAGAGCAGACGCGTAGTTCGCGCGATGAAACGCCACCGTTCTCAGATGGTATGGTTTCGGTACCTATATGTCTTCTTCTCTAGATATATGGTTATCAATACTCTAAGAAGAATCAGTCTAGCAGACATAGAGTTAGAGTTGGAAGTGGATGATTGATCTTACTGTAAGTTGTAGTTAAGAGGTCCAATTATAGTAGTAGGTATATCCACCAAATCAAAATAGGATCTCAGTTATAGGTACACAAAAATAGACGGCCAGGGTGATTAAGAACTGCCGCTGACTGACTGTATGATAAGGCATGTCAACAACTAAAGGAATAAACACTATTGTATTGTATTAAAGTGTATCGCGACGCGCCAGAAACTTATCAGTTTTATACATTTAGTATAAGTATGGTTAGAAACACATTATTACAATGTGTTTGGCCATATCACGAAATTCCTCGGCATATCACGAAACACCACAATTTGGGTTCGTCCATTAATAACGTGAGGCTCCAAAATGGGGGAGAGGTTCGGCAAAAATCACGAAATATCACAAAGGTAGGTAAGGGTAAGGGTAAGGTAAGGGTGTAGTAAGACATCACGTGTATTTATTTATTCGTCAAACGCGCGATTTTTAAACCGAACTTTCTAATCCGTGGTCCGACGACAATGTGCATTAAATGTATACATTTATGTTACGCATATGTGTTTCGTATGATTACACCATTCCTTTAATCTTCTTTTTATGCCATAAACAACCTTAATTTTCTAAGAATAAAATTAAAAAAAAAATAAGATTCTTTGTAGGTCCTAAAAATACACGTGGTTTAGTGGAGGGGGGGGGGGGGGGGGGAAGGGCTATTCTTAAACCTCACCATGTATCACAAAGGGGGAGGGAAGGGTTAAAAATGCTAAAACAACATCATATGATTAATGGACGGCCCCTTTCCATATGTATCATCATCATCATCATAACAGCCTTTATAATTCGATCCACTGCCATTACTTACCATTGCCGATCTTCATTAGGTCAATTAATTTGCTTGGGATAAGCATGAGTAGTTTTTTTTTTAAGAATTGCAATTTATTCTAAGTCACCCTGTATATAAGGGCCGATACATACCGGAATGGCAGCGACGCGGCCAGCACTTTCAGTGTGAAATAATTTTAACATTAAATCTACTTAAAAACGGGTCTTTTAAAAAGCTTAAAATTATTTCGCCGTCCAGGTCGTGTCGCTACCGGCCGCTGTCATTCCGGTGTGAATCGGCCCTAAGAGTTAGGGCTTATTTCATAGTTCCAGTGAAGTACCCGGTTTGACAGATATTCCATTCAGAACTGGCAATGTAACTGCCAGATATCTCTAAACCTGTGAAACTGCCCCTTAATGTTTATAATTATAAGTTTAGACCCACGCTAGTCAACTTGTTTGGACTCTAATAAGCTGTTTATAATAGGCTAATATTATACAAAAACCTGTTTGACAGTCCAAACTTTTTTCTGTGATAATTATTCTGCTATATGTATTGTTTCCAGATTTGTAATTTATAGGATAGGCATCACAATAATTATGTTATAGCGACTCGCCTCTTTTGTTATTCATTTTAAAAGTGAATATTGTTAAACTGCAATAAATGACCAACTTGACAATATGTTGTTTTTCTACCTTAAAAAAAACCGCTGTATCGTAACTAGCTAGAGGTATTATCTACAAACCAAACAAAACATAACAGATTAAATTAATTTTTATTTTCTGTTGGCCTCAAAATATTCATAGTACATTTTACAACAAATGTTATTATATTATACTTACATTTTTAATGCGGGAATTTGAAACGTTAAATTAGCTAAACATTTTTAAAATTGACAATTTTAGCGCTATTACCTATTTATAATTATGGAACTCATCCAAATACCATACAATGTGCTACCGACAAAACCTAACTATATACCTACTACCTCAACCGCGTATTGAGATCTCGCCGGGATTCAAGGAAGTAACACAATAGTCCACATGCACCAACTTACAGGAAGAAAACCGAGACACTAACGATGTAGGTACAAAATTAAAAAAAAGATCGTAAAAGTGTACTTTTATTTGGTAACTAATATAAATAAGCTTTAACAATACCAAGCAAAAGGCATTACAGTCAATAAATTTAAAGAACAAATCGTAAAACTTTTAAGACTACTTCGAGTCCAACAATGTGTAAGTCTAGAAGTATTGTCATAGGACTGGGGAATAGATGTTCTCGATAGAATTCAGTCGAAACAATTAATTGTGCTTTTCTACTATCCCTAGACGATTAAGTACTTTCTACGAACTTCATCGCCTAAATTGTTCTTAATTTATAAACAAAAAAATAAGCACTAGGCAACGCTAAAAGCGGGTTAAGACATTCTAATGTCTACTAATAAAAGGCTCCAATCATATATATATATCACGCTGTATTTGATGTAAAACTTATTACAACACAAGTAAAAAAAAAACTTAAAAACAAGTGCATAAGTAAGCAAACAAATACAGTTTTCGCTCAAGAACCACGCAGGCAGGTAATAATAGATTCGAATGGTAAGTAGAAATAAATTACATAATCTCCCCGCGGCGTGCTTGAACGGAAACCACGAAAAGCGTCGTAAATACACGGCCTCGGTTGAACAACTTAGTGAAGGAACATCAACACAACTGACCTCGCCATAGAGAAAGTGAAAACTCTTGAACTAATTTGATAACATACATTGTACCGATCATAATATGTAAAAAATATACTTGATTTTTTATGCACTATTGCATAACACAAGGAACCACACAGAGAGCTATAAAACGTAAAAAAATTAGATCGAGTAGCAAATGAAACTAACAACTTTATCATCGGTAAAGAATCTGGAATGTCACACAATATTAAAATACTGATTTGTTAAACAACAAAACTTATTAATATAATATACATGCAATCACTTGGAGGGTGTTGCAAATTGAACCGGAACCCATTTAGGAATAAATATAACTATAGTACCCATAATATCCCGACATATCGACCAACAACCCGTAAACAAGTTATTCACCTTGCAACACCCGTACTTTAACCCACATTTATTATTTTACATTTCGCGGGTTGCCATTGTTAAATATTGCACCGTTAATTTTCGTGGTGGTAACACCGTGCCAGAACTAAGTTACTATTGCGCAAAATACTTATAGTAAGTGTTTATTTATAATATAAATACACAACAGCCAAAAATTCCCCGCTCTGCGCGGGGCAATTACCTAACAGAATATTGTTAAACAGTGAAATGTTTCAAACACCGGCCATAGAGGGCGCCAAAGATAGTTTCACCGATTCTCGTTGATAATGAGTAGTTGTCAAAGTATTGAAATTTTTAATTATGTAACGACAACACTACCTGTTAACCACTGACTACATCGACTTAAAGTTATTTATTTAAATATCTATACCACATCTCAATGACATTATTTTTCTAATGGTAAATGATGCCCTCGCCCTCGATCGACCTCATCGCTCGATATCTATCGCTTTGGTAAGACGTGACTCACTCGGACTGCCTTAGCTAGTGTTCAATGGGAATTTGGTAATCTAACAGCGCTTAGAGATAAATACAATGAGCAAACGACTGCCAGCAGTCTACTTGATCGCTGTTCTACTTTAGTTAATTTAATATCACTAATTGTTGTTATTTTGGTGTTTTCGATTGAACATAACATTAGGATGAAGGAGGCTCGGGCATTGTGTGAGCGCGACAGTCGGGCGTTCGACACATACAATGCACTGCAATACATAGAAAACACTAAAATACATTTTCTCAATAATTTGTATTTAACAAAAATAAGAATAATCACATTTTTCGTTAAAAGTAAAATTATTAATACCATTTTTTTCATCAAATATACATTTCATAAAACTCAGTATAATTATAAAATTATATGAAAAAATATGGAATAACAAAATAATACTATTTACGTCATGCTACATGGCAATTGCATGTATGTGGTGACGCCCGACATGCACGCACGCATAGCATATTCGTCAGCATGCTTCGCATGCATGCATTGTTTTGGGTACGGCAGGGCCAGTCGGTGCCTCGATAATTTGGAGAATAAACTTTATTAGTGTGCCATTACGGTTGGTTCTTAACTGGCCGTGGCGTACCTCAGGGTAGTGCACTCGGATGCACGATGTAGCATAAACGATGCTAGTACATCGAAATAGGTATTACTCTTTGGAAAACTTCTACAATTTACTCTGACTTGAGACTTTAATAAATAAATGGTGTAAACTTTAGTTCGTTTCCTTGGGATTTTGAAACTCCATAATTTTTTTTATTATGTAAATATAAAAAATAAAAAAGTATAAATCATAATTACAACTGAAGAATTGTCTATTATTATGTATTCATCACGACCAGCCACATCAGACATTATAAATCCTCGGACAGATTCATCATTTCATTTGAGAACCCAATTCCACTCATTGTTGCCAGAGACAATACAATGAAATAGTTTAAACTGAAAATGCTTGTTATTAGGTAGACCAAAACTAGACCTATACTCCGTTCATTTAGGTGCTTAAAAAAGTAAACAAATCAATAACAGGTTCTTTTATAGGACAATCTTTGTCGTACGTTTTCGTCTCTAAAAGCAACCTAAAAACACCTAAAAATATTTTAATCCAGATCAAAGAGGAAAAAATAAAAGTAGGTAGTAGATAATCACATTGATGATTTACCATAATAGATCCGAATCAAGATGGATGTCTTTTATCCAAAAGTACATATATTTAAATTGCATTTAAATCTGTAAATATTTTATTTTTTAATAAATAAATATTTTATTCAGCATTTAGATGCTGATTTTTATTTTGATAAAAGTAGTATTTATTAGAATTAATGCCTTCGATTTAGAGCACTGCATCTGTCTCTAGTGACCGCTCTGATTTTTTACATTTTTTTTAAAAACCTTAAGGAACAGAGTATAGGCCAATCCAAATTGGAAATTGTGGAAAACATTCCAAAAGGTATGTAAATACCTATTTCGATTTACAATGTCGCGAGCGCCGTCGGACCGAAGCTCTACTCGTTGTCGGCGCGCATTCCGCGGACTTCGCCCTGGCGGCGTAGTTTCTCCAACTCTTCCTTGGTACGGTCTTCGATGGCGCGGATGTCAGCCATCGTCATGCCGAACCAATCGTCCATCGAACAGAATACCTGTCTGAAAATTTAAAAATATATGATTTTAAGAACTGATAAATTAAAAGCGCCTATCGCATCCACCAGCTTACTCCCCAAGTCAAGCTTGCGTAAAACAGGTGTACTTCAAAAAAAAAAAAAAAGGTACGCCTCGCCAATGTTATACAGTTACACGCACACACATGTAACGAAACGATATACTAAAACTTCTGATACTAAAAAAACTTGATTAACAATTACAAATAAAATTTACCTATGGAATATGGTGAACAACCGCCGTTCTGATTTCTGAATAACATTTTCTACTTTACTCTGAAAAGAAATAACAGACAAGGTTAACAGGTGTTTATTTACTACAGCTCAAAGTTCAACTTGTACACGTACACCCACGTCAACCATTATGGAGTTGAACCTTAAACGATGACATAAATAAGATATGGAGCAGTAGTATCTCAGACGAGAATGTGCACAATACACTAGTTGATAAAATTTGGAAAGTGGGTTAAAACTTTACCTTTGTGTCTAAATTACCCCAAAAATATATTATTATTGCATTGTTTCAGGGCTATTTACGTCACTGCGATCTATTTTATAAATATCTATTGTGACTAGCTAGCCTCTAAGTAGGTAAGTCCTATTGAGGCCTTACATGTACATACTCCTTTATTATTTAAAAAAGATAGGTCTTTTACTTATATAAGTATTTTGCGTTTTTAAAACAAATTTTAAAGTCGTCGGTAATTGTAAAATTCGTTTTTAAAAATTCAATTCGATCGCAAACTTGCGCGATTCTATGAGCTACACAGGACTGAAAGAACACGAGGAATTTTATCTATTCTTAATTAATGGTCTCGCCGCACATAAAGATTACGCATTTTGCCAATTCAAGTGACAATGTATCTAAAGTGGAGTTAGCGCAAAACTTCGTTCGTTCTGAAGTTGTTTTCCGCTTCGTTCGCACAGCCGTACCACCTACCAACAAGGTTCAATTTCGTATTGCTCAGGTAATCGCCTCGTGTTCAGAGCGAACTAGAAGTTTAACGCGAGCTCTAACAATAAATTGTATGGTAGATTTAAAAATGGGAATATCTCAACACGTTATTACAACACTCGGGAGAAACTCCACGACGAATTCTAAGTCTTACGTCTCTGACTATCTAACATGCTGACGTATGCTTAAAAATGCCGAAGATATTATATTTTCAACATTTCTTCCGGATCTCTTTCATTCGTTTTGAATAAAATTATAAACTAAATTCAAAACTAACCTGAAGTCCAAACCACTTGAACTCCGCCGTAACGAGTTTATAGCACGTCATGACTGGCTTCACGTCATTCTTCCAGTTGGGTCCGACCAGCGGCCCGCGGCCAGTCTTCACGGATTTGAACTTTGTGGGATCCGTCTCCGCCTTGTAGTCGGTGGACGATAGCGAATCGTTGGCGATGTCAATGTTCACCACATCGCGGATTTTTAGCTTCTCTGGAGGTAGTTCGTGCACCTGGAATAAAGAGACAAGTATCTTGTACCTACTGTATTAAGAACTAGCTGTGCCCGCGACTTTGTTCACCTGTTATGATGTTATATCCATAGCCTTCCTCGATAAATGGACTATCCAACACAAAAAGAATTTTTCAATTTGTATCAGTAGTTCCTGAGACTAGCGCGTTCAAACAAACAAACAAACTCGTCAGCTTTATAATATTAGTACAGATTTACAGTTTTATGTATTGGTCTACGGACGAGCGTTCTTCGTAATGATCACGAAAGCTAAGCTACTAAATACGTGGTCGGTACTCGGATGGCTGACCGAAAATTTTTCAAATTAATTTTCCTGCGTGCTTCGTAAAGCACGTTAAGCTCTTGGTCCCGCCTGCTGCCGAAAGATAACAGTCGTTCCCAAGTAGGGTTGGTGTCAGGGAGGCACACGGTTGTAAAAATCTAATCCCTTAAACGAAGATGTGGGTTACGGTACAACATTATCATATGACACCGTCGTAGTGGTCAGTAATGAATGCTGCCTACACAACGGGCGGTTCGGGTTCGAATCCTGGTAGTTCAAAATGTCTGTGTGATGAACGGGAACATTTGTTCATTAATCATGGTTGTTTATTTGACGGCCGTTGGGGCGGAAAGGTTCTTGAATGGCGGTCGCGTACCGGAAGACGTAGCTGCCAACGCTACGGCCCCCCACAAGGTGGACCAACGATCTGATAAAGGTCGCAGGAAGTCGTTGGATGCGGGCAGCACAGGACCGTTCGGTTTGGAGATCCTTGGGGGTGGCTTATGTCCAACAGTGGACGTCTCTCGGCTGATATGATGATGATATATTTATTTAAGTGCATTTATAAAATATCTAGATTATTATGTGTATTTTTCTGTTATCCAGTATCCATAAAAGTTATTAATGATACTTAATTTTGGCTACATAATTGTTGTGATCGTGGAAATATAATTTAAAATATTTTATGTTCCAGTAATTCTACCTTGCTACTTCCAGGGATTTTCACCAAGAACTTAGGGACGTAAGATCACCATGCTAGCTCAACGCTGATTGGTGGATAGGCGCAATTGTACCAACCAGGACGAAACGGCTTACCGCGCCTTCCGAAGCACGGGGAATTCGAGATTATAATGGCCGGAAGTTGATTTTTATTATACTTCGGGGGAGTTGTCAGGATTATAAACGGAATGTAGGCAACATCAGCTTGTGACGTAGAGCTAATAAAGTAAGCTTGCCAAGTAATTCAAAGCTTTAAATATATTTCTAGAAACATGATTTTGCTATGCAGGATTTTTAAAACAATGCATTTCTTAGGATTAAGCGAAAGGAACGTCAATAAATTTAAAGTATTGCTTCCAATATCAATGTTATCGATTTCTAACAGAGTTTTTTCATCCATTGTTATTCTTGGTAAAGTCAAGATAAAGTATCAAGCGTAGATGTATTGTTATTTTTTGAGAACGTGTTGTTCGTAAGTACGATAAAGGAATCTAAAATAGTAAGAATGTAATTTGAAATTATAGTAATTGAAATGTTTCAGTTTAAATTAGGCTTCTTTCTCGTATCCTGCTCCCTGTTTCTTTGGGATCGGTGCAGTACGTCTTGATATCGACAATACTGCTATAGGATTTATAATTAGATTATTACGGCTGACCAGTTGCCTGACACTTCCCCTCCTTGGGAAAGACTGTTATCTTTCGACATCAGCCAGGACCACCAGCTTCACACAGTCGTAATTCAATGTTTATGGGCCCTCGCTCACGGCTACTCTTTCTAGTTATGCTGTCGCGCGTTCGCATCGATGATGCGGCCTAGCTGTGTGCCCTCGCCTACATAACCACGATTCGGTCGCGATGCTAAACCAATACTGTCGCGCTTCTAACGTCTAGTCCCATATTACACGATGGTTTTGAATTGCCCTAATAAATGTATCTGTTGTCGAACGAGTTGTAGCACTCTCGAACTATCTGACTCGGTTCTCCACTCACGCGCCACCCTCCCCCCGCTCTCTTCTCACATCGTCGACACGGTCGCGCGATTGCATCGATACAGTAGCGATTCTGTAGCGCGTTGGTATCGCTTCTGTAGAGTTGCAAATGCGAGTAACAAGCGTTTTTATTAATCATAAAATCACGTGCCGAGTTGAGTTAGAGTGTAACTGTTCTGATTGTTGATTCACTGAAGGTTTGTTACTAGGGTAGGCAACAGGCTCGCAACCTTTCACTATTTTAAGGCTCTATTTGACCCATACTGCCAGATGGCTATATGTGTTAACTAAATGTTACCTAAAGTTTTGCTCAACCCTTTAGGCAAATAAATATAGCAGTGTAATAATTTCAGAGGAACTGTCGCGTGATTGGACAAACATCCCAACATCTAATCTTTCTCATTAATATAGGATTAGAGATTCAACTGTAATTATATGCAGTTTCAATGCTATTATAAGCCGACGTAACAATGTTATTGTAAAATATAGAATATACTAGTAAATGTTGTCGATAACTATTTTCCACGACAGTTATTAGCAAACCACGCTAGTTTATTACACTTATTACTAAGTTCACTGTAGCTACGCGTGCACAGTAATTAGACAATCTCAACGAGTTCAAAAATAAAATCTTGAATATAACAGCGACTATTTCAACAGCAATCTATGTATGCAAGAATGTAAATTGTAAGCTGTGGATTTTCTGTCGGAGTTTCTTCTCTAAAAATTAGAAATACAAAAAACTATTTTAGTTTTTGACGATTCAAAAATAATTAGCAAAGTCCATTTAAATAAAGAATTGTCGATTTTGAACCTCGAGTCCGTGACGTCCGGGCGTGTGCCTTCCCAGTGACCTACACAGAACTGGAACTGGAGACGGGGGGAGAGAGATCAGAATGGCGAAAAGTACTCGTAAACTATTCTCCTCTCCCTAAGTACGTACGCTCTATCACGCCTTCTCAGCGGCCGTGTAAAACCTAAACGCGCGCAATAGACCGCGCGAAACTGGAGCTTTTTTGTTAAGAGGAAACACAAGGCCCGTTTTTCCATACAAACGTAGTCCCCTGTTTCCTCCCTGGACAATGCCGGTAGAGTTATAATTTTTTTCCTGAATATCTATGGCCACTATTAACATGTCCCTATGTTTTCGTTTTTTTCGTAAATTAACTATTAAAAGATATATGAACGTTCAAAAACCTAAAAAAATGGCCAAATTTTCCTCTGTGTTCAAACATCCAGGAAACAAATTTGACTGAATTATATCAAAAAATTAAAACATAGGAACACAGCTTAATCCTTTGTTATTTTTTTTATGAAAAAAGTACTTAAATCGGTTAAGTTTTGGAGAAGAAATCAGGGGACTACGAATCGTTGATTTTCTGTTCTTTTAATAGGTATTTTCAGTCCAAGCTGCCGTTGTCTCTATCGCGCTCTGCGGGGGGAGGCTTGAGGTTAGGGAGACGCGGACTAACACTAATTTTATCGATTTAACCTAGTGTTGTTCATCGATATCGATATTTCTAGATGAATATTTTGCGTGCAGTGTATTTAACACATTATGATGTTCGATTGTTAGCTCGACTGCGCAGATGCTACTGCTCAAATAAACTTCACTGTCCCTTTGGCAACTTAGGATTATCACGCGGCCTTCCGCCACTGCGAAAACTAATCTCATCGCCCCCACTATGGGTTCCGTTCGCCTTCCGCGTTCATACCCTGCCCGCCTAGCATGACCACCGAAACACGATATGATATAGCCATTTATCGCTTTGAACTGTCTTATATAATAGGACCAGCTGTGCCCGCGACTTCGTCCGCGTGGATTTCCCATTTTTGCAACATTTTTCATTGATGCTCAACTCCTATTAGTCGTAGAGTGATGCTATGGAGGTATATAGGCCTATATCAGGGTTTCGCGGTTCTATCCCGGGGGCGGGCGTAGTGAGACGATCCACATAAAATGGCTGTCTAGCTGCTATGCGAGCTAGTCGAACGAAAATAAATATAGAGGAAGAAATGAAAGTCGCGATTTCAAAAGTTGAGCCCGGATCGACTGCCTAGGGCGGGCGAAAAATAATTTTCGGACAGTTTCATAAAATCTAAGTATGGCACGGAACCCTTCGTTCACGCGTCCCACTCCTTCTAGGCGGTTTTTTTTTTACTATTTTTACAGGATGTCTCTGATGACCTTCTTTGAGTCACCAGGGCTTTTAGTAAAAGAGAGGACCTCAGTGGGTCCTCAAGCTTTAAGGTCGAATCACTCCAGAGAGGATTCCTGACCGGTGACCATCTCCCTCGAAGGAGTCTCTGAACCTATTAGAGTTTCTAAGGCGTCCGAATCTGACGGGATCAGTAGTTCCTAAGATAAGCGCGTTCAACCAAACAAAAAACAGCTCAGTATAGATGCGTGCGCAGTACTTGATAATTATTTAGCTGGGGAGTTATGTTAAAACTTTGATATCTCTGAAGATATTCATTGAAATCTAATGATGTAAAGAACAATTTTGTACAAAATTAAATACTTGTGATGAATAATGTATTTATTTTGATAAGGAATAATATTATGTTTACAAAAATACCTTCGCATCTTATGCATTATTTTAGAACAAAATTTATTAACAAAAATAGGTTATAGTGAGTCAACGAGATAGATAAATGCTGTCTGTAACCTTTTTTTAGAACTTTTAACGGAGAATAATTCCGTGATACAGAATTTTTGCGTAACTTTAACCGTTTACGCAGCGCACGCAAAGAAAACTCTGAAAATCAAAATTTATTATTTTCCGTTTATTTCAAACTATGTAATTTCTTAAGATTCATTCATTGAAATCAAATGAAGTCTCTGAAAAAATTTGTGCAAAATTAATTACTTGTGATAAATAATGTATTTATTTTGATTAGGAATAATATCATGCATACAAAAACACCATCGCAGATAATGCATTATTATTGAACAAATTTGTTTACCAAAAAGACAGGTTATAGTGAGCCAACCTTAAAATATAGACATATGCTGTCGCGGAATTTTTTTTTGAAATTTTAATGGAGAACAATTCCGTCATACATGATTTATACGTAACTTTAACCGTTTACGCAGCGCACGCAGCTTTGAAAAGAAATATTTTTCTCCCGTTTTTGCAACATTCTTCATTGATTCTCAGCTCCTATTGGACGTACCGTGATGTTATATAGCCTATAGCCTTCCTAGATAAATGGACTATCCAACGAAAAAGGAATTTTTCAATTTGAGTCAGTAGTTGCTGAGATCTTAGGGTTCAAACAAACAAACAAACTCTTTGGCTTTATTATTAGTATAGATAATGGAATAGGATATAACAGTCGCCTTGAAATTTTATACAAGCTGCGAACATGTTTAAGCTTTGTTGTACATGTTCGCAGTTTCGATAAAGTTTCAAGTTGGCGATTATATCCAATGATTTTTGACAGTTCAAAGCGATAAATGGCTATATCTTATCGTGTTTTGGTGTTCATGCTAGGCGGGCTGGTCTATCTAGGAAAGCGCGTGCACCTTCCCCTCTCCTGAGGGGGCTGCTGCTTCCGATAGCCTTATAGCCACCACACTAGGCAAGGGGTGCTTAAATGGTTTCTGCTGCATACAACATAAATCCTGCGGTGTCTTTTAACTTAACTTGCAATGACTCAATCAACACATCTGACACAGCGGTAAAGGTTGAATGCAGCAGAAATAAGTTAAAAAAATATTTAAAATTAAATAAATTTATTAAGAAGACTAAGACATTAATTAAGAAACAAAACTGTTTTCATAAAAACTTAAAATATAATAGGGAGCGCATAACGTTACTAAATAAACTGGAGTCATATTCGAATGTGATTAAGCAAAATCAAGAAATATATGAAAATAATGTAATGTCATTAAATAAGAAAATTAGTTTTCTACAGGAATCATTAACTACATTATCTGAGAAATATAATTCACCAAAAAGGGGGATGAGGGATTACACATTGACTCGCAATCACCTTATAAACAACAACTCAAAGTTTGAGGAATCCAGTGATTTAAAAAGTTCTTCCACGGCTCCTGGCCTGCTTGCTTTGGAACAACTTGAATGGTCTATGTCAGTGTGTGAACCGTCGATCTCTGAACAACTCAGCCAGTCAATTACAAGCACAAATGAAAACAGTTCTTCGATAAAAATAAAAGACAATTATGTAATATTTAGTGATGAAATTGGAAAGGATTTGGGCCTATTATTAATGAATAAGTTGGGGCAAAGTGTAACAAATTACTGTATGCCAGGTTCTTGTTTTCATGACATTATAGAAAAAGTTACTAAATACAACTTTAATAGTAATGACAACTTAATTTTATTCATAGGAAATAGGGATAATGTAAACAAAAGATTATTACAAAAGTATTATGAGTACCTACTAAAATTAAATGTAAAAAAAATTGTAATGTTTACATTTCCATATTGCGATAGTTTGCCACAGATAGAAAATGAAATTAGATATAGATTAAACATAAAATTAGATACTATGTCATATTATGAAGACAAAATACATGTTATTGACATAAATAAATTGACATGCAACAATAGGTACAAAAAATTTTATTTGACAAGGGATAGAATTTTTCTCTCAAATTATTTTAAAAAACAATTAGCAAAATTGCTAAGCTTTTCTTTATTAACTTCAGCCAAGAATTTGGCTGTACGGACAGCTCCTATTGAGCAACCTTATTTTGACATTGCCTCTATTGGGCTATCTCGGTGTGACAATGCCCCTATACAGCATTGTAGTTCTGACAGTGCTCCTTTTGAGCAAATTAGTTATAATAACATAACAATTGCTCCTTTTGAGCAAATTAGTTATAATAACATAACAATTGCTCCTGTTGAGCAAACTAACTTTGACTCACAGATAAGCTCAACACAAAATCAATATTTAAATTAATTAGTAAGACAACAGAGGACACCTCTGGCAATAGCTCACTTAAAATAGTTCACCAAAATATTCAAGGCTTATCTGGAAAGGAACTTGAAATTTCTTTATTCTTACAGAGTCTAAATATACATGTATTATGTCTCACAGAACATTGGCTAAAAAAAAATCAGTTCTTAAATTGTATTGAAAGTTATAATATTGTAAGTGCATTCACTAGAGAGTCTGCCATTAGAGGTGGTTCCTTGATTTTGTTACAAAACAATATTAAATATAAAGAACGATCAGATGTGATTAAGCACTCAATTGAACGAATTATTGAAATTTCATGTGTGGAATTTGAGCAATTTATAATTGTATGTGTATACAGACCCCCTTCTGGAAACTATGATCTGTTTGAAACTGCCATGGAAAATGTTCTAAATATTATTTGTAGCAACAACAAGAAGATAGTTGTCTGTGGGGACTTCAATTTAAATATTCTAGTATCAAGTCCATATACAAATAGGTTCATTAATTTATTTAGATCTTTTAATCTTTGTTATGCTTTCTTTGAACCTACCAGAATCACCCCTACTACAGCTACTTGCTTGGATAACATTTTCTGTAATTGCAATATACTTGAAAAATCTATACTTAACTGTGTAAACTCAGATCATAGTGGACAGAAAATCACTATTGAGCGCCGTAATGTTAATCTAGTAACAAAAATTACTTTTAGACCAATAACGGACAGTCGCATGAAGATTTTCGAAAATAATATTGAACATAGACTAAATTTTTTACAATATTGTGGTGATGCAAATGAAATGTATAAAAATCTATTTAATCAAATAAATTTAGAATTTAATAGAATATTTAAACAAAAAACTGTTTCAATTAACTCAAAAAAGAAATTTAGTGATTGGGCTACCCCAGGTATTTACATTAGTAGAAGAAAATTATATGATTTATATTATGAAAAGTCTATGTCCACAGACCAGTCATTTATAAATTATGTCAGAAATTATTCTAAAATATTTAAAAGGGTTTGTAATGTTGCAAAAGCAAACTTCCTTAATAATAAAATCAAAAATTCCACCAATAAAATTAAGACCACCTGGAAAATTATAAATCAAGAAACTGGTAAAACGTCATTTAAAGATAGGTCTTTTGAAATTAATATTAATGGTAAAATGGTAAAAACGGATGAAGCAGTGGCAAATGCTATGGAGTCCTTTTTCTCAGACATTCCCACAAAAATCACTAGTGAATTGAATTCATCTACCGAATTGGCGCTTTCCTTTTTAGAATCTTGTGTTAATAAATGTGACAGTTCTTTTAACTTTCATGAAATTAGTGCCGACTACATTATAAAAACGTTTAAATCTTTAAATACGAAAAAGACAGAAGATCTATGGGGTATATCGGTTACAGTTATAACATCAATAATTAAAGTAATTGCCCCACATTTAACGGCTATTTTTAATAAATGTATTGAAAATGGGATTTTTCCGGATTTGATGAAATGTAGTAAAATTATACCTTTATTTAAGTCTGGGGATAAATGTGATCCCACTAATTTTCGACCTATTTCCATTTTACCAACGTTAAGTAAAATATTTGAGAAAGTTATTTATAATCAATTGCTTTCTCATTTTACACTGAATAAACTGTTTCATGAGAGACAATTCGGTTTCACCAGGGGTAAAAATACGACAGATGCAGGTGTTGCGTTAATGAAACATATATTTGATGCCTGGGAAAATAAACAAGATGCTCTAGGTGTCTTCTGTGACTTGTCCAAGGCCTTCGACTGTGTAGAACATAAAACCTTATTAGGCAAATTGCAACAATATGGCGTCTCAATAAACTCAATAAAAATAATTAAATCATACTTGAGTGACCGATTACAAACAGTAGTTATAAATAAAGCAAAGTCTTCAGGGGCCCCTATTCTTATGGGCGTGCCGCAGGGTTCGATATTAGGGCCGTTACTTTTTCTGATTTATATAAATGACCTGCCTTTCTATGTAAACAACTTATGTGAGACGGTATTATTTGCAGATGATACTTCCCTAATTTTTAAACTTAATAGACAAACAGAAAATGTTGACGATGTGAATAATGCCCTTTCCAAAGTAGTGTGTTGGTTTACTAATAATAACTTGTTATTAAATTCAAATAAAACAAAATGTATTAAATTTACTTTACCAAATGTCAAGCAAGTCAGTACAAATATTAAAATTAACGAAGAAATAATACAATGTGTTGACTCAACAGTATTTTTAGGAATAACTTTAGATTCACGTCTGCAATGGAATCCTCATATTACTACCCTATCAGGAAGACTTAGCTCTGCTGCTTTTGCTGTTAAAAAAATTAGATTACTGTCTGATGTTGAGACGGCAAGGCTTGTATATTTCAGTTACTTCCATAGTGTTATGTCATATGGTATATTGTTGTGGGGATCAGCAGCTGATATTCATGACATTTTTGTATTACAAAAGAGAGCCGTACGCGCTATTTATAGATTAAGACCTCGTGACTCGCTTAGAGAGTTATTTAAAGAAATCAATATATTAACGGTTGCTTCCCAATATATATATGACAACATTATGTATGTTCATAAAAATTTACATACATTTTTGAAGAAAAGTGATTATCACAATTTGAACACCAGAGGTAGAAATAAACTTGCTGTTCCAAGTTTCAGACTTCATAAAACTAGTCACTCATTCATGGGGAAATGCATACAAATATATAATAAACTCCCACATCATTTAACTGAACTTCCGTTACATAAATTTAAGCTTCACATTAAGCAAATTTTAATGAAGAAAGCGTATTATAAAGTTCAGGAATATATAGACGATAAAAATGTGTGGACACATCCAAATGTGCTCGATTTTCCATTGTAATCTAGTGAGATATCAATATGTGTAATATTTAAATTTTCTAATTGACAATATTGTAAGGAAAGATGTCTTAAATCACTTTTTCATATATATAATTCTAAACTTAATTATTAGTCTTTATTTTATTATATTATTTTTATTATGATTAATTATTAAAGACTTGACAATGTGAATTATGACTCTTTCCAAATCAATACTATGAAAACTGTAAAGGGAGGATAAACTTGTTGAGTTTCTTGCCGGTTCTTCTCAGAACAAGGCCTCCTGGTAGACTCGTGAACCGATGGCATCAAACTTGACTTTCATAAGTGTACAAATTGTACCTAAATGAATAAAGAAATTTGAGTTTGAGTTTTGAGTTTGAGTCGGTAAGAGACGGACATAAACCGAAGGCCGTCCTTCAGGTATCCATGAGGATAACACCACCTTCTTCCATCAGGATCCGGAAGGTCTTCTTGGCCTCGATTCGTTTCTTGCTCACTTCTCGAAGGGGAAACAGACCGAAAAGTTAAGGGGAATAAAACGATCTCAAAATCTCAAAATCCAATACACAAGCCGATATAAAACAGTGAAGTCATACAATATATGGTAATACAATAATTACACGAAACAAATACTCCGTAAGCGCCGAAATCAACTTGTCGACTGCAAGGCAGAGAAACGAATTCTCTGGGAGTGTGCCGAGCGCAGGCGGACGCGGCGCCACGCAAACATTGACAGTCACACTCGCACATTGATAGCTCGCGCGGCCGGGCACTGCGCGACAGCAATAGATTTTACAAATACCTATTTTTCATTTCTCTAGCCCGTGGTGTTTCCTCTTAAATTTGTACATTTCATGCGCGCATCGCTCTTTCCTTTCCCTTCCAACATCCTTTATACGCACACTCTTTCACGTGCGATAAAGCGAACCTACGTGTACAGGCCGATAATCCGACAGATTTGTTCCAGTCCATCGTATCTTAATCACGTGACAAGCGTCATGTATTACTCTCGGAAAATGCAGACTTATTGTAGGAGGATAAAAGTATAGATTATACTTTCAAAATACACGAATGCAAGTTCGCATCATTTCGAACTTTGCGAAAATCAATAAAGCAACCGAGACAGTTTTACACAAACATCGCGATTGGTCAATCATAACGAATCTTAATTTGGAGCAAAGGTCAACAATTCAGGTTCGAAAGCGAGACGATGTGCAATCGAATATGTTTTAGTAAATCGTCATGATCATGACTGGATGTCATGAAAAACAATGTCGTTGAAACTTACATAAAATATTTTTTGGCTTGTGTCTAAAGATGGTCTTTAGTGGGTCCGTGCGTGCTTTCGACTCTAGACTATACGGCGAGGTGAGCTTCATTTAGCTAGAGGATTTCTAGTCTATAGGACTTTCAGTTTCCTAGTCAGGTATTTAGGAGTGCCGTTTTTTATCGTCCATTTCTGATGTTATCTGCTTTAGCATCTTCGACAGACAAACAATGCAGGAAAATCTTAAGGAAAAGACGGCAACTTTCTCAACTAGCCAGCCTTGGCGAAAAATCCATACAAACGCATTAACAACTCCACTGATTTCCGTAATCTAATTATAAGTGAGTTTGGAAATAAATAAGAAAGCTTCTATTAACAAAGCGACAATACTAACGTAATTTATAGTAAGAGTGCTGTTGATATAAATCGACGTGGAAAGCCGGTTATTATTTTTTGTTTTTGCCTGACCTGACCAATCGACCGCGGTAGTGACACAGTTTGTCACTGTCTGGTTCGGTCTTGGGATGCATAAAATTTCAACTAACTACCACGGTTCATGAGATACAGCCTGGCGATAGACGGACGGACAGCGGAGTCGTAGTAATATGGTCCTGTATTACCCTTTGGGTACGGAACCTTTATTTCGCAATAAATTTGAAAATTCCGAATTATTCCTGTAAACCAAATATGAGAGGAGAGTCGCCAGCGAGCAAACACTCCATCATCATAATTTCAGAGAGACGCCCGCTGCCGGGCATAGGTAGGTCTACACCATTTCCACCAAGGATCTCCAACCTGATTGGTCCTGCGCTGCCCGCATCCAGCGGCTTCGCGCAACCTTACCAGCTCGTTGGTTCACGTTGTTAAACTGGTGGCAGCTAACATGGCGAACCAAACCGAGAATAAAGTACTCCCTGTGGATCTGACCTGGGATACTAAATCAATCTCTCTCCCATAACTGGTGCTGCTAGAAGAGATTTTTTTTTATATAAGCAGTACATTTGTACGATTCTCTGTGTAATGTATGTCTCCTTTTGTAATTGCTTTAGTGTACATTCATTTTTTAAATTATAATAATCAACAGAGAAAGGCGTAATTTGACTGCTGTCTACTGTACGAGGTGGAGTATTTCCTGAGGATATAAAATTTTGAGACGCCAATCCGCTGTGAGTAGTTTAAGTCTCGCTGGTATAAAGTAGTTAAAACATCCTTACATTATATTGGTCACCGACATCTGGTAAATGCAGGGATTCTATGCAAATAACGAAGTTCTCCTTCATGTAGCCTGGATTCTGAAAACAAACAATTTTTATACATGTAATGTAATAAAGGTTTTAATTATGATTAAGGTGAATTACGTAATATTTAGCAGAATTAAGAAGCAAAGGTTTGTTACAAAATGCATTATTTTAATTTTACAAGGGTTGGACTCAACCAAAGTGGAGATGAGACGAAGGGAGAGAAGATGTGTTTTAAACAACAAATAGGAAAAATATTTTTACAATTAACTGATTAATTTTTTATATGCACATACCGTAAGTACAGTTCTGCAGTATGGGTACGCATTCCACGCTTCTTCGTGGACTTCCAGAGAGCCTTTTGGCGCCAACAATCTGATGAAGGCTGGGACCTTCGACGCAAGGTGATATACCTTATAGGTGTATTGCCCTGATGAGTATCTGCCCCCTGTCAAAGAAACGTAAGCTTTACAAAACAAGAAAAAGGTTTACAATTGCATGACACGAGTAATTACGACAACTATTAATACCAGGTACCGCAATTTACGCAACAATCATCTACATAGATATTCTACGGTAGTTAAATAAAATAAACAAATGATAAGGACACACTAATTACATAAACCACTGTTTAAATAGTAGAAAAATATATATTCAAATAGTTTAAATATCACAGGTATTAAATCAATGTTTAATATAAAATCAGCCGTTTGATGCCGGCAGAGTAGAATAGCGTCACCCCATATCCTCCAATGGGTGTCGTAGAAAGCAAGTCAGCAAAGGGGTACTGACCACCTTATACTCCTTCACCAATCCGCATTGGGCAAGCGTTGTGGACTGCCTAAACCTCCGATGACAAGGAGAGGCCTCGTGTCCCAGCAGCGGGTCGATTTATAAAGGCTGTTGTGATGATGATAATATAAAATAAATAAACCAACTTATAAAACCAGTGTTAATAGAATTTTGCTAAGAATTATTATAACGCACATATATTGTAAAATAAAAAAAAGGTTATACCCAGAGCAGCCCGATTCCCTAGGAACCTTTATCTTGATAAATACAATTAAAAATAAATCGGGCCCCTCCGGGATCGGGGTACTCAGAGAATAACCCAAAAAACATTTCAGAAAAGTTTTATTCCACGCAATAGATCTGTTACAAGGGAACGACTATCATTGTAATTTTAACACTAGCGTGCTTTTTCTCACAATTTTCCGAGGACTTCACAAATCTGAGCGTATAATCAGGCTGTGCCTCACTACATTTTATCATATCCACATTAATGCTAATCAGATCCTTTTTTTAATATCGTCCAACAGGTGGCCCATAATTAACAGATAAGCAACTGATCTGTGTATCAATCTAAGCTGATAACAATTTTTTGTTACATTCTATTGTATGGAGATTCGTAGTTTTCGGATGTCGGAATTACAATATTAGTGTAGAAGAGTAGATTTAGAAATGAGTATTATGTTAGCCACTCGTATTAGCAAACGATAACGTTTATCTATTGTACGGATCAGTAATAAAGATAAAATAACAATTGCCGTTTGCCAATGATGATTGTGTGGAAAATGCTCACGTTTACAGAAATGTTTTAGTACTAAACATGCTTATATTAGTCATTGTACACCGTAAAAAGTGTCAAATCTAACTAACGCGTTTCAACGCCTTCGTTGGGCGATCCTGAAACGCGTTCACGCCAGAGCACTTGGGTATCGAATTTTGTATTGCACGTTTTGCGCGTCGCGATCAATTGACCTATCATGCCATACGTTGCAGACACCCTAGACAACGACATCAATTTTTGACGATAGTAGCTTTTCACACAGTGAAACCTATCTCAATACGGTACACTTCGTTCGACCCATAGGAATTTTGGGCTTCCCTTTTCCTCAGTGCTCCTGCTATGGAACAGCAGTAGCATATATTAGGCTACCAGCCTATACTCGTGGGCTTGAAGAACTAGTTCTGACCTTGGGAGTATTAATGGTAAGTCATTCTCAGGATAGGAGTATTCTGGGGTCCACGTCCGGAAGGCTCCTGGTGGCGGACCCGGTAACGTGGTGGGGAAAATTTCTCGGCGGGTGTGTGGCTTTTGATGTCCCCTTGGCATTCGAAGTCACATGCCATCGTCGAGTTGTTTTTGGTATATATGTAGTTCCGGACGGCCCTTTTGAGGGCCACTACCGCGCCCGAAAACCCCGGGTGCGGTCCGATGGCTGCTCCCGGTGTCCTCGTCAGGAGGACGCGCCGGGTCGAGCAGCCGTCGGTGAGGAGGCGGCCTATAAGGCTGGCATCGGCCAGCGGCCCACAGGGGCTGGCGTTAGTCGGTAGTCCTTGTGGGCTGCTGGCCACCAATTGGTGCACAAGGAGTGCCTAGACGGGCAGCGTTGGGACGGTCTCGGTGTAGTTGCGCTCACATGCGCAGATCCCGAGCGTACGGATGCAAATGAATTACATTTATATGGGACTGAAATGAGATGCGTTATGTAGAGTAACACGAATGGACAGCCTGAAGAATGAGTATATTAGAGGAAGTTTGAAAGTGGTACCAGTGGCAGAAAAATTGAGCAATAAACTACTAGCATGGTACGGGCATGTAACGAGAAGAGGTGATAATCATGTGACAAGAGAATATGGCTGGGTATAGAGGGAGAGGAAGACCGAAGAAAGGATGGATAGATTTGTGAGAGAGTGAGACGACATGGCAAAGAAAGGAGTTAATAATAATATAAGGTCTGACTGAGATGTATGGAAGAGGAAAACCTCAAATAAAATTTATATCTAGGGTTCCAAACTTTTGGTCTGTCAAACCGCACGTTAATATAGGGAGCAGATAATGGTGGTTAAATCGCGGTCAAAAATTTGCATAATTAAAGTCGTATCGTAACCGCCATTTCAATGTCAATGCGAACTCATACTAAGAGCTCTGATCAGCAATTCTCAATGTAGGTATAGTGTGTCCGTGGCCATTGTTTTTTTATTCTTAATTAATACATAGCTTCATCATGTTAGCACGTGCGCTTTCTCATACAACCTTATGACCTTGATAACAACGCTGAAATTGTCACAATTACTTTTCCTCGTACCTACATAGTATTTCTTGACAGCGTCCTGTGAACCGCCAACAAGACAATTACTGCGTTTATATCAGAGTGGAATAAAATTGAATTTCTAGAACTAGGTTAAGGCAATATTATTCCTATAATATTATGAATAGGCAGGAATATAATAAAAGTAATTTTTCCATATTATAATATAGAAAATATCACTCTTCGTCAAAAAAGAAGATCCATCTGATTTGTTTTAAAAACTATAATAATTATTTTTAACCTCAATGTCCTTTGTATTCTTTAGCCATGAAGTTTTATGGAAATACATAATTATAATACCAAAGGGGGCAGAGCTTTAGGGCTTTAGGTAACATTACGCGCAAAAGAGCGTGAAAATAATAAAATCAATGTGTAACTCAAGGCAATATAATAATATCGATGGACCAGTTTTGTAATAATTATAATACTATTGTGTCTTTCGTACGGTATACAATAAAGAATCAACTTAATTACTTACTTCACTTTTAATATGGAGTATCGATAAAGAATATTTAAGTAGTTCTAATGCATATGAAATGTGAAAACAGCTTTGCGTTTTGGAGTTCACATGTAATATTTAAATATCATAAAAGTACTCTCCTACTCCTATTATAGAGACTACAAATGCGGTTACATAAGTTTTTTTTTTTGTTATAATAAGGTGTGATTTAAAAGATGTGACAAGAAATGAGAAAGGGATGATTAGATAGTTTGGTCATGCAGAAAGGTTGAGTAAAGGGAGATTGGCGAAAAGGATATATAGATCAGAAGTGAGTGGAGATACAGCACAGGGAATATCTAGGCGAACATTTACGACCAAATCGAAAATATTTTATAGAAGGGCCTGAGA
Organism: Elophila nymphaeata; assembly: GCA_955850985.1. NCBI lineage: Eukaryota > Metazoa > Arthropoda > Insecta > Lepidoptera > Crambidae > Elophila > Elophila nymphaeata. Next base: position 9,406,636 of record OY039088.1, read on the forward strand.
TGAAATGAAATATGCAAGGATCGTAGCAAGTGCAGTGAAGTGATCTCTGCCTACCCCTACCTATAGGAGCAAGGCGTTACTATATATGTATGTAATTAAAGTTTTATTTCGACGATTACGGCATTTTCACCATTACGTCACTACAGATTACAGATATATGGTGCCCACAAAAGCACGAGTCACCACTGTGTTGGAAACTAAATTTATCTGATATCTACAAGAGCTATTGTTCCGGTTTATTTATACACGCTTACCTATTTATTTAAAAGCATAAAGGACGCCTAAACTAAGGGCGGTTACAGACCAGCGTTTTAGGCACATGATATACAAAGCACCCCAGGCGCGCCGTGAAGACAATTTTAAAGCGCATGGGCGCGAAGTATATTTCGTTCGTTGGATGCCATACATTTTATCTTTACGGCGCCCTGGCCTTGCGCCTGGGCGCTTTCTATATCAAGTCCCTTATACGCGCGTATAAGCGCTTATAATCTCGTATAAGCGCGAGCTATACTGACTCACCACTACCGGTTCGAGAGATCACACGCCGGAATAAACCTGTGTACGCGAGTCCGGTTTTTAAGCGCAATATGTAGCGCGCGTGTAAGCGCGTATTCTGAAACGACCTAATACGAAATGACAAAAAAAAACGCTAGTCTATAACCGCCCTAAAAGTCTCAGACTCTTTAAAATCCAACCTACACCTAAGTAAATATCATCAACTGAGTAAACTAGCGGCCATGACGTCATGTTCAAAATGGTTACAAATGAATCGTATTTCAAAGGAAAATAATGCTTAATCCGATATAAAATAAAGTACTTCAATGCAGCACGAAGTTGTGTTAAGACGTGTGACGTTCAGTCGATGCATTCATGCGTTTCTTAGTTTCGAGCATGTTTCGAGTGATAATATGACACACCTGTAGCCATTGTTATAAATTTATATAGAGATAGTAATATCAATTTTAAATGGTATTGCATCATAAAATTTCTTATAAAGCATAATCACATGTATTTTGGGCAATTTCGAGGCTTTTATATTTGTTGCGTCGCGTCGCGACGCCCCGCAACAATTTTAAAAGTTTAACAACAATTATAAGAGCAATGCACCGAACTTTCTTGTGTGTCGTAAACAAAACATCTCAATTCCAACACCATTTGAACGATGTTACGCAAATGTGGGTATTTTATCATAAAGCTGGAGGTCACATGGCAATGTCGTACGTATGTCGTTTGTAATAAAAGTAGAGAATGTTAAGGTTTAATTTATTAAGAAACTACACGATCAATTTTTCTTTTTTCGTTGAATAAAATATTGCTTCAAGAGTTCAAGCTTAGAATAATGGACCCATTGCCCGTATCGGTTGTTGTCGTGTTCCTATCATTCAAGAAAGAGATGTTTTACCTACATTTAACATGCATGTATGACATCAAAATATAAGGTTTCTATCAACTTTTGAGTCGTTTGCGGTATACGAGAAAGTCAAGGGGAGACCACTCCCGATTTTCTCTTGTGAGGAAGTATTACGGTCGTCTAGTCTCTGCTTCCGATGGAAAAGAGACAGCAAACTTGAGAGTGCCTCTAACGACTCGAACTTTGGCTCAGGTGTGCCGTGACGTGGATGAATTAGTGAGAAACGTCCACAGTGACTCGGGTGTTGCTGGAGTAAATATGTTGCGGTAAATGTGATTAATTGAAAATTATTAATAATTAAATTACCAACAATTATTAATATTGACTAAAATTTAGGGCAAAAGTAATAAATTCTTATCGGTTATTATTTATATACTTTTATCGGTTATTATTTATATACTTTTATCGGTTATTATTAATAATTATCAAACTTTATTGATTTATCCTTTCCAACCCTGTGGCTGAGTTATGGGTAGGTTAGGGTTATTTTTTTATGACCTCGGTCTCGGTGTAGTTGCACTCACGTGCGCAGATCCCGTGCCGTCTCGTAATAGCGCACTGAAGGTCAGACTGGGGAGGATGTTTAGTGGGTATGGAGGGAACGCCTTTACCTCGAGTTCCACATATCTCCTGCGGTTGGCACCACCCCGCAGGGATGATGCGTAAATGCATTTGACCTCCCCGACAAAAAAAAGGTCGAAACTTCGATATTAAGTTTGAACATTATCAACTCGTGTGTTTTAGCTCTGTGCCCAAGATCTACGTATTTGCTTAGTTTCATTTATTAAATTGACAATATTTGAAGCATAATATTCGTTTGGTCTCCAATGCATCAGACCTAAAAACTGCAAATGAATAGCTAGATTCAAGCGCCCAACAGTGTATTTTAAGACGACCTTGAAATCAGCTGAGTCTCAAGATGACGTCAAAAGGCCACAAACTATTACGTTAACGGACAGGTTTTTGGTATCATTAAACTTGACAACTTTTTAAAACTGGTTATTTTATTTGTGTCAGTAGTCATCTGCACGATTACAATAATCTAACATTATTACATACTTTAGATATTGTTTTCCGTATGAACCTACTATTTCTTACAGTTACAGAAATAACGTATAAATTTTATACCTTTTTAAAACGAAAGTGCTTACCTACTATTTTTTGACTTAACCAAACATACATTGGAATGTATGTTTCGTGATATAAAAAAAATGAACTGTCATAATTATTATTATTTCAATCATATAAAATCTACAAATTGGTCAAGTGAGATAATTTAAAATCAAACTCACAAACAAAATGGTATTTTTAATACAAATGACGATCACGATCCCCTTATTTATATAAGATGGACTAGTTAGTCCATCTTGTTTATGGTTCAAAAGTAATGCTGTCACATTTATTTTCTGAATAAAAAGACAGCGTTAGCATCAGTTCTAAAACATGACTAGCCTTTGCACCAAGAGTTATACTGTGCTTTATTTATATTATGATAATGTTAATTTTCAGAGTTCTAAAACTACTATGGAAGTTATTGATTACGCTTTTGCTATATACGCTATAATTACGCTACTATTCTCTACTTTTGCCTGTTAAATACTTTAAACAACTATATACGCCAGCCCAATTTTGTGTCACAATTCACTTGTAAAATGTTAGAGGTCGGTCTTATTTTACGGTATTTTTTTTTGGAAAAGGGGAAAAACGAGCAGACGGTTCGGGAACAGCGCTGGCGAAAGTTGGTTCCACAGTCTTGTGGTCCGCGGTAGGAAATTGCGCGAAAGACGCACGGCTGTGGATAGCCAAGCATCAAGACTGTGGGGATGGATTTATATATCACATAACTTCAATCAGTTCCCTTCTTACACTCCCGCGTCACTCAAAAGAGGCGTGAACATCAACTTGCAGGTCAGCAAGGCGAGGGTGGCTAGTGGGAAGCTAATATTATATCTTACCCTAGCTATCTTTGCTTTTGGACTCCACTTCTGCTTACCATCAGATGAAATGGGGACGCCGTCTGGCAAAATTATCGCGGTTTTGCGAGTTGCGTGCGAGTTGAGCCCTTTACATTGCGTGGTACAATTTGCAATTTATTTTAACACCAAAAAAAATTGGTTGTCTGTAAAGCCGGTTTACTGACTATAGTTGAACGTGACAACGTCTTAAGAAAATACTGATGGAATGGTAGCATTTTTCAAAAGAAAAAATTAATTTCATTTGTTTAATAGATTTCGCATTATAGTATGAATAAACTTGTAATAAAATCTCTTTGGCTATACTATTTGTATCTGGCTGGTTTTGGTATCATTGAAAGTTTAAATTTTAAAGAACATAATTCCAAATTCAAATTAGAGAATTAGATTCAGAGCGAGGTAACGCCGCATGACGTCATCTTTTTTCGTGCGTGCAGCCGGCTCTATCGAATTAAAAGACGTTGTCACGTCAAAAATAATAATAATTTCCCAGCAATATTTTTTCTGAAATAGGTCTTATTTTGATGTACAGAATACATGGTTTTCGTTTGACTGTTCATGTCTTTTACACCCAGTATATATATAAAAAAGTTAACGATAATTCAGTGAATTGTGACACGGAAACGTTATTTCAGTACGTGATCAATTTATATTATACCAGCATCTTCGAGACACGCGGGGCACGCGTTACATTCTTCTGGGGCACGTTTAGATGTGGTAGGGGTTTGAGAGCTTGATGTCGCTAAAACATATCTGTTATTAATAAACTAAATACAAGCAAACACTACCTACTCTGTAGAAAATTTTAGTATTCTATTCACTAAGTGGTAAAGTAAATTCCTATACAGCAATTCACACTGAGATTGAGTGTGCAAGGGTCTATTTTTATGCATATTGGAATTCGTTCCGATCCGAAGCACGCCGGTCGGTGTGAATCGTACCTTACACTCGTAACTGCGTACCGGCAAACACGACCTACATTACCAACTTCGCATACAAGCAAAAGAAGAATGTTGATAGATTGTAGATAAATTCTCGAAACTTTTAATTGTTATTTTGTAATATTTCAGCTATATGAACTGCCTACCGAAGACCAAACGAAAGGTTGACATAGCACCGTGAGGAGAAGATTGGTTGCCAAAGTATATAACATGAAAATTGAGAAGGAACAAAGGAAAATAAGATAAAATGTATGGGAGGAGTATATTTCGTCACCTTCACGGCCGGCGCCTGGCCGCGCGCCTGGGGCGTTTTCTATATCATGTCCCTAAGGACAATAAAATTACTTTTTTGGCAAAAAAAATATACTTGGACTAAGAGGCCTTAAAGGTTGGTAAGGATGGTTTTAAAGATATTAAACGGCAACTCAAAAACTATACATTTTCAACTCTCTTTGGCTTTAATTAAAATTCATTTCAAAACCGTCACAAACTGTCAAATGTAATAAACAAAGTTCAAATTGTCACAAGGGATATACAGGGTGTAAAAGACATGAACAGTCAAACGAGAACCATGTATTCTGCTCACCATCATAACATTTTTTTTCCTTTAAACTATACCTAGGAAATTGATAGTTAAGATTTTATTGAAGGTCAAAGTCATATTTTTTTTTTTCATTTTTTTATGAAAACGGATTCTATACGTTATTTCTTAATTATTGTCCAAAGAAACATTATAATTTTTTTTAGTATTTCATAACAAAAAATGGCTTCAATACGTTAGCGTTCAATGTAGCTCACTCGATGTGCACGGACTCTAACGAACGGGGCCGCCGTCTGTCAAAATTATCGCAGTTTTGCGAGATACGTGCGAGTTGAGCCCTTTACATTGCGCGGTACATTTTGCAATTTTATTTAACACCAACAAATAAAAATCATTTCCCAGCAATATTTTTTTTGAAATATGTCTTATTTTGATGTATAGAATACATGGTTCTCGTTTGACTGTTCATGTCTTTTACACCCAGTATAGGTATTCAGACAAACAGAAAGTAAACTATCAGCAACTATCTTAGAACAATTTGATACGTGTTTGTAATCGAGAAACATGCGGATTAAGATAAGCATTTAAATAAGATATTTAGATTTCTATTTTTTTTTTGCGTAGCAGCACATAGGTAATTTTGAATTCTGTATATTTTATTAATGGATTATTAGTACTTATATAGCGGCATATAAAATAATTTATTCACATTTTAATGTACCTAGATATCGCAAACGGATTAGGTACTTGATTTTCGAAGATCGCTTCGCTCGCTCAGCACAAGTTTTTCTCGGCGCGCTTTGTTTCATCACGACTCGGCAATCGGCATAGTAATCATCTAACTAAACACCTAGCTTGTAAAAGTTGAAGTTATAACACGTCGTAGCACCCCTGGTAAATTATTCCATAATGTAAGGTAGTTTCATCTTAACTGGGCGTCAAATACTTGCAAAAATATTTCGTTCGGGTCTTAAAGTGCAAATTTCAAAGATTTGATGAAACAATGTTTACCATAAAAACATAAGCACCAGCACTGACAAATTTCTGACACTGGCATTTTTCTAATATCCCTGGTAAGGTTAGGAGTATATTTTTTTTCTTTTTTTATACCTACGCTACTCTGATTAGTGAAAGCTTTGTGGATGGAGTCCCTTGGCTAGCCCCCACCGAAGCAGTAATAACTAGGACTCGAGCAATTCATCGCCCATGCAGTATACAATTAACTACACTTCTTTTTCAGACTAGCTTCAATGAGATTTTAAGTGTCATGGTGGGTCCTGTTTGTAATTCTTTGTCAATAAAGAATTTCTAATCGCCGGGTGTTTTTTACAAAGGGGAGCTTCACAGGTTCACAGTATGTAGTTGAATTGCTAGGAAATACACACACTGTGCAGCTTGCGACGAATGCATATTCCTCATTTTAGCATATGAATAGCCTTGATACCTACTTGGAACACCTTAACTTATTTGAGTATACATAGTTGTGATAAAGAAATATATGAACTTACCGAGCAAGGGGTAGTCTTTGAAAGGTTCATTCTTTATAACTTCTATTCCTTCTCCGCCTCCAGTTTCATTTTTGGATACCTCTGCCACACAGTACAGCTGTGCAACTTGGTACTGTGTAACAGAAACAAATAAATATATAAGATTATCCATAGAAATTATAGATGTACACAACTACCACAAAGAAGCTTGATCAGTGCAGGCTGCAGCTGCAGCCTGTAATTATTTGGCAATACCAGAATAACACCTCTACCGTACCTACCATACCTCTACCTTAAGATCTGGAAACCAGGGGGGCTATTCGCTAACTTTTTTTGACAGTTGAAAGTGACGATCACTGAGTGAATTACATATACATTGCTGTTTTTACATGACAAGTGCCATAATAGCGTGTAGTGTAAAACGGCAATGGATATGTAAATAACTCGGTGATCATGACTTTCATCTGTCAAAAAAAGATAGCGAATAGGCCTACTGGTGCGGTTTACCTACACAGAAGAGACATTTGTGACGTGTCGCGGGATAAATTATACTGTGGCAGCAAAATTCAGTTGGTATTCTTTGCGAAAGCATGATAGGAGAGGTGGCACAGCGCCTCTCCTCTCAATTCTCTTTACGGTGAAAACGACTCTATGCACATATTATTAGGTTTATATTGTGTTTCTTTGACTAACCGTCACCGCCACACGTGCGCGCCATGTCTCGTGTGTATAAATCGTGCCTTAGTCAGTGACGACAAACCACGCCTACAAAAAAGTTGTGTTATTTGTACTGCAGTATTTTTGCAGAGATTCTCTGATATTGGTGTATAATTGCATTGCGGAAAATTTAATAATAAACTTTTGTAATCTGCACCACACCAAAACCTAAATATATTATTATAATATATCCTACACCTTTCCTGTCCATCCAAATATAGTCTGGAAGAGATAGCTTGTATAATGATATATGATAATGATATATGCCTATTTGTTGTTATTCTTTCTTTGTGTATTAAACAGTTACTGATGTGTAATAAATAAAATTCGAATTATTTTGATATACTAATCTGCACCACACCAAAACCTAAATATATTATTATAATATATCCTACACCTTTCCTGTCCATCCAAATATAGTCTGGAAGAGATAGCTTGTATAATGATATATGATAATGATATATGCCTATTTGTTGTTATTCTTTCTTTGTGTATTAAACAGTTACTGATGTGTAATAAATAAAATTAGAATTATTTTGATATGCCCGTGGGTTATGAAATTATACCTTTTAATTTTCCTACCTTCAAAATCACGCTACCTACCCTAAAATAAAATTAATACAAAAAATTGTTTTCAGAGCAGCAAATAAAAAATATTTTATAACAATTGATAAATAGTTTGATTTTTTGAGACAGTTTTCTTTGTAGATGGACTAATAGAGGTTTAGCACAAGGGGATCCGGTTTCCCCTTTACTGTTTAACATTGTAACACATAAAATTTGTCGGCAAATTCAAAATGTAAAGACATTACAATATGCTGATGATTTTGTGTTTTATTCTACAGATAAACTGGAATGTAGCGAAGAAAAACTTCAGAATGCGTTAGACACTCTAATAATTTTGTTAGAGGAAATAGGTCTGCAACTGTCATCCTCCAAATCCAAGAGTTGTGTATTTAGCAGGGGACATAAGAAATGTACAGTCAAATTAACGGTTGATAGGAGGACATTAAAGTGTGAAGATAATATCAAATATCTAGGTATGTGGCTTGATAGAGGACTGCGGTGGTCTAAACATATTAATGAAGTTTGCGAGAAAACTCAAAAGTTTACGAACATCCTTAAAGTGTTAGCAGGATCTTCCTGGGGTGTACATCCTAATCAACTTCGTAGACTTTACATGGCTGTTATTAGGAGTCGTATAGACTACGGGAGCTTTTTATATGATAATAGCGCGAAGACACACGTTTATAAACTGGATAAGGTACAGAATCAGGCGCTAAGAGTAGTTGGAGGTTTTATTAGAAGCACACCAATTCAAGCATTGGAGTGTGAGGTTTGCATACCTCCATTAGCTATAAGGCGGAAATATTTGGCATACAAGTATTGCCTGAAAGCTAGATCTTGGGAGCATAACCCAACTTTACGGTCCTTAGAGAACTTGAGTACACTTTGTTCAAACAGGTACTGGCAAAACAAAAAGAAACCGTTACTAGTAGCAGCTTACATTAAAACAAAAGTTATATGTATTCATACTAGTTATCCATTAAAAATATTTACTTTGTCAACCTGGGTAACAAATTTCAAAGTCAATGATATTATTAAAACTAATTTGGATTGTATGGAAACGGCAAAGAAAAGAATTGAACCTAATACATTAAAAAGTAATGTAATACAAGAAATATGTAGTAAATATAGTGGTTGGCACAAGATATATACGGATGGTTCAAAGTGTGCTCAGGGCTCAGGGGCAGCCTTCTTTGATCCCTTTTGTAAATATGGTCGTAATTTTAGTATAAGCCCAACTTCCATATCAATTATGTCTACCGAGCTAACTGCTATCTCAGAAGCCCTTGTATATATTAAAAATCTGCCGTATAGTAACATTGTTATTCTATCTGATAGCAAAAGTGCTCTACAGCATATAGCTGGGTGCACTTCTGGTCACAGAAGCACACCTACAGCCTATGCTATACTTAAACAGATACTACTTCTATACCAAGGTAATAAGGTGCTGAGGTTGCAGTGGGTGCCGTCTCATATAGGCTTATCGGGAAACGAGGAGGCAGATAATATGGCCAAACTTGGAGTAACTGAAGGACAACCACTTGTAGTCTGTCCAAGTTACGAAGAGTGCACCCAAATATTTAAAAAAGCCTGCCAAAATGAATGGAAGATATATTTCGATGAAAGATCCAAATCAACGGGAATTTGGTATAAAACTATCCAAGCAGAACCTCCTCGTATCCCCTGGTTTAATAATGTACCTTTAGATAGAAAAATTATAGTTCTAGCTCATAGACTACGGACTGGACATATTCCGCTTAACAAGTTCGGATACCTAATGAAAAAAATAAACTCTCCAAACTGTGATATATGTAGAAAGGTAGAAGATGTATTCAATTTTTTGGCGGAGTGTGTAAGGAACCAGACACAAAGGGACAATTTAGTTGCTATTTTGAAGGTCAATATACTTGATATTGGTATATTTCAGAGTATCTTAGCAAATCCCACATCCAATGAAGCTATGATGACCTACAGATTCGCAGCTGAAAGCCTAAGGTCCGAAAATTAATTTATAATAACTAAAGTCACGATGGGGCTGACATGTAATTTTTTTATAAAAGCCCCTTAAATTATTAAATAGACTAAAAAAAAAAAAAGAGAGTTTTATCACAATTGTGCAACGTCACAAATTTTAAAAAGATTTGATTCCAAAAAAAATATTTGCAGCTCTATCCCACAATAAATAAAAATTCCTCACATATTTATTATTTATTTCTGCGGACTATATATTTCAGATATAATTTTATTATTATAAATACTAGATTTAAAAATAAAAATAAATAATTCAGCATCAGAAAAAAAACCTCTTCATAAGTAACATCATTATGATATTAGTTTTAAATCTGATGTTTACTCGATAGTTACCTCTAAAAGTAGTGGCCTAGCCCAATCTTTGATTAAAATTGCTTTCACAATTTAACTATGTCAGTCTATAATGCATAAGGCCTCAACATGGGTGAACATTGCCTTCAGTTTGAGACCTACAAGTAAACTTATATTTATCTTGATAATTATCACTTCAAACCCTGAATCCTATAGTAGTATGTCTATAGCAAGACATACTGCACCCACCCTAAATAAATAGAGAGCAGGGTAGGAGTAAGGATAAAAGTTTATCTGAGTTACCATGACAATACTATGTTGCCTTACAAATGAAATTAAAAACTAATGTACTATTGTGGAGTCGGTAAACTTATCACGTTAAAGGTCGTTTTAGTATTACACTGTCAACGACTACCCTTAGCCTATTGACCAATAGGCGACTTTAGCAATGTGTAACAATTGTCTTAGCAAACTTTGCCGTAAAGACATATGGTTGTAATTTACTCAAACAATGACCATTTTTTTTTAATGAATTGCAACCAGATGTATTACAGAATAAAATAGGGTCTTCTTTCATCATCATCATCATTTCAGCCGAGAGACGCCCACTGGGTCTTCTTTTGGTCAACTGTAATAGAGGGCGGGAACAACAAAAAGGACTCATTTTTTTAAAATGATAAGTTTCCCAACGATAGTACCAATGGCAAGCTTCCTCAACAGCTTTAGAAGACTACAATTATGTAATAACATTGAATTTTCAATAAAACAAACTTTAAGTAGCCTTCTTTATGAAAACAGACATAGATAAATTAAAAAAACTTTAATAAAGGAAAGAATGTGTAGCATATGGATACTTTCATGGTTATCAGCACAATGAAGTGAGTCATATGAGATTAAAAAAATACAACATACACTAATAAAATTGTTTCTTGAAATTTGTTGAAAGTGAGTGTATGATAATCATAGAAACTATAAAATTAATTTATATTATGTAACATGTAGCTGCTAAGTAACATGTAACTGATAAATGTTATTTTATCAGTGGTAAAATTAATCATGTCTTGCAATAGGTAATTCATATACCTAATACAATGATAAACAATTATTGAGTATATTAGTTTCTACCATAGAAGGTATTTTAAAACTATGTTTCAGTCAATAACATAGTAAGGCAAAAACGTAAAATTATTTTAATTATTTATCATGACCCCAAATGTTGATTCAATCACTAGTATTTAATGTAAAAACATTGATTTTAATCTTTACTCGTATCCACATTTAACAGCTCATGACTTATTGCTTAAGGGTGCGTTCCAAAACGATCTCAATTTACTCGGGGTAGAGTAAATGGTAGCTCACTATTGGTCGTTATTAAGAAGCGCTTTCACCATTGGTTAGTTTTGTTAAACTATAGTTAATTTACACCAATTAGAAAGCTTTCTTACGCTGTCTACTTGGCTTCACCTGGTTTTGGAACGCACTCTAAGTAATAAAGGTACTGATTGTCAACAGGGGGTAAATAATTAAATATTATTGCTTGTGACTGTACAGGCAACTGCAGGCAAGGCTACACATAACAGCTGTCAAATATCTTGAGTAAAATTTCAACCCTATTCAATACTAAGAGTTCAGAGGCTATTGATATTTTTTTACAGTTTCTGGTAACTAACCTGACTTGCAGTCATCTGTACTTTAATAATATTATGTATTGACTATTTGAAAATGAATTGTTAAGGTAGTACTTAATCTTGACCATGGTAATGCCAAGAATAAGGTTAAGCTACTGTTTAGTATTGCACCAGATGTTGGACTAGGTATGTGGCATTTCAATGTTATGCTGTCAATATCAATCTTTTTTGTAGAAAATAAAATGGTACAACTAGAATAACAATTTGATAAAATCACTATTTTAAATCTAATTTTAGTAAAGGTACTAAAAAAATTCTTACCTCTTCAACTGTTAAAGGAAGAGTAACACGGCTGAAAGGAAAATACCGTATATTTAGTAAAAGATAAATCTAATAAAATTACTAACCACTACCCATGTCATAGTCAACCTTGACCTGAACATCTTCTGTCAGTGTCACCAGAAGTACAAAGCTCTGACTTCTAAGATTTTTTAGAATTACCTCTGATCTGGTACCACATAACGAAGCACCAAGTCAAGATGGTGATAAAGTGGAATTTAGGGATGGCCTCGTCAAGAGTAATCAAGGAGAACGGTCAAAAATCGATTCTTACATTGGATCTATAACCTTAGCATAAATACTTACTATTCTTTGATAAGCATGTTGTATTATTATACTAATTCACTTAAATGCACATCAGACAGTCCACACCACTTCAAAATTATACCTATCACTGTTCAAGCCTTGAGCTATGTCCCGATTATTGGCAGATTATTGTAATTTTTATCTATGTATGACTGCCCAAGAGAAGTGACAAGGCGCCACGAATCTATACTACAACTGGATTGCGTACTTCAAAATGACACTTTTAAAAGTTTAAACCTTATGTAGTTACAATAAAGTAGATTTTCCTGTATCCTACGCAAAGTAGAAAATCCGAGCTCAGTGAGATAGCACAAAAGTAGTAGTCTGTCCTTGTCTAGCCTACCTGCCAGTATTGAATAAAATATTCTTTGGTAATTATTGGTATGTGGAATGGAAGAAATACTAGTTATTTTGCTTAGGACCTTACTTGAAAGTAGTTCATAAGCAATGATAATTATTTCGCTACCATAAAATTACAAAACAATATAATTAATTTGAAATGACATGATTTTATATTTTAAAATTTTAGTAGTTTTTTGTAATTTACGTAGGTGGTACTGTTGTTGTGGTAGGATTGAAATTTCAATATGGCTGCTGTTGTTTTCGTCTTCACTTCCACATTATCTTATTTTCAGTTTTGTTGTAATAAGCTTACGAAAGTGTTAGTGAAAATGGTTTATTTTTGTTGTATAAACGGATGTAAAACCGAATGGTATCCCGGTTGCGGCTTATCTTTCCACAGGTAAGCTAATATAGTATATTTTTAAGTGTAGCGATGTAGGGTGACCTAATTAACATTATTTACTAACCCGGACTGCTGCGTTGATTTTGAGTGTAGGTAGTAAGTATCTAAAATCTGACCTGGGCTCTTTAAAACAAATCTATACATGTGTACAATGTGAGAAAATTTGTAAAACTAAACAAAATAATGTATGTATCTACCTACTACAATAATTACAAAATTGACATTGTTACAAGTTTATAGTCTTCAGATACCTATCATTGAGCTAATATTACTGGCGCGTTATGGCCAGAATTAATTTTCATATCATGATAATGAAATAAGTTTAATTTTCACTTGTTGTACTAATGATCATACCTGCAGTAATAATTCTCATAGTAATGGGCTCTGTTGGGCAAACGGTCTGTATAGTCTGATTGTCTGTAAAGTACAAATGTTATGTAATGGTTATTACTTTATAATATGATAATATTTTATAGGATTCCTAAGGACAATGTAATGGCCGAAAGATGGAAGCAAAGTATTCATGGAAAAGTGAACAAGACATCAGTCATTTGTGGTTTACATTTTAAGGATTTAGACTTTATGAACAAATCAAGAAAACGGTTAAAATACACAGCTCTCCCCTCAATATTTGCAAAGGTATGAAGATATTTCAGTTTTTATTTCTATGGTTGAAAACCATTATTTATTTGTATGCCCTTATGAAAGTAACATATTAAATAATGCTTACAGATTGTTATACCTGACAAGAAAATTCAAGTGCTCAATAGTTTAACATTGGTTGAACCGCTTCAAGGACCATCAACAATAGACACAATAAGCAAAAAACGTAAACTGCAGAACAAATCAGAGAAATATATTCAAGGAGTTTCTCCCGAGTTCTTGTTGTAAAAACACGTGTTGAGAGACTCCATTTTTAACCTCAATCAACCGTACAATTTTTATTATCTACGGCAATAAGAATGTTAGCGGACATAAATATACTTGTTCACTGTTTGACTTCTGATGGTGCTGCGAGTAATGTCAAAACATATAGAATATTAGGATGTAATGTAAATTATCCTAATATTCAGCCCTTTTTTAAGCATCCAACCAAAGACAATATTAATGTGCATTGTATACTGGACCCTGTACATATGTTAAAATTAGCCAGAAATGTTTTTTCTGAGACTTCTTTAATCTCTGAAAAAGGTGAAATAAAATTTGATTATATAAAAAAACTGCAAAAACTGCAAGAAGAAGAAGGACTGAAACTTGCTAACAAAATTTCAAGGGCACACATTAATTTTTTTGGAAAGAAAATGAATGTTAGGTTGGCAGCGCAAGTTCTCAGTAGTTCAGTGGCTGATGCACTTGATTTCCTGCGATGTAGTGGACATATTGATTTTGCACTGGTAGTGAGGCAACTATTGAATATTTAAGATACTTGGACAGGATTTTTGATTTACTGGACTCAAAAAATCCTTTTGGAACCGGATTTAAATCTCCGCTGCGCCCAAATAACAAAGACGTTTGGGTTAATGTCTTCCAGGACACAAGGGAATACTTGTCAAAATTAAAAGTAAATGGCCAGAGGCCTTAGACAACATGCATTTCGACAATCGCTCTCGCTATCGCTAAATAAAAAAATGTATGGGATTCGATTATTCTGATGACGTCACTTTTCGATTGCTTATGTCAATCCCATACATTTTCTGATTAAGCGATAGCGAGAGCGATTGTCAAAATGCATGTTGTCTAAAGCCTCAGAATATTTTAATGCATAGACGACATATCCCTGTTCTTGGTATCATAATGGATACATATAGTTTCACAAATCTAGCTACAGATTTTTTTTGATGAAAATGTTCAAAGTTATCTTTTAACACACAAAGCTTCTCAAGACCATTTGGAGTTATTTTTTTCATGTGTAAGAGCTTGTGGGCGAACAAATTTTAATCCAGATGCGCTACAATTCATGTACATTATGCGTAAATTACTTTTTCGTAATAGTGTAAAACCAAGTATTAACGCTAACTGTACTGAAGAGGATTATGAATCTTCCCCTATACTTGAGTTTAGAAGTGCAAAAAGATCATCAATTTCACAAGACCCTAATCATGAAAGTACCGAAGCAGATAAAATTTATTCATTAATACAGTTAATTGAAAGAACAAATGTTTCCGATTTTAAAAGAAACATTTTGTATTATACAGGGTTACAGGAAAAGTCGTGCTAGATCCGTTAAAGGCGTGGAGTACCCATCATTTGTGACTTATTTCACTATGAAACACCCTACCCTAAACTTAACCCATTTCGAGATATTCGACTTTTAATTTTTTTATTGAAAATTGCCGATTTTTAATTTTAAATTTTTTTTAAATTTTTAAACGTTGATATTTTTAAACCCATCTTCGGAACAAATGCCATACTATTTTTTTGTAATATCCCTTAGAGAAAAATGAACTTTCTAATATTTGTTTTCATTTCTTAACTTTAACTTGTCTACTACGGCCTGTTCAATTAACTTATACACTATTTTAATAATTGACATCCTATCGCATCTTATTACACATGTAAACATGCAATAATAATAATAATAAGACCCACAAAATAAACAAAATTTAATTTAGAAGCTTAAAAATCGGCAATTTTCAATAAAAAAATTAAAAGTCGAATATCTCGAAATGGGTTAAGTTTAGGGTAGGGTGTTTCATAGTGAAATAAGTCCCAAATGATGGGTACTACACGCCCTTAACGGATCTAGCACGACTTTTCCTGTAACCCTGTATATCGGGATATATCGTGGGAAAAATGTTACAAAAAATTACTTGTGAATATTGCAAATCTGCCTTGTTAACTAAACGGGAGCATGTAGATCATGCCTATTTTGTTGACATTTGTAACTTTTCATCCTTCACAGCTTTCGTCGACAGAGGCGGTCATAAGCATGCTTCTAAAATAGTTTTCGATATTGTGAAGTACACGGAAAATTTGTTCTTAACGCTATCATTGCAATCAAAACAAGATTTTAAGAGAAAATATATGATGAATATAATCACACAACATTTTTACACCCAACTAAAAAATATTCCCCACCCAGTACAGTCACGCACCATCGAATCAAAACATGAAATAGAAGTAATTAAATGTGTAGCAAACAATTATCTTAACATGAGACTCAAAACGTACGCGAAAGAAGAGACCCTCAAAATTATGGGTAATCGCATGACAATGCGTCAAAGACTACATAAGACTATTTTATTTAGCAATGTATAACATGATTTGCGAATTATGAACATAGAAAGCAATTATTGTCTTACATATTATAAGGATATTATAATAAGGTTACAGAAGTAGAATCAATAAATATAAATACCTGATACAACCCTTCTTTCATTTCAAACTAGCTTACCGGTTAAACTAGATTTCATGTCATGACGTGCACATAAACATAGATAGTACCTAAGGCCTCAGCCGCGACTAGGTAGCCGAAATTTCTATGTTAATGTGCACGTTCTAATCCGAAATAATTACCTTTTCCAATGTTAAACGGTTCAGTGTACGGACCATTTAAGGTAACAGAAGCATTGGAGCCTACTATAGAGAGATTTCAATAATCATATCAGAAGCTGCTCACCATAGAACAAAGCCTCCTGGTAGACTTTTGAACAGATTGCATCAAAATTGAATTTTATTAGTGTACAAATTGTACCTAAATGAATAAAGAAACTGTGACTTAGACCATATCGGTTATCACGATTATACGCCCAGTCACAAGCCTTTTTCAAATCTATGAAAGCGCAACATACGCGTTGGACTTTAGTTTTTATACCAGAAAATAAATCATCTAATTATTCATCTAATATTATTTTTTTCTGTGTCCGTAGAAATTATTAAGAAACAGACACTCTTTAGAAAGAGACGCACTACTACTTTTATGCCTCTCTTTCGGCTCGTTTTCAAGCTCATAGTGCGCAATCCAGTTGTAGTATAGATTCATGCAAGGCGCATGCTCCTCTATGACGCAACGGATATTACGTCAACTGTTATAAACGCGTTTATATTATTTAATTTTATTTAGGAGCGTTCAGGTTCAAAATGATTCGAACTCAGAACAATCGATGTGTAAATTGTAACAAAACATAAATAACGCTTTGGAGTTTAAATAAATTAGCTTTTTTTCTTTCGCTTTGCTAACTCTCTTCACATTCCGTTCACTATAGTAAACTCTAGTTAGTCTGCTGGAGTCCTTCGATCGTTGTATTGCATACTTGCATATTGAAGACTTCGAATTCTTTCAGCTTCAGATAGGCTTCTTTAAAATGTTTTTAAGTTGGTCGATAGTGATATTATTTCGATGCGAATCCGTGTTGACGAGATGTTATGAGAAATCATTGAAATAAAGGTTTTGTAGTGTGACGTTGAGAATTTTATGGTGGGATTTCCAGCTCATAGTCACCATCTTGAGGTCTGTTGTCATAAATTTCACGCCAAGCACCATGAAGATAGAATTAAGAATGGAGTCATTAGTCAAATGAAAAAAGTGAGGGCAAAAATTTTGACAACCCTTGACATTTCTTGACATTTCTAGAGAGGCTCTGTCTCTTTCTAGTAGGGTGCCTATAGCACAAATTAATCACGGACAATCTTGGACTTCGTTAAGTTAATAAAATTAATTAGTACTCAAAGTTTTAAATAATTTTGAGTTTACCATGACAAAGAATTAACATTCATAATAATTACTTTAAACTTTTTTTTCCTGGGTGCCCTTTAGCACGGTAATGTTATCTATTTTAGCCTCCCAGGAAAAAAAGCAGCCGAATTTCGGGAATTTATCGCTTCTATGACTCTAGGTTTTAAGAGGCATTTTTATAGTTTAGTATACTGTAGCTTATCTCATGTCATGACAACTCATAAATATTATTTTTTCAGTTTCTCCCGAGGTCTTGTTGTAAAAACACGTGTTGAGAGACTCCAATTTTAACTCAATCTTCCGTACAACTGTCTGTTACTATAAGTAAATTTACACTCAACATTGGCGAAATATGAAAATGAAAAAGCTCTTTATTTAAATGGAATTTGCTAAGTACTTTTAAATCGTCAAAAGCCCTACCACCATTTCGGGACGAAATAATAATTATTATGCTGAGATGGAGCAGAAATGGCGAAAGACTCCGGCGAAGAACTCCACAGCTTACAATTTTGTAATGATTTCAAAACATCAATACCAGTCAATAAATAATTATCAATTCAATTTAGTTAGATACATACAATATAAAAGATTATTCCTTATACCAAATATTATTCATACTAATATGAATACGAAAGATTGTATGTACTTCGGGAAATTTGTCCAAACGCCCAAAAACAGCAGAACGAGTTTAGATGAATGTTGGCATTCAGGTATTTCAAAACCTGAATTTAAATACTGTCTTTAGACGAATTTTAATTCCTCTCTGTTGCAATTTTGAAGGAAACGAGAATAAAGTTGCGGGCTGAGGCTAGTGAAATATATTATCAAGCAAAAATTTTACTAACCACTTCAGGAGTGTCCGTGTTTTTGAAAAAAGGGCATGCAGTTTGACGTAAGCAGTTGCCTATGTAATCAGTGCCTTGAAAGTGCAGGCTACATATTTTTGAACTTTCATAAAATATTGTTTTTAAAGGCACATCAGACAACCACATTTGCCGTCGCCTAGGGTCTTTCGGAAATCTAAAAAGAAAAGAAAATTTTATGTATACAGGCACTTTTAACTTGTAATTAGCATATTAAAAACTATCATTTTATAGGCTTCAATAGCACAGTCACAATTTTATTAGTGCTGTGTCAAATTTACTAACCCAAATTCGAGTGAAGTTTGAGGTCACTGTGCATATTGCACTCTGCGTTACGTGTTAGTAGATGCAAATGTGAAAGATAAAATACACTATTACACTGGTAAAATACAATCAATCATTTTGAATATGTTTCTCAATTAAAATAATGTACATTGCACAAATTACATGTTTTGTTTGTAAATAAACGTTCCCAACCAAAAATGGGTAGAACGATTTATGTATTATATATATATAGATAATCTATAAACTATATATATAATCTATATATATCTATATAACAGCTATTTCAAAGACTTAAATATATATATATATATCAATTTTGATTGCCATTTCTGAAAGGAAAAAGGTTATTATTTTATAATAATTCTGGAAATCCTAGTCACCCTAGTCAATTTGTTTACACATATTTGAATAAGTAATTTATGTATGAAAATTAATTAAATTCAGATAGTATGAAAGCCGAGTATCAGAAATTACTTTCCCCTATGGAGTTTCGCCCAATAACGATAATATTTGGAATTACATATGAAAAACCAATTTTACTTAGGTGAACAATAATATGCAATTATTACACTTACAAGTGAAATTTCACACTGCATCCTGGATACCACTCACTTCTGCAACCACGAACGATACAGCGATGCACCATTTTGCACTATTTATAGTTATTAAAATGTAAAAAGCCGTACCAAAATCGCGAGTCGATACCTATCAATATGTCATGTTGAGATTTCGGGACATCAACGTGATTGACGTATGAAGACAAAGCTGTCATTATATAAATCCCTTAATTTCCCATAAGTTATGGAAAAAACACAATGATACACCAGTTGATTGAAATACAAACCTAAACGTTAAAAGTCAATATATTATATTTATTTCTTTCATTGATAATAAATACTGATAATTAAATCCAATGTGTTAAGTTTTTAACTGATGTTCTACTTTTATTTTAAGAAAGATGGCGATACTGGGGAAATCTTGTTTCTATGTGGTCGTGTTTAGAAAGAGATGACGACAATTTCTAGAAAGAGAAACGTGAAATTTGAAATGTCAAATGTTGTCAAAATTTTTGCCCTCACTTTGTTAATTTGTCTAATGACTCCATTCTTAATATAACTTCGTGCCAAGCACTCTCTAGATGCATTAAAATGTGTGACACATCTAAATGCCAACATCAAGAAATAAGATAGAAAACTGAAGACTTGGCTGTATGAGCTAGATCTCTTTGCCGTTCCTTGATAAGGTAAGTTAAAAGAAATGTGTCAATTGTCAAACAAACAAAATAGTAGAAGTAGCGCAGTTTAGGGATGTGACATAGTACATAAAATTTGATTTTTAATTAATCGGTTTTCATAATAGCATGTAAAATCGATTAATAAATAATCGATGTTTCTTTAGAAAATAATCATTTTCGATTTTTTCCTAATTTGTACATTAATTTCAAAATAAACGCCATAAATATTATATTAACAGATTTATTAATTAAAAATAAGCAACAGGAATAGTAAGTTTTTATATAAATAATAAACAAAAATTAAAGTTTTAGAATAATCAAATTATTATTCAAATAAATTTTTTGTCACATAAATCAACAAATTCAAATAAAAAAAATCTAGAAATCCGTAGGCGACGAGTTCAGGAATTGTTCCGGACGACTGAAAATTAAATATATCAATTAGTTAATTAATTGTCATGTTATACCTAATCAGTTTTTAATTAAAAGTTTTTATTATTGTGTTTTTATTACCCTAGAATATAAGTCATTTGATAAGCATAGAATAGTTTACATTTTAGTCACTTACCTTTGAAATTGTTTGTTTTATTTAAGATGCGATATAATAATGTAAATAGAATAAGTTTACACACCTTACACAAGGGTAAAAATCCCTTCTTAGACAAGGCACTACTTGCCATATGATTGTTACTAAGTGCGCTTAAAAATAGAATTAATAGGGAAAATCTCCCTCGTTAGCTAGGTCGCTAGTTGCGACATAACAAAAAAGTACTTTAGTAAAAAACACCACCATACAGCACGCTCATTTCACTTCACAACAGCATCGAAATAGCCACGAAACACAAGAATCTTCTTTCAATCAAGCACCCCACGGTCCTCAACTCTTCATGGCAATCCAGCACTATAGGTGCACTGGGGACTATACCCATAGTCATAGCGGTCCCGCACAGGAATAATAGCTTAGGTATGTTTGGATAATATTCGGCTCCTGGTCTTTGTTAATACGGCGCCAGCTTTCGAGAACAATCTCTCTGCTGGAGCCGAAGAAGCCGATACCTACAACTTCTATAGGCTTCACGCCAACTGTGCGAGTTGGGATAAGCTCCCTCATAGTTTCTCCAGGATTCTAAAGGGACTTCTTTTAAGCCTATTAGAGGCGCAGCTATACAAGCTTAACTCGGATGTTTGACTGTTTCTCATAGTCTTTAACAACAGTTTCTTGTGGGTTTCCCAAATGTCATCATTAACGACATCATCAGCCACCGAAGTAATTGACAGTGGGCAATGCTCAGGTTTTCGCTTTTCTTTAATGGGTATGTAGTCTAAAGTAGTTTATAGTTCTTGCCAAAGATGCTCCGTTTTTTTCTTCAGATAAAAATTATTAAATGTATGCAGCCAATACGTCCATTTCAAATCCGCACCGATATCCCTGGTTCGATATAGAATCTGTCAGGCCGGAGATAGTGTGCTAATGGTACCAGCAGTCTAAATGATGTCGGCAGAATTTTCTTCGGACATTCTATTTTAGTTACCTAATTAAATTAATACAGAGGAAAACCAGAATATTGGCTTTAATTAACTAAAAAATTACAGATATAATTATGTAACACTCATATCGACACTGACAATATAAATTCACTCGTAGACGATATAGTCGCAGTTTGCGTTCCGGGCTCCGGGGCCCGGGCCAAAAAGACCAAACTTAATGTCGGGGGGTTGCATATAAAAAATCGGTAATAATTGATGAAATGTAAAAATAATCGATTATTTTTACATCCCTAGCGCACTTTGTCAAAAATTGACGAAATATTTTATGGCCGGGATTTATTTATTTTCGAAATGTTGCTTTTCTCACTTTAAAATTAAAGTTATAGTAAACTAAACCACGGGGATGTTATAAACTAGAGTTTCCCAACTTTTTAAATGCTTTAAATTTCGGTCGTGCCTCTATTTCTATAATTTTGTGGTGACAATTACAAAAATGAGTTTAGTAGAGAAAAAGTGCGAATCGATATCCTTACTTGATTCAAGCCAAGGTGATTTAATTCCCAGTAATATTACTCCGGAAGATGTATTACGACTGGAAAAAATCACCGATACATATCTATGTAGTCCGGAAGCTAACGTATACGATATAGATTTTACTAGATTCAAAATTCGCGACTTAGAAACAGGAACAGTTTTGTTCGAAATTGCGAAACCACCAACTGATTTCGGGGTGGACAACGAAAGCTCTGAGGATGCCCCCGACGAACCTTTAGATCCCAATGCGGGGAGATTTGTACGCTATCAATTTACGCCGCAATTTCTGAAGTTGAAAACTGTAGGAGCTACGTAAGTGTTGGTTTTAAAATTTCATTAAATAGTTTCTTAATGTAAATAACGCAAACTGAAGCAACTGCCACTGACGATAGGACTGGGATAGGTAACCAGAATAATAATAACACTTATGAAAAATTTATAATGTGTGCCGCTCTTGATGCACTAGATCTACTTAGATCTACTCTTATTCTCCAGGCGATAGGACAGCATTTGCAGGACCTTAAGCTATTAATGCTTCTGTATAATTTATAGCAACAAGTATCTGCATACCATCCACGTAAAAAAAATCGAGAAAATGACATGCATTTTATTTAATGTTTTCTTTGTTGGTATTAAGAGCTGCATGCTAAACTGAATGAATTCATAATAAAATATACCCATACAAACTTGCTTTCATTGTACATATGTCATTTGCTGATTGTATAGTTGTGCAGATTGTGATATGTCTGGGCACATTAATTAGAATCATTTATTTGCTTAATACATGGTAAATACATGCCATTGTGGTATGCAAAATTTCAATCACACTTTAATTGAATAATGAATAATAATTAAATTCAAATCAATTACTAAATTTAAATTAGTCAAATATTTAGGAAAAAAAGTAAAGTACATTAATAAGTCTTTACACATTATGTCAAGTTCATATTCATATTATTTCATAATGGAGGATATTTTATAAATCATTGTAATACATCGCAATTATGTTGTAGGCCAATAGACATTCCCACAACCAGTCCTCCCTGCTTGGTCATAAAAAATAAGCCTGATCACTCTTGACCTCTACCATTCATAGAAAATGGGTTACTGGATCAGTGGTAGAAATTTTTAGTGTTTCACGATATGCCGGCATGCCCAACTATACGATCGGCCCACAATATAAATTAATACATATGACTTACCATTGTTTGAGGTGTTGATTTGTTGTTAAAGGGTTGTTTTATTGATTAGTAGGTGCACTATGGGCAATTGATATCAATCACTTTTTTAGGATTATTCATACACATCTATACAATATTAATAAAATTGGAGTGTCTGTTTGTAATATTGAAATAACCGTTTTTACTACATGCATATGAATATACATATATAAGGTACATACACCAAAATAACATTTTTTACAATTTTTGTCTGTCTGTCTGTTTGTTCCGGCTAATCTCTGAAACAGCTGGACCGATTTTGACGGGACTTTTTTCGGCAGTTAGCTGGTGTAATAAGGAGTAACTTAGGCTACCTTTTTTTTCTTTTGGTAAATTCTACACAGACGAAGTCGCGGGTACAGCTAGTTGTAAATAGAACTAATCCATTTAGTAGATTTTGCATGAAGGAATAAAAAACTCATTTCCAGACATCTATCCATACGTCTGTACCAACTTTCGCATTTATAATATTAGTAGGATGTATTGAGATTTAAATTCTCATTTACTTGTTCAACTGATAATGCAATGAGGTTACGGACAGAATTTTCTCTCTGCCCTGTCCATGTTTGTCCATCTCCACTTAGATTTCTCTATCCTTTCTACTGTTTTTTTTCTGTCTTATATATTCCAGAATGTACAGTCAACAGCACAAATTTCTCCAAACGATTTTCAACCTAAGGCTGTTCAATCTAAAGCGCATAATCAATTGGGAACATTTGACAGTTTGTGGTAACCCTGTTGTCTGTACTTTTCCCTACTTCTCTATCAGGTTCTTAGCTTAAGGTAGCGTTCCTGGGAAAGTGGCCAACATCAATCTTTATATTTTATTTCAATTATTTGAAAGTAGCTCACCTAAAATGCTGAGATGGTAGAGTATTGGCGTACAGGACAGGATGGTTCCTGTCCTGTACGCCTATTCGTTAACTTTCTTTGAAGGAAGAAAGTGATGATCACCGAGTGAATTACATATCCATTGCTTATTATTTGACGCCGTCTTGGTGGGGTGGTCAGTATACCTGCCTACACATCAAGCGGTCCGGGTTCGAGTCCTGGTAGCGACAAATATTTGTGTGATGAACACGAGTATTTGTTGACGAGTCATGGTTGTTTATATATTTATGAAAATATCAAAAAATATTATGTATATTAAAAATGTCCGTTATCTAGTATCCATAACACAAGTTCTTAATGATACTTACTTTGGGCTGGATAATTGGTGTGAGCGTGGAAATATATTATTATTATTATTATTGCTTGCTATGAAGTTTTACACAACAGGCTAATATAGAACTTGTGGTGTAAAAACAGCAATGGATATGTTTTCACTCGGTGAATATTCACTCGGTGATTATTCACTCGGTGATTATTCACTCGGTGATTATTCACTCGATGATTATTCACTCGGTGATTATTCACTCGGTGATTATTCACTCGGTGATTATTCACTCTGTGATTATTCACTCGGCGATTATTCACTCGGTGATTATTCACTCTGGGATTATGATTATCACTTTCTTCTGTCAAAGAAAGACAGCGAATAGGCCGACTGGTTGTTGGCTTTTGTTTGTTGATTCACTGAAGGTTTGATGGCACTATTTTGAGGCACTGCATGGCCCACTCATATGTGCCACCAAATGTTACCTACCTAACCTCTGCATAGCCCCTTTTGGAGTATGACCATCATGGAGTTTCTCCAGAGTTCTTGGTGTGAAAACACGTGTTGAGCGACTCCATTTTTTTAACTCAATCTACCGCACAATTGTTTGTTACTAAGTACATTTTTACTTGACATTGGCAAAATGCGTAATATTTATGTGTCGCGAACACCATTGTGTTAAAAGAAGAAAAAGATGAACATGATGTATGTATCTGACATGATATCTTAAATATCCATATGCATTACATGTTAAGCAGGGATAGTCAACGTATTAATTCCCTGCTGGGTTTTTAAATAAATAATGAAAATTTGTATTTTAATTAATAATGTGTATTATTTACTTTCAGAGTGGAGTTTACAGTGGGTCCTCGACCTGTGAACCATTTCAGAATGATTGAGAAGCATTTCTTCAGAGATACCTTGCTCAAGACATTTGATTTCGAGTTTGGATTTTGCATTCCATTCTCTCGTAACACATGTGAACATATTTACGAGTTTCCTACCTTACCTGTTGATTTAGGTAAGTTATTTTACTAACGGGTTTTTTTATTATATGAATTATATTATTATAGACTGTGGAACCAACTTTCGCCAGCGGTGTTCCCGAACCGATACGACCTGGACATCTTCAAAAGGCCGGCAACGCATTTGCTATGCCTCTGGTGTTACAAATGTCCATGGGCGGCGGCGGTGATCACTTACCATCAGTAGGCCTATTCCCTAACTTTTTTGACAGTTCAAAGTGATCACCCCCCCCCCTAGTTTTGAAATTTTTCGTTTTCTAAATATAAAAATGTAATGGATATATAATTCTCTTGGTGATCAAAGAAGTTAGCGAATAGCCCCCCCCCCCCCCACGTCTACTCCTTTGGCCCCTTTACCATAAAAAAAAATTATAGACGAGATAGCTGTCGATTTCGGTTAAGATGTAGCCAAACAAATGCAACTTTTTTTGAGTCGCGAGTCATTTCAATTGAGTCTAGTTAAAGTCTCAATACATTTTTAAAATGCAAATCTTGCCTACATTTTATTAATATGAATATAATACAGGCAGATTTGGGTAGCCTTACCTCACCTGACTGATCAATAGTGCATAAAACCTCAAATTACGTATAATTATTTCTCTGGTGATGGTGTAATTGAATTATTGTAATTTTACTATGAACACAAAAAACACTGAATAATTTATTAATTTCAGTGGAAGAAATGATTGCAGCACCGTTTGAGACTTGCTCTGATAGTTTCTACTTTGTGGACAACCATCTCGTGATGCATAATAAGGCTGATTACGCATACAATGGAGGTATAAACAATTAAAAATACGTAAATATATTTCATTTTAAGAACTGTACTTATCAGCTCCGCATAAAATTATTTTCGGAAAAAATGTACTAAGTTGGTTGTGGAGTAAAAATTGAGCCTCTGTGAGGTCTGTTTTGATGCAGTCTTTCATTTAAATATTCAATTAAGTAACAATGAACAGTCTATCTTAAGACTACTATTAAAGTAGCCTTAAGATGGACAGTTGAATTAGAAACAATATTTTATGTTTAGGAAGAGTTCAGTCACGATTCATTAAAAGATTAAGGGTGTTACCAGACCAATTGAACGATTGCCGATCGAATCCTTCGATCAACTTTGATCGAAGTTTATGGATTGGTCTGTTAACACCCTAATAAAGATAAATAATTTATTAGTTAATAATTATTGACACTATTATTTCTCGGTTATTGAAATAATACAAGAATTTGAAATTATTGGCCTAATATTATTTGTTTAATATGGATCAAAACAGACTTCTCACTATGGTAATAGTTAGTGAGAATATTAATTTACATACCAATTCTATTTGATTTGTGATTGAAGTAATACTGATACATTATATAATAATGAATGTACTACTTTTTACACAATCTCATGTAGGAATTTAAGTCCGAACACAAGTTTGGATTTTATTGCAAAGTTGCGTAATCTACATAAAGTGTGAATAATTTTTTGTACTTTCTTTAATTTTAATGGGGAAAGAAATTATAATACAAGAGACATTCCTGATACATCGTTTAAATTATAGAATTCCTATTTATAAACGATGGTTTTTCAGAATATTATGCATTATTTAATCAAAATCTAGTTATAGATTCAGCATTAATTTCATATTTATTGAAAAATTATTGTTGGGTTCGGTAACATATTTTTTATTGGACTGGCCATAATGTCTTGGCTCATTGGATTGCCTCTGCTTGATTGACCTTGGGTAAATGAGTCCGTAATTCTTATTGACACTTTATGTAGATTTGCATTGATAGAAACTTTAACTTTAAACTATGTTTAAAGACAACTAATATATCCTAATAATGTTGGATATCGCCTTAAATTTGTATTCAGACTTTTAATACTATAAGTTAAGTTTTTAATGAAATCAATCTTGATTCGCGAAAATAATTAGAGCTTTTTCTTTTGTTTTAATATTAATCATTTATTGAAAATTAAATAAAAAATATAGCTTGGCAAAAATACTATAGAGGATTCGCCTTATTAGTGACATTTAAATGAGAAATCATCATACATTAATAGAAAACTGTGTGTCCAGAATAAGTTCAAATAAGAGTTCCTCGCCGAGCCTTATAGCTATGTGATGCCGACAGAGGAGAATAGCATCACCCCATATCCTCCAACGGGTGTCATAGAAAGTTAGTAATGGATCAGCAAAGGGGTATTGATCTGATCACCTTATTCCACCTTACTCCATCCACCAATCCGCATTGGGCAAGCGTGGCTCCCTACTCCCTCTTTGTATATTTTCGCCAAGCTATAAACAGTTTTATTTGACTGTATCTTAAAATTCACTACAGTTTTAACGAGTGACTTTATAAATTTACTACACAATTTGGGCACTTTGTTGCACCTAAATATTGACGTAAGAACACTTTCAAATATTTGGTGTGTGACACTAATGTATTGTGTGTAGAATAAGCAGGAGCTTAAGTTTTGATCTGATAAGTTACTAGTCATTATTTATAATTTAAATTAAAATTACAGGGACAATGAATTCGATAATAAAAGCGTGAATGTTACCATTACAGTAGAATTATACTTTTATTGACGTTATTCTAAATATGATATGAACAAAAATATGTCTTTTTTTCATACATCTCGTGCATCAATGTCATATGTGGTTTTTTTCTCAGCTAGTTCAATATAATAGTCCTGATAGTCCTCTATATCTACACGACAGAATTAAATTCTAGAAATAATGTTAAGATTCATCTCGAGAAAGTCCAGTCTGCTGCAGAGAGTGATTTGCGCTGTCAAACTAACCTTATCATATCGGCATGCCTATTAGACCAGATTGTAGATTCCCAAGGTTCTATCCATTTAAAATATTTGTTTACTAAAATTACTTCCAGTAATAGGTAGGTACAGATTTGAACTCAAACGAAATAACAAAAGTGAAGATAGAGCTCTACGAGAAATGCTCTGACGCCGGTAAAATAAAAGCTCGTCATCGCTCACTTTGAGAACTTATGTGTAAATAAACATTTACATAGGTTTTCAAAGTGGGCGATAACGTCCCTACGTTCTACGCAGCGTTAAGTCTTCACTTATATTCGGTCTGAGTGAAAGACTAAACGTGAGGAGTTCGTGAAAATTGAGTGCCAATTATGACTATGATGCATTAGATGTACCATTATGGTCTACTGTCCACGGAGGCGTCGCTTCATAGACGCGTGTCATTATAAGCTTAGTACGCCTGCTTGCAGCACACATACAAAACTAAGCGTCGCGAGGGCGACGTTACCGCCGCGTCGACAGTGTTTCATTGTTTTGTACGTAAGCTGAGCCAAGTGTATAATGACGAATACGCGTCTATGACGGTATACCGTGCTATAGGTACGCCTTCGTCAGCCCGGATACTTCGGAGTCGAGGCGTACACCGTGCGCCGTTCCCGAAACGTCCCCACAAAGGGCTGTGAGGGTGCCGATGGTTTTTAGTGGGTATTCCCGGGAATCCCCGGGAGAGCCGCACACACTGTCTAGCCCACAGTGCAGTACGGTCCGTAAAGGATTTTCCATGGAGAAAAAAAAGGTACGCCTCCGTGAACAGTAGCCCTAACACTATGTAAGACACGGACGAACCGAAGCACCCTATCTATTCTAGTGTGTACAGTAAACAGCACGTCAACTTATACAAAACTGTCTAATTTCTCTAGTTGATTTGCAACTTTAATGACTTTGATGTAAAGCCCAAATTTGACTCAGGATGTTTGGCAGATGGTGATGCGCTATTGACTGTACATTGAATCACGCACACAGTGCAACAATAATCCTTTGGGCCGAGTGATTTTTTTTCGTTCGTGTTCTAACATGTTTCGAACATGTCCATAATTCTTATTGTATGAACTATATGTAGATTCCTCAAACGTTCAATATGCTGACACTGCGTAATTTGAAGATACTTATGATTTTTTTTCTGACAAAACTATATTTATGTATGCAGAAATCAAAATTTCATTTATAAATTCAAATATTTGATATACTTACTTAACCATAGATTTACAATTACCGACGTTTATAGATTGGCAATGAAAAATTAACTTTAGTGTGTTCTAAAATAAATAGAACATGTTTTTTTTTCTTAAATATATGTGGTGTTCAAACTACTAAACTTTGACTTCCTAAGGGTGTGACCAGACCAATCGATCGATCGACGGTAGAATGGATTATTCGATTTCGATCGTAGTTTCTATTACACCAATCGATCGTCGATCGTAGGTGGAATGAACTACGTAGGCGACATCGATCAAGCTGCTTGATTATGAAAGAAACCGCCCGATCAGCATTGATCGATGCCATCGATTGAGTAGTCGACGTTTTATGGAACGGTATCCGTTTATCAATGAAAGCTACTACACCAATCGATCAACTTCGATCGATCAATTGGTCTGGTAACACCCTAAATTTTCTCTTTGGTTGTGGGTTTACCACAAGTGAATATCCACTGGAAGTAACGTGTTACTGCTGTGGCGTGCAAAATTGGCATATTTATAAACTTACCTACTGACCATAGTAATAGAATTGCATTTACTTTGAAATTTGTAATTTGGGTTCTTGAAAATACAAAAAAAGGATTTACTAGATATTTTTACGCTAAATTTAGTTTTAGTAATTATACATACTTGCACACTTATTTATAATTAAGTATAAGTACCTAACATTTCGTTTTATTAGAACACCACAGCAATATCATTTTATTTCCAATTGAAAAATGTTACAATAATACTTATAATTTTTAATAGAATGTTTAATTTAACGCGGTTGTAATTTAGAGGTCGCTCTATCGTATTCTGCATACCCACGCTAAAACAAAAGTGGAAAATGCGTCCTAGAGATGTGTATGGAATTATTGCAGCGTCAGCAAACCTGCGCTTCGATGAGGGGAATCTTTAATTCTATTCGATATAAAGATAGTTTTGAACTTTTATATTGTACCGCATCAATAAATGTAACAGTAGCTTTACAAGATTTAAGTCTTATTTCCACCGAACACGGTTGACAATGTGCGATGATAAGTGAAACTAACACCACGACGCGGTGTTAATTTTACTTATCATTATTAGAAACTTGACATTCCAATAGTCTACAAGATTTATATACTGGGTGTAAAAGACATGAACAGTCAAACGAGAACCATGTATTCTATACATCAAAATAAGACATATTTCAAAAAAAAATATTGCTGGGAAATGATTTTTATTTTTAGGTGTTAAAAAAAATTGCAAATTGTAGGTACCGCGCAATGTAAAGGGCTCAACTCGCACGCAACTCGCAAAACCGCGATAATTTTGCCAGACGGCGGCTCCGTTCGTTAGTGTCCGTACGCATCGAGTGAGCTACATTGAACGCTAACGTTTTGAAGGCATTTTTTGTTATGAAATACTAAAAAAAATTATAATGTTTCTTTCGACAATAATTAAGAAATAACGTTTAGAATACGTTTTCATAAAAAAATGAAAAAAAAATTATGACTTTGATCATCAATAAAATCGTCTATAAATTTCCCAGGTAGTCTAAAGGAAAAAAGTTATCATGGTGAGCAGAATACATGGTTCTCGTTTGACTGTTCATGTCTTTTACACCCAGTATAACGGCACGCATCGCAACACAATAGCCCCCATCCACTAGCGTTTAATCCGTACGAGTGTCCTCATGGATAAACTATAGAATCATTATACTGATAAATAAAACAGTTGAGATCACTAACCAATGTCATCTCTAAATGCTTTCCTGCTACTTTCTATCGAACTAAGTCAAGGTTGTCTCGTCGTGCAGGCGCGACGGATTGCTCTTAGTGCCGTCATTCGTTTTACATTGCGCGATTGGACCCGGCTTCGCTGATACGTGGCCAAACAGACAGCCCGTCCGCGCACTGCTATTTGCCAAGTAGGTACTTAACATCCTGTACATGTAGCTTATAAATGGTATGGTGAAGATCATGGAGCATCCGTAGCCAAGCCGTGTTTGTTTCAACTCTTCAGCCGGTTTGATTGACGCTTAGATACCTATTATTATTAAGGTTTAGGTATTGATCAATTCAATATAATTATATCTGGGGTCTTAGTATGAGTTTTGATAGTTTTCGAGCTCGATCAAACGTATCGTCTCTTTTCATACATTGCCCACTGTTTCTGATAGTTTACGCTAGAGGCGCTAGTGGGCAATGTATGAAAAGAGACGATACCTTTGATCGAGCTCGAAAACTAACAAACTCATACTAGGGGTACTGGTAACTTAAATTATGGTTACTTTTTTATGAACCAAAATCAAAAATTTCTTTATTAAAAGTAGGTATGTACTTAGTAAAGTCCATTTAAACTTTGCTAAGTACCTGCCTACCTACCACCGTGTCGGAACGAAATAGGGATTGCGCCAAAATTTTAGCTTTGAAGTTGTTTCCGCTTCGATCGCACAGCCGTATCACCTACCAACAAGGTTCAATTTCGTACTGTTCAGGGCGAACTAGAAGTTTGATGAGAGCTTCTACCTAGGTAGGTAATTATTTAATTTAAATTATACTTATACAGAGACCGAGAAGAAACAACTAAAGAAACGACACAGAAGATGTGCGGGATAGATAATGACGAACACAAACAAATAATATTACCTATACCCTTTAAATAAATTAAATGTGAAATGTACCTATTTTTAAAAGATATAATGATCTAAGCTCTTTGTAGACGAGAACTATGAACCTTGACGACCGGATTTCAAGATGCAAGTACCTACCAAAATGTTAATGATGCGTGCCGTTTCGTGTATAGGACCTATTATTTATATCTTTGAACGCAGGTGTGCTGTGTGTATGTGTGTGACTGTACCTATATTAACACTGTCATGTCTCACCCGCGTTTCTGAGATAAAAATACTTCTACTTGCATTTATTTTAACATTCCAAAAACGACGGCTTCTAATTGTGTAAATTATCATGTTTCATGCCGTCCAATGACTTGTTAATTTGAACAAGCACTCTTGCTTTAATATTAATAATTTATAATCAAATAAAAACGAACTCGATGTGTTCAATGTTTATAACTTAATACTTTATTTCTCTTTCTAACTTATTTAAATAATATGTTTAGCTTGTATGTTCAATGAATTTTGACACGTAGTGGTAGATTGATATTTGTTTTGTGTAGCAACACAGTAGCGAACTGTCATCAAAAATTTAGTGTTATTTGGAGTTATTATAGGTATGTATCTACCTACTGTTCATTAAAATAATAAGAAAACATGATTTTTTATTTGAGCCACCTTGTTCTTCCTAATTATGCATTTCACGTGGTGTCGTACGTTTGCGACAAACGCGATGCGACACGGCAAGAGCGACGAGCAATCAAGAGTAGGTATATGTTACGGCTAGAACCTGAATTGCAGCTAAACCTAGTTTTAGCAAGTTAGGATTAAGTGTAGCCACATACCTACTCTTGGTTAAATCTAGTAAGTATAAGCGGATTATTTTTGTGTAAAACTAGGTCTGACCGGTATAATTCCGGCTAGAACTAGGACCAACCCAAGGGACTGATACTAGGTCTAGCCGACATCATGCCGGCTGCAACTGGATCCAACCAAACCCTGTTGGCTATTACTAGGTGTAACCTTTACAGATTGATTACCTTGGCTGGAAGTTGTTCTACTAACTCTACAGACCCTTTTTGCTTTACGAGCCACATATTTATGGCTTTTAAGTTAAAAAAAACACCTAATACTGATTATGAAACGTAGAGAAAATAAAATTCAACGAATTTAATTTAGTAATTGACTTTTACAAAAGTGGTAAGTACTACCTAATTTTGTTTTTTTTAACATACCTAATAGAAAAGATTTTCAAAATAATCCGAACTATCAGTAACATTTTTTTTAACAAAAGTAAATATGGGCAAGTTAAAACTTTTACTAAAGGAGGACTATAAATATCATAACACTAAAGAATATTATTATTTATCAATCACATATTTATAAATAAACAGAAGTTATTTTAGAACAATTCAAACTTGAGTGACATTATTTTCAAAGCGCAAAAGTCCATTCCGCTTGTTCATATACAAAAGATTACTTATTGTTCATATACAAAACATACTTGTAGGTTACAAGTATGTGTGGGGTCCACGTCCGGAAGCCTCCTCGTGCCGGACCCTGGTAACGTGGTGGGGAAACTCTCGGCAGGTGTGTGGCTTTTGTTGTCAAGTATGTCGCCTTGGCATTCATAGTCACATGACGCGCGATGAGGACGCACCAGGTCGAGCAGCCGTCGGTGAGGATGTGGCCTATAAGGCCGGCGTCAGCCAGCGGCCCACAAGGGCTGGCGTCAGTCGGTAGCCCCTGTGGGCTGCTGGCTACCAATTGGTGCACAAGGAGTGCCTAGACGGGCAGCGTTGGGACGGTCTCGGTGTAGTTGCGCTCACGTGCGCAGATCCCGAGCCGTCCCGTAATAGCGCACTGGATGTCAGGCCGGGGAGGATGTTTAGTGGGTATGGAGGGAACGCCTTTACCTCGAGTCCCACATATGCCCTGCGGTTGGCACCACCCGCATTGACCTCCCCGACGAAAAAAAAAAAGGTTACAAGTACCTATGTGTGTATCGCAGCGCAGGCGAATCGTAGGTAGGTATAGGTACTACGCCGTATTACAAAACGGCGTGGCGGATTGTAGTGACGGTGACGAGTGACAATAATTCCACTCCGCTTGGTCATAAAAAAAAACTGCGACATATAGATAAAAGGATGAAATAACAACATAAAATGTAGAATTTAAGATAATATTTTAATAAAATAAAACAATACATCAATCCAAAAAAAGACAAGTTGTCAAAAATCAATTACTACAATTTAATTCCCTCCGTCACCACAGAGGGCAGACATTGGAATGCACAAAAAATAACACAAGAGTAATAAAATCATAAGACATGCAAAAATCTTACCCTAAAAATATACTAGACTCGATAAAGTTCATCGTTGTACCGAATGATCAAAATTAAAACTAATAGACCCAAAACATTTTTAACCTAGAGTCATTCAATACAAGCACAGTATACCAAGAACAGTAATACGTCTTCATACAAACTGGCCGCTATCCATTAGTACGCACACATTGGACTTAAAATATGGGAGCATAAGATGGTCTCGCCGTGTCGGTGTGATCGCGCGTTTTTATGTCATTGCACATTCGCTCGCCCCTCGTTCCCGTCCGGCACATTTACGATAGCCCTAGCGTCAACGCAGAGTAGGCCAATAACTCGCCGACGGCCCGCATATAAACTACTGTTCTTGGTATACTGTGATACAAGCCTGGTATTTAAATAGGTACCTACTAAAGCTGGGAACATAGACATACTATTCAGACGCGTCCGCGGACATAGAACCGTGCAAACGGACGTAAGTCGAGGACGTAACTTTAGGCCGTCCTTGAGCCTTGAATGTTTTAACCTGTTGTTTGGATGTCCAAAAGAAAACTCGCACGCTGGATATCACGCGACTGCACACTCAAACGCGTCCGAATAGCATGTTCCCAACCTCACAGGAAGTGTTAAGCCTGTGGTGAAGCCAAATGTTTATGGTAAACTTCAGTACATAATCACCTACCATACTAATAAAACCTACCTATAACTCTAGTACCTACCTACACTACGTTTAACACATTAGGGCGCCTTCAAACGCGCTGCTACCGCGCGGCACTAAGCGACTAATTTGAAGGCGCCCGTTAGCGCTACGAAAAATGTTCAAAGCGCAGGCAAATAATGCTAACTTATCTTTAGCACAGCCCTAACTACAGAGCATATTTGAGGCGTATTGTCCACATAAGTTGGGTGAGGAGGCTGCCTTAACTGGCAAATGAATATTGTAGATACTATTCATTTACACAATACATAACGAACTATACTAAATTCCCATGTTAATTTTCCCTTTTTTATGTTGTTTGATTGGCAGAGACGGCCTGCCTGATGGTAAGAGCCTATAGACGCTTGAAACACTGCCAACCCTAGTCCCCTTTCATACCCCGTGGGCGGCCCTCCCGGGTGCTAGGCACCAAGGGGTGATAACGACTGAACCAAAAGAGGTGACAACGTTATAGTTACAGAATGCTACCATTTAGTATTTTTATACCTAGTAACAGCACTAAGTTTGGTTGAATCGTCAGCCCCCCGCCCGGTTCCAGTCAGACTGACCTTATGCTAACCATACTCAATAACAGAATTCCCTTACGTGGACGACGACCTTATCACCTAAGCTTTAAGTTATAGATTGCAGTGTGACCTGCGCTTTCCTAAGCTCAAACACTGGCTTAGGTTTACAATTTATTTAGGTAACATAAAAGAATAACCCTTGTACATATTTAGGTAAAAATAATTTAAAAATTACCCTTAAATCCACGTAGTACTACACTACAGGGAGGAAGGGTAGGTTTACTGACTTTGTAATACCCCGACTTTGCTAATATTATGTACGACCTTATCGCGTAACGTAATAACCAAATCAAAAACTATTCCGATTTCATACATTTTGACAATGAATAAATGAATTATTTTCTTTGACGGCATCTACTATGATTTAGCCTATGTCCAAGTGCGGGAGATAAGGTAATAGAATATTCAGCAATTCTCTTTAGTCTTGTCATAATTATGTTGAAATTGGGAACAGTTTTGGTGTTTATGGTATTTGAATCAGCCTGTATATGCGTACAGGGTATTACAATTACAACTATTATATTAGACAAAGTATTTGTTTCTGACACGTATCAAATACTTTTTTCAAATATAGGTACCTAATAGTACTTCAAGAATTCCTTTGTTGTCCTTTGTTCTCACTAGAACAAGCCCAAGGGTTTACTCTAATCTTCCTCCATTCCATATCTCGTTTTCGAGTTATTAACAATGCAAACATGTACTTAAAACCTAAATGAATATTAATTATTTTAATTAAGGAAAGTAAAACATTCTTATCGTTATCGAAACACGTAGTTGCTATGTCGTTTTGTCTCCTTCCCATAAAAATATTGAATAATCGGATTTGGTACTCGAATAAAGAGTTTTGGTTAAATTATCCATTAGATTTAATTATCCATGTGAGCCCCCAAAAGGTTGACCGACCATCTTGTAAAGGTCGCGGGAAGCCGCTGGATGCGGGCAGCGCAGGACCGGGCTTAAGATCCTTGCGGGAGACCACAGAACAGATATAAGATATCTGTTCTGTGCAGATATAAGATACAGATATAAGATATCTGTTCTGTGGGAGACCTACGTCCAACAGCAGGCGCCTCTCGGCTGAATAATCTGTTCACTCGAAGGCATAGCAAAATCAATAACACAGGCATACTAAGTCAAAAACAGTTAGGTGCCAAGATAAAATTATTTTGACTGATATCGACCGATGTCCTAGAGATAATGCCGATAATGCCGTGACTTGAACTTCTATCAATAAAGGTTTTATATCAGCGAGTTTAGCACAATGATAACGATACTGTATCTCTCGATAACAATAAGTACGTTGCGTTGTAGAATAATTATTGCAACGACTTAATATTTTTATAGTTATAGTATATTTAACGATGAGCCATGTCTCACCCGGTTAGTTAGATCATAATTCTGTATCAACAATCGATCACTAAGTGAACTTCAGTCTTGTAGTAACTAATTAATCAAAGGCGTACAGCTAATCTTTTCACAGTCTTTATTCCTTTCATACGGACGGAATTATTTAAAAATGTTCTTACAAGAATTTGACTCCAGATATTTTGCGTACGTCACACAAATATTGGTTTGGATTGTAATCCAAAAGACTGGCCACTGATCGATATACTTATAACTTAATATTATTTAAATGGACATGCCAGAGCGTCCCGTTATATCAACTAGAAGTAGGACAGAGGGTAATTCAATTTCCTCTCTGCCCATATAGTTAAATAATCCCCACTAAATTAATAATAACATATTTTCGCGCGCATTAATTCAGGTTTATCAATTTCAATTACGCATTAAAATTTACATAGGTACATGAATAATTTGATGGTATAGTAACCCTTTAAATGGTAATGTTGGTAACTATAAATTCTTAACTGTTAGGTATTTAATAATGAATAGCATACCTACATTACCTACCTATAAATAGTTTTTTTTTAATATCATTCACTTTCGGTTAATCAATCAATATCATTCACTTTCGTTTATATAATTACATGAAATGCCATTCAGAACTCGAAATAGAATAAATTTTTGTAATTACAATTGCATGGAAAAATTAATTTCTACGCCTTGCTTGGCCCTGCCCCTGGTCGTTTTCTCTCTTTATATAAAACTTATAAGTAAACTTGCCTTCGTGCACGAAATGTTCAGCGTACGAGAGTGGCAGCATCGCACAATTTCCTTGGTCCCACACTTCTTTTAGGGGAACTTTGTCGGAGCGGCAAACATCGGCGTATTGGAACTTCTTTCTTGGTTGATTCTTGTTGTACACATGAATTTCGTAGTTCCATTTCTCTGCGCTGTGATTGGTGCCAAGCATTTGGATTGCCATGTACAGCATGCGTTTGTTCGAAGCCACTTTCAAGTGGAATAAGAAATTGAAGGTGCCAATCGTCACTAAATACACGACTTGGTGATCATTCTTCAAGTTCAGTAAGCACAACTCTGCGTCAACGGTGCCTTGGCGGTGCATGCTGTGGACATCGTCGAAATGCGACGCTATTTGCGGCAGCTTTCCTAAAATAAAGATTGTTAAGTGGAAATTACTGGCCGAAACTCTTTGATAGCAACGGCAAACTTGACGTGCCTTGTACGCCATTCTGATTTAAAAAAATCAAAGAATAGGGTTGCGAAAGATAAATATAGGCTTATAAAAAATATACTTTGTACTACTTTCCTTTCTATTTGAGTTATAAATACACAACAAGTGACTTTTTTTTAAGTTACGAGATGGCAAACAAGCTTACGGCCTACCTGATGTTAAGTGGTCACCGCCGCCTGTAGACACTTGCAATATTAAGCGTAAATCGCTTAACACCGCAGGTGCGTTTGCCATCCTGGGGACTAAGATGATATGCCCTCCATGCCCAGTAATTACACTGGCTACCTTTCCCTTCAATCCGAAACACAGCGAACTGCTTCACCGCAGAAATAAGAAAGGCGGTGGTACCTACCCAGACGAGCCTACATAATGGGTCTACCACCTAGTGAAATGCCCTGCATTGCTTACCCGCGCACTTTTTTTAGTCTGGCATTGAAATGGATAATGTCATACAGTATATCAGACTTTTGCGTTGGAAGGGTTAAAGAGATTTCTTCAATTAGTTATTACCACTTACCTAGCCATTTGCACTGTCCAAAAATATCAGCAAGAGGACACTTCATTTCTCGAAACGGACATTCCTTGGCGTGATCTTCCAATTCGGAAATTTTAATATAGAGCCGGCAGCCATCATTTGAGTTAGGACACGGGATTTTGCGCTAAAAATAAGGAGAGTACAGATAATTAACTAGTACCGTAGTATTATATTATCTGTGCTAGTACGTACCTATAGGAGTAACTAGGTACCTATTTGAAAAACTTAAATTATAATTGTTTATACATAATCTCAAAACATTAATCTGTTAAGTATATGTATTGTAATAAACTAATTTATTTGATCTACTATATATTATTTAAAATGTATTTAATAAAATTTTAAAATTGCAGATTCGATCCTCTTCGTCTTTTCGTCAGTGTGCCCTGGCCCTTAGAAAGCGATTATGTGGCGTACCACAAGTATTATACAATAAGTTTGTTGTATCTGCTGCTTGATTTACGATTACCAAATCGAGCACTGCATTTTTTTTAAAAAAAAAGGTCAAGCCAAGCCGCAAGCACGGTAATATTATCTATACAGTATTCTATCTTCATACAAACGGTCGGAAAGCGGTCATAGCTACGCGCCTCGAGTTCGCGGGGCACCCGGTGGGCATCCAGTCGCGAATGCGCCGCAGCGACGACCGAACGGTGTAAATTGTTTTTTAAGCAGTTAGCCGTGCATAAACGTGCTATTTGTATTGTGAATATTTGATTGAATTAAGTAGATACCTAATTCAAAATGGCAAAGTACAATATTTTTTTATGTACCTAACTACTAGTACGTAATTTGTTTTTAATATTTTGGTATTTCGATTTTTCCATCGGGCAAAATCTGGAATAATATAAGTATAAATAAGTGGATAGGGTGAAAAAAGAGACAAACGAGTAACCTACCTACGCTCGCGTTAAAAACAAAACTACATAATACGTAGGTAGGTAGTTTCCTAGACTAGGCTATCTACTTACTTATGTACCAACATATAACTTAACTACATATATTATTAAATATGATGAAATATCATTATGAAATAATTTACGAGAGTAATAATAAATGGTAGGTATTGTAGTGATCGGATTTTTTTGGTGTATACTGGCAGGTTATTAGGTAATTTGAAAAAGAGACGGATTGTTGACAGGAATAGATAGATGGAAAATTATAAAATAGGGATATTTGTGCGGAGTTTAAAAAACAATATTTTGTTTGTTGATAATAATATGTAATTTCTTGAAAATAAAAGTGTTTCAGTGATAATGTAGTACGTCTCAGTCGAGGCGTAAATATTTTTCTGTCTCAAATCTATATTTTTTTTTTATTAAATATTACCTAAAAAAAAACATGTATTTTATTGAACACTTCCTATTTCATTCACATTTTTTTTACATATAAAATAAAATATTTACAATTATAAAACAAGAAATGTAGAAATTAAATATAAAGTAAATAGTTAGTAGGTATATAATGTGTGTATATGATAGTTTTTGTTAACGTTTCTTTTCTTCATGTATGTGTTGTTATAGTTTTTTAATAATTAGGTAATATCGTGCTCTGTGAAGGCCAATAAATTTATTTTCTTTCTTTGAAATTAAAATACTGTAAGCGGGCAGCCCTTCCGCGTGTTTACTCCCCGCTCGGCCGTAGCCAGTTATTTCAAGGACAGGGCCGAGTCACAATACTAATAGATAATATTACCGTGCCGCAAGCCTTTGCGACACTGTTACCAGTTACGGTTCAATAAAATCAGTAGATACTGTGTGCAAGTTAGATTCGTACGTTTGTTTACGTACGAGGTACGGTATAAATTCGTATCCAAAGTAAGCGCGGCCTGATTATGTACTTTTTACGGTGGGCGAACCTAAGGCTACGGATGCAGTAGGTATACCAACCTCTGAGATATATTCCTCTAAAGTTCTATTCCTGATGTCGGTGATAGGGTTTGAGCAGATGCCGCATCTGGCCAGCCTGGCTCTGCAGTTGCTGCAAGAGCTGTGTCCGTGTGAACACTGGTAGATGTTGACTGTAAACTTGGAGTAGCACGTTCGGCAGTTAAGCTCGTCGTCTTTCTGAGCTTTACGATTCCTATTACGAACTCTGAAAAGTTTAGTGTTTTAAATGTTTAGGTTTACAGTTACACACATGCAGAGTTCGATGCAAAGACGAAGACATTCTCAATGTATTCGCTTATTCGGCCCTTACACTTTGCGATTTTTTGCAGCGATACAAACAAACTTTATTCAATCGCGGTGCAGCATCGGTAGTCTCAAATCGGCGTACCTTTACTTACCCACACGCTTAATAAAAGCAGCAATATATCGATTCCGTAGCTGCCCGCCTAGCAAGACCACCGAAACACGATATGATATAGCTATTTAACGCGTTGAACTGTCAAAAATTATTGGATATAGGTAACCGTCAACTTGAAATTTATCGCGTTGAACTGTCAAAAATTATTGGATATAGGCAAGGTAAAATATAAGCTCCTTGGATATAGGTAACCGTCAACTTGAAATTTTATCGAAACTCAACATGTATTAGGCTTATACATGTTCGCAGTTTCGATAAATTTTCAAGATTGCTGTTGTAGCCAATAATTTTTAACAGTTCAACGCGATAAATGGCTATATCATATCATATCGTGTTTCGGTGGTCATGCTAGGCGGGCTGGCCGCGTAGTTTCGGTGATAAAGTCACGGACGATGCAAACGCGATACAGCATAGATGTAAATGAGATAGGTACGGTTTTTTTTCAATCTTTTTTTAATATGCGACCCCTTTACTATACTAACGTCAACACGAAGTGTGGCGGTTGCTAAGCACGCCGCGTGCGTTGTGTGGTGCTCCTCAAACTAAAACCTAAGTTTACACCAGTTTTACCGTGACAGATTTTGGTTAACTTGTTGATTTTACAATTAATTAAAACCAAAATTAGAATAGCTCTAATAATCTCAAGTTAGCCGTCCCGTTCGGCTTGTGTAGGACACGTAAAATTATCCTCCGTTAACCGACTTTACAGATAACCAATATTTTTATGCTAACTTTTCTTTTTCGAAGCAGGGGGCTGCAAAGGTGTATACTACCTGCCTAAATACTAATAATCGTATCTAGTAATAAAATTATCTAGTAATAATAATAGTATATAGTTGCTAATTAATTATGCTTAAATTCGTACCTAGAAGCTGATCTATCTCGTGAAGCAGTCTTCGCCACAGGCTCCGCAAATCTATAAAGAAAATGTAAGGAGTCACTTCTAACGAATTCATTATCAGTCACCATTACTAAACTGCCATTAAATGCTCGCGCGGTGAAGCCATTGAATGCTAAGAGTTTTCATCTCATTGTCACTTTAAAACGTGAAATTTATTGGAACTTTGTTCGAAGTAATTATCGCATCACCTCCTTATTACTCAAGTAATTCGCTATCCCAAGACAACTTGGGAGAGAGACAATAGGGAGACAATACTTCCGACACTTACTTCGATTTAAACTATCATCGTGATGAATTACAATAAACACTTTGACTTGGACTTTCGGCCACGGTGAATGGTGAACACGAAAGGGTCAAAATATTTTGTAGAATTATTTGGCATGTAAAGTAAAAAACGTTTGTCAGACCCATTGAGTCTTTTGACTCCCTCGTTTTACCGTGCAATATCGACGATAGGGAAGAATGACGAAGTGAGGGCAATATGAAATCTTTGATTCGATCGAACTACGACAAATTAATGTTAGGATTGGGCGTTAGAGGCAGGATTTGAAATTATCGAGATAAATATACCGCATATAAGGGCATATGCCCTTTGATAATTATCGCGATAATTATCATATAATTATCCGATAATTATCAAACAGATTATTTGATGGTATTATGAGCATTACAGATGGCATTACGTAATGTTGAGGTAACAATCTATTCTATATTTTTGTACACAGCTCAAGTTACGCTAAGAATTAAAAAGCCAACTTCAATTTCTTTGTTTCGGCCGCACACAAAACAAATGAATAAAGAAAATCATAAATAAGTGACGGTTCAGATACGAAAACCCAACGACGCGGGGAACCCCCGCTATTGACGTTAAGTGGCGCGACGCAGTCTTTGAATGCAACGAATAATTGGCAAATACTTTCGATTAGGTATACTTGTCAAGATAATTATCAACCTATATTTATCTTGATAATATCTGGAGAATCATCAATGATAATTATCACTTCAAACCTTGGTTACAGGTACAACCCTTTAGCTAATCGTATGGTTGTATGTACCTGTTAAATCTATACTACACATGATAAAGTTGAAGGTGGAAGAAAACTTCACCCGCCGGTACCTCAAGGGACAGACCGGACAGACTTTGCTTAGGCTATTTTATGACTACTTTATTCTGGGTTAATTGGCACTGGCTATGTTATCTATCGCTAAACGGCGTAAGTAATTGATTTTCGATGTTTCTAATGAGATGTCTGAAAATTTTTAGTTGTAATATAACTTAACTTGTATTGTAATGTGTGTGTTTTTTGCTTACCTATTATTTTCATCTGCTTTTTTCGCATTCACAGTAGAATTTACTTTGGCATTAGTACCAGCTTGGTTGGAATTTCCAACTGTTACATTGGTATTGTTATTACTAGTTTGATTAGGATTGCCAACTGTTGGATTGGACGAGGTATTTGGCGAACGGGTATTGTTATTACCAGTTTGATTGGAGTTGGCAACTGTTGGATTAGACAGGGTATTTGGCGAACGGGTATTATTATTACCAGTTTGATTGGAGTTGCCAACTGTTGGTTTAGAAAGGGTATTTGGCGAACGAGTATTATTATTACCAGTTTGATTAGAGTTGCCAACTGTTGGATTAGACAGGGTATTTGGCGAACGGGTATTGTTGTTACTGGTTTGATTAGAATTGCCAATTGTTGGATTGGACGAGGTATTTGGTGAACGGGTATTTTTATTGATTGTTGGATTGGATGAGTTATTAGGCGAAGAAAAAATATTATTGCTGGTAGGTTTGGAATTGCCAGCTGTTGGAGCGGAGGTTTTAGATAAATTAACATTAACATTTCCTGTTGGATTGAAATTGCCAGCCGGGTTGGGATGAGCATTTGAATAACCAGCAGAGGGATAGTATGGACCAAAAGTATGGTTGTAATGGACGTTAGCACTAGGAGGTGTGGGCTGGTTAGTAGCTGCATAATAGTTAGGTGGTTGGTTATGTTGGTTATAATATGGAGCTGATGGGTGATTATTAACAGTTGGGTTAGGAAACGTATTGCTGCTTTGTTGACTGGTCGTAGGATAAAGTGTGGGATATATATTTGTATTCGACTGCGATGGTAATGCGCTCTGAGGTAGATTATAGGGCGCACGTTGTCTTTCCAAGCTGAAACAATAGGTTCATAACATTAGCATCTCTAAACGTAAAAGATATTGGACGCGCGAAAGAGCACCCGCCGCGCGTGTAAAATGCACGTACACGCCTTACACACGCAGTTTCGCGCGCACTGTCTAGTCTTTACACGACCGCTCCTTCCGTTGTAAAAAAGGAACACGATTAATGTCGCGAAAGAACGTGTGCTTTATTTTAAAAAAGTAATCCACCAAAACTAATAATTTCTTCAATAAATGTTCTATTTTCAAATGTACTAAGTTATTATTATTATTAAAACTAAAAAATACA
Source organism: Elophila nymphaeata (assembly GCA_955850985.1). Lineage (NCBI taxonomy): Eukaryota > Metazoa > Arthropoda > Insecta > Lepidoptera > Crambidae > Elophila > Elophila nymphaeata. The sequence goes on from OY039088.1 coordinate 9,451,113, forward strand.
CTGAAAAAACCGGCATCCTCCGCAATCAATAAAGCCGCCCAGATAGCGGAGGATGCTGGGTTCGATTCCCGCCTGCCTGGGGCAGGTCGATTTTTCTGTTTATTTGCTAGTTTTAAAAATATTTACGCGTTTGTAAACGCAAAATTTATTCCATAATTATTATTATTTTATTAATATTAAGCCATGTGATGCTGGCAGAGGAGAATAGCGTCAACCTATATCCTCCAATGGGTGTCGTAGAAGGCGACTAATGGATCAGCAAAGGGGTATTGGTCACCTTATACTCCGTCCACCTATCCGCATTGGGCAAGCGTGGTGGACTACTGCCTAAATCTCCGTCGATGATAAGGAGAGGCCTTGTCCCAGCAGTGGGTCGAATTATAAAGGCTGTTAAAATGAATATTATCTAAATATTATAGCACAGACCCAAATATATTAACAGTTTGGGTTTATTGAACAATGGGCTACGCTACGCATGGAATGGGCAAAACTTACACCCCTGAAGTCGATGCAGAGTTAATATTGGCTGCTTCTCTCTCTCTCAGTATTCTTTCCACCTCCTTACGAGCTTCTTCCCTGTTGGAATAATAGTAACATGTATATTGGGTAATTATTTTGCTATAGGAAAGACAAGTGGTAAAAGTCATCTTTGAGACTTTTAGAACAAATGCGTAACTTTAAATAGGTTCGTTTTGTATAGACGTAAGGTTATCAGTTATCACCTGATTTGCAGTTTAGGTATAGGTACCAATACCAATACGTTTAAATTGAAAATCGACTGTAGAAATAGTGTGCATTGTTCGAGCGCGTAATGTAACGTATGAATGGAGCATAATTTTATATGAGTAAGAGAGTTCTCCGTTGTGTTATGATTTTAGTAAATAAGTATATACACTAGCTGAACCATGCCCACTTCACTAGGCGTCAACCATTTTTACTTGTTAGCGTCTCATAGACCAATTAAAAAATCGGGAGTGGTCTCCCCTTGACTTTCTCGTATACCGGAAACGACTTAAAAAGTTGACAGAAACCTTATATTTTGATGTCATACATGCATGTTAAATTTTGGTCACCCATCCGAGTACCGACCGCGAACTTGGTTGCTTAACTTTCGTGATAGACGTCAAAATCTCGAGGTCGAATGTTTTGACGATTACAAGACTTCCTCTATACTACGTATACGACCAAGTAAAAATAACAATGCATCAGCCGTTTTTGTCGAAATTGACTTACAAATCGCTCATTTGGAGTTACAAAGACGAAACGGCCCAATAATTTATTCGGCCGTTCAGTCCGATGTCCATCACCAGTGGGACAAAGGGAACCGACAAAATATTGTTATTTCAGAATTAAAAATATTATTTATTAATCCCAATCCAATATCGCCTATTGTCACTGAGGTCAGGAATTAGCTCAACTTATATTAATCTATGGAATAGGTAATGTAGCTTTCTACTGGTCGAAGAAATTTCAATATTCAGTTCAGTTCAGTAGTTCCAAAGATTACTTTCCACAAACCTCGGAAACATAACCTCTTTTTAATATTATGTATATTAAAATAAAGTCGCACCTTGTCTGTTCAGCAAGGAAAGCTTCGTCGACACCTTGGGTAGTATTCAGAAGTTTCACATAGTTTGCTTCGAATATTTGTTTTTGCTGTTCGATTATTTTCTTTACTTCTTCTTCCGAAATGTTATAGTTGGATCTAGAAAAAAAATTTGTGAAACAACTTACTAAGTTGGAAGCTATATTATTTCATTATAGCGTGGATTTAGGGAGATCGTGGATGTGACGAGAAAATAACGAATGCGAGTATGCGCTTGTTCATCAGTTCTAAAGCCTGCAATACATGTTGGTCGAGCTTAGGCCAACGCGAGCGTAGGCAAACTAATACAAGGCAAGTGCTACTGCCTACACGTTCGGCAAGTCTCTCAAAAACCAATGCAAATGGCCAATATAGACGAATAATGAAAAGATGCCCACACGTTGGGCTCCGTCAGTATGTATTGTGAATTGAAACAAGATGGATGACGGCATAGAAGTTATTACAGCTGCTGCTATTTATACAACATGTAAACTAAATAACCAACACCCTGAATACAGGTGGTTTGGGATCGGCTTCCGAGTTGATTTCAATAATTATTTTTTGAAAAAAAACGTTTCTTTTTTTGAAAAAAAAACAAAAAAAAGTGCCCAGAAAATATTGTATGTACAACATTTTATGGGAACTTTTTGTTTTTTTTTTTTCAAAAAAAGATCGTTTTTTTTTTTTTAAAAAATAGTGATATCAACTCTGAAGCCGATCCCAAACCACCTGTATTCAGGGTGTTGGTTATTTAGTTTACATGTTGTATAATGAGGGTTTAGTCGCAGAATACCAGATTCTCAAAATAACACACATTTTACCAGTAGTTCAGTTAAAAACAAAATCCTTGAATCTTTCAAATAAAAGTTACTATATTTTCTATAGTATAAAACGTCTCGTACGTCGTTATGGTTAGCGATTTTGAACATTTTAATAGTCTTGTCTTTAGGGTTCCAGATAACCTCTTAATTCTGGTAAAATTCCAAAAATTTGAAAACATCGTCGTTTGTTGATAGTGACATTTTGTACGCGTACAGACGACCAACGCCTACCAACGCCAACCGCGTAATGACGCGTTTGCCAAACATGTGGACACTATTGACGAGTGCGCGCGAGTGCCTTTGATTTGTGCAGAAAAACCGACAGCGCTCCGAAGTGCGGCAAGTGGACGCGAGCGACCGCAAGTTGTGGCAAGCTACGCCAAATGACTTCTATACACGTTGGCGCTTGCCTTCACTCGGCTAACTAGGCGAGCGACACCGAGCGATGGCAAGACAATGCAAATATACTGTCTACACGTTGGTATTGGCGTTCACTCGGCGAGGCGAGGCCAACATGTATTGCAGGCTTAACTGAAAGGCCGAAAAGCCCTGAAACGCCGTGCATATAGGACCTGTCTATATCTAAAGCTGGCGCACTTAGGGTTGCGAACCTCTTGCTCCTATGGAAATTTGTTGATAAATCTGTAGACTTAAGCAATGATAAATTGAAAGAAGAGGATTTAATGGCTCAATCAGAATAGATATTACTAATTTCGCCCTCGGAAATTAAACAAATAAAAAACTGTAAGTCTGCACATGATATTTGGGTAAAACTTGAAGAAATTTATGCTAGTAAAGGTCCCGCACGAAAAGCTAGTCTACTAAAACTATTGATTTTGACAAAGCAGTGTGGAGATATACCATCATGGGGAGCGGAGGCAACCTACGGAAGCGAGAGAAGTTAAGCAGTGAAGATGCTGCGCCTTGCCGTACCACGTTAGGGGCCATCCATAAATTACGTCACACGAATTTTAGGACTTTTTAACCCCTCCCCCCGTCCTTGTCACAGGCTGTCACATTTTCAGAACCCCTCCCCCCTGATGTGACGTCACACATTTTTTAATTTTATGCATGTATTTAGAAATAATCAAAAGAAAACAGTTATTTTAATTTTTTCTTTTTTTTCCTTAAACCTACTCAAACCCTTACCAGAACTCTCGGGAATTTTGTGTCTAACTTGCATTACAACGCCGCTCTAGAAGTTGATTGTTATTACAAGAGAGATAATCTCATAGCGAGAGTGCTAAAGTATTAAAAATATAGATCGAATTCGAAAATTTTTAGATTTTTTTATTCACATATAAATTTCGCATTTTAGTACTTTAAATTTTAACATGTAACGTCACAAAGCTTTTGACCCCCTCCTGCCCCGTGTCACACAATGTCACATTCTGGTGATACCCTCCCCCCCCTTTAACGTGTGACGTAATTTATGGATGACCCCTTACACGTGACGTACGGAATACCGGAATAATCTACACGATTTGATAAATACGCAGGATGCGCAACCATACATAGGGCCTCCCGTTTATCTTTCATTCATATTGTCATTTTTCCCGCTGACCGTGGACGCAAAAAACGCCGCGCCAGCATGGCCAAGGCCTAAAGCCTGACGTCTACTACAGAAGAAACACGTCGAATCGAGCCAAATCGCATTTTTTCCTCCAATCCCGTAATATAAATAATATAATCCCAAATACTATTTTTATTTTTAATTTTTTTACTGACCAAGAAATTATGCTATTTGTATTTTGATTGATCTTAAATGGCTCCCGATTCGACGGCGTCGGGACTTACACGTTCTTTCACTTCTTTATTCTGCTCTGTTCCTACCCACTGCTCCGCTGTACCTCCGTTCAAAATTTTCCTTCCGCTCTTCTTTATCTAACCGTACTCTACGTTCAAACTTTAATCTCACTCTTGACGTACCTCCCCATTGTTCTGATTTCCTTTCTTTTTCCTTTTCTGTGCATGCAGTTCGGTTATGGAACGCTTTACCCGAAAGCATTAGGAGTGCTCGCACATTGAGCTCCTTCAAAAGTCAAGTCTGGAGTCATTTCCTGTCCACATGTCCCTAGCTGTTTGTAATATTCAAAGGATATCTTCTTGTTTTTTATTTTTATTTTTATTTTTTATACTCAATAACTTGTTTTTATTTTAATTTTATTAGCTTATAAGATAATTCTTAGTTCTTTCCTGCACCCACCATCAGTTTTAATTATTATTTTTGTCCTTTCCCTCAAGGTTGCCTGGAAGAAATTGCTTGTTAGCAATAAGGCCGCCTATTTTGTGCTGTTTCTTTATGTCTACTTATCCTGTATATTAATTTATGTTTTGTGTGCAATAAAAGTGTTTTATTATTATTATTATTATTATTATTTGATTATTTGCTTGTTGACATCTTCTATTTTTTTTCTATTTTTATTCTCAATATTAATTTTGTTTTCGACCTTTTTTTAACTAATAATTTTGTGAAATTGACATTTAAATTAATGTATATAGTCTTAGACAAAGAACAGGATTCTTTGTCTAAGTGTATAGTAATGTTATTTTAAAATTGGGATATATCAACGACACTGATGTTCGTATTATAGAATAAGTTTAAAAAATGAACGCCAACTTGAGTGTCCTACGTGTCTATCACTTTGTGCATGATAGAAAGTGACAGACGATTCTCAAGACATGTTTGACTTCTGACTGTAATACCGGGCTAAACACGAAGATAGATTAAGGTAAAATAAAGGGTTTTCCAATAAGAGGTGTTATTTTGAATAGCTCGCTATTTCGGTAGTTATCACTTTTGAAGCTGTAATTTTTGGACATTTAACAAGTAGAAACTATGCCATTAATAAAAATAGAACGATACACGATTCAATAACGCATTGAAGTTATTAAAATTCACTATATAAATGGTGAAAATTTGGCAGCGACGACAGTTAATAAATTAAAAAAAAATTGGGTCGCCGTGAAGCACCTTGTTGATCTGCAATACAGAAATTGGTGTGTCATTATGGATTTTTCTTTGAATATCAAAATAACACCTCTTATTGGAAAACCCTTTATAATATATAATAAATAATATATGTATAATAATATAACAAAGTCTATAGGTAAAATACAAGCTTCTTGGGCCTAAATAACCAAGAAATCATGCTAACAACTTGTATTTTGATTATTTGCTATTTGACAATTTCAATTTTTTCTTTTCTTTATTTCGATATTTTGAATTTAGTATTAATTTTGTATTTGACTTTTCCTTTTTTTTACTGTTAACTAATATTTTTTTGGAATTGACATTTAAATTAATGTATAGTACCTAATGTTATTTTAATATTGTGATATTAGCTTTGGTGCATTACTATAATCCAACAAGTTAAACTTTTAAATAAATAAATAAACTTACAGCAAACTGACAGCAAAGAACACTGAAAATACTGAAATATGAGCCCTATGCCAGAGAGGTAAACTTGTTTTTGTGTGTACAAAATAATAATACAAAGCTCTACATTTTTTTTAAAGTCCTTGTAGACTGTATTCTTTAATGTACCTAACATTAAATCCTGAGCTGGTAAGTAGCAGCGTAGCTCGATCTAAAGATAGGTAGGTCCGTCTTGAGGACCATCTATAAATTGTGTTTAGTAGAATCGTGAATTAAAGTCTGTTATAGTTAGGCTTGCCATAATATTTTAAATCATTAAATGTAATATCACACATGAACACATGATTATAGGCTTACATCTCCATGAACAAATAATTATGTTCATGTAACTATCCTAAAGGAATTAAATGCACTTGGACCTTAGATTAAAGCAAAAAAGGGACTTGGACCAAAAATGAGTACTTATTTCACTTACCTATCATTATCCGATGACTGTTTTGCCCCCATATTTCCAAACCAATGAAACACTACAAACAAAACTTTAATCAAATGCTTGTGTCACGAGAATGGTGAGACGGACTAAATCCGATTGGCATTTATAATGATAAAATACCTATCTACGTGTGAAAGTCTATTAGGTATGTTGAGTTAAATTCTAAAATGATCCACTAAACAGAAGGATCGGTTTTCTCTAAGGCTGCGGTCCGTTGAACGAATAAAAGCGCTATGACTACTCACAGCGCTCACAGCCGGGCGTTAACGGTTCTACGGACCACGTTTGTGAGCGCTAAAATCGCTTTATTCGTTCAACGGACCGCAGCCTAAGTTGTCAACTTCCACGGGAAAGTACCCTCTCATAGGCAATTCAAATGAAAAACGAGTTTTTGATCTGTCGGGTCGGGTATGTCCACAGACTAGTATCTTCTAACTTCGTATGTTTGTTTTTCGATGTTTTCCCCCCTATATATTTAACTCTATGGTTTGTTTGTTTATTTTCGTCTCGTTCACGTTCATTCTCACCCTTAAGCAGCGTCCCCACTAGAGCCGCGCGGCTTTAAGTGGCCGCGCGGCCCGGCCTCGCGAGGCTTTCTTGTCATATTATTTTAGGCCTCGCTCACGTACACACTCACGAGGCTTGGCCGCGCGGCTGGGCCTCACGGAGCCGCGCGGCCCTAGTGGGGACGCTGCTTTAAGCCGCGTCCCCACTAGAGCCGCGCGGCTTTTGGTGGCCGCGCGGCCCGGCCTCGCGAGGCCTATTTGTCATATTATTTTAGGCCTCGCTCACGTACACACTCACGAGGCTTGGCCGCGCGGCTTGGCCTCATGGAGCCGCGCGGCCCTAGTGGGGACGCTGCTTTATGTTCTCACCTCACATTCTCCGTTCGTCGTCGTCACAGACTAAACACAGATTAGAGAGTATATGCTAACACCTTAAGCAGCGTCCCCACTAGGGCCGCGCGACTCCATGAAGCCAAGCCGAGCGGCCAAGCCTCGTGAGTGTGTACGTGAGCGAGGCCTAAAACAATATGACAAATAAGCCTGGCGAGGCCGGGCTGCGCGGCCATAAAAAGCCTCATTTAGGCTTATTTGTACACACTCACCAGGCTTGGCCGCGCGGCTTGGGCTCATGAAGCCGCGCGGCCCTAGTGGGGACGCTGCTTAACACACACAGAGAGATACTACGCAGACTAGTTAGACAATGGTGCCGATTCCGTTGGCACAAACTAGACTAAACTTAACTAAAATTAGGTTTAGTGCTGTCAGATTACGATTCCTATTCTGTAACGGACTAAAATGACAGAATTAAACTAAATTTTAATCTGACAGGATTAAAGTTGATTTAGTTACTCAATTTAGCTATTCGCTATTCTATTGTCTAAGTTTTATGTCAAAATATCTCTAAATTTAGAAATGTCAAGCTAACCGCTCAAGCGTCTTTGGTTCCTCGCGGAACCACGAATTTCCTACCGTTATTTGTCCTTTGGTTACTCGCGGAACCAAGAATCCGCGCGTGTGAAATTTAGCTTCGCTGATTAGTTAACAATGTGATCTGCAGTTAAAGTTTGTATACTCTGTGTTTCTTATATCCGGTGCCTTATTTTTAAAGCTTCCAACACCAATATTTCTAACACTATGAAATTAAAAAAAAAAAGAAAAGAAGTATGGCCGATTTTTTGCGTCATTACGTAATTATTACTGGTAATGTTCACGGAAGTTTATTTTAAAATATTTTTACATTAACAACTATGGTTTTTATGTTTTTTCAATTAAGAATGTATCCATCTACCATATAAAGAAAAAAAACTACCAATATACACAATAAAGAAATCATAAAAATCGGTCGAGCCGTTATGGAGGACTGTGACCACAGACACTGTGACAGGAGATTTTTATATATTAAGCTAGCTGACCCGGCAGACGTTGTTTTTCCCTATTACATTGTTCATAGAAAAATAATAAAATGGCAAGGTGAGGGTAGGAGGGTGAAAATTGGGAGTTTGTTTGAATTTTCCATGCCAAATAAAAATAAATGTAAATAAAAGAAATAAAATTCACGGAAGGAACACTATTCATCTAGCGGCAATGATATTATATTAAAAAACTACAAAATTGAAAACTTTATGTAACCCCCGACATAAATTTATAGCTAAGAACCATCTCGATCACGTCACCTTTCAAACAAAAAACCTGCATCAAAATTGGCCTATTCATTTATAAACTACGATTCCACAGACAGATACACAGACCTACAGACGCACAGGGGCTTTAGACAACATGCACTTCGACAATCGCTCTCGCTATCGCTAAGTCAAAAAATGTATGGGATTGACATAAGCAATCGAAAAATGACGTCATCAAAATAATCGAGTCGAAAATTGCTAGCCAAATGTCAGTTTTCGTTTCTATTGAACCGAAACGCAAGCAATAGAAGGCGTCGCTCGCTAACTTCCCATACAATGCGTAGCCAACATGCAGCTTTGAGACTCGAAACCGACAAACTAGCGTTTCGATCGATCGCTTGGCTTTCGATCGCCGAGACCATGTAGAAAACGCTTGTGAAACACGTTATTGATTAAAATATCAGCAAAAAAAATAGTTTTTAATATTTCATACGCTACGTAGGCGTAATATAGTGTTATTAAAGTTTGTAGAGGTGCATTCTGGGATATACTTTTATGGAAGGAAGGACAGAAAGTCAAAGCAATAGCCCTTAACACAGCTGGAGGATACAGTGGAAAAGATAAAGAAATTAAAGTGGAAATGGACGGAGCCCATACTTAGAAATAACATACAGAAGTGGACAAGAGATGTTACTGAATGGGGGACCCATTCAGGTATCAATGTAAGAGGAAAAAGGGCAGACAGAAGAGGAGATGGTCAGATGACATTAAGAGGGTAGCAGAGCCTTTGTGGTTACGGTTGGCCAAGAACAGATTAGATTAGTACCTATGGAAAAGGCTGGATGAGGCCTACGTGTCAGGAGGACACACCGAAAAATAAAAACAATAATCAAAATAGTGTTAATACTGTAATAAATTTAGATTATAATGTAAAACATTTTCGGTATTAAATGGGTTTGAAATTGAATAGTTGTATTTTTTAGTAAGAATATACATTATTTGTACACAGTGGTTGTATATTAAAGTTTATATGTAATAGTTATTCTCATGACCGTGTCATGCTGGCAGAGTAGAATAGCACCACCAACCCTATATCTATAAATAGGCGTCGTAGAAGGAAGCTAATGGATCAGATAAGGGGTATTGATCACCTTATATGCTGTCCACCAATCTGCATTGGGCAAGTGTGGTGAACTACTGCCTAAACCTTCTCAGATAACAAGGAGAGGCCTGTGTCCAGTGAGTGTAATTAAAAAGGCTGTTATGTTATGATGATGAATTGTTTGCTTAGGTTATCATTTAAAAATACATTATCTTAATTTGTTGTGGGCTGCCCGTAACAATGAGTGTATCTCATGCACCCAAAACATATTTGAGACTAAAAACTATAGACTCTCTAATCTGTGAAACTAATAGAAAACTTTAATAAAATGCCTGATTGATTTATTATTTGGAGATAGATTTACATATTCCACATTTTGAACACTGGTGACAAAAGAAATGCCTATGGAACTTAACAACAATTTCACATTATTTTACAATCAAAACTATTTGTGTGCTTGTGAAAGTTTTCATGTTAGGGATTTATTTGTATGAAACAGGAGATCATTCACCCCCTAAAAGAACAGACCTAAGGTATTTGTATGTATGTACATACAACTATTTGTTGATGTTTTGTATGAACATTGTGAATGCGTGGTGTATAGCGTGAATCTATATCTTCCGGATGTAGATTTTTTGACTCGATAGTAAAAATTGTTTCGGAGTGGATTTTGTGCAGTGAAACTGATGTTATATTGATGCACAAACATCCATGACGACGAGCTGTTAAGAAGAATCATTAAATAAAAGTTTTATAATGTTAATTTATTTAATTTTATGTAACTTTTAATTTTGAGCAACAGGAAACATTAATTAGATTTTCTGTTCCTCATTATTCAAAGTTTTATTCCTCCAGGATTGAAGATTCCTAGTTTTGATAAAATAAAACAATTACATTAATCTTTTATTTATTTTTTACATAAAGCTAACATGGTCAGCAAAGTTACTCGATTTTTCATTTAAGTCTACAAATCTAACAATTTCATCCTTGCTTGTTGTATATGTCAGTTTCCAGGGCCATTTCAAAGAATAATACTGCTTACATATTTTTCCTGACCCAGTATTTCACCTGATGCAACTGTAGGTGTTACAGTAACTCATTAAATAATTATAATGGTAATTTGTCAATTGGTTTGCTGATGATCATCTGAAAAATAAAATAAGCATTTTTACTTTAGGTTGAAAATTACAGGATTTATTTTCCTAATAATTTATATACTAATTCTACACTAATTCACAGAAAATTGATTAAACCTTTTTATCTAGAGAGAAAAAGATAATCACTCAGAAATTCTGTATAACTAGACGTTAATTTAATGCTGTTGTGGTGGAGTGGTTAATTTAGATTGCTTACAGATTGCTTAGATTAATTAGGTAATGGCTTAGAATATTGGGTAACTTGATAAACCTAATAGAAAGTGCTGTGTGGAGCTTTCTGATTCAAGATGTAGGTACATACTGATTTTAAACTGCGATCAAGACCACATACAGAATGAAATAATCATAATTATTCCTGTCTTTTGAGAAATCTCATAAAATATTAAAAACACATAATACAAATACCAGAAACTTCTAGACAGGCTATCTTATGTGGTTTTCGCTCATAAGGTACATAAGAATGATCATGACGCTTTCTCGAGTAACTCTTATCACGGAATTGATCTGAAAATGAAATAAAAATATATCATTAAGAGAAGTAGTCATCAAAGTCATCTTGGCTTAACTTTTGCAATGTACAAATTTAATTAAATTTGTAACTACACGTGCAAAATAATGGTTAATAAGAATATATGTATTGTTAGATAGATAAATGTTAATAAAATATTACCTATTTCTGTGGGAACAGTTGATGGTATTCCTCAGTATTCAACAGTTCATGGTAAGATATCTCGAGTTTCAAAAATAAAGAAAGAGAAGACAAGCACCAATCTTCAATTTATCTCCATGACAATTTTTTTCTCAAAATGTTTATATAGGGCACGTAGGTAGATGCATGTTTTATGGTTTTTTCACTAGGAACTATAACCTAGGTATGTCTTTTCATAGAATTCTATGAAATTGATGAAACTTATAGGTCCTGTTGTAAATTACTTCGGTCGGTACGCAACACTTGTGGTGTGGTACATTATCGTAAACCACTAAACCACCGATGGGACTCATAAGTAGATTCAAAGTGGCGAAAACGCCGAAAACTCTTCATGAAATAAATTTAATTTATTTAGGTTATGTTAGTTTGTCATTTTCAATTTTTGACATTTCTTCTCTCGCTAACTATAGACAAAAATTTTGAGTTATCGATACGACGCCTCGATTAAGCGATCGCTACGTTACTGTCACTTTGGCTACCAAACGATAATCGCTATCGCTGAAGCGTTAGCGATTAGACAAACCGACTCGCTTGTAAGCGTGAGCATGTTGTCTAAAGCCTCAGACAGGACAAACTTATAACACCCCTCTTTTTGCGTCGAGGGTTAAAAAGGAGGTAGATAAATCATAGGCACGCATTGTGTAGACTCGAAAACATCCTGATTAGGATGTCTTGCTATCAGTCTGTGTAGAGCGCGAATCGGTCGAGCCGTTTCGGAGGGGTTCACTCCTCCATTTCAAAAAAACGTCTCGTCAAATTACAATTCATCGATGACAACTAATCGATTATTTATTTGAACTAGGCGTTATCGACCCGAAAGTTGTTACGTCGATCGTTCATTTCATCGAATGTCTTTTAGTCGACGGTTTAACTAATCGGAATACTGTGAGTCGAAATAAAATTCCGTCGATAGTTTATTTCGTTTAATTAATTTTGATCGATATGTCGAATGATCGAATTATTTTAATTAGATATCGCATTTTGTCGATAATGGATTGGTTTTTATGTAACGGTTTGGAAGAAATTTGATAAGCAGATATCCTTGGTTGACTGCAAAAAAAAAATCTTGACTGATAAATATAGTCCACACAGTAATACTGCGGACAAACTGCTATGCAGTTTGGAATATATAAATATTTAAAACTGTAACTGTGAATCTATAAATAAATAAAAAAGTCTTTATAACAGGTGAATAAACGAAACACAGATCTATAGTTTTAGTATTATTTATGATTACATTAGCAAAATGTAGATTTAACATTAGCTTAAAAAACGATTAGGTAAAGATATATATTCCAGGTAACAATATAAAACAATTGCAACTACATGTTAAAACATAAAATAGGGTAAGTCGGGTAGATTAAAGTAAAGTTGTTAAGAAAACGCTTGGATCTTACTTTGTAGCAAACACTTTAATTTATTGCATTTAAAATGCGTGCATCCGACAAATGAGGCCTAAACCTAATTAACTATCAATCAAATAAGGCTTCGACTTATTTGTCCATCGATCGAATAAGGCATCGACTTATTATCATTCGATTTCTCGATGAATTATGCCATCGTCGGTAGAAAGTATTTATATGAAGTGTTGCATCGATCAAAATGTTCTTCGAAATGTTGAGCAGTCGATTAATTTAACGTTCGACTATGTATACTTTCGACGTGGTGTCATCGATGAATTATAATTCGACGAGATGTTTTTCGAAATGGAGTAATGAATCCGTTTCGGCGACGAGAGGAGTTCACACACAAACACCGTACCACGAGATTTTGATATATTAGATATAATTTTTAAAATATATTATGTGCAATGTGCATTATTTTATTATTCTGAATGTTATCGACCCACCGTTTTATGTAGGCGCAGCACTACAGACCGAATTTAACACAGACGTATAAAGGGAAGTTATACGTCTGTGGAATTTAAGCTACAGGAAATTACCGGCCATAGACAAGTTTGTTAACCATAGACAATTTTGTTGTTTTCTTAATAAAAAGCCAAAAGCATGGAACACATACTATGTGACTGCGATGCACTGGCCAACAGGCGACTAAGGGTCCTAGGCTTAACTTACTCTAAACCAGAGGACCTTATAGACCTTATTCCCGCCAATATCGTGAAACTCATACAAAATGTTTTCGATGTTGGCGGGGATGGGTGATAAGGAAAAGGGAAGCACAAAAGATCCCATAGGGTCGAAGTGCTCTGAGATACGGCCTCAGCCCCTTATTTAAGAATAAGAATAATGAAAAGCCAAGAGATTGTGTACATACAGCCAAAGTACTACAAATAAAAAGCCAAGAGGTTGTAACATAAACCCAAGTGATTATCGACATTACATGTTAATTTTTCGCAATGTTTTTGAAACAATTTTATGTGTCTAAAATTATGATTTGAAAAAAAAAAAACGACCGAAGTCAGCATACTATTCAAACGCGACAGCAGACGCTATGTGTACAGGAACCTAAATTGAAACGCGACCGCAGAGGCGCAAACGTTATGCCGCCGTTAACTATTTTTGACACTTAAAATGATAATCAGTGAACTATTTACTAATAATCCCTACTTCCCTACTAATATTATAAATGCGAAAGTAACTCTGTCTGAACATAGACAAGTTTGTTAAATCTGTCAAGCTTTCACTTCTAAACTACTAAACCGATTTTGATAAAATTTGGTACAAATATAGACACGAGCTCGGGGAAGGACATAGGCTACTTTTTATTGCGAAAAAAGGCTTGAAGGGGTTGATAGGAGATGCAAGTTTGTATGTAAGTTCGTCATTTTTGAAAAGAAAACCATGATACTTTGAATTTAGGCACTAACTAAGAAATAAATAAATATTAGATCTAGGATTTTTGAAATTTTTACCTGTTTGGGGGTGAAATAGGGGATGTATAATTCTTCATTGTTAAAGATGAAACCTTGAAACTCTGAATGTAGGCACTTGACAAGAAATAAATAAATATTTGTTCTAGCGTTTTTGAAATATTTACCCATGTGGGGATGAAATAGGGGATGAAAGGTCGTAAGGAAATCCAAACAAATTCACGCTTTCACGCTCTAACACTTGAACTAATTTTGACGAAATTTGGCACAAAACGGCCAAATTTCGTCAAAATTAGTTCAAGTGTTTAATAAGCTACCTTTTGTTGTTAAAGAGGGCATAAAAAGGTTGAAATAAGGGATGAAAGTTTGTATGCGATTCCTCAATATCGAAGATAAAACCATGAAACTTTGTATTTAGGCACTTGAAATTTTGAGGCATGTGTGGATGGAATAGGGGATGAAAAGTCGTAAAAAAAAAGTCCAAACAAAGTCACGAATTCACACCTAACAGCCGAACTGATCTTGATGAAATTTGGTGCATACATTCAAAAATAGACTCTTTCACCCTTGATATAGGACATAAGCTATATTTTTTTTACAAAAATGGCATGAAGGGGTTCAAAAAGGGATGAAAGTTTGTATGAGATTCCTCATTTTCGAAGATAAATCCATGAAACTTTGTAGTTAGGCTCTTGATAAGAAGTAAATAAATATCTGTGCTTGCGTTTTTGAATTTTTGTCCCGTTTCGGGGATGGTATAGGGGATGTAAAGTCGTAAAGAAGTCCAAACAAAGTCACGCTTTCACGCTTAACGCCCGAACCGATTTTGATGAAATTTGGTATAAAATAGATTACACCTTGAGATAGAACATAAGTTACCTTTTATTTTAAAAAAGTTAATGAATGGGTTGAAAAAGATATAAAAGTTTTTATGAGATTCCTACCCTCCTAGCACGTGACGTGGACAAATTCTCCTCGGGGAAAACAAAATATTTTCCTCTCGCTCTAAATCTCACTAAATCCTGAGAAGAAATAGTGTCAAGTGGTGGAGAGAGATTTTGTCCACGTCCCGTGCTACGGGGGCTGATTACCGAATATAAATCGATGAAACTTTGAATAGCCCTTACTAAGAACTAAATAAACTTTTGTTTTAGCGTTTTTGAAATATTGACCCATGTGGGGATGAAATAAGGGATGCAAGGTCGTAAAGAAGTCCAAGTCACGCTTTCACGCCTAACACCGGAACCGATTATGATGAAATTTGGTACAAAAATTGACTAGACTTTGAAATAGGTTTTGCGACAAAAGGCATGGAGGGGTTGAAATAAGGGATGAAAGTTTATTGGGATTACTCATTGTCAGAGATACCATGAAACTTTGTATTTAGGTACTTGATAAGAATGATGATGAGAAGTAAATAAATATATGTATTAGCGTTTTTGAATTTTGACCCGTGTGGAAATGGAATATTGGTTGAAAGGTCGTAAAGAAGTCCAAACAAAGTCACGCTTTCACGCTTAACATCCAAACCGAAATAGATGAAATTTGGTACACTAAAATAGACTAGACCTAGAGATAGGATGTAAGCTAAATTTTGTTGTAAAAAGGGCATGGAGGGGCTAAAATAAGGGATGAAAGATTGAACGGGATTCCTCATTATCGAAGATAAAACCATGAAACTTTGTATTTAAGCACGTGATAAGAAGTAAAAAAATGTAACGTTTTTACAGACGTGTGGGGATGGCAAATAAATAAAAATGTTATCCAATGTAACTATTCCACGCAGACGAAGTCGCGGGCAAAAACTAGTTTATATTAACGCTATTGAGAACCTTATACTGTAAAACAGTAATAGATAAGTAAATAGCTAGGTAATTATCACTTTCATGTCCCAAAAAAAGTTAGCTAATAGGCTGCCTGGTTCGATACTAGGTCCGGATTAGTTTTAAGTCTTGCACCTCCTTTTCACAGGGTGAAAAAAGTGAAAACTATTTTAAGTTAAAGCTTATATTTTATCTAATGTATTATTAAAATGTTATATAAAACTCTCAGGAAATTCTTAGCCTAGAAAGTCCTAGCTCTCTTAGATTAAAGCAAAGAATGCTTTATTCTAAGCAGGTATGTATTTATTTCCAAATATAGACATTTCAATTTAAAATATGGCATTTAATATTTTTCATTAGCTCTTTAAATGGCTTCACAATAAAATAAAGATTAGTTAAAATGTCTGCGTGCAAATTTTTCCTTTAAAGCTGTATGTATGTGCCTGCCGTGACGTCATCGTTCTCCCGCTCCATCGGGCGTCGTATGGTCGATTGTAGGCAAAGGACATGTCGCGCGCGTTAATATCCTAATATTCATATTGAATTTAAATAAAGAACTTATTTTTATTTTGTCCTTCACTTTGTAGTTGTGTGGACACCTAATTAGAATGAGAGGTCCTGCCCTAAGTGAGAGAGATGGAATTAGTCAAGGTCAGCTTCGTGTAGATATTTGGGAGCTTGGCCGAGGTACGTTAGTATCTCTATATAGTTTGTGCATTCACAGATTAAGCAGAGTCCCCACTAGGGCCGCGCGGCTCCATGAAGCCAAGCCGCGCGGCCAAGCCTCGTGAGTGTATACGTGAGCGAGGCCTAAAACTACATAAAGCAGCGTCCCCACTAGGGCCGCGCGGCTCCATGAGGCCAAGCCGCGCGGCCAAGCCTCGTGAGTGTGTACGTGAGCGAGGCCTAAAACAATATGACAAATAAGCCTCGCGAGGCCGGGCCGCGCGGCCACCAAAAGCCGCGCGGCTCAAGTGGGGACACGGCTTTAGAAAGAATATGTCTAAGTCTAAATAATCTAAATATACGTAGTATCACTAACTAGTCTGTGGTATAAAAAGTCTAAAGGCCCCTCTTCACATTCGGCCAGGACGGGCCAATAAATGTTCGGGCATATTCGCCCCGATCTTGGCTTACTCTCCACACAATCGTGAGTGTTCATTCCCGTCACTGTCGTCCGTTCAAGATGGACGTCGAAGTCGTAGCGGCTGCTGCTATCTATTTGCTCAGTATATTTAATCATTATAAGAATATGCATAAAAAAATAGTTGTAAAAATGTAAAATTAAAAAAATTAATGAAGTACTTAACCCCGACACAAAAAAAATACTTGACGCCGTCGTGGTGGAGTGGTCAGTATAGCTGGCTACACATCAAGCAGTCCGGGTTCGAATCCTGAGGCTTTAGACAACATGCATTTCGACAATCGCTCTCGCTATCGCTAAGTAAAAAAATGTATGGGATTGACATAAGCAATCGATCACTTTTCGATTGCTTATGTCAATCCCATACATTTTTTTACTTAGCGATAGCGAGAGCGATTGTCGAAATACATGTTGTCTAAAGCCTCTGGTAGCGGCAAATGTTTGTGTGACGAACACGAATGTTTTTTTGCGAGTCATGGTTGTTTATATATTTATTTATAAAAATATCTAGAATTATTATGTATATTAAAAATAAATTGTCCTTTATCTGGTATCCGTAACACAAGTTCTTAATGATACCTTCTTCGGGCTAGATAATTGGCGTGAGCGTTGAAAAATAAAATATATATATATATATATTTTTTTTTTCTCTCTGCCTTTTAACATCAAACCAATTTTTTATGTGTCGGAAATTCCTTAATTTTCTTATTTTTATTTCCATCTTTTTAAATTACTTGTGGACCCTAATTCCGATAGATAGCTAGGTACCTAAATTAAATTTTCTTGAGTATTGTTCAATAAAGAGCTGATAACTTTGAGACACCTGAACAGATTTTCATGAACTGTAGCTAAGAACCATCTCGATCACGTCACCTTTCGAATAAAAAAATCGCATCAAAATCGGACCATTCATTTAGGAGCTACGGTGCCACAGAAAGACACACTGACTCACAGGCACGTCAAACTTATAACACCTCTCTTTTTGCATCGGGGGTTAAAATAATAGATGGAGGAAAATCTTTGTGATTTTTATTTTTTGGGTTCAAAATTGCATGCCTCATTTTGATAGAGCTTAAAAGTTTCTGTGCATCCACCGGGCCATTTTTTTGCGTTCATCGCAACGTAAACAATAGAATATAAAAGAACATAATTAAGCACACGAAAAAGTAACACAAGTACCGCCATATAAGTCACACAACACTTTGTTCCACACACATGTATCATCCTCGACCTCTTCCGAGCGACTGAATGACGGGCGATGGTGTGGACGCGAGCACGAACATCGGCACGATTTCCTTTGATGTACCGACAAGCGGCGGATTACTCACGAGTACAGGCGAATATGGTGACTCATAGACAAATACGCCGTCCACACTATCGTGCTTGCCTGTCTTCGGCCGTCTTGGCCGAATGTGAAGAGGGGCCATAAAATAAAGACTCAATTAAATTTTAATTATTTTATTATAATTTATTATTCTCGTTTTGATTTACAATGCCGCATTTAAGAATAGAAACAAATATACCATCAAGTAAGATTCCACAGGATTTTGTCGTTAAAGCGATCCCTGTTATTGCGAAAACATTGGGCAAACCAGAACAGGTAAAATAGTTTAGGGTTTTTTTATAAAAATACGAAATAATCTTTGTTTTACCAAAATTATAACTGAATAATATTACCGCCCATGTCTTACAAATTTATAAGTAGAGTTAAAATCAGGTTAAATATAACACCTCTGCCTGTTCTGATTATAAACTTCTATTATAACTATGGCTTTAACTTACTTCATTAATAGTTTGACCTTGCAGATAAAACAAAATGAATAATTATGTAGGTAACTAATGTGTTCAATTTAAAACAAAGTTGTGAAATGGTAATCATTAGCGTTATCTATACAGTATTGTTACTCAGTCCTGTCCTTGAAATAACTGCCTACGGCTGAGCGGGGCGTGCAATGGGTCTGCGCCCGCCTACAGTATTTTAATTTCATCTACATAATATATTAATTACATTTTAATATCAATACTTTTCACTAAAACTAAAACAAAATACTTTTTTTAAACTTCGCACAAAAACATCTCCCTTTTCTTAGTCATTCTATAATTTTTCATCTATCCATTCCAGTCAATAATCCGTCTCTTTTCTAAATAAATAACCTGCCAATACTTATAGACCAAAAATTCAGATATTTTCAAGAACTGTTATTGAGCACTGCACGCTTTTCTTCACATATTTGTAGAAAATTGACTAATTTTATTATTTATTACTGTCGTAAATTATTTCACAATGATATTTTCATCTAATTCAATAATATATGTTGGTACAAAAGTAAGTCGATAGCCTAGTCTAGGAAACTACCTACCTATATGTAGTTTTTTTTAACGCGAGTGTAGGTAGATTACTCATACGTCTCTTTTTTCACCCTAAACACTTAAATATTTATTATTCAAGATATTTTGCTCAATGTAAAAAGCGAAATACCTACACATTAAAAACAAATTACGTACCTACTAGTAGATAGGTATAAAGAAAAAATATTATATAATAATATATTTCCATGCTCACACCAATTATCTAGCCCAAATTAAATATCATTAAGAACTCGTGTTATGGATACTAGATAACGGACAAATTTTAATATACATAATAGTATAGATATTTTTATAAATAAACTTAAATAAATAACCCCTTAAGTGGCCGGCAGACATAATATGTCTGACAGTTTATATCGCGCGTGTGGCACGCAGACATATTATGTTGCATGTTGACTGTTAGTTGCATTTTTCATATTACCCTCGGAGGGACCTGCAACTCAACGCCATTTTGGTGTTCTGAATAAACAACCATGACTCGTGAACAAATGTTCGTGTTCATCACACAAACATTTGCTCCTACCAGGACTCGAACCCGGACCGCTTGTTGTGTAGGCAGCGTTACTGACCACCCCACCAAGACGGCGTTATAGTTTTACTTTTTGGATACTCCTGCTAATTTAAAAAATGTTGTCTCTGGATGCGTTCATGAAGAGTTCAAGCAACCAAAAATGTATTTAATTATGCTACTTAAATAATTTATATACTTAAATTAGCTACTTAATTCAATCAAATATTCACAAAATAAATCGCAGGTTTAGGGTATTAAAAAACAATCACACCGTTCGTTCGTCGCACTAAGGGTGGAACGGGCCGATTTCGTATCATAAATCTGTAACTTCTTTGGGTTTTAAGATATTTTAATTATTTTTTTGTCTTGGTCTCTTGAATATATACAATTTTAAATGAAATACATTTTGTTAGTATACATTTATTTTTAATAAGCAAAAAAAATAATTAAACATTATAACAACAAAAATTAGGAAATTTTTTCATCTGTATTCGGATTTTACACAAGAATAATAAAAATGGTAACCCTGTAAGGTCCAAAAGACAGAGATAATAATAAAAATTAAGAAAAATTATATTTTTTAATATTTAAGAATAATGATTTTTTTATACCTAAAAAATTAAAATTAAATTTCCTAGTAAAAGTAACAATTAAAAAATTTAAGAATAGGGAAGTTAACAGTAGTAGTCATAAAAAGATCAGTAATAACGAGTTAAAAATCATCTAAGAAATTTTTTGCAATTAAGCAATTTCGCATATTTTCGTATAGCGCTTTAGTGAGATCCAAGTCCACAAAAATTTTGAGAGCTTCATCTTTATTGTAAGCTTTTATTTTCACTGGTTCGTTAAATATATTATTCCGTATTTCCTTCTTTTTTTTCTTCAGATAATGTTCGTAAAATTTCTACTACAAATGCTTCTTAATATTCCCCTTGAGATATCAAACCTTGAACGTATGAATTTAGTATGAATTCAAGACCACAAGTTACAAGTAATTCCTTGTTTTTTCGTTTTCTTTTAGAACTATCTTCATAGGTTTTAGATGGTCGTCCCCGTTTTCCTGTCAATGTAGATGGATCAGATTCGCAAGAAGGCTCTGTACGATGTACAGTGAATGGCCCTTCTAACCAATCGTTATTTTGTCGTAAAAACTGTTTTTTCCTTCGACCTGATTTATTATAGCGTTTACGGAACTGATCAATGAAATTCTTTTGAACACTTGCTATAATTTTTGCGATGTTCTCATCGGAAGGATCGGCAAAATTGTCTCGTAGATAGTTCGTAAAACATTTCATTTGCACTCTAAAAAGAAGATAAACCTACCTAGACATTTTGGGATATTTATACATAGTGCGTCGCTGCGCCCACCGAGTGCACACCGAACTCGAAGCGCGTAGGTCTGAAGCGCTTTCCAAGTTCCGACCGTTTGTATGAAGATAGAATACTGTATAGATAACATTACCGTGGTTGTGATTTAATTGCGTATTCACTTTAATATTATATCCCCTATTGTGTCGCCGCCATTTTGTGAAATTTCGCGCATGTGTCACTTACTTCCGGACTTTCCGTCGCGAATTTTCCGGGTGTTAAAAAATAATAATAAGAATTTTGTAATAAAACTATAAATATGAGGTTTTGTCACTAAAATCGTTATAAAATAAGCTAATAGAATATAATATAATTAGTACAGTTATATTTTCAAATAATAATAATAATATCATCATTTTCATCATCGGAAAACTGTGGAGGGGGGGATCGACCTCCAGGAGGTTGGCCGACACACAGGCATTTTTGACAGCGACCTCCAGGAGGTCGCGCGACACACAAGGGGATATTCCGATTATGATTACAGTATTGCGTGGTATCAGTAGTGCCAGACATACCTATGAGCTTTGGAGGTTCGACAGAGCCCTGTGCTACAGCAAATTTGATGTCTATTGGAGCATTAGGAGTGGAACAAAACAAAAAACATGCCAAAGTGTTATTTGAATTAGTGGAGAACGAACTGGGAATAAAATCAGACAGGTAATTGAATATTTTTTTATTGCATATATGTACTGTCATAAGTAGTAGGTAATATTTACTTTCCCAACAACTACATATTGTTCAGTGTATTTTTTCTAATTAAACAATTAGAAAAAATACACTGAAAAAAATCGACATGCCTCAGGCGGGAATCAAACCCGGCATCTTCCGCAATCGGGGCGGCTGCGTTAACCACTACGCCTCGCACTGCTTTCGCTGTCGTAATTTGTCAGAGCTTGGTGCTTATGTTTTTATGGTAAACATTGTTTCATCAAATCTTTGAAATTTGCACTTCTACTGCTTCTTTAATTAATTAAATGGCGTTCGCGATATGTAACGCATTTCGCCAATGTCAAGTGAAAGTGTACAGTAGTAACAGACAATTGTACGGTAGATTGAGGTTAAAAATGGAGTCTCTCAACACGTGTTTTGACAGCAAGAACTCGGGAGAAACTCCTTTGCAGTTCTAAGATCCGAACGAAATATTCCATATTGTAAAGAAGTTTCATCTTAACTGGGCGTCAAATATTGCAAAAGTATTTCATTCGGATCTTAGAACTGCAAATTTCAAAGATTTGATGAAACAATGTTTACCATAAAAACATATGCACCAAGCACTGACAAATTTCGACAGTGAAAGCAGTGCCTCTGTGGCGTAGTGGTTAACACAGCCGCCCGGATTGCGGAAGATGCTGGGTTCGATTGCCGCCTGAGGCAGGTCTATTATTTTCAGTATATTTTTTCTAGTATTAAAATTATTTACGCGTTTGTAAACGCAAAAATTATACCATAAATTAAACAAAATGATAGCTCACTATTGGTCGTTATTAAGAAGCGCTTACACCATTGGTTAATTTTGCTAAACTATAGTTATTTTACACCAATTAGAATAAAAAAGCTTAGTTTTACCTGGTATTGGAACGCACCCATAGTTAACTTAATATAGTTAAAGTAATATAGGAACATAGTTTTTTTAAATTTCATAAAAACATTTTGGATGTTGTGGGATACCTACTATTAAGATATTATAGAGACATTAATTTCTCTTTCAGGATGTATATATGTTTCCAAAACTCTCCCTCAAGTGATGTTGGCTACAAGGGTACAACTTTCCATGATATTTTTGGTTGAGTGATGATTATAACACCCGAATTCACAAATATTACTATGAGATCTCTCGACTCTTGGATAAGAAACGAACCAATCATAGAGCTCTATTCAACGCAATGGCATTGAATAAAGCTCTGTGATTGGTTCGTTTCTTATCGAAGAGTCAATCACAGAGCAACGAACCAATCACAGAGCTCTATTCAACGAAATGGCATTGAATTGAGCTCTGTGATTGGTTGGTTCGTTTCTTATCCAAGAGTAGAGAGTTCTCATAGTAATGTTTGTGAATACAGGTGTAAAACTCTCAAAGAAGACTCCTGGGTTTACCAACCTACCTATATCTATTATACAATTTATAGGCGCTTATTATTGGGTCAGCTATTTGTTAATATATTTGTTATTTGTTATACACAATAATTTCAGTGTTTCAATAAAGTTTAAATGAACTAACTGTTATGCTCATTTTATTTATCCCAAATAGGGATTGCAATCCGGAATCATTTTCAATCCGGCTGGATTGATCAAATCAGAATGATTTTAGCTTTCCAGTTCAAAATGAACTGTTAGTAAGTTAATCAAGGGCCACTGTACCTACATACTTAATATAGGTAGTTTATAAAAAATAAAACATAGGTTTATGAAAGCAACTTTATTTCCAATCCAATGTTTAATTAGACAACAAACAATCAATAAAATCTAGTAGTGTAGGTAACCCGTAAAATGTGACAATGTAACGACTAACGAGTGGCTCAGCCTTCCTAGATTTTACTTTCACATATAGATCAATTATTTTAGTAAGTAAGTTTATAAAATCTAATTTAATTCACGTTACGTAATTTACTGAGATAACTATAATTATTAAAGTATTTGAGAATGCTAACAAACAAGTCTTATATTTAGGACAGACACCACCATGATTTGATGAATCTGTCTATTGAATTACTGAGACTGAGAAGAACAATAATGAGTTTGTTTTTACGCATTTATAGTACCTATTCAGGTAACAGATCTAATGTTTTGCCAAAAATTGCAATCAGCGGATCCGGTCGCCGGTATATTAGTACCGGCGACCTCTAAATGATGCCGGATTACCGGATCGTTTTTCCGGACTGCCATCCCTATTTCCAAATTAAGAAAAAAATACCTACTTATGGTGGACCTGAGCTTAGCGTCGCATAAAATGAATTTGATAATTACCTACTCTACTTCAATGATGGAAAGCACAAGCCACACCAACTTGATACAGGTGAGTTGAAAATAGTACTAAAATGGAGTCTCTTAACACATGTTTTTGCAACAAGAACTCGGGAGAAATTCCAAATAGTTTTTAGTTAGTTACTTCTGTTTTTAACTGAGGTTTTTAACCTTTTAACGTTCGATCTCAGAGGAAGGGCTTTAGTCCTTCCCTAAGAGCAAATTCTTAGGTCCTTCCTCTTGAGCGTTCGACGCTGAGGTTTGACGTCATAATAACTTGTGTCAGTGAGATAATGTCAATCCATCTTAATCCATCCGTTTAGCTTAATATGCTGATGACTTTGTCCTGTATACTTCTAATAAAAGCATTCAAGACAGTGTGAATAAAATGCAGCCTGCCTTAAACAACTTAACTGTCACACTAGGAACACTAGGACTGGAACTACAGCCTAACAAATCTAATATGTGCATTTTTACTAGAGGATATAGACGACATCAAGTGGCATTAAAAGTTTATAACTCTGATCTGCTAATTGTAGATAATGTCAAATACCTAGGCATGTGGCTAGATAAGTCTTTGCGCTGGTCTAGACACATCAATGAAATTAGCGATAAAATCAGAAGATACTCTCCTCTCTACCTCTACCTCTCTCGCCTCTCGGCTGTTGTACTGAGCGGACGTGCTTGTAGTTTTCTCTTCAATTAATATTTAAAAGTGTTGGGACTTCGCCCCTGAGACTGGTGTACCCAAGTTTGCCCGGAGCCCAGAGTTGTTCCACATCAACGAGCGTGGAAAGTGGGTGAGCCTCTTTTATTTTTGTGCTCCTCGGTGGATTCGAACCGGCGTTCCTCGCGTCTGTGGCTTTCGGTCCGCCTTGGTTGACGCTGGGCTACGGATTTGGTGAGGCGCCGCGTCGAAATTGTCATATAGTTGCCTCCGGAAACATAGCAAGAGCTACATTTCTACGAACCTGCTACAACAAAAACGGCTTGCTACGAGTTTACTACGGCATTCGGCTATATAAGGAGACAAATTATAAAGGATAACATACGTCTATCATCCTACATATTTATATAAAGATTTATTTTACTTAAGGTACATTTATTAAAATGCCTAAACTAAAGAGAACTCCCCCTACTACTCCACTGATCTCCTCTGAGAATTCGCAAGGTACGGTCACAACTCCCGCCGTCATCGGAATTGAGTCTTCTCTGCATCATTGTGAATCTGCTCCAGACCTTTACACACTTACGGCAAATATAGCTGACCGTAAGAAAAGAAAGTACGAGGAGGAAGACATAAACATAACTAAAGTAATGGAAGAGATGTTTTCAAGATTTTCCATGGATCAAGAAAAACGCTTCCGGGAGTTGCAGGAAACCGTAAATATAATTAACTTGCAAAATGCGGATTTGCAAAAAAGTGTAGAGCTAATCTCGCATAAATACGATGAATTCCTTACAAAAATAACTATGCTGGAATCGGAAAGACAAGAAGATAAAAAAATTATATGCCAACTAGAGGAAAAAATCGAATCCTTAGAACGCAAGGCGCGTGCTACAGGCATTGAAATTCGAAATCTTCCCAAAGAGGCTGCTGAATCTAAAGATACTCTTACCAAGATTGTCTCTTCCATTGGTCAAACTATTGACGTAAATATTGACAGCAGCAACATAAGGGATGTCTACAGGCTAAACTTACAAGGTACCTCAAAACCCGTAATAGTGGAACTTACTTCGGTCTTACTGAAAGACAAATTATTGAAAGGAGTTAAAAACTTCAACAAAAACAAGAAAAAACCAGATAAACTAAACACCTGTCATATCAGTACTTTTAACCAAAGTCAGAAGCAGCCAATATTTATATCTGAAACTTTAACGGGTGCTACTCAAAGACTTTTTCATCTTGCGAGAAATCTTCAAAAGAGTCATGGATATATGTTTTGTTGGACATCAAATGGAATCGTATATCTCCGTAAAAATGAAAGTTCGCCACAAATTCGAATCAATAGTGAATTGGACATTGAAAAAGTGAGAAAAACAGAATGACTTTCTGCCGCCCTCATTGAGCATGTTAAGCATAATTATGAGATCTTTGCTTGTAATCGATCTTTTTTCATATATTTTCTTTTATCAACTGTAGTTATTTGCTATTTTAATTATTATAAGTTAAAACACACAATATACACACATATATACACAATATACACACAATATATTATTAATATGATAAAAGTTTCACAATCAAAATCTAAACATAACACATACACACACAAATTTGCACATGTATTACCCAAAAATTTATTTACTCGTTTGCAACCTTATCATTGCATAATATACAAATTAATATGCGTAAATTGCAGTTGTTGTTTACCTAAAGTTTATATTTACCTATCGTTGGAGGTAAAAGTCATATATTTTATAATTTCCCCTGCCTCACTCATTTATGTAATATATTATTCAAACAATAACAGGTGATAATTTAAACTACGATATTGACGATGTCATTAACTTTGATTCATTGTCTTGTGAAGTTGAAAATATCAAACAATTAGCTTTGCCTTATAAACCCTCTCTAACAGTTTTAACACAAAATATACGCAGTATAAACCGTAACTTTTCAGAATTTGAAGTATTACTTGCCAGAGCTCGTATTACTTGTGATGTATTGATACTTACCGAGTGTTGGCTTTCTTGTACCTCTATCATCCCACAAATGGAAAAGTACGTCTCTTTTTCCACGAATTTAAACAGAAATCAAAACGAGGGTGTAGTTGTTTATCTCAAAGCATGTCTTAAGTATTCTGTTGTGGAGTTGCAACTAGAGGAGGCTAACGGACTAGCTGTTACCATTGACAGTAATACTGTTATTTTTGCTATTTATCGCTCCCCATCTTATAAAAATATAAACACATTTCTTAGCAAACTAGACGAAAATCTCCAAAAATTTTCTAATTTTAACAATATTATTGTCATGGGCGATATTAATATTGCAATAAATCAGGTAAAGAGTGAAGTAGATGCAGAAAGATATCTGAACGTAGCTGCTTTCAACCAATGACGTAGGAATTCTATGGACCCGGCCTATTGTCTGTAGCCATAGTTATTTTTATATATATTTTGCGGCCAGGCAGCCATATTGTGTGACATAACTGTCAGTTACTGTTTGGTACTTCATGTGTCAACAATTTGTAAACATTATCAAAATTAATATTTATCTTTCTTTTTCTGGAGATTTCTTCATTGAAATTACGCGAAGTTGTGAAAGATCACACCGTCATAATGCCTAAGTGTAGTGTAATAGGGTGTGGGTCAAGGAAAGACGAAAATCAACAAAGATTAACGTTGCACCGGTAAGTCTTAAAATTTACAAGTAAATAGTAATTAGTTCTAGCATTTATGGGTACTCTGAATGTTTTAAATTTTTTATTCATCCATGTGATTCCATTCATGTGGATTTCAATTAAAGATTAGGCTTTATTTTGAATATTTTCAAGCTAAGAAAATGTTGAATTTGAAAACTAGTGTTGTTCTCAAATTATCGAAAGTAAATGACGATAATACATAATCATGACAATATTATATTGGAGAGGCCTTAGGGGCAGATGGACTACATATGCCTTCAAAATAGCATCTATACATATAATATCGGATCATTATTTTTATACGATTTAAAAAAGAGGATTTATAAAAAAAAATACTGGTGTCCATAAGGTTGGTTACTCTTACAACTTGGAAAGTGTTTAATTTTTTATTATTATTTATGTGTTCTTTTAACCTTATCAATTGTAATGGATTCATACAGCTAAAGAACACCAATATAAATGAAAATAAAATTGCCATCCCATACCCAACCCAAATTATTTAAGATTCCAATTTTCATCTCCAATATGGAGATGAAAATTGGAATGTTATAGGTTTTTGTTTTTTTTAGGTTCCAAGAAGTGAATATAGGAAGAAAATGTGGTTGGAAGCAGTAGGAGTGGAAAAAGCTCTTTCCAAAGCTGAGTTTATTGCCGGTTCTTCTCAGAACAAGGCCTCTTGGTAGACTCTTAAGCCGATGGCATCAAACTTCACTTTGGCATCAAAATTGTACCTAAATGAATAAAGAAATTTGAGTTTGAGTTTGTTTAGTCAAATTAACAATGGTACTACATGTAAATAATAAACATATTTATTTACGTTCTAGTATTTCGTTTTAATATTTTAGCAAAATAATAATATAATATATTAATAATAATATATTTCCACGCTCACACCAATTATCTAGCCCGAAGTAAGTATCATTGAGAACTTGTATTACGGATACTAGATAACGGACTTTTTTTTTAATATACATAATAATATAAGATATTTTTATAAATAAACATAAATAAATATATAAACAACCATGACTCGCAAACAAACATTCGTGTTCGTCACACAAACATTTGCCGCTACCAGGATTCGAACCCGGACCGCTTGATGTGAAGCCAGCTATACTGACCACTCCACCACGACGGCGTCAATATATCTTTGGTGTGTTTAACTTTAACCTATGTTTTAGTTATTCGCTCCCCCCAGCCAAGCTTACAACTAGCCACCAGCTTAACGTGCCTTCCGAAGCACAGAGGAAGTTTCACCCGATATCTTATAGCAATAAGGGAGATATTATAGAAAGCGCACCGGGCGGCGGGCGGGCGCCGTGAAAATATATGGCGTGTGGGCGTGCGCACGCGAGGCAAAGTATATTTCGTTCATAATTAGGGCGCCGTACATTTTATCGTCATCCTCTCGGCGCTTTCTATATAATATCTCCCTAACAGGTGTAGTGAGGCTCTATTTTAATATTTTGTAATCGTTACGTAGAACTCTCGACCGCGGCACTATCGACCCCTCCGTGAGAGTTGAGAGTGTATAAACCCCATGAGTCATTAATACAATTTGAACTATCTAAGGGTGTAATGATAGCTTTATAATTACTGATGTTTATAGCTTGCCAAGAAATCGTGTTCGGTATTAAAGGCGAGACCAAAAAATGCACCAGTGTGAGAAATGCGCACGTGTCCGTGAAAAATAGTACTGCAGTCTGAAAGTTGCTGTTTTTTCTACGTGACTGACAGGCCGACCTAGGCCGCCTGCGTATACGTGAAATGGTCTCGTCTGTCTATCTCATTCTAATATACGGCTATATCGATAAAATTATTTCACAAAATAATTTTATCGATATAGCAAGATACTACCGAACAGCACTATGACAGCTGTCAGTCCGCCATTTTATGCGCTCAACCGGCACGGTTTTTTTGTTGTTAGGGCACGTCCATTGAATTCCTACGTCATTGCTTTCAACGGACTCTTTCCTACACATACATTAGTGACACGTGATGCTAGTGACAGCTGTCTGGATCACGTTTTAGTAAAGACTAAAAAAAGAAGTTTAACCATCATACCCCAATGTTGCCCCAATGTTACATAACTGACCACAAACCAGTATTTTTTGTCCTACACAATAAACAAACACGAACTTTCACGGACCCAATAATTGTCAAAGTAGATAAAAAGCGTCTTACTAGTGATGTATTAAACATAGATCTCAAACCGATTTTCGCTTCCTTGGACCCGGATTATTCTATTTCTTACTTCATCCGGAGTCTTTCTTTAGCAATTGCAAATCACTCCCACAAAATACATTTGTCTAGGCGCAAGCAAATTATCAAGCCCTGGATAACACCTGGTATTTTGAAATGCATCAAAAATAGGGATAAGTTACATGCTGATTCTAAAAAAGATCCGGAAAATTCCATTATAAAATTAACTTACACACGTTATAGAAATTACTTGAGTAAACTTCTAAAGAAAATAAAAATAAATTATGAAAGGGAAGAGTTTGCCAAATCAGGTAAAGATAATAAAAAAATATGGAAAGTAATTAAAAATATTACACACACAAATAAAAATAAGACGCTTCCAAAAGAATTATTATCCATGGACAATACACCCCGCGACTCGTTAAACTCCGCAAACGAATATTTTATTAATGTAGGAAAAATGTTAGCCAATGCTATCCATAAGAAACCTAACCATAAAATTAAAAAAATAACAAGCGATAGCGTGAATTCCTTTGTTATGCTGAGCACTGATGAACGCGAGGTGAGGAGTATAATTAAGGGTCTAAGGAACAACTGCTCCACTGGTAAAGATGGAATCCCAAATTGGTTTTTGAAGGAACACATTGACTTTATTGTACCACCATTAACATTCATCTTCAATCAATGTCTAGAGATGGGAGTATTCCCGAAGGAGCTAAAGAAAGCAATAATTCTTCCTATACATAAGGGTGGTAGCAGAGACAGCATAGGTAACTATAGACCTATATCCATATTGCCCTCGTTATCC
This sequence comes from Elophila nymphaeata, assembly GCA_955850985.1. Taxonomy (NCBI): domain Eukaryota; kingdom Metazoa; phylum Arthropoda; class Insecta; order Lepidoptera; family Crambidae; genus Elophila; species Elophila nymphaeata. The sequence goes on from OY039088.1 coordinate 9,481,869, forward strand.
AAAATATTGGAAAAGTTAGTAAATAATAGATTGGTACATTATCTCGATTCAAAGAAATTTATATCATGTAATCAATTTGGTTTCCAAAAGGGTAAATCTACAGATGATGCTTTACATAGCTTAGTAAGCTTTATTGTGGGTAATATGGATAAGGGAAAGAAATGTCTAGGGCTTTTCCTAGACCTTGCTAAAGCTTTTGACACGGTCTCTGTTCCCATCCTTTTGGACAAGTTGAGTGAGTTGGGTGTCAGGGGAAAACAATTAAATTTCTTCGAGAGCTATCTCTCTGATCGCTATCAGTGTGTTGGAATAGGAGACGAATATAGCACTGACTTACCTGTTACACATGGAGTTCCTCAGGGTAGCATTCTTGGGCCGACTCTGTTTCTTGTTTATCTGAATGAGCTGTGTTCAACAAGCATTGGTTCATGTAAACTGATCTCATATGCTGATGACACTGTACTTCTCTTCACAGGTGACAATTGGAAGGACACTTTTCATAACGCCCAAACAGGGTTCGATATGGTATGCGAATGGCTCCATGACCATGTTCTTACACTTAACTCCGACAAAACAAAGATTTTACCCTTTTCAATCCGCGGAAATGATCTTCCTCCCAAGACACTAAATATTGCCAGAAATAATAGGGCTTTGGAATGCTGCTATGATTTGAAATATTTAGGTGTAACTTTAGACAGTAATTTAAATTTCAAAATCCACATTAAAACATTGAGCAACAAAATTCGTAAACTTATTATCATATTTAAACATCTGCGACATGTGCTGGAGCCTAAGTTGTTAAAATCAATATACTTTTCTTTATGTCAATCATTATTATCTTATGGTATTATAGCTTGGGGAGGTTCTCATAAAACTACTATAAAGACTCTAGAAGTGGCTCAACGAGCTATACTCAAATTATGTACTTTTAAACCATTCCTATATCCTACTGCACTTCTTTATCAATTTTGTGAGGTACCTACTGTAAGACAGTTGTTTATTATTTGTGTAATCCAACGTCAACATAAACTTCTAGACTACAATCCACAGTTAGCACTTACACGTAGGGATAACCGCCTCCTATTTAAATCTTTACAATTTCGCACATCATTTGCACGGAGATTCTTTGATTTCCTGGGTCCGTTTATTTATAAAAAGGCAAATAAAGTACTTAAAATATACAATTTTAATAAAACAGATTGTAAAAGAATTGTTGAGAAATGGATACAACAGCTGAATTACAATGATACGGAAAATTTTATAACTGTAAATTCATGATTATTCAACTTAAATGAATTAAGCGAGTAAATTACATTCACACACACACACACACACACACACACACACACACACTCACACACACACACACACACACACACACACACATACACACACACGCACTTTTTATTTTTATAGGTTAACTTTATAGATAAAAGAAATCAATGTAATAGAAGAAATTAATTAGAAATTATACATACCAACATTACTTTATACTTTATAAGCTTCAAATATGTAACTTTGTTAACAACTCGGTACAATTACTAGTTGAAATCGTTTATTTTATTCATGTGTTAAAACCCAGTTTAGCAATAGTATGGGCATATATTGGTTGATGTAAACTAGTCATATAAAATATAAGCACAAATCTGTAAAAGTTTAATTGCAATAAAGTTATTATTATTATTATTATTATTATACTTAAATCTGTTAAGAGTTTTGGCAGGCCCTTCTTGGGGGGTTCATCCAATACACCTACGAAGGCTATAGGTATATATCTTTAATAAGAAGCAGAATCGATTACGGCAGCTTCTTGTATGATGTCAGTGCAAAGACTCACCTAGCCAAATTAGATAAAATACAGAATCAGGCATTAAGAACAGTTGGTGGTTTTATAAGATCACCAATACATGTGATGGAAAGTGAGATATGTACTCCCCCTTTATACGCCAGAAGGAAATATCTTGCCTACAAATATATCCTTAAAGTTAAATCTCTAACAAATAATGCAATTATTGACTTGTTATCAGACATGACAAATTTCTGCTATGAGCGTTACTGGATTAATAAGAAAAAACCACTTTTAATGACGGTTTACGAAGAAACTAAAGAAGAAATGGTGCATTCTACAGAGATTCTGGAAATGTATACATTGGATGTTTGGCCAACAAAAATAAACAGTTTTGATATTTTAGAAAGTAATCTTAAGAGTGTATTAACAGCAAAAAAAAATTATAATCCTAATATTTTAAAATTAAATATAATAGAAGAAATTTGTGAAAAATATAACAATTGGTTTAAAATTTATACTGACGGATCCAAGAGCGCGGGAGGGCTAGGAGCCGCTTTCTTTGTCCCTAGCAGATATTGTGGCAATCGTTACAAAGTAGAAGGGCGTATATGTATAATGTCTGTTGAATTGTTAGCGATAAGTATTAGAAGCCTTAAATTATATCTTATCCAATGTACCTAATAATAATGTTGTTATTTTTAGCGATAGTAAGTGTGCCATTCATCATATTGCTAAGAGTGCTTCTGGTGACAAAGGCACATCTTTAGCATATTCCATTTTAAGGAAAATGTATGAATGTCACCAAAATAACATTGTTCTAAAGATCCAGTGGATACCTTCGCATATTGGGCTGTTTGGTAACGAGGAGGCTGATCGATTGGCTAGAGCAGCAGCTAGCGACGGTTCTACCGTGAGAATAAAGCCAAATCATTCGGAAATCTTACCAAAATTCAAACGTAAAATTTACGACCTATGGAAAGAGCACTTTGACAAACGTTCACTTGATAAGGGAATTTGGTATAAAACAATGCAGAGTCAGCCTCCTCGTATACCTTGGTTTGCTAATTCAAAAATGAAACGAACTCATGTTGTTACTGCTCTACGACTGAGATCTGGACACATTCCATTAAATAAGTTTGCATACCTAATGAAAAAAGTAGTCTCACCGAACTGTGAAGTATGTAATCGTATAGAAGACGTACAACATCTTTTGATGGAATGTGTTCAATACAGGCAAAATAGGCAAAATCTCGTAATTAAACTAGGGTTGAATCAGTATGACGTCGGCCTATTTCATCAGATTCTAGCGGAACCGACTTCCGAATCGGCGAGGGTTCTACTTGATTTTGCTATAAATAAATAGTATTAAGTTAAGGTCTAGGGTATAAGAAATTATGTAATTTTAGATAAGTGCTTTAACATTATAATGTATAGTTATATGGTAAGATTATTATAGGACTGGCATGTACATATGTATAAAAGTCCCTAAATAAAGAGGAAAAAAAAAAATCTGCGCTATGCCACGTCCCGTGTTAAATGGTCTAAGCCTAGCACTTAGCAGTAGTTTTCTAGTTTAATTGTAAGTACGGTTTGGACGTAATTTCTCGTTGAATTGAAAAGCTGCAAAAAAGTAAAATTTCAAAAATTCCCTAACGGGACGGGCAAAGGATATCAAGTCCATACAGCCCTGTCTGTATTTATATCTTCTTTCTTGTTTGCATTAAAATATGGGCGTCGCACATTTTAATGCATCTAGGGAGTGCTTGGAAAGAAATGCATGGCAACAGACCTCATGACTGTGAGTGATGAGAATTGTATATTGGGATTTCCAACCACTATACAATTCTCAACGCCACATGCACAAAACCTTTATTTCAATGATTCCTCATAACTGTTCGTCAACACGGATGCTTATACAACGAAACGACACCACTTTCACTGCACAAAATCCGCTCCGCAGCAATTTTGAATTATCGAAATAAAGATCGACATCCAGACGCCATGATTTCCCGCCAAACACCCTAATAATAATAAGTATATTTTTTTGTTTAAATTTTCCCTGTTACGGGACGGCAAAAGGATCTAGCCCATACAGCCAAGTCTTCAGTTTCATCTTCTTTCTTGATTTTTGCATTAAAATGTGGGTGCCACACTTTTTAATGCATCTAGGGAGTGCTTGGCGAGAAATGCATGGTACAGACCTCATGATGGTGACTGATGAGAATTGTATAGTGGGATTTTCAACCCCACATACACAAAACCTTTATTTCAATGATTCCTCATAACTGTTCGTCAACACGGATGCTTATGCAACAAAACGACACCACTTTCACTGCACAAAATCGACTCCGAAGCAATTTTGAATTATCAAAATAAAGTTCGACATCCAGACGCCATGATTTCCTGGCAAACAGCAAACCAAAGAGTATATAATACACTATGCAGCAAACACCCCCTAATATTTTTTTCTTTAATGATAGTGTAGTGACTTAAATAGACCCAGTAGACCGTTAATTACACGAATTTAATCGATTGCACTATACGAATATAATATTGTATCAAAATTAAAATCTTATTTAAATATTCAAAAATAGTGCATTAGATCTTTGTTGTAGGCTGGGTATGTAATAAAAAAGCACGGAAGATGTTAAAATAACAACATAATTTTACAATTTAACTAAAGCAATAAACTAATCTCAAAACATATTGTAGGGTTTTTGTTAAGAGCATGTGGGGTGGAGTATTTGAAAAAGTGCACATGATAATTAATATGTGGCTGCCAAAGAAAAACTTTTACAGTTTTATAGAGCTTGTAAAATAATTGTCGATATTTAAGTTGAAAATTGTCACCAATTTTTTTTTTAAATGCGTTACTATAACCGCCATATTATTTACCGTGTTTCGTGAAAATATACGATTAATATTTTTATCTCAGACCTAAATACAGAAAACAATTGAAGACCGTGAGCTACGGGGAACGCGCGCCGGTTTTATAGATATGCTGTAGTAGGTTTAAGCCAAGGCAAAGAGGTTATCATTAAGGTGTGTGCTATTGTGCATATATAAGTAAGTCTGTACTGTGTGTGTGTGACTGTGGGCGTATAACACGGGTGATGGGCGAGGCGTAGTTTTTTTTATCGGCCCCAGTGCGCTGCGCAGATCACAGTCTTTTTTTGGTCTGAGGGGAAAGCCTAATGTCTTACTTACCTATTATCTGTGTGATACATAATTATGTATTGTGTAATATAAAAAAATAACAAACTCGCACTTGACCGTTATTGAAAAACTCATTATGTGACTCCTTAGTTGCTCTGGATGTCATAGGGGTTCAAAAATTTGGTTATTTTTTGACTCCAATTCCGAGATAAAAGCGTTTATATGAATATTTTTTTTCAAACAATGCTTATTTGAAGTTTCATATAAAATAACTCAAAAACACTCGTCTTGGTTCCTTACTAAATCCATAGAATTTTTAGTCCTATCCTTTGCTGCACAAAGGTAAAAAAACGAATCATATTTCAAGTTAAAACTTTTTACAGAAATCTCTCGAAATTCCTGGACTACAAATCTTTCGAAATTCCTAGCCTAGAATGCTTCCAAAGCTCCATACTAAATTAGTTGCATACTTTCTTTTTGTTAATTTGTTATTTTGATAAGAACCTATATCATTTTGATAGGTAGCAAAAGCAATTATTTTGTAGCCAATTTGAGAAAAAAAACTAGGTTTAATTTTTTCTTCCTTTTGCGAAGGTTAGGACCCCGAAAGTATGCGTAACTATAAATTTTTATCCACGTATTTTTCTTTAATGTTATTTTCACTTACTCGAGTTTTCTAATTCTATACATCACATTCCCAAATTAACAACATTAAATAACTACGATTACAAAGCTTACATGATTGTGACTCGATTTCTCATGTTAATCTTGTAGGTAAACGATTATTTTGGTTACATCACCACTTACGATATTTTGACATGTGTCAAATAACTACTCTGAGATGGAGATGGTCTGTGCATGCTTGCTTGTCTTTAATCCCAAGGGTCTATTTTGTGTATAAATTTTAATATTTTAAACATGTTTGCTTTATTTAGTTGCTTAACCACGTCATTATAAGTTTATTGTAAACTACTAAGAAACAAAGAGGAATTTAATTTTATATAAAAGTGTTTGAGTAAGAAGTTTGCAAACATGGAGGTGGACAGAAGTGTTGAAGATACACCAGCTTCCCAAAGGCTAACAAATGAAGACTTCAGGAAACTGCTGATGACCCCAAGGGCTACCCCTTCAGGTGGTAGCCATCCTGCAGGCTCCGTTAGGGAAGCAATGGCTAATGCTGGGTAAATATTAATAAGGCTAAGTTCTTAAACTATCAATGTAAATCTTAAAATTTTATACAGTAACAGTACCTACCTAACTCTGACCAAAGTAAGAGATAATTTAATGTTTTTTTTTGTCTTTTATGTTAAGAATAAATCCTACTACTATTATAAATGCGAAAGTTTGTATGGATGTATAGATGTATGTGTGTTTGTTACTCTTTCACGCTCAAACTACTCAACGGATTTTAATGAAAATACAATAATATAGCTCATACATTAGAATAATAATTTAACCGGCATTGACGCAAGAAAAGCTGTGGGCCACCACCTGTATTGCATATGTAATTAAGTACTTGTAATTGACAATTTGGTTATAGATTTTAGTTAGTCATAATAACGGGTATAGTCAGTAATATAACCATTTTACTAGATAGAGATATAGAAAAACAATTTTAATTTTTAAATTCGCATAATAAATAATAAAATTAATTATTGTTTTAAAGGTCAATGCCTCCACCAACTGAAAACAAAAGTGAATTGCGTCGTAAAAAGAAGTCTTATTATGCAGCGTTGAAGAAGCAAGAGGACAACAAACTAGCAGAATTAGCAGAGAAATACAGAGACAGAGCTCGAGAGAGACGAGATGGTCTCAATGAGATTGGTCCGGCCGATCCAACAAGTAATACTAGTAGTGCTTACAGGTAATATTCTACTAGAATATGATTGAAACTGTTAATATTTGTACATTAAGCTACCCTAAAATTGGTTAACGTCTTGTATACATTTTCAAACTTATTATTGGAGTGTGTCAACACTTGACATTAGTTCAATCCAAAGGGTATGCGTATAAAAAAAAGAAAAAAAGTACTCTGTTTCTCTTACTCCTTTAGGTGCTTAATAAAGGTACACAAACTAGTGCAGTCAAAAGAGACATATGCAGGGGCTCCAAATCTAAGCCATTGGGCATAAGAGTGTATATACATTTTAGGGTCCCACTTTTGTTTGCACTAGGTCCTTTGGCTACCTAGCTACACCTCTGCATGGAGGAGTAAAAAGTTTCAGTCAGCGTATCAACTACTTCCCAAGAAATATAAACATAATCATAAAGACATTGAACCTTTATATTTATATGTCACCAAAATGGAGTTTCTTAGATAATTTGTTCTTTATTTTCAGAGCTGTTGCACCAGACTTGAAATCTGGAATGGATGCCAAAGAAAGAAGAAGACAACTTATTCAGGTTTGACTTTAAAAACATATTACATGAAACTGGTATGAAGTGTCCAAGATAGGTGTGATGTCTCTGGTCTAAAGGTAATTTTTTTTTACAGGAGTCAAAATACCTTGGTGGTGACATGGAGCATACTCACTTGGTGAAAGGTCTGGACTATGCATTGCTGCAAAAGGTAAATTCTGAATATTATTATTATCTTTGCTCTTCATATAGAATATAATAAATAAATTATTTGACCATAATTCATAAAATAGAATAGAAATTAACTTTATTGAAGACATTGTCATAACACCATACACTTATGAATCATATTTTCAGTAAATTGTGCAATGGGCGGCCATATCGCTGAGAGTGATCTCTTCTAGGCAACTTTAACTAGTCGACCTTCAATGTAAATTAAATTTCATTAGGTACAGACTTATGTTATTAGTTTGTAGGCATTACAACATAATAATACTTGTATGTTCATACTGTTACGAGCTAGGGGTTCGTTGATTTGGATAGAAACACCTGGTGACACTGACGAGACTTTATTCCGTACAACACTCTAAAGTTTACAATGACCAAACAACAAAGTCCAATCACAATGCTAAATTGCTAACTTATTCCGTAGTATACGCCTTAGTCGGTATATCACACTATATCACATAGGGAGTATTGCTTTGATCCGTACTTGTTTGCTTCTAAACTTAGAATGTCTATATGTTGCAATAATTTTTATACTACGCAAACGAAATCGCGCAAACACTAGAATCTTCAACTATTATCTTGAACAAACAACTAAGTTCTTCTGACGAATATAAACCTTATGTTATTAGTTTGTAGGTTCATTGTTGGAAGCTTCGAGTACTTTCTTCAACAATTGAACATTCTATTGTTTTCTCGTGATTTCTACGGCAATTTACGAATTCGTAACAATACTATCCACTTCCCTGGTTTAGTGGTTTGCAAATTCCCTTTACAGCATTGTTGGATTTATACATTTAAAGGTGTGGAGTTTTGTTCTTTATTTGTTAGGAATTTTTTTAAGGCTAGCTACCACCAATTAATCAAATGGTATCTATCCCAGGTTAACCGTTTTTTCCGAGATAGAAACCTATTCCAGACTATAAACAACCATACTGTTGTGAGTGAATGAATGAATAATCTTTATTGTACACCATAAATAATTTGTTGCTATACTATTATAGGATAAAAAGTATCCTTGTCCACCCTGAAAGTCCATTTAATTTTAATTTTAAATTACGTGTCAAGTTGTTTGTCCGCGATGGACTCCTAAACTACTTAACCGATTTTAATCAAATTTGTACACTGTGTGCAGTTTGATCCAACTTGAAAGATAGAACAGTTTTTATCTTGATATGTAGTCCTCATTTTTTTTAAATTGCAAATTCAATGTTATAGGACAGTAGTATGAAATTAACACAGCAACGTGTGGCCGGGACAGCTAGTATTAGTATAGATAGATAAGATTCAATTTAACGATAAAAATTGTTTTAGGTTCGATCTGAAATCCAAACTCGGGAGCTGGAGCAGGAGGCTGAAATGGAAAGACTAGTATCAGAACCCGAAGAGCCTATTAAGGAGAAGAAGGAAGTTGTGGTAATAAAATAATATTCTATTTTAACCGCCTCCATGGTCTAGTGGTTTGGCCCCAGAAATTAGATCCAGAGGTCCTGGTTCAATCCCCAGGAGAGAACAAATTGGCTGTAGGTCGTTTTTCAAGACCTGCCTTATTATGGCAGGTCTTTAATTAAATGTGGGGAAACGGGATTTATAACCATCTACCTCTATTTTGCGAATTATCCTCCTTATACATATGTGCTTTCATCACCCAGTAACTGTAAGATTTTATTGTCATATTCAGTAGTAAATATTTAATTGATTCGAGTAGAATCAATTAAATATTACTCGAATTAATGATGGCATTAGAAAGAATAAAATGGACCATTGTCGGTCTCAGTGAGGTCAGAAGATATGGCGAAAAAATAGAAGAATATGATGAATTTATCCTCTACTACAAAGGAGAAACACCTGGAAAATATGGAGTGGGGTTCCTGATTCGGAAAGAAATACGAGACTGCATCGAAGGGATAATAGGTATATCAGATAGAATCGCCATATTGAACCTGGAAATAGAGAAAGAGAAATGGTCTATAGTGCAAATATACTCTCCTACTGAACAAGCTAGTACAGCAGAAATTGATAGTTTTTATTCTTATCTCAACAACTCCATAAAATACCATACGCACAAAAATCTAATTGTTATGGGAGATTTTAATGCCAGAACTGGAGAAAGGAAAAAAGGTGAAAACATAGTTCTAGGACCTTATTGTTATGGAAAGAGAACACGCAACGGGGAAAAACTAATTGAACTAGCTTACGAATATAATTTAAAAGTTCTTAACACCGAATTCAAAAACAGAAGTAGATGGACGTGGTCTTCACCAGACGAAAGACACAAAAACGAGATAGATCATATATTAACTAATAAATTCAAAATGTTTGAGGACTGCCGGAATGTTAAAAATATTAACTTCAATACTAATCATAGAATGATACGTAGCAAACTTGTACCACAACAAAGTAACAAACTTAGACCATTCAAAATAGGAACCAAGAACACTGAACTTAACATTCAAAAAGAAGAACTACAATCACAACTCGATATCTTAAGAACAAGTAATTATGCGAATATACAAGACAAATATAACAAATTCGTGGAAGCACTAACAACTGCATCCAAAGCAAACTTAAATAACAAAGATAAAAACCGTAAAATATCTGATAAAGTATCAAATTTATTGGAAAGAAGATTACAACTGATGAAAACTACAAACAAGACTAAAACAATTAGAACAGAAATATCTAATCTGAGCAAACAAATTAGAGAAACTATAAGGAAAGATCGCCAAGAGCATAGGATGAATATGTTTGAGAGATACATAACACAAACGGGTGGTATTAAGAAAGCTATAAAAGATCTTACAGACAGAAAAGAGTGGATACCGAAAGTACAGGATAGCAGTAGAAAAAGTGTCAGCAATAGACCCGATATACTGGCCACAGCTACGGAATTTTATCGTGACCTCTATTCAAGCAAGAGCTATATCCCAGAAATCAACATAGCAGGTGACGAGGAAGTGCCAGAAATACTGCAAAGAGAAGTAGAAAAAGCCATCGAAACTCAAAAAAGAGATAAAGCTCCAGGTCCGGATAACATTAGTAATGAACTCTTAATAACGACAAAAGAGATAATCGTCAAGATACTTACCGAAATATTCAACCAGGTATTAGTTAGCGAGACTATTCCGGTTCAATGGATGACTTCTACAATAATATTACTACACAAGAAGGGTGACAAGAGTGATATAGGTAACTATAGACCCATAAGTTTAACTTCAAATATATATAAAATATTTTCAAAAGTGATACTGAATCGGATCACAAAAAAGCTGGACGAAAACCAACCGAGAGAGCAAGCGGGATTCAGAAGCGGATATTCGACCTTGGACCATATCCAAGCAGTCAAGCTACTTATTGAAAAGAGCAGAGAGTATAATATACCTTGGTACTGCTGCTTTGTTGATTATAATAAAGCGTTCGATTCACTGGAACATGGAAAAATATGGCTGGCTCTAAATAATCAAGGAGTAGAAAGAAAATATATTAGAATAATTAGGAACATCTATAAGAAATGCACAGCTAAAATAAAACTGGAAAAGGAGGGAAAAGAAATAAGAATAGAAAGAGGAGTACGTCAAGGGGACCCTTTATCGCCAAAACTTTTCTCAGCCGTGTTGGAAGAAATATTTCGGCAGTTAGAATGGGAGAGATATGGTGTAACTATAAATGGAGAAAAGCTCACACATCTAAGGTTTGCAGATGACCTAATATTATTATCCAATAACGCAGCTGAGCTCACGAAGATGGTACAAGACCTGGAGATAGAAAGTCAGAAGGTTGGGCTAACAATGAATCCTCATAAAACAAAGGTCATGACTAACAGCAAACCTGACCCAATTATACCAAATGGGAAAATAATAGAGTATGTCCAAGAATATGCTTATCTCGGCCAAGTAATCTCGCCAGTAAATCTATCGGAAAAAGAAATAGACACAAGAATCGGGAATGCCTGGAAAAGGTACTGGAGTTTTAAAGAAATTATGAAAAACAAGGAAATCACCCAAAAAGTCAAAACTAAACTCTTTAATACATGCATACTTCCAGTATTAACCTACGGATGCCAAACATGGGCCCTAACGAAAGCACAAGGCAGAAAACTGGAAGTTTGCCAGCATTCAATGGAAAGAAGTATGATGAGCATTAGAAAATCTGACAGAATTCAAAATAAAATAATTAGAAAAATAACAAAAGTGCAAAATGTAACAACTGTCATCAGGAAAAACAAGTGGAGATGGACAGGACACACATTGAGAGGCGCTGAAAAATGGAACAAGGCGATTTTAAACTGGTACCCCAGAGATAGAAAGAGAAAGCCCGGAGGACAATTTAAAAGATGGGCTGATGAATTTAAGGATGTTGCCGGGAAGCTATGGCCAAGAACAGCGGGAGATAGGGCTAAATGGAAGGGGTTGGAAGAGGCCTTTGTCAATAAATTAGGGCAAACGGATATTAATTAAGTAGAATAAGTTAGTATTAAGAAAAATTGTGTTATCCGAAATAAAGGCTTTTATTATTATTATTATTATTATTTAATTGATGTGACCACGTAAGTTTAAAACAATACATAATAATAATGTTAACATCATCAACACGCATTACAAAAAGTCGCACAGGAATGTAAAACGTCGCCATTATGTAATGGCTACTTCACGTTCAGCCGGATTGTAATTTGGCTGAAATAAACTACGCCATATTGTATGAGCATTTCTCGTTCGTCCTACAAAAATGGCGTCCAAATCCGGGTGACAATGAATCCACCATGGATTCATTGTCACCCGGATTTGGACGCCAGAGATCTCTATTCGATTATACAGACGATTTTGGCTAAACTTTGAACGCCGCTTTGTAGAACTAATCGCCATTACAATCCGGATGAACGTGAGGTAGCCGCATTACATAACGGCGACGCTTTACAATCTGGGGCGCCTTTGTAATACAGCGTGTTGTAAGATAGGGCTATAGGACATATCTACGCAATCAGTCGTGGATCACTCGTGTTCTTGATATAAAAATACTCTACATAAGTACAAACCATATTAGCACTTACAAAGCATTCTATTTCGTACGTAAGTAATGAATAACCAAATTTTTTTTAGCAAGAAGAGGAAATTCTGTTCCAAACGCCAATGGCCAAGAATATTTACAACTTGATACAGGAGCAGAAGTGAGTATTTTTTTAAAATTATAATTCATTAAGTTTTTGTTTTTAATACAGTTTTAGTTTTTTAATTTAATATACATAAGTACTTTATTAAACCTGCATAACATTATGGACATATATTTATCAACGCGTCAACGGAGGCGTGGCCGCACGCATACAGTGAAAATTTAATAGAACTAACTTATCTTATACTTAGTAAAGGCTGCGTCATACGTAGGGTTGCCAACTTTTTTTTTTACAAGAAATGTATATTTAGGTCTAAGAAGAAAAGAAACAGTATTTTAGAAAAATGTCTTTTATTTTCTTACTGTATTAAAGACATATTTATTTATAGTGCTTTTCGCACAATTTACTTATCCAATTAGTATTATTTTAAAAGCCTCATAGGTTTCGCAACAATCAATGCTGAAAACTCTCTTGTATACTTCTTTTGTTCAACAGTAAAAAGTATAATGTAGTGAAAAACAATATAATACTGTTTTAAAACAATAAAGTTGGCAGCCCAAGCCGTACGTAAAATATTTTATTTTAACTTCAAAAAACCAATTGTATCGTAGGTACTTCTTGAAAACGAAGAAATTATACATATAAACCTTCTTTAAGAATCACTCTATCTATTAAAAATCTTTAAAACTACGCAACGGATTTTGAAGCGGTATCTTCAAAATCCGTTGCGTAGTTTTAAAGATCTAAGCATACATAGGGACAGACAGACGGCGGATAGCGACTTTGTTTTATACTATGTAGTGATGTATGTCATCATCATCATCAGCAGCATATAATGTCCCCACCGAGGGGCTCGAGCATACCCCACATTGGGGCGATTAGACCTTAGTCAACCACGCTGGCCAAGTGCGGGTTGGTCGACTTCACACACAACCTAAGAATTTCTTCATAGGTGTGTGCAGGTTTCCTCACGATGTTTTCCTTCACCGTAAAAGCGTCGATTAAACGTACATATGCATTCAAAATTTGAAAACACATTGGTACGTGGCGGGGATCGAACCAGTGTCTCACGGGTGGGAGACGACGTTCTTACGCACTACGCCACCGACGCTTCACGTATGTACATAATTTATTATGATTTTAGGATTCACTTTCCTCCGTGCTTATAATGTGTGCAAAAAAAATATTTGAAGCAATAAATTATTGAGCTCTGATGCTGTGCTTACCTCTCAACTCTTGACACACTTGGCTTAATTATATCTAGTTATCGAACGAAACTGGCCCGGCATATTTTATGACGACAACCCTATACCATTCTTTACGAGTAGGCTATAATCGCTCGCGCGGGGTCTCAGTCGGCGTACTTTTTTCCTTATACTATGGCGATACTGTTCCGTTCCATTTCAGAGCTGATAAGTACCTTTAGTCTTATCAGCAGTCTGTGTTAAGGATATTATCCTTATTTCTAGGAACAAAAAAGTGACAAGGAACGAACTGTTCGCGCCTGGGCGAATGGCCTACGTGGTCGAGTTGGAAGAGGAGGGCACTATAGACAGCGATATACCGACGACGTTGACCCGAAGCAAGGCGGACGTTCCCGAACTGGACGAGAGGAGTTCCGCTTCTAGCGCCAACGATGTGGTGGTGGAGAAACTAACTCAGATATTCTCGTATTTGAGGCACGGCCGCCATAAGAAGCAGAAGAAGACTAAAGTAAGTTTTTTTAGTTATAGGATAGAACAGAACAGAATGATTTTATTGCACGCCGGTAATAATTAGTAAAGCCAACGACCAGCCAACTTTTTTGCCAGGTGAAATTGATAATCACCGAGTGAATTACATATCACATGACACGCTATTATGGCACTTGTCTTGTAAAAACAGCAATGGATATGTAATTCACTCGGTGATTATCACTTTCTGTCTAAAAAGTTAGCGAATAAGCCCCTACGGGACAGATATTACGCTCAATATCATCTCAGCAGTCCGGGTAATTGATAAAGGAATGAATTTGATAAAGGAATAAATTTGAAAAATAATTTGATGAAGGAATGAATTTGTTAAAGAAATGAATTTGCTAAAGGAATGAATTTGCTAAAAGAATGAATTTGATAAAGGAATGAATTTGATAAAGTAATGAATTTGATAAAGTAATGAATTTGATAAAGGAATGAATTTGATAAAGAAATGAATTTGCTAAAGGAATGAATTTGATAAAAAAATGAATTTGCTAAAGGAATGAATTTGATAAAGGAATGAATTTAATAAAGGAATGAATTTAAAAACTAACGTCTGTTTTAGTGTCTCCACTGCGATTCCATGTATCACACTTGCTTACTTAAACAATCGGTACTTGGTATCTTCAGGATAAGGTGACGGAGAAAGGCCGCGGCGAAGACTCTATATACGGCGAGATTGGAGACTATGTTCCTGAGCGTCGCTCTGACAGGACCAGAGACGAACGACCGCGATCTGGATACTTCGATAAACCCCTCGAGGTGGATAAGGAAGAAGGTATAGTTTTAATTATTATTGGAATTATACAGGGTGGAAAAAAAACGATTGGGCAAATTATGTAAGCTCAAATTTGACTCAAGTACTTAATTTGTTTTTAAAGCTATAACTATCTAACCTGATGAAAGCTAAGTGAGTGAGAATGACGAGTTTGGCATTGAAATCGAATTTAAAAAGTTGGCATATTGCTAAAAACATGATGAAAGCTAAGCGAGTGAGAATGACGAGTTAGGCCTTAAAATTGAATTTAAAAAGTTGACATATTGCTAAAAATAAATAAAGCAATTGACACTGAAATCTTATTTTGAACGCTTTTCAAAAGTTCAGAAAGTCTGTTGCCATATGTTGCTTGTCAAGTACTCTACGGACGCATTAAAAGTGTGACACCCATATTTTAATGTAAACTTCAATAAAGAAGAACAATATTAAAGACATGGCTGTATGGACTATAATGCTTTGCCTTTCTTTAAAAGTTAAAATTCAAAAACAACTATTTTTACTATTTAAATTTAACCACCCAATCAGTCTCCATCATGAGGTTTGTTGCCATATATTTCTTGTCAAGCACTCCAGATACAATAACACCGATATTTTAATGCAAACTTCAAGAAAGAAGACAGCTTCTAAAGAGGCAACGGAATCGGTATCTGTGTGCGCTAGATTTAGTTGCCTTTCTTGTACAGCTAGAATTCATGAACAACTATTATTATTATTTATGTCATGTTGTGATAAGTGTTTCCCAATTAATTTTAATATCTTCTGGCGACTGCCTCGCTTTCCGAAGAACTTTCCAGTTTCTTCTACGTTTTGACAGCTGTTTAAAAAATCATCTTTTTTCTGCTACTTCTTTCAAGTCAGTTAAATACTTGACAGACATACATATCCTTTCTCAGGCCCCGGGCCGTTGCCTCGTCGTCAAGCGGTGGGCACTGCGGAAGAGAGAGACAAACGATCAGCTGCTCTACTCTCTCGTCTGGCGGCCGAGCCCGAAGGCTACGCCGAGTGCTATCCCGGCCTGAGGGAGATGGACGATGCGATAGACGATTCCGACGACGAAGTTGACTACACTAAGATGGATGCCGGCAACAAAAAGGGACCAATCGGTGAGTAGTTTTACGTGTTCGTGTTTTACACAAACCAATAGGGATCGTCCATTAATCAAGTGAGGTCCGTAAAGGGGCCGTCCGATTCCCACTTGGCCGTTTTTTAAAGTATTATTTTGTTATAGTATATGTGAAATTTTGATGATTTAAAATATCTGTTATCCAGGCCGTTGGGACTTCGACACCCAGGAAGAATACTCGGCGTACATGAGCAGCAAGGAGGCTTTGCCTAAAGCGGCCTTCCAGTACGGAGTGAAGACTCAGGACGGCCGCAAGACAAGGAAGACCAAGGATAAGAGCGAGAAAGCAGAACTCGACAGGGAGTGGCAACAGGTCTGTTCCAACTTGCATATTTCTCTGTAAAAAATTAGATTTCGCAGCGATATTTTTGAGGCGTCAACATTTAGTCCAGCGTACTAATAATAGAGGTCAGTGATTTTGGCTCCCATGATGATAATAATGGAATATTTCCTGTGAGGGAAAATTGGACCTCGAGATTTTGACGGATTTACACGTTTTGGACCTCCAAATATTAAGGTTTGTTAAAAAAATGTGTTTACTGAACATTGTGAACAATGTTTTGTTAAAATTTTTGGCTTTAGGGCTGGCAGCGCGGGAGTGGTCCATTAGTGTCACATCATCAGTACCCCTAGTATGAGTTTGTTAGTTTTCGACCTCGATCAAACGTAGGTATCATCTCTTTTGATTAATTGCCCACTAGCGCCTCTAGCGTAAACTATCAGAAACAGTAGGCAATGTATGAAAAGAGACGATACGTTTGATCGAGCCCGAAAGCTATCAAAACTCATACAAAGGGTACAGTAGGTTACGGTGACTTCGGCAAGCAGTATCTATGTTTCCCACTTATTGAGTCGCATTTTTTTTACAGATTCAAAATATCATCCAGAAGAGGAAGGCTCCCCAGCAAGCTGGTGATGAGCCTAACTTTAAAACTCCCAAATTTTAGCAATAGTTTAAAATTAAGAGGGAAAATTGTCATAGAATTTATTTAACCAGGAATAGTATACTTTTAAGTATCTGGTTTGCTTAATGTAAATACATTTTTAAATAATAAATAGTGTAACAGAAACGCTTGCTTTATTTTTTAATTTCTTTGTTCACATTGCTTTTAATTTTAATTCTATTTTTACTTTCTCGTATACGTAGTATAGAGGAAGTGTTGTAATCGTAAAAAAATTCGACCTCGAGATTTTGACGGAATTACACGTTTTGGACCTCCCTGAGACCAAAAATTTTTTTTTGAATTATGTCTGTGTGTGTGTCTGTGCGTTAGCACGATAACTCGAGTATGCTTTTATTGCAACCAAATTAAACATGCATGGATAACATCAAAATATAAGGTTTCTATCAACTTTTGAGTCGTCGATCACGAAAGTTAAGCAACCAAGTGCGTGGTCGATACTCCGATGGGGGACCAAAATTTAACATGCATGTATGACATTAAAATATAAGGTTTCTATCAACCTTTGAGTCGTTTCCGATATACGAGAAAGTCAAGGGGAGACCACTCCCGTTTTTTTAATTTTAAGGCACCATCGCTGGTGGAGTGGTCATGTAACATTGTTGACACATCAAGCGCACCGGGTTAGAATTCTGGTAGGGACAATGTGATGAACGCGAAAATTAGTTCACGAGTTATAGTTGTTCATTTATATTTATTTAAAACGATATATGCAAAAAAGCGATCTGTTGTAAGTATCTGGGTGTTTTGGAAATTTAAACCAGAGCGTGCGACTAATGCCTCGTTCGATAGGTAGGGTAGGTAGGTAAGTATGCAAAAGAGCGTAGAAGTTGAACTTTCATTTTGAAAATCAAATGGCACTGGCCAAGACAAAAATGACACTTGCTGTTCTTTTTAATTGGCAGATTGAGAGACAACTATTTCATGTTATAATCTCATGTGTTATAATGTTGTTTCAACGCAGCAGGAGTTTAAATAAATGTATATATTATACAAATTAGAATTAATTACTCGCACTCCCCAATTATACTAATTGGTTTAATAGTTCTAACACTACTCTAACACAATTAATAATAGTCATTCCAGTCAGCGTCATAACATAATCATAATTATCTCAAAATTAATATGCCTTATACTTAAAATTCCGCAAATGCATAGATGTTTTGACCACTGAATGCTTAGTTAAATACCGTTCAACGAAACATTGCACATTTTTCGTGCTTAGATAAAAGTGGTAACTTTGTTGTTGACTAGACAAAGATGAAATTCTGTATATGCTGTTAAACATAAAATTGCAATTAGTTGGATCAAAATATTTTTATTAATAAAACAGTAAAATAGGATTCGTGGCTAAATGGAATGGCACGAACACTGAATTTGTACGAAAGAAAGAACATTTATTCAGAAAATAAAACAAAAAAACAAATATCAATATTATAATAATTTTGACTTTTGAACCATGAACTACCCGTAAGGTTACTTCTGTTCAATTATTCAAATTATTACAGTAGACTGATTGAGGAGGTCAATAGCGCCGCGGTCTTGCGTTCTTCGTAACGATCACTATAGCTAAGCTACAAAGTGCGCGGTCGGTACTCTGATGGGTGACCGTTTCTTTAACTCGATTTTCCTCTGTGCTTCGGAAGGCACGTTAAGCTGTTCCCGGGTGCTGTCGAAAGATAGCAGTCGTCCTCAAGGAGGGTTGGTGGAATCTAATGCCAAATCCTATAGCAGTATTGTCGATATCAAGGTAGGGCTTCCCTACCTTTGAAGGGTAGGAGAAAGAAGACAGACTGGTAGAACATAATTACTGACGTTTATAGATTAGCAATGAATCTAGGGCGAGACAAAGAAATGCACTAATGTGTAAATAATGCAAATGTGTGCGTGAAAGATAGAGTACTGCAGTCTGACAGTTGCTGTCTTTTCTACGTGACTGACAGGCCGTCTTAGGCCGCCTGCGTGTACGTGAAATGGTCTCATATATCTATCTCACTCTGACATCGTCAGTATTGCTCTTTCTGTTTTACATTGCCGATCTACATTTTGCTATATCTATGGGTAGAAATCACACGTAGAAATGATTATGGACTTTCGGCGAAGATTCTGTGAACCGAGTGACCTTATTATTTACCGAATCACTTAAATGGAATCCGTTATATCTAGTTTTTATACTGTTGAACCTGCAGAGTTTTAGTCAGCCCTGTGCCCGTGTGAGGTAGGATATGAGGAAAGCCGCGATCACGCAATTTGTGATGTGAACTGTACACGGACGCGAGAGAGACCCTGTTCAACCGGATACAGGGGACGGAACCCGGCCGGCAGCAGTAAGTTTGAAACGCTGCGCGAGTTCACGCACTCCTGGCACACCATTCGACGAACAAACGAGTAGGACAAATTAAAGAGATTGAGAGACGTCCGACGCGAAGTGCGTACTGTAATCGTTACCAGTCCCAGAAGGGGGAGAGTTGGTAACAAAGGGACAAAGAACGAAGAGTAGGTAATAAACATTTGTAATAAGTCAAGAAAGTGCGGACGGGAAAGAGCCAATGCAAGTACCGCCACACTCTCCCAACGCGATTTCGGTCCGTACGCTGAGAGGCAGGAAGGACTATGGGTCGGTGGTGGGTTGATTCCCGCAAGGGGGCCTTAGTGATTGTAGTGTACGTCGGATGTATGGCTGTCGTCTCCTTTGCGCACTGTGGTGGAATAAAGAAGTGACGTTTGGGAAGAGATACTACGTATGGGGGACCTGACGAACGCGGTGCACGAAGGAGCCGATAATTGTAGTTTAATATTATATACATCAGGAATAGTACATTTTGGCGACGAGATTGTAAGTACTATTCGCAAATATCAATAGTAATGATTAAATATAGACACAAAATCAATGGATTTTCTTAGTTGCAGAAGTCAAATCTGTAACAGCTTGAAATTTTTTTTTTGTCGGGGTAATATGAAGTGTCCAACAAAATTACATACTTACCAGCTAATTTTTGGTGTAGGTACCTACCTGGAAAGAGAAGTTTGTTGTTTTTGTTCATCATGATTAATTTGTATCAGGCTGCAGGAATAACACAGTATTTAACAACAGTTAATGATGAAGTTGGAAATAATTTATTACAAGTTAAAATATGATATTTAGTATCGAATAGTTTTTTCGTTACTATTTATCTATCAGTAGGTACTATTTATGTGACGTTTTTCATAATTTTGTTTACATTTTGATGGTATTTGATTGGACCTTTTAATTAATGTCATGTATAATTGTTCTCTATTGCAAGGAGAAAAATGTAGTTCTTATTAGCTATGGTAAAGCCTGGGTCCTGTGTTCAATTCCTGGTTGGGTCCTGATTGTTGATTGTGAAATTGGTATTTGAATATGTTTTGCTGAAGTCCAAAGACAATTAATAAATTGATCAGTTAGTAGATTATAATCTAAAAAGTAGCATATACAAAAATATACTAAAAAGATTTTACTATCTACTTGCTTATATTAATTTAAACTGAAAAAATTGGGAGTGGTCTCCCTTTTGACTTTCTCGTGTGCCGGAGACGACTCGGGGCTTGATGGAGGCTAGGCTTCCTCTATCCATGCTGCGTATACAGGAAAGTGGGAGTGACATGCTAGCCACTGCCTCGCTTGTAATAAATAAGCGTGGTTTTAAAATTATTATTTTTTTACAATATCATATTTGTAAAGATTTATTATTTCCATTAAATTTGGCTTTATAATGAAGAAATGAATGATTAGGCAAGTGGGGTAAAAATTGGGTAAGTGAAGTAATGATGTTGTGGTTAGACGATGGGAGTCATAAATAGGTGACGCCTATTTATTGGCTTGATTGGAAGTTGATGACTTCTAATGACGTTAAAATTGTAAATTGGAAGTTATGGGAAGGATGACGGACGAAAAGGTGGCTAGACGAGAGGAGTCATAAAGAGATGACGCCTATTTATTGGCTTGATTGGAAGCTGATGACTTCTAATGACGCTAAAATTGTAAATTGGAAGTTATGGGAAGGATGACGGACGAAAAGGTGGTTAGACGAGAGGAGTCATAAAGAGATGACGCCTATTTATTGGCTTGATTGGAAGCTGATGACTTCTAATGACGCTAAAATTGTAAATTGGAAGTTATGGGAAGGATGATGGACGAAAAGGTGGTTAAACGAGAAGAGTCATAAATAGGTGACGCCTATTTATTGGCTTGATTGGAAGCTGATGACTTCTAAGACGCTAAAATTGTAAATTGGAA
This sequence comes from Elophila nymphaeata, assembly GCA_955850985.1. NCBI lineage: Eukaryota > Metazoa > Arthropoda > Insecta > Lepidoptera > Crambidae > Elophila > Elophila nymphaeata. The sequence goes on from OY039088.1 coordinate 9,503,361, forward strand.
GTTAATGATGTTAAAATAGGATATGGGAAGCATGGCGAATGGAAAGTTGTTGGATGATATGGGTCATAAATAGGTGGTGCCTATTTATTGGCTTGTATTTAAATATCATCTTTCTTTGTGAACAGGTGAACAGGCTAAATAATGACACATTTGACGTGTAGCATAGATGTTAATTCAATACTTATGTAGTTACCAGGCGAGAACGTTGGAAAAGAAGTTGGAACCCCATATATTCAGAAGCAGTTTATATGGGTATTTGTCAGAAGCGTTCTAGTTTATTGCATTGGGGTGGACCCGAACTGCAAGAAGTAGGTTTTTATTCAGATGTTTCTACTGATGAAAGGATGGTTTTAAAATAGCTCTGTATAAGATAGGTTATTATTCCGCACCTAAGCAAGGTAAGAGAGTTGAAGGACGAAGGACATATTTTTAGGACATTAAGATAAGAAAAGTTTCAAAGGTTTCTACTGCGTCTAAACGCAGTAAGCTCATTTACTAAATTTGTGTAAGTCGAGAGTCAAATATCTGCTCGACCAAGTAGAAGAGTTTGATGATAGTATTGCAAAGGCA